>OZ025801.1:493349-1093349 GCA_964019425.1 Flectonema sp. DT1601 | reverse complement strand
GCGAATGGATCAACAGGAGGAATAAGTCGGTTAGTAGATGATATTTTATAAAATGAATTCGATAGAACTTCATGTTTATTATCTTCAAGAAGAGATTCATTCAATGAAATAGAAAGAGGATCGTGGGCATCCACATTCACAACGTCTTCCATTTCTTTAGGTTCTTCAATTACGAAAGAGATGATGGCAGCTTTGGTTCTGAAAACTTTCCTAGTCGTAGCTCTACGAGAGACGTAGATGATAATACCATACAATACGATATCCCATACTGCTTTAATAGCTACTAGGATTGCTGATATCAATAGACACCATGCAGCGAGTGTAAATAACAGCCCCCCTTCAGCGGATGTTAGTAACCCAATTGTCATAAATAGAACAGCGATGAACATCATGCCAGCTAACAATGCAGATAGAAGGTTATCAAGAGCAGCACAGAATGGTTTGTAGAAAACAATTGCGATTAAAAATGATAAAAACAGCAAGCAGATTAAAATATTTCTACTCCCACACATTGTAGCATTGTTACCAGGATGCCACGCTGATAATATACTCAGAGTAAGCATTACTCCAATGTCAATCAATACGAACCAAGTTTTCCCTTCTCTGTAGGATTCAAACACAACACCAAATTTCTCAGCAAAATACGAATCGCTATCGCGAGAAACCCAAATACGATCACCGACTATAAATTTATAAGCCAAAGCTTTCCAACCTTTGTATGGTTCAATGGGTTCTCCTTCAGAGATTAACTCCTTGACTATGAGATCGTCGGGGTGTAGGCGAGGATCAGGTATCTGAATAGCTTTTGACTGAACGTTTCTCAACACATAATAATATAACAGAACAGGTGATCCGATACAAGACAAGAAAACAACAGACGAGAGTACAGCAACTGCAGCAGGTGAATCGAACACCAGTCGAGTAGCAACCAGACTAGTCCCCTGAAGTAAGAATAGATAAGGTATGAAAACTATCCCTGGTGTCTTCCAAGTCCCCAACACTTTTGAATATGTTATTCCATTGTAGGTAGAAATCATTTTACTAATTACGAGAAGTAATAATAAAATAGAAACCAACAAGAGAGGATTCATTATAAGGGCTCCAATCATATATTTGTGTTCGTCATCCGAAAGATTTATTGCCAATCTGCTTGGGTGAAACTCCCAGTCAAGATTCTCTGATTCCTGAAGATCGACATCATCAACACTGCATCCCAAGTTCCTTATCAATGATAACCTTCCAGCTGAAGCAACTGACGTGGGGGATGCCACCGTCAACGCTGATGCCGTGCTGCCCGCTGTGCTGACAGTTTTTTTATCAGCTTTCGTCAATCCTCGCGGCGCTATCGTCGAAACATTCGTCGGCACCGGAGTCTTTACTGTTAGCTTAGCAGGAATAAAAGTAGTGTTGCTGCTATTCGCGATATCAAAAATGTATTTCGTACAAATACTAGTATCGGTGCAAACAGGCTGGAAAGTACCTTCGACTTTCAGGGAGGTGCAGGCTGCATTCCCTCCGCATTTCAAGTTGCAATGCGGTTGACCTGATGCACACTTCATGTTGCTACTGGTGCAACTTTTAGTACCCGAGCATGTTATATCGCAGCAGTGCGGCAGCAGCGCAATCAACAGAAGACCGCTCACAGGAGTTTTTTGCAGAGCAGTCTCTCTTACAAATTCCAACACCACACTGAAGAATTGTATTCGTGCACGCATGTTGTTCTCCGCACTTAATATCTGTGTAGCCACTGGTACTTCCCCTGTTGTGGTTCCAAGTAGCGCCCTTACAACTTGATGTGCCTGAACAGGAAACAGTGCAATCCCCTGCTCGTGGACAAGTAACTGAATTCTTAGAGCAGGATTCTTGATTTTGACAAGTAACATCACAACTACCAGAAAGAGGACACGTGACATTCACAGAAACACAAGCTCTTCTTGAAATACAATTTAGTTCCAAGCTTCCAGTTTGTAGTGATTGTCCTCTGATGTCCATTCCCTTACAAGAAGAACTTCCATCAATACAATTAACTGTACAGGAACCTGTTGATGGACATGTCACTTTAGAATCTCCACATGAATTGTCTCCACATGTAAGACTTAGAGGAGAAGAACCATCACCACCTGTAACAGTAATACTTTCACAAGATCTCTGATCTGAACAATTAATATCACAACCTCCTTTATTAGAACAAGAGATATTTGATCCAATGCAGGCATCTTCTGTTTTACAATCGATAATGAGTTCCCCATAAGTGATGCCGTATCCAGTGTGTTGTAATATAGTTAAGCCACTACATGATTGATATCCACTGCATAATACGCTACAGGTAGATCCAATAGGACAAGTTATTACAGCCCCTTTGCAAGAATGCATCCCTCTGCATTCAATGGTACAGCTTCCTGTTGTCGTTGAGCATGATAAGTTAGTTCCCGCACATGAATCTTCTGCTTGGCATATTGCCGTGCATGCTCTTTTTGGTTGACAATTCATGTTGCAATTCTTACAATTAGTTCCCAAGCAATTAATCGTATCATCGGACTTGTTAGAAAACTCAGCTGTTCCTCCTTTGCAGGCTACAGAATCCAATGAGTATACTTCTTTGAATAGCAACAGTAACAGTAATATCACTTCCTTAGCCATTTAATGAACAGAATGTAAACTGATGAGATAAAAGTAACATTAGACGTTATCAACTATAACGGTAATGGGTAGCAGTAGTTATTTATATTTTGTTTTTATCCATCCAAGCAGAAGGTCAAACATCCATCACAAACAACAAACAGATAAATCCACCTGTAGAGGTACCTTTTGTAACTGGGAAGTATTGAATGAAGTAAAAGAAAAAGAATCATATATATTCATCAAGAATAAAACCAGGCGGGGGTACTTGTCAATAAATCTCAACAATACCACAGCAGGGTCGCTCTAGTGCTCTGCACAAAACAAGTCGACATAACTTGTACTAACTCTGCTTGCTAACAAATATAATTCGATTATTAGCATAGCTTTTTATGCTGCCTTCCCTGCAGGTTGTGGTTTAGAGTACGGAACAAATCTATTTTGACCAACAGTATGAGTGAACCATGCACGGGCCTGAAGACCCTGTCTGGTGGCACCTGCAACACGACCATTTAAACCAAAAGGAATAGCATCATATCCACCGTATCGAGATGCTATGAACCAAGGGACATTTGTTCTTTTTTGTTCAATTCTTAAGAACCTACCCCGATAGACAACTTGGTTGAGTTTTAGTGCCTTGGATGCGCTCAGTAAGGACTCGTATTCTACGTAACCAGATCCTTTTGGATAGCCAGTCCATTTATCCGTTAGAAGAGTAACTCTGTTTACGACTCCAGCAACTCCCATTAGAGTTGCTAATTCTTCTGGAGTCACACTGTAGTCAATTTGACCAACGTAAACAGACCGTAAGTCTGTCTCTCGCTTCTTTTGCCAGTAAGAAGCGTCGCTATTAGTAAGGGCTGAAGAAGATACCCTCTCGGATGCTTCCTGTTTGTTAGTATTACTATTGTCGCCGTGGGTTGATTTGATAAAAATAAGAATAAATATAAAGGTTTTCACACCTGTTCTTTTTCAATATTTTCAATTTGTTGCTGAAGGTTACTAATGTGCGCATCGATATCTTCTTCCACACCTTTTTTGGGATATTTTTGTTGTTACTTCATCCAAACTCAGCTGACAGTTATTTTTAAAATATATTAAAAGTATACATACTTGCATTCTCTTCTTTGACCTTTAGAATCAAAGGCTCACTCTTCTCTTCCTTTTTTAGGGCCATTACTGCCGTGCTTTATAAATCTCCTGACGGAAACTATTTCCGTGGCATCTATTTTTTATTCCCTTTTTTTCCTGTTACAAAAACAAAAAAAAAATTAAAACATATTGCAGGCAATGCGAAGAAACAAATTATGACAAAGAACGATACCCCGTCAAATTGGCTTCAATGTGTAAAACAGAAACACACAAATACGATGAATGTTGCTGAACACATGAACTTATATATAGAAGAGGGAAAAAATCGGAAAAATATAACGGAAATCTGCCCCTTCGTTCCTTTTTTTTTTTTTTTTTTTTTAAAAAAGAAAGGGAAGGGGCTAATCGATCGTTCGAGAGAGAGAAAGAAATTGCGAATAGTAAATTAAATTTTAAAAAAAGGGTCCTCACGAAGGGTGATCCTTCAACACTGAAGTTGAAAGACGTTTCCGCTGACACGATCATTAATCATCGCGGGTTGTAATCTGAGGAAGGATTTTGTGCATGATATTTATGTTATTTCGCACAAGCTCCAAACTGCAAAAAAATACTGAAAGTCTCACGCGTTACCAAGGACCGTTTGCGCAGCCGTGCATTTCGTGGATTCCCAACACAACAGACGTACGCTACCATAATTAATAAAGCGCGTAACGAAACATTTCATTTTGAAAAAAATAGACGACAGGAAAGATGATAACTCCTACTTGAAGAACAACAGCACTCTTTGAATCCTTTATTTAATTAGTAGAGACTTCTTGTAGTGATACTACTGATAAAAACACTTGTTAAGAAACCAGACACAAGAACGATGTTCAATTCTGTATTTTCAGGTACTACACGGCATCGAAGACGGCTCTGGCGGACAGAGAAAATTCACGTATCCATTACTAAACAACGATATTCTAAGAGGTGCTCAGTTATATTGAAGAGAGAGAATGAGACGGGGGTAAAGAGAAAAACCTTAGCTAGTCTGGTTTTACATGAAGATGACGAACAAAATAGCTGGGAAACGTTTTTTTTTTTTTTTTTTTATAATTTCACGAATAACCACTAACCCAGATGACCATCTGATCAAGGAGGGCAGCTACACCACTCACTGACATCCTGTGCTGTTAAGACTTGCTTCCACATGCTGTACTTGTCTATTTTACCTGGCCAATAACCACCAGTATCTGTGTTAATAAACAAGTCAGAAGTCCCATCCATATTATACACAACATTGCGTACAGTAGGAGGTGCCCAAAGCTGTCCATTCTGATAGTAGTGAAGTGTAGTTGATCCAGCGATAGTATCAACCTTAATAGTAACAGCCATACAGATCCATTTCTTGATTGGAATCGTGTTATCAGGTCCAACAAAAGCAGGATTCGCGTGGACTAAATCTCCAAAACCAGGTCCTAGATGAACGTGGTTGTATGTCCAATGCTGACCTGGGTTGAACATCCATCTGTAAGAACCATACTTTGTGATAATTGGAAGACCTTGGTAAGCAAGATTTACCTCAGAATCAAAGTAAATCCAAAGAGCCATCGACATAGCGTGACCACCTTGTTGGGAAATGTCATTTGGAGCAGCGAGGTACGATGCTGATGATTCAAACTTTGCAGACGTTCCCTCAGGACCACCAACAAAGTAAGCAGAAGAACCAACCCATGAGAATGCTGGAGAACCCGTATTCGAATTAAGATTATTAGTAAAGTCGTGTTCAACTGCAGGTACTGGAATAGAAGGTGATGGCGGCAGACACATATTCACTTCGAACCGCATTGAATCTACTGCAGTGTGATGAGCAGCTCTAATTAAAAGTGGTGACATTCCAGCTGACAACAAACCTAAATCTTCTAAGTTTAAACAAAAAGTATTATCACCCGGCTGTAATAAGGTACACCATTCATTATTATCTCCAGTAATTAAACAAAACCTGTCAGAAATAATACCACACGGGGGGCTACTAATTAATTTAATATGAAGAGCTGCTGAAGTGATAACGGCTGCTCCAGGCAGATCAATTGAATGACAAAACGGTTGTCCTGCAGTCAGTGACGGCGCAATACCAAAATCAAGCGAATTCAAACACTTTTCATTAAAGACATCAGGTTGTGTTGCCAAATCACCAGAGTTCGCAATCCAAAGATTTCCTGTTCCCAAAGTACAACACTGAGGAATCTTTGGCCTGCAGCATGATGATGAAGCTACTGATCTCTCGAGTCTAAAAACTTTCAAAGTAGGAACTCGTTGCGAACGGGATGGCTCACCATTAACCCTCGTTAGAGGAATATCCCTAAAAACAGGAACCCTCCTCTCACTTATCCCTCTTCCCTGAACAGCAGTTAAAAGTGCTGTGCATAACAAGATAACTGATTGCTTCATGTTATAAAATCTGTAAACCAATTACATAAAGTAATTAATAATTACCCTTCAATACGTAAACAAGCTTGGACATCATCCGCTGTGAAATGATTAAATTAAGATTACAACACAACTACTCACATCAAAAGTATATACCAAGGTCAACAGCGGTAAAAAGATAGAGTAATAAAAGTTGTGAGAAGCGAAAGGCTAGATTTATGGCTTCATGAGAGGAAGCTTTTTTTTTTCTCTTTTTTTTTTTGACAAGTCGTTTTTTTTGTTGTGCTAGTCAGCAAGATTCTTATTTGCATTTTTGTTTTTTATTATATTATTATTATTTTTCCCCTCTCCCATTTCAAATCATTTCTGCCAGTAATCATTTAGATTATATTTAACTTGTTGACGGATAATATGCTACGTCAAGAGTTCGAAGGCTACGCGCTTCATGGGCTAGTGTTGGCGAGGCGCAGCTTCAACAAACTCATACATACTCCCTTCGGGTATTAATAATAAAGTACAATTAGTAATTTAGGCTTTTCTACTTGTAGTGTCAACAGGCTTAATCATCATGTCATCTGACTGTTGTGTTTCCATAGAATGACATTTTTCAAAACCAGAAACCTCTTCACAATCATAAACCTCTGAGTAGGACGTGTTTCCATCATCATCTTCACATCGTACAGGTTTAACGTATTTTACTGGTCCGCTAACGGCACTTGCGATAGCCTGTTCAGAAAACTCACTTGTAATATGAGAATGCTCGTAAAGATGAAAGGCTCTATGAACAACGTTGAGGTTATCCCATTGCTGAATCTTATTAATCCAACTCTCTGGGATAGCATTCACACCATAAAGTGATCCTGCAAGCTGTCCAACAACTGCTGCGACAGAGTCGGCATCACCTCTCATATTAGCAGCCTTCATAACAGCTTCAGTAAATGATGAAGTCGTGTAAACACAATGCAATGACATACACACGTTATCCATAGCATAACTTCCGATGTATCCAGGTTGCTTCTTTGCACGTGAAACACAGTAAATATGTTTATCAGATTTCCACTCCCACATTCTATCTCTAAGTTCCAAGTGCTTGTTTGATTCGTGTGACTTCTCTCTTTCTCCATTTACAAGACACTCAATAGAATACAGTTTAGATGAGAAGCCAGCTCCAGAGATGTCGTCCAAAAGATCTTTAGAACTTCCGTTAATGAATTTAATACAAATGAAAGAAATTAAGCGACACAATTCAGCCGCTTCCTCTCCCATGTGAGTTGTTTTTGATTGTTGGTAAGCAGCCTGCATACCTGCTTCAATATCATTGCGGTAGTAAGCTGGAATGGCGCCGTTTCTCATTACAGAACCGTTACCAGATGTTTCGAGGTCGCCTGAAGTGGTAAATTTTTCTCCGTTTTCGATGAAGTCCCTGAGTGATTCTCCGATGTTTCCTCCAAGACCTACGGACGTCTTGTCCCATCTTCCAGAGTCAAGACCAAAAGCATTACAATATCCCATCGCGTGCCACATTAAGAATCTCATTCGAAGATTCAACGGATCAAATTCATCTTTAGTAACAAGAAGCGAGTCAGCCAAGCAAAGTCCCATCGAAGCATCGTCAGTCCACTGCCCAGGTTGCAGCCTAAAAGAGTTGTACTCCGGCTGAAACCAAATTTCAGTATGATCCAAACCCTCAGATTCGTTTACACCGTATCGTACAGAGCTAAATTCGAGCGGAGCTCCCGCGGCATCACCAATTACCATTCCAATGAAGCACCCAAAGGATTTATTCATTACACACTGCTCAGGTGTGAGCTTCTTTGCCTTTCTCAACATCTTTAACATCGCCTGCGACTTCTCTCTGTCATCATCAAAAATGCTATAACAGCAGAGCGCTTCCGGGGAGAAGTCTCGACTGCTGTAAACTTCACGACATTCCGTCACATTGAATGCCTTCTGCAGAGCCTGCGCAGTCATAGGACCTGACCCTCTACTTTGAGATACACCCATGTTGCTTGTTTAGTATCTGAAGAAATTAACACTTAAAACGGTTGCTACGATGTTTTCTGCACCTTCCATTTGTGCACTGGTGAGAAGAAAAGGAATTGGTTAGAAAACTGACATCAGCCGAAATAATGGATCCCGGAAGAATTGAAAAAAAAGCTATCTTTCAGTGACCGTGTGGCTCAATGGAAGAGCGCCTGACTACGGATCAGGCGGTTGCAGGTTCGAGTCCTGCCACGGTTGATTTTTTTCTTCACTCACAAACAAAAGGAGAAACAAATCCTTCAATGCTCAAAGAAAAACTGCGCCACCAGCTTTTCCATTTACAGCATTGCAGAAAGCAAGAAAAGAAAGACATCTGTTTAATGCCTCATGGCTCCCTTCATACATGCAATATTAAGAGAATTGCAGTAAGCCATCCTCTGAAAGACTAAACAAAAGTTATAAATACTTCAATGATACAAGACAGCCACACTGCCAATAATGTCTTCTGAACAAAAAAAATAATGACTGAGCTCATGGATGGAGGTTTCATTCTTTTCCAGATTTTTCTGTTTGCCAGGTACTTTTAGACATTCAACTGTATCACGAACAGAAAGCAAAGGGAAAACGGTTTGCTCTTCAACGAAGAACATGAATATACAATTCAAAGTAGAAAGTCTCTATTCAAAAAGCTGAAGATAGAATAATCTGCTGATTGTTTCCACATGTTCTACACGTTGCATGCAAGTGGATAAGATGGGAGTGGACTGGAGAAAAATAAAAAAGCAGAGAGAAAAGAGAGAGAAAGAGGGAGGAACCTGGGCCAAGAACAAACGGCTGTTGCAGGATCCATTGGACTCATTGGGGCTCATGGGCACCTCGAAAAGAATGCTTTCCTGCATTTTAGTACGTTTTGTGAAAATTGATCTCGCATGTGGGGGAATTAGAGTTTCTAAACTCATGCTACGCACCCAAGTTGCACAACCGAGACGCAGACAATGCGTCAACTCACAATAACACAAGGTGGAATAGCCAGTATCGCTGCATGCGATTCTCTAATGAAGGGCTCATCGCTTCTTTTTTTTCGTTTTACCCTTTGGGTTCTCTCTTTTTTGGATGACTCTGAATCGAGTGCAACGTTTCCGATTTTCACCGTAACGCAACGTTTTTTTTTCCCTTCTCTTTCTTTCCCTCTTATCGGCTAAGAATAATAAGCATGTACACAGGCAAGAAAATACAAGTCGTTGCCGATTTTGTTGCATCTTTTGGAGGTTAACGTTTTAAAGTGGAGCGGATAATATATGACAGAGGGTCGTAGTTAGTCAGTTCGCGAAATATGTCAGACCTGACGTCTTCCTACTTAGTTACGTTTTTTTATTAACAGAATAGCTATGTGACAAAATAATTGAATGTCAGGCGTGTCCAGCATGCTTGACAGAGTAGATGGTAACGTTTTAAATTGTACGCCACACAGCAAGGTAGTGAGGTAGTGTGATGCGTAATGAGTTTAGTTTTTCGTTGCAAAAAAAAAAAAAAAAAAAAAAATGAAAATTGTCAGAGTTGCTTCATAAATCTCACTATTGCGTTCTAGGAAAGTTTTTTAGTGAATTTTTGGTGAGAAACTGTAAAGCAAAGCACTTGCCTGCATCACGTTTTGTTATTCAAACAGCCGTTGCTTGAAGGCTTTTTCTTTGAATCACGAGAAAATGTATGTGCTCTGCCACATAACGTTTTATCTTCCCACGAAGGATGTACCGAGATGTTTCCTTAAAAAAAATGTAAGGCTAGGGGTAAGATGGACTTACCTTAACGTTTTATGTTGTTATGGCTCGCAGGAAAAAAAAATAAAAGTGAAGGGAAAACAGGAACAACAGTGTGCCTAATTGTTATGGGTTAAACACTGGATTTCGACCTTTCTGAAAGAGAACAAGACGAAAACCGAAGTCTTCAACTTCTGCTGAAGTTGACAAGTCTTCCGGGCCTCAGCCGCACGTTTTCTGAGGGAAAGAAAATGAAGGAAGTAGAACATGGAAAAATTATTTCTTTTACAGAAATTGATTTTGCTGCTTTAGAGCGCTATTAACTAGTAGGGTAATCGGTCAGCATGAACTAAAACTTCTCATAAGAAGAAAAATAAAAGAAGAAAAAAAAAAGAGTACTACTGCTTGATTTAAAACAATGTTTTTTTTACTCAGCTCGCTGTAATAGTCCCAAAACAGAACTCGAGTTTTTGCTCACCACACCTGGTGGGGTGTGAAAGCAAATATGATCAAAAGAAAAAAAAAAAAAAGGGTTAGCAGTTTCTGCTATGACTATAAAGACAAAAAAAAAAAAGGGTAGCTTGTATTCTTTTTCACTGACGAAAAATTTATTTTTCTTTCTTTCTTTATTTCTTTTTTTCTTTCGTTGTCCAGAATGCCATAAGAAAACAGGTAATGACAAAATGAAGGAACGGACCTACAATTCACTACAACAGGAAAAAGGAGCAACCAAAAAAACCAGTCCGACTTTGCATGCAAGGTCAGTGACTAAAGGAAAGAATACAACGGCTTATGCATCAAGCCGAGAAACGAAGAAAAATTTGCACCAGCCTTTAATAAAATACCGAAACTATGAAGAAAAACTGTAAGCACAGACCAGGGTGTACAGAATAGAAGACAAGCCGAGCACTCGGCAGAGTCTAACTAAAGTCCTTTACAAAAAATGATAATGACTGAAGCATGACTTAAGCTACTCAACCACATTACGGAACTGGGCTCTGAGCAAGTAAGTGTACTTGTGCAAGACAGCAGTGACGTGATTGTCATAACCTTCGCTACACGTTCCGTTTTGTCGACTGATTGAAAAAAAAAAAAAGAAAAGCATAATCTAGAAACAAAAAAAAAAAAAAAAAATTAAAGGCGTGCCTGGTGTATAAAGGGGATTGGGGGTAGAATTAGTTACAACAACCGCTGCAATTGTACGGCTGGAAGATTAAAAGAAGATGAAGACAGAAAAAGAAGAATAAATAATAACCAGCAGAGTATTTATGACTGACTTAATAATAGACAGCATTGCTGATTGCAGGAATCGCTACCAAAAGATCTGCAAATACTGTTTTTTTTTTAATACAGATTGGTTTCGCAATGTACAACAGGGAAAATGACAAGGAACCCTAAGATTGCGGGAGCTATTTTGTTTGGTATTTCGTAAAGTTAAAAAGTTAAAAATTAGGGATTCGGAAATGTATTTTAATGGGGAAAAGAAAAAAAAAAAGAACATTGTTATTACGCCACATGCAAAACACTCCAAGCATCAAACAGAGTTGATGCTTTTCTCATAGCAAAGAGCTGAAGGCTACTGCGTGGACTCTCCCACGGGCTAAAGCGATCGGCACGATAAAAAAACAATACATAAATAAAGGACAGAATCGGAATACAAGTTGACATACACTCGGCAAGTTACGCACTCAAGATGTGTGAAGTCAGCCACTGAGTATCACAGATGATCCTCTGCTATATCTTTCAGCGAAAAAGAACAATAACGACGCCACATGCATAAACACGCCAAAAACACTTGCTGAAATGGAGGCAGTGTTTTTGTTTTTTAAAGATTCCTCTGCAAAGAAGACCGGGCGGTATGAGGGTCTTCTCTGCTGTCAGAAATCACGATATGATAATAATAAGGAAGGTTTGAGATTAACGAGTTACCACGTAATACCACTGGTGGGCATTTCATTTCTCGTTTTGTTAAAAAAAAAAAACTGAGAAAAAAAAAGGAAAGAGCCTCACGTCTGAAGTAAATCAGCCTTCCTCTTTTTGTCTTATGCAACAATGCGACTGTTATGCGGAAAGTCTAATTTATTATTTGACAAAAATTAGAACTGGGAGCAGGTGATCTTTTGTAGTATGTCAAGCAGGAAAGAAAAAAGAAATATAATTGATGGGGTCTGTCTTCATCAAACGATCAGCAACTACTATGGGAAGAGTTTTAAGATATAAAGTTAGAATGTAACAAAAATAAAAAAGTTTTTTTTTAAAAAAAAAAAAAAAATACAAACAGGGAATAGTCGTCACTGTACTTTTTTTTGTTAAAACATTGACAAGTATTGATTAATAACCAATACCTGCCACAACACACGCTCGGAATGAACAATAAAAAAAAGGGTGGAGGAAGCAAAATGAAAATTTTAAAATAAAACAGTACCTATAAATTGTACATGTCAGAAATTTGCACGACGAGTCTCCACACAAAAGTTTTTTTTTTGCTATGTTTTTTCCATTCGGAAGATATTTTGTATCTACAGAAAGTAAATTGCAAAAAAAAAAAAGTAAAATCAAAAAAGAAGGCGATAAACAGATGTAAAAAAAAATGCAACAAAAAAAAAGAAAAATTACGGAACTTGGTGTGTGCAACAGTGCAACAATTGGTCATACCACCCTTACTGAACTGCTATCAAATGCCATTCTTTTTTCTTTCTTTTTTTTCTCCAAGTTTTCCTCAGATATTTCTGTGAATTATTAGAAAACTTTGCTAACTCCCGATGAGTGGTTGACAGAAGGAAGAGCACGTGCACGACACAATTCGCAAACTGGTTAAGGAATCACTCGTTTTGCTGACACATCTGTGCTAGCTATCTGATCTGATGACTCGTTGTTACCTTTTGCTGATGTTAGAAACAAATGCAAAAAGCCCATCGAGAACTTTATTGTCAGAACGTACTTTCAAGTTTCTCGTCTCCTTTTTTTTTATAGAGCATGATGTTTTTCGTAGTTTTTTTTTTTAAAAAAAAAAAAAAAAAAAAAAAAAAAGCACTAAAAAAAAAGACACAACAACGAAGGTGAAAAAAAAGTTTTTTTTTTTACTTAAATGCACTAAGGAAGTATTATAATGCACGTGAACTAAACTAATTGAGTAAACAAAAAGTGAAGATTAAAGACTGGAGAACACAACAACAGAAATAAAATGGGAAATGGATGATTCCACAACTCAGTTTCGACCAACCACAGCAACAACTCGTACACAACTCAAATAGGTATTTTGGTCGAGGATCTCAACACTTTTTTTTTTTCTTTTTTTCGACGACAATACAAAACAGCTTGCGTGCGTGAAATATCGGGAGCGCACGCAAACATCAATGCATATCGCGTCTACCTTTATTTATTATTATTTTCTGAAGAACATGTACTTTGAAAAGTATATCCATTTCTTAAACATCCCTTCTCTTGTTTTTTTTTTTGTTCCAATTTCCCCTCCGTCCCTTATAACTGAACCGCGAGCACGAGCAAATTTTCTCGCGCTCTGCAGCTTGTTTATCAGAGAAATTGAAACACAGATTCAGCGAGCTTCTCACCAATTACTTTTTATGACTACGAGAAGGGATGGCAGAAACAATATCCATCAGTACAGTGTTTGTTAATCCAACAGTAGCGATCTGCTTAAAGCAGATCCTGTGAAACTGAAAAGGGAAACAAAAATTAAAAAATGAAAGCGTTAGCGATTAGAACAGATACAAATTGGGGGAGAGGAACATTGGGGAGAAGAGTGGACGAGGCAATAATGGTACAAAGAACACTCAAACGTTAAGTACGCTTTCTCATCTTTAAGACAAAAGCTTCCTCATTCCGGATAAAAATATTCCGCACCTTTTTTTTTTTTTTCTCTTTATTTTGTTATAATTCGTTCTCGAAACGTTTCGATCTGCGGTACGCACAAGCTTCCGGATACGCAAGAGAGCTTTTGAAAAAAAAAATAAAAATAAAAAATCTAAAAAAAACTTAAGTGGTGACAATCACCAACTGAAAAAAGAAACAGGCCAGAATAATATTATTGTACTATAAAGCCACCAAAAGCGATAGATGAACCAGATTCAACGCTGGATGGCTCTTATTATTTTTTGTGTGATCCATGCAATGAAAAGAAGTAGTAAAAGCTGAAAAATCAACTTTCAAAGGAAAAGATTTAAAAAAAAAAAAAAAATAGAGCGAAAAAAAGGGTGGGCGGCGGCTATGCTCACACGCACCAAACCCCTCGCTGCTATTTAACCTTCGGAGCAAACAAGTGACTCACGAAGATAAGATCGAAAAGAAAGAAAATATAAACTCACTCTGACTGTATTCTGAATTATAGAATGAATTAATAAACAAAAATCCACACGCAATAAAAGATTTCGTGCGTGCAATTGTCTGTAAATGGTTCAGACAACAGAGATAAAAAGAAGTGCATGGATCCGATAAATTTTTTTTTTTTTTTTTTTTAGAAAAAAAAAAAAAACAAAAAAAAAAAAAACACATGAAAGACATAAACGTTCCTCCAAAACACATTCTCCCATTGCGCCATTGTAGAGATTCTCGCTGTCTGAGAACGATTACATGCAACTGATTTCTTAATTTTCATGCTTGAAAAAGAACAAGCAGTCGCAGTGAAACTCTGGGTCACTGCATTCGCTTTTTTTGAGTTCCTTACAAAAAAAAAAAAAAAAAGACAAGTAGAGGCTTTTGTTATTGTCCCACGACAATCGAGAAACTTCACCCTAACAACGGGCAACGTACGTACTCACAGTCACAAAAAGGAAAGAAAAAAAAGGGACACGAACTTTTGGGAGGGAAAGTTTAAGACAGTGAAAAAAAAAAAAAATGAAAAGAAAAATATTAGTAATCTCGTTTTGATAAATTAGGGTTTTCTCTTTCAACCCTCGTTTTTAAATATTATTATTTCGCATTCTTTCTTCTAAAAGAGCACTTTTTTTTTTATTATTTTCTTCTTTTTTTTTTCTTCCTACTTGCCCAGACACAAGTTCCTTGCGTTTTGTTAGGGAGCTCGTAACCAATTTACCTATGATGGGGTCTGTGCTTACAACAAATAAAAAAATTTAAAACAAAAATAACAAGGCAGAAAAAGCTTGACTGAAAATTGGTGCAATCAGCAAGCAATGCCATCTTGCGAGGATACCTGAAAAGCGTTGAAGCAACTGGTAACAAGGGAATGAGAATTTATTTAAATGTAAAGAACAAAATAAAAAGACAGATAATGAAAAAGAGGCACCATTAAGCAAACAGAGGAAGACCACAGCAGTGTGTCTTTTTTTTTTTCTTTTTTCCTCCTTCACATACGAGGACTACAAGAACTACATTGAAAAAGGAAATCAGCGAGCGCTTTTCTAGTCTACTCGTCAATCCCTTTCAGTTGAGGCTGCATCGAATGTGTTGGACGTACCAGCTACATGAATCACTGAGCCAATCTCACTACTTTAAGAGAGTTGCCTTGATTTCTATTTTTAAAACAAAAAAGCTGACAGCTTTCCTCTGTTAACTGAAACAGTACCGTATCGAAAAAAGTGAAGTTGGTAGGAGTTGGAGAAGTAATTAGAAATGTGTGTTTTCTAAGGAACTGAAAAGGTTACTCTTTTCGTAGAAGAAGCAGCATCAGAGGTATTAGATGCAGGTTGTTGAGGATATTTAGAATAGCTGCAGCATTCCTTCTTTGGTGTTCGAGAAGAAAGAGAAACTGACCAAACAGTTACACCGCACTCCGCCTGAGTAATTTGCATTCTCCGACTTCGTCTGTTTGACATTCTATGGCTGTAGTGAGAGTTACTTTCATCATCAGCAGACTGAGAAAAGCTGATCGGAACCGATCTGCTTCTCTCTGGTTCTTCACAGTCTGATTGACTCTCAATATCATCTTCAGTACTATCGTCATTTGTTGAATCAGTTGAGCTATCTCTGTTATAACTTGTTGATGAGTTTGGTGATCGAGTGTCCTCTTCAGGTGTCGCAATGTTTTCATAGTAATCATGACAACCAATACTTTCTATTCTATTATCCTCAATCTTCGCACATGCTCCACAACACCTCACTTCTTCTTCATACCCAAGGTGTGATAATGATCTCTTTTCTGCTGAACAAGCATTGCAAAATACTCTACCGCATGATCTGCAATGGTGTCTTCTTCTCCACAACGTAAACTCTGATTCACAAGCACCACATGACTTGGCATCGCAATCAGGTATCCAGTGAGTTCTGTTCTCTAACATGATGTTATGCATGTCGGGAGCTCTGTATGAATAAAATAAAAAAAAGTAAGACAAAATAATAAATAAAGGTACCCTGAGGTGAATATCCCTCGCCCTGTTTAAGAGATACAAAAACTTACAATTTGGATGAACGAAAATTTGCCATCCGACGACGTTTTCCAACAGAAGATCTAGGTTGATAGTTGCATGTTGTTGTGATAAGATTCTTCAACGTTGGAAGTACTCTTTCTATGTCTTCTGTGTTGCTGACTTCACATTCAAGTTCTGCATCACATAAATATTTAGTTCCATTCGTGAATGTCGTCTTATCTATTTCGATAAACAAATTACTCACCTCATTAAGAGTCACAGGTCCTACAGTGCATCGAATGTTTCCAAACCCATCGCGGTATTGTAACTCTTTACCGTCGAGTAATGTGAGAGAGGTTTGTTTTATGTAGCATTCTGGGAGATATTTTACTAATCCTTTGCCGTTATTATTAATTATCTGTTGTGCGATGGGTGTTGAAATTCGGTGCTCGAATTCATCTCTGGAAACAGCGCTGGATAATTTAATAGATTTTCCTTTCAGTGTAACTTCCCACCATCCTTCCCCGTATTGCAGTGGAACTACTTTTCGCAATCTCGCTGATATTCCTGCAGCGCTCAATTGTCCTGATTCTCCGTCGAAAAAAAACGATTCTTGGACTGCTCGTCTGGCCATTGCTCCTGTTCCTGTTCTAATCAGTTTTTCAGTTAAGATGTCAACATCTTGTTCTCGGATAGTTAGTTTGATCTCTGTTTCTACTCCCATTGTCGGAATATTATTTTCCTACGCTGGGGAATTAGTTTTGTTATCACAATATTATTCCCAAAAATGGAATTACGTTGCGTATTGTCGCTCGATGAGCGGCCGCATTTTGTGTTGCTCAAAAAAAAATAATAAAAAAATAGCAATTTCTCAATTTATACTTCGAATCCCAATTTGTAGTTCTCGCACAGCACCACTTACAGTAGCGTATTTCTGAGCTTTTTCTAAGTCTCCCAGACGCGAATACATATTGCTCATAGCACGGTCAGCCATTCGTGATGGAGTGCTGCGTGACTGGATTTCAAAGTAGTATTTATTGGCCTTTTCGGGAAGGAGTGCACTTGCGCATATATAAACCAACGAGTCAAGAGACCTCATCTGGTCTCTAAGTAAGACTTTCGTCTGATCAAGAAGACTTATGTATGACCCCTCTGCTAACATAACATAAACATTCAGGTCAGGTATCTCATTGGGTTGATTGACAATAGCGAATCTGCAAGCAGTGATGAGGCATATGTCAAACCACGAGGTTACTCTGAAGTTTTTATCTTTGAGTCTCAATAAAGAGTTAAAATCACCCTTGAGAGAATATCCTCTTAACAATTCTCTCCATATCGCACTAGTGATTACAATACCGGGTTCCTCCGTAGTAACCCATGAAATTGCTTCTTCTGCTACTTCAGGTTGCTTTGTTGATATGAGAAGGCTCTCAATGAGCCAAAGTAGACAAATTGGTTTTTCGATTCCGACATCCAAACAATAAGAAATCCGACTTTTTGCGAGTTCAAAGTTATCGTGAGTCGCAAGCATCCAACACTTGTATACTTGTCGAGGGATGTTTTCCGAAGGTATTTTTATTTTAATATCTTCAAAAAGTGCATCTGCTTTATCAGATGCCCCAACCCTACTGTGGTGTGCCATCAGTTCCTTGTAAGTCGATAATGAGATTTCACCATTGTCCACAAGCTCTTGTTGTATTATGCGAAACATATCGTTTTCCATCTTATTGTTTGCGTATCCCATAAACATGTAGCTGTGTAGTCCAGTTCTATTTTCAATGTTCTGAAATAAGTTGTCAGCAACTCTCATACTTCCGTGGAATATTTCTGCCAAGACTTCGATTTTTTTGCATTCTGGACCCAATTCCCGATTACTACTCCTTACCTCGCCAAGCCTTTTGTACACCTCTCGCAGTATCGACGGAGTACGCTTTGTGTCTGTTATTTTACGATAAAGAGATATGGCTACTTGTTTGTCTCCCCAGTTCCATGAAGGTGGTTTCATTGTTGATTTTTAAGTAATCATTTTTTATGATAAAAAAAACCCATTACTTGACTGGAAACAAAGGGAAGTGAAATACACCCTGGGCTTCAGACACCTGTTTTCACAATATAAGAGGGAAGAAAAAAAAAAAAAAAAAAAAAAGAGAAAAGAGAAAAACAAATGCAGTAAAGAACACCAATATGTCTGCTTGCGCACAACCGAAACATTGTTTGTTGCACAATACCGATTCTATGCCGTTACAGGTTTTTTAAATCCTAACGTGATAACAGACAAGTGTTTTATCCAAAATACATTTATAAAAAAAGAAAACAATTGTACGCGACTCCGTTACTAAAGCAACGGAGTTGGTACTGAGCAGAAACGTCTACCGAACTGCTGATGAACGGCAGAGCACTTCTGATATGAAAATACTGATGATCTGAACGTTATTTTAATGATTCCCTTTGCAAAAAGATTTTAGCCACCTGCTGTAAGTTTTTTGCATCTCTGCACATATTTTTTGCATCTTTGGCCATAGCGTGTAGCAGACACTTGTAATCACTCTGCAGGTTATTCAATTTTTGTGTCCTTTGAGTTTTTTCGGACTCACTTCCTGCTGTTGAAGTGAAGTCAAACGATGACTCAGGTGGAGTACTAAGTGATTCAAGATCGTTTAGTCGTACATCTCGAAGTTCAGATCTGAGTGTTTCTACAAGCTTTTGTAATTTTCCAATCTTTTCTAACTCGCTGTTAAGTTTTTTATCCCAGGTAGGACCCTTACTGGAACCACATGCTATTGACTCGCCATCGTTTGTAGTCGTAAACTCACGGGTCTCCTTTTTCACCCTGATGCAGGATACAGTAAATGACTCAAAGCTATGTAAGCCTTGGTACATTTTCAAGTAGCATAATTTTCTGTTTTCGGTACAATACAGCTTCCTCTTGTTAACAAACACCTTTACAGAAATTTCAATATGGTTTTCTCCTTGTCGATGGAGATCGTAGAATGGTTTATAAAGTTTTTCTAAGTTCTGACAGTTAGGCGAGAGGTCAATTGTCGAATGAGTGTATCTCAAATCCTTAATTAATGCTTTGAATCCACTACCAAGTTTTGCATCCAGAGCCTCCTTGATGGTCTGTTCATCTACTTCCGATGGATCCATGTGAGAGCTGAATGATTTACGTCTGCAAAACTATTAACAAAGAGAGAAATAAAAGAAGAGAAAGAAATAACATAAAACAATAAAACATCTTAACTACAGAGCCAATCGGATGAAGATAATAACAAAAACACTACTGCAGGCATATCCCTGCTTTTTTTTTTCCCTTTCTCCCTTTTTTTTTTTTTTTTTTTTTTTGCAAACATTGATGAAAAAAAAAAAAAAGAAAAAAAAAAACAGCAAAGAATTGCCCTTCTATCCACCTTTTGCAACTCTTTTTCCTTTTGTGAAAAAACGAGCCGGTTGATAAATAATATAAAATAAAATAATAAAAAAAAACAGTAAAACACTACGCAACGGTGATAAGAACCTGAATAGCGGGGAAGGGTAATGGGTGGTTTTTCGTAGAATACAGGAACAAAGTATTCACAATGGTACATGACTAGATAGCACCTATTTCATCCAAACAGTTTGAGTGGCATGCAACAAGACAGCTATTCGTCAGCAACTTTTGTACTAAAAGATTTTAGATGGATGCTCATCTTCTGTTGTACAAACAGTCTGTAGAAGTGCTGTTCTCAGATGTCAAGAGGACTGGTTATCAGTCAAAGTTGGTTATGTCCGCATAGCTGTGAAAGTATACTTAGCTGTGCTGCTGTTTCTGACTTTTAACTTTTTCGATCTTTTTAATCCTTTCCTCCATCTCATCAATCAAATCTGTGGAAGCAGTTCCGGAACATTTCCTTCTGAATTCTGCGAACGAACGCCTCGACGATGTTAATTTGTCGGTCGATGCCTGTTTGGGAATTTATCGTTTTTTTTTTTTTTTTTTTTTCCCTCCGCCATAAAGGTTGAAGACAAGAAAACATACCGCAGGAAGTTTCTCAGCCCACAGGTTGTGCAGAATCTCACCAGAGTTAGTCTTTAGGCATTCACTGGACTCAACTAAGTCAGGATCTTCCAGCATGAGATCAGGTAAGCAAGTTCTAAGCTGATAGTCTGCTCTCCTCCAATCAACAGTTTTAAGATACCTAGTGACGTATCCCTCTGGGCAGTGGTGATTTATGTCAGTTGATTGTTTTTCATCTTGTGGGAATGATGCTTCATCGAAAGTCAAACACGGAGTCATATCAATACCGAATATTGGCTGTTGTGAATTAATTTCAACTTGTTGTTTGGAAAGAATATAATAATAAAAAAATAATAATAATAATAATAATAATAAGACAAACCTGCATTCCATGAGCAAGTGGTGAATCAGATTGTATTGTTGTAATAATTTTCAAACAATGCTCTTGAATCTCATCATTATCAGAAGTATATAATCTCTTTATTATTTTTTGAGTTAAAGTTTCAACAGGTTCAACAGACAACTCCGTAGCGACTTCGATAGCATCTGATGCGGAATCCCCTTCTGTTAGAAGTGGTGTTTCAGATTCAGGTTCTGGATTAACTTTCTGTTCAGAATACCTCTTTATGGAAATATTCTTTTTAACATAAAGTGGTTTTTCATAAACTAACCAAATGTATCCATTTCCCATCATACTTCTGGAGGCTATAATAAACTCTTCTTCAAATTGTTCATAGCTTCCCCAAAGAGTATCAATCGCAATGCCCATGAGTGAGTCAGATTGAAGTGGTGATCCTCCAGGTACCATACTATTCCAAAAGATGTAGCTGTTGTGAGTTTCTGATGAGTAGTGTGCCATTGCCTTGGCTTTTGTGATATTTGCTTTGGTTTCCTTAAAGTCCCAAGTACCCTTCTTGCTGTCACTGATAACAGTTTTTAAATGTTGATGCGACTCTAAGACAGTAGCACTGAGAGAAGCTTCACTTTGTAAAATTTCTCTAACAGCGTGAGCTTCCATTAAATGTTCTGACAAAGCTAGACAGTTAGCTGTAAACTTTGTAAGGGATTTCGATGCTTGGCTTGGCATAAGTACAGGATAAACACCATGAAAAGGATTGTAGGGAAGTGCAAGTAGTCTTTTCGTCTCTCTTGGTAAAAGAGATTTCTTATGAGTTGCAGCAGTTTCAATAGAAAGCAGAGCAGCTGATTCACTCTTCGTCCTGTAGTCAGACTTCAGTCTATCACAATCTTTGAGAGTTACTTCAAGCAGCTCGGCTTCCGATTGTAATCTTTTCTTTTGCTCTTCCTTCTCTGCTTCTGTCTCCCCTGTTAACCCTTCAGGGTCACTTAATGTTTCTCTAATATCAAGTAACTGTTTCTCAACATCAATAGCTCTATTAGAGTATTCCTTAGCCGCTAGCTTATACAAAACACCCCTGAGTCCTTCCTGTCTGTAGGCATAGTCTTCAGATGTTAATTCCTCAACAGAAAGTGATAAGTCTGAATGACTGAAGGAATCAGTTAGAAACAGAGAATCCATTTTAGGAACAGGAATAGTAATCTCTGATTTGATTTTGTTGTAGATCGATGGAGGTAGAGTCGTTTTCAATGTCGCGATGGTACTGTCAGATTCTGAAATGAGAGCCAGTGCTCTGGTGACAGCAAGAGAGCGGCTGTCTGGAATCTCATCTGCTACTTCACTTAACTCTGGTTGAATAAGTTCAATTGAATTATCGTCGTCGAATTTCAGATCAGTTTTTTCTTCAGATTTTACGACCTCTTCTAAAGTAAACTCCTCAATGACTGGGACCATGTCTTCGTCAACAATTCCGAAATCAGGTTCACGTTGGACCTCTTTTATTACTTCAGGAGTGACACGAGATGGTCTAACCAGTATCTCTTCATTATCAATTTGAGTGACAGTTACCTCAGCTGGTTCTTCTACTGCAGGAGGTGTTACTTCCTCGACTACAACTTCTGCTTTCAGTTCTTCCGAAGGTACGACATCTGCTTCTTTCTGTTCTTCTTCCGCAACCACCTCTTCTGGTTCCGGTTCGGCAACCACTACTTCTGGTTCTGGTTCGGCAACCACTACTTCTGGTTCCGGTTCAGCAGCCACTTCTGGCTCTGTTTCCGTTGCCGTTTTCTGTACTTCTGCAGCCACTACTTCTAATTCTGGTTCTGTTACTGTCCGTTCTTCAACTTTGATATCTTCAGGCGTGATTGCCTCAGGTTCAACTACAGGTTCAGGTTCAGCAACTGATGCCTCTGGTTTGGTTTCGCCAGCCATTTCCGGAACATCTAACGGACTTCTGCAACTAATCCTTTGATTGTAGTAGTAGTACTTACCAATTGATTCTTCTACTCGTTTCCAAGTCTTGTTTGTTGGTTTCCAAACAAATCCACCACTTACCATTTCAATATTTGGATCAGCTTCCTCAGGGCTGAATGGAAGATCCTTCTTAAACATTGACTTGTTACCGACTGCATAGTAAACAGCCTCATCTGATGACGGTTCTGTTGGCATTGGGTACTCTGTCCATCTCTGACCTTCATGTGTAAAAACTCTGGTTCCATTTAACCACTCAACTTGTGCGCTGAACCGGCACACACATCTTCGAAACATTATGAGGGGGAGACCCCTGTGAGAAATGTGATAATATTAATTGTAAAACTAATCTTAAAAAGAGATACCACGACAACTAGTTTTAAATATAATTAATAATATGAAATAATTATCAATAAACATGTTGACTCTCCATGACTAAAAAAACATAAAAAAGGAATCATTCGATTCGACACCTAAACTCTCTGCTTGGCTCAGTTCGTACTAATTATAACATTTTCAAACAACAGTCATATCTATAACAAACCTGTCAGTAATGGTTTTGGTGCCTTTGAATGAATTTCACCTGGTCCTTGAGGAGGACTCACAGATAGAAGTTGACCAGAGTTTCCAGGTGTTTCTCTGATTAGTAGCCTTCGTGGTCTGGATCCCGGAAGTTGTGGAGAAGAGTTGCGATCGATACCTGATCTAGTAACTTCATTTTCTCGAACTTGTTTATATTTCGCCTTGGCAGGACTCTCCCAAAGATCTTCACTTTTACAGTCAATGAGAAAAACCGGACCTCCCAAATCCATTCTGTGCCAAGGGGTGCGATATAAAATCTCTTTCGGTTCTTCGTTCTTTGGTTCTGGTAATGGTATTCTTTTTGAGAACTGACAACCAGGAGTGAAACACTTAAACTTTTTACCTGCCAGTCCTTTACTTTCCACTGAAGAACAATCTGAGCCGTACAGAGCGATAGTAACCTGTGTGTCAGATGGTATGTCTACTGTTGCAACTAAAGCACCGTCTGCTGCAAAAGTTGCATTTGGCCAACAGCTGTGATTGACAAGAGTCGGAGCAACTGGGTACAAAGCATCGTTATGGACATTACTCTTTACTTTGAACAATGAAATCCAGAAGTCTTCCATGGTGAACTTTTCACTATCAATACCTGTTACATCAAGAATATTCTCGTATCCTAATTCTAGTATTCTCTGTCCTAATGGATCATTTTCGTAGTGGTCATCAATGTATGAAAAGTAGCTAAACGGAATTGCATTTACTGGTGAAAGATTATTGCAATACGTTACACCCCAACTCGCTAATAGTGTCATCCATGTGAGATCGATATCAATTTCTTTGTGTAGAATATAGTCTTTGACCGCTTCTTGTGATTTTTTTGATTCAAAACAAACAGATTCAACTGTTTGATGAAGTACTTCTGCAACCTTTTTATTGGTTTCAAATTCCATTAACAAATTCTTTATTGCTTCTGGTATTTGGTTTATATCAAGTGACATAAATGGTAAATCGAACATAATCAAATCTCCCTTATAAACAGGTTCTCTTGCGAAGACTCCATATCCCATTCCTGGTTCCCATCTTTTCTCAATTTTCAAACCTCTCATTACTTGCTGTAAGAAGAATTCTTGTTTTGCAAGAAATACTTCTTGTTTATAACGTAGCGCTACTCTGGTTATTCGAAACATTACTACGAGACTGATGACTGAGAAAGACGATGATAATGTAATTATATATTTATGATTATTATTAAGACCTGTTTGATGAAAAAAAAAAAAAAAAAAACAACTTAACAACTAATCTTACTGAAATACAACCAAGTCACTAGACAAGCAATTTCACTGCCAAAGGTGGTTGCAATAAGACACTCCATTCTAAGAATAAGGTTTTCATTGGAAGATAAAACTATGAAAGTAACGGTGATTCAGGGGGAAAAAAAAATAAAAAAAGAAACTTTGAAAGAAAACAAAAAGAAAATCTTTGCGTTCTGCAGACTCTCGTGTTTTTATCATTTTATTGCAGTTACTCGTTTGTTTTTTTCTCGGTGAATGAAAAAAAAAAAAAAAAAAAAAAAAAAAAGTTGCCTTAAAAAAAGTGTTTTTTCGAAACTCGAAACAGAGTCCCTTGTTTTGATCTTTCAGGGCAACAATTTCATTTTAAATTAGAAAAGAGACTTTTCATGTACACTTTGAGCCACGGTGATGGGGGTCCTTCAAAGTCGTGCAATATTCCCCTTTCTAAGCCAAACGAAAGTGTATCAGGTACAGTGTGCATTATACCGATCTGACTTTGTTTATAAATTACGCTCGTCGGATTCAAAACTCATCAGGTGCTTATTGCTTGCAAACAACTACGTTGAGCCTCACAGTTAAATACTGATTCAGGAACAGGAGGATAGATGAAAGGATCATTTAAACTGCTACGAGAGAGACAGAAATTTGCAATAAATCTATAAATGAAAGGAGATACAGCAAACCTTCTCGTCGACTGATGTAGAGAACAATACTCGTCATCAGAAGTGAATGCATTATGATAATCATCTAATGCAGATGATGATGTAGAAGTTTGTTTATTATTTGATAAAGGAGGAATAGGATTGGTTAAGAATTCCGTTAGCCTATCATCCGACGATGCAATTATCAATAGCGGGATTTCGTTGTCGTCATTCATTCTAGATTCGTGTTCTGAAATCAGTGACGAATTCTTTATAAACTCAACAACTCCTTCTCCTTGTAAAATTATCACGGTCGGCCTCCTACTCGCCGCAGACACCAAATCATTCGAATACAAGTACTCGTTACCACTCAGCGGTATTCTACTATGTTTGTCTGTCTCTGTATCAGCATTCAGATAAAATAATAGTCCTCCACGGCCTGTCTGGCATGCTGAAGCAGCAGCTAAAGTCAAATCGGAAGCAGTCGGTCTGTACAATGAGATCTTTTTAACTGTCTTGTGTCGGACATCGCGTTCCCATTCAAGAGACTGAATGACTCGAATCATGTCAATTGAGAGTTCTGAAAATTTCGCTTGTTTTTGTTGATTAACTCCAATTATCGCATTCGAGATAATTACATCTCTGTGTTGATATGAAGTAGGCAGTCTTGGAACTCTTCCTTTTGATTTTAATATTTCACAAAGGTTTTGACCTTCTTCAATTAATAACGAAAACAATACGCAGTTAGAATTACTTGGAGAAACCTTCTGCAATGATTGTAGCAAGGTCTCTAGCTCAGATATACATTCAGAGAATACATCCCAATTGTCTGTAAGTAAACAGACGATACAACATCTTGATGCCACTCTCATCTTCTTAATAACAAATGTAGTATGATGAGACAATAGTTCTGTTGGTAAATCTAAATATGAACGCTCTCGAAGTATGCTGTAGAAGTTGTAAGCATTTTTTAGAGACTCTAATTCCGCCTTTCTTTGGTATGCATAGAAGTATAGCTGTCCTAAGTTAGCAGCAATCTCACCTATTTCCCATCTCTTTATACCATATGATGATGTCAGGACACCTCTTGAGTTGTATTGAAGCTTCCATAATTCATTCAAAACGTCGAAGGCGTCACTCATAAAAGGATCAAAACTCTGATTCCAAACAGTACAACAGGGAAGTCCTATTAATACATCGATCGCTTTCCTTCCTTTGTATCGTAAGGAAGTGTATTTCTTAACAATATAATCGGACTCAGTTGATTCATCGCCTTGCATTGTGGGAGATGGGAGAGAGAGAGATCTGTGTTAGCAAAGTAATAATATGACAAAAGAAAGAAACAGAACAGGTTCTGGGAATCACATTATTAAATCTGTAAAAAAAGGAATAAAACAATTAACCAACAACAATTATTAAATCACAAAAACATTCGACGTCATTACTGTGAGCTATTGACTAGCCACCGAAAGATATGATTTTTTTTTTTTTTTTTTTTTTTTTGTATTCTCGCAAAGTACACTCAAATAAAATGAGTTGATTATTATTATTTTTTTTTTTTTTTGTCTGTTTCTACTTACGTCCCGAAATGCAAATTACCTGTTTGTGGTTCACTATGCGAAATCCACATCCACACACAACCAGTTTCAAAATGATTCTCAATTGCATTCTGTACGAATTTTATTTTTTAAACAAATTCGTTTCATAATTCGCAACGGGAAAAAAAAAAAAAAAAATGAAGAAAATACACTCAATGAGGGAAGAAAATATAAAGTCGCGATGTCATTTCACTACTTTTTGTAAAAAAAAAAAAAAAAAAATTGCTATCTATTTTTTTTTCTTCTTTCTGATTGCCAGCGCTTACCCGATGTTCGGAATATCAACGGGGGGGATAAAGGCCAGTTGCACAAAAAGAAAACGTAATAAACTACATTACCATCACTAATAATGGTATCTTAAATACGAAAAAAGGAATTGCTGATAATTTAGGAAAGGATGTAAAGAGTGAAGTCAGGTTTAATGTCCTCCACGGAAACCGCCTCCTCCCTTTCCTCCTCGACCTCTCCCACCGTATGGGTGGTGAACAGATTCATGCTGTGGGGCAGTAGTTTGTCCCTTCTTTCCGCCCTTTCCCTTTCCACCCTTTCCTCCTCCTCCTCCTCCGAACGAATCAACGGCGTCGTGTCCTCCTTTTCCTCCACCACGGTGTCCTCCCTTTCCACCTCCCTTACCCCCACCACCTCCAACCTTAGGTCCGATAGTGAGTCCAGGTACGCCCTGTAGTCCCATCTTTCCGACGGTCTTCTTCTCAAGAGAAGGTATTTCTGATAGTCCACACAGAGAGCTGTATTGGTTAGCCATCTGAACTAATTTAACCTGATTCCATTTAACCTTCTTCAGGTTGGAGTTGTAGTAACCTAACCAGGCGCGGTAGGCGGCTGAGGCAGGAACGAGAAGAGAAGAATCAACAGCTGACAGAGCTGAAGACAACTGAGAGTGAAGAGAAGTGTTGTTTGGGACGTTTGTGGATTCGATTGGAAGATCATTCAGAGAGTGTAGAATGCTGGTTTCGAATGGGCAGACGAGAAGGATACCACATCCTGTACGTCCAGCACGTCCAGTTCTACCAACTCTGTGAATGTATTGTTCTCTTGTCGTCAAACCAACCTGCAGACAGAGAGTAACATCTGGGTAGTCAACACCTCTGGCTGATACATCAGATGAAAACATTATAATATTTTTACCATTTCTAAACTGATCAGACATCTTAGTTCTAACTGACTGAGTCTTACGTGAGTGCATCTCAAGTACCTTCAGCCCAAGTCGTTGAAATAAATTAGACATGAATCCAGTAACGTGTGCAGTAGTAAAGAAAACAATAATCTTAAAGTCTTTCTCTGATTGCATGTGTTGCGATAGAATCGATGCAACAGCGTAGATGTGTTCCTCAAATGGAGTGACCATCGAGTATTGAGCAACTTGAGCATTAGTCTGCTGCTCATCCTGACGAACACAATCAACAGTAACGTGATCAGGCTTAAGGGCCAACTGCTTAACCTGATACAATGCTTGTGGCATTGTTGCTGAGAATAACAATGTTTGTCTGTTTGTTGGAAGCATTTTCAAGATTCTCTCAATGTCAGGTCTGAATCCCTGTTCTAACAGTTGATCAGCTTCATCAAGTACGAGTGCTGAGAGTCTTTGTAATCTGTCGTAAATAGTTCCTGAGTTCAAGTGATCCTGAAGTCTACCAGGAGTACCAACAAGAATATCAACAGGTTGAGTACTGTTGAATCTCTTTATATCTCCTCTGATATTGACTCCTCCTACCACGCAAGCAACATGCATGGGGTGGAACTTAATTAGAGACTCTGCCTCTGCAGCAATCTGACTAGCAAGTTCTCTTGTTGGTGATAAGACTAAAACAGATATCAAACGCTGTTTTTGAAGAGCTGCGACTTCAGGAATTAATCGTTCAACAGCTGGGAGTAAGAAGGCGATGGTTTTTCCTGTTCCTGTTCTTGCCTTGGCTAAAACGTCTTTCCCAGCACGTGCAGGTGGTAATGAGGAATGTTGAACTTCAGTTAGAACATTAAATTTCAATATTTGTTGAATAGCTCTCTGTGTTGGTTCTGACAACCACGTTAACGATTTGAATGTCACGTCAGTTAAGTGAAGAGGACTTGCGCCACCTCCACTGTTGTTGGTATTCTCCGGAACTGATTCCTCAGGTAGGTAATCAGTTTCGACATTCATGTTGGAGAACTGTTGTTGGCCTCCTCCTCCTCCTCCACCACCACGTCCTTTGCCGCCTCCTCCACCACCCCGTCCCTTCCCGCCTCTATAACCTCCCATGTTTGTGTTTTTTTTTTTAGAACTGAAAAAAAAAAAAGTCAGGACTCTAAATATGCAAAAAACAGTGAAGTCCATAGTCCGTTTCATCATTATCCTCAGTGTGTTACAACCGATGTAGAGGGAAATGAATTATTATTTTATTATTTTCCTGTTCAAAATAAAAAACCAAGTCAACACACAATAAGTCCTCATGTTTGTCTAATCCATGAATATGAGTGAAAGAGTCCTCAACAGGTACTTTGTTTTCTTTTTTCACTGATGTCAATTGCCTATTTAAAAACCATCAGGATCGACGTAACAAAGAAAAGAAGGACCAGTACTCAATAAGATACGTGTAAGGATGTGGTTCTTTGATAGTCTAAAGGAATTAAAGACACAAAGCATCAAACATGTGATAATGTACATAGGGAAATACTAAGAGAGGGGGAGGACCTTTCCTCTCCCACGATAAAACAAAATCAAAAAAAAATTGTTGTGAAGAGTCTTAACAGGTGTATAAAAAATGAGACCTTTTAAGAAAAAAACGTTTTTTGTTGTTGTTGTTTTTTTTTTGATCAAAATGACATTCAGGGTCAGACACAATTTTATTCAAAACACCAAAGACCTTTACACTAAGAAATATTTTCCTTAGATTTGGTCTGCATAGTGACTTTGATAATGTAACGGTAAGCAACTTTAACAAAAAATACAAAATACATCGACACTCTAGGTACTTACGTTTTTATTAACATGAAAAACAGAATGGATAACAGTGGTCTGTTTCGAATAGCATTTGATCATAAAACAAAATAAAATAAGAACTGAAGAGAGAGAACAGCAAACACCAAAGATATCTCAGAAACATATGTACAGCGGTTGCGTTTTACGTTTCTTTGACAGAACTAAACAGAAGCTGGTTTTACGAATGCAGTTTGCGTACGAAACTTTTACTCGGGGGAAATTTGATACGATACGAAACGTCGGGGGAAGCTGTAAAGAAGCCAGGTCAACATTCTCATTTCCCCCCGACAATTAAGTTGCAAATTCAAAAAAAAAAAAAAAAATTAAAAACGAAAGGCAAAATTACAAAGTTGGATAACCATTGTAATCATACTTTGCTTTTATTAACACAGCCTAGAGAGTGGGAAACAAGCTCGCGACGAGAAAGGTGCTTTTATAGCTTGCTGCGAAATCTCTCGACATGAACAGACAGCACGCACAGTAATGATTAATTGAGAATATGAACATTCTCCTCTAGAAAAGTACCTTGAGTAGCACACAATAGGAGGGTTAATAACCTTCAGGAGAAGAACTAATGTAGCTTATCGACTGTAATACCAAGTCTATCAAGCTCTGCTTGCACCATTTGTTGAACGAGGGCTCGAGTTGCTTCATCACCTCCAGTTCCGATACTTGACATGCCGGTAGTTGACATTCCTGACTGACCATCTACTCCAACTCGACTGTGAATAGGTCGAAATGGATGATCATCAAGGGGAGCACCAAGAACTGGGAAATCAACATGATTATCAAAGTGAGGTGTTAGAGTACATAATGATCTCTTCATATCAACTGGTGAGGATAACGCTGCTTTCAATCTATTGTAGATAAGTCGAGCTTGTTTATAAGCATCCTTAGCTCCGTGTTCACGAGCACGAATCCTACGACGTTGATATAACATAATCAACTCAGCGTCGTTGAGGGGAGTGTTTCCTTTCCTATCAGAAGTACGTAAAGCTCTTAATTTAGTATCGTGAATAAGTAACCATTCTACTAAAGAAACGTGTCCTTCATTTACTGCCAAATGGAGAGCTGTTCTATTGTCGTAGTCGTGATCTCCGAGAGGAGCGCCACCAATACGAAAGTCATTGAGAAGCTGTTTATCACCTTCCTTTGCAGCCAAGCAGAGACAGAATCCTAGCTTTTCATCATTCGGCCATTCTTGATCGTCGTGTAACTCACGATATCTGTCTCTTAATAATCTCGCAATACGATCATGACCATGACATGCCGTCACAGCAGTGAAGTACGGAGTGTTACCGTGGTCATCTCTGGCATCTAATAACGCAACAGCATTTACTCCTTTTGTCGTAATCAGGAATTCAACAATATTTAAATGCCCATGATATGCTGCGACATGTAATAATGTTAAACCATGATCATCACGAACAGCTTCATAGTGATGTGTTAACCAACCCAACCGTTTTAATGGTAAGAATCCATCTGGGGAAGCAGCATATGATAAAGCTTGACTGTATCCAGCTGTATCAAGAGTAGTGTCTATGAGAAGAGGTACTTTTGACTGATCATTAATTAAAGAAGTATTAATAAGACTGCTGTGATCGTCATTTATGCTGATACTATGTTGACAGTGAGGACATTTAGACCGAGACATATTATTGTTACTTACTAAACGGCTAAGTGCCATTGGATCGAAAGCTTCAGCAGTAACGTCTTCTGGGTTATTAAGTAGTTGTTGAAGCTCCTTAAGACTTGATGTGATGGATTCTTCTCTTCGATCTTTAACAGACTGTTGACAAGCATTCTCAGCGTCATCTACTACAGTGTTTCCCCATCTATCTCTGAGATAACGATTAGCTCCACTTTGTAATAAGTAACATAATACATGTTTTCTGTCTTCATTTAGTGATCCACATCTGAGAACTTCACAAATCCATTCATCACAAGCAACGTGAAGAGCTGTTCTATTATCGTAGTCAGCTAAGTCAATAACTCCTGGTTGTGATAGCAGTATTGTTAATTGTTTAACATCACATGCCATCGTAGCACTGTTTAGTCGAGAGATGGCTGCGTCAGGGTTTGTAATGGCTCCTCTTCTTCTCAAGTATTCAATCATTGCAGTCAGTTCTTCTTGATGGTCCTTACTTCTCGTACTGCACTGTTGAGCGTCCATAGCGTACTGTAAAGGTGTTCTTTTAAAATTATCTGCTTCATTGATGCAAGCCCTTCCTTCAAGAAGCATAGTAACAACCTTTATAGCTTCACTGTTGTCTGATAGCCATTTACAACGTGATTCGACTCCAGGTAGATGATGGAACTGTCTGTGGAGTTCATTTCTGAGTTCTTTGTTTTCTGACCAGAAGAGACCAGCTTTTAGATTTGCTACAGCGTGAAATGCTGTTCGTCCTGCTCTGTTGTGTTCATTGATTGACATCCCAGGCATGACATCGTAGACGTTTTCTTTAAGATAAATAATAGTTTTCCAATCACCTGAATCAATAGCTGAACATAACTTATCAGCTAGTAACATTCTATCTTGATCATCAAATAGATTCCCGTCATAGCCTGGCTCTCCAACTTGACTCAAGTCTAGTCCAACAGCATCTTCTACATCATTTATTTCACAAACCATAAATTTCTTCATTAAGAATATCAATACATAGGTCCAAACTGCACTGTAAACAGTTGTTACCACCACTGCAGTTATTTGTTTCCCCAACAGTGATGCGTCTCCACTGAATATTAATCCCTTGTTAGTGGAGGGTGTTCCGTCAACATGTGGATCTCCAAAGATACCAATCATGATTGATCCGATCATACCTGTTTGGGTATATTAAGTAAATAGAAGTGTTCAATACTTATTATATTAGAATAGTAAACATAATAATAACATACCGGGTACTCCTTGGAGGGCAAAGCAGTCGAGAACATCATCAAAGTAGTCACTTTGTTGAACCCAAATAGATGCCTTGTATGCAGCTAACCCAGCAGTACATCCTGTTACCATAGCACCTTGAGGACATGTGAATCCAGAAATTGCTGTGATCCCTCCCAGACCTGCGAGAGCTCCATTGACGAAGTAGCCCAGACGGAATTTTCGATCTTCGTAGTACGAGAGCCACATCCATGCGAATGATCCAGAGCAAGCAGCCAAGTGAGTGTTCATCATTGCAGTCGCTGCTTGAGGTCCTGCATTGTAGGCTGAACCTCCGTTAAAAAAATACCAACCAGCCCATATAAGAAATGATCCAGTCGCAAATAACGGAATATTATGATGCACCTTCGATGCTGATTCCATATATCTCCTGTGTTGCAGCATGGCTGAGACGACGAGGCCAGAAACACCTGTTGATGTGTGGATCACCATACCACCAGCAAAGTCTTCGACTCCCCATTTTGCCATCCAGCCGTCTTTGTGCCAAAGCCAGTGTGCTAAGGGATAGTAGACGAGAAGAGGCCAGACGATAACGAATGATAAGAATCCCATTAAGGAAAACTTCTCAGCCCAAGCTCCTGTTACGATCACGGGAGTCATAAGCGCGAACATCATTTGAAAAGCGCAGAACACCATTTGTGGGATTTGATTAGTACTTGAAACAGGATCAGTTAGAGAGACTCCAAACAGGAACGGATATGTTGTTGGGCTTCCAATTATACCTCCTTGTGAGTCTCCCCAAAACAAACTAAAACCGACAGCTGCGTATAGTAGTGACCCGACACAAACACCAATCATTGTTTGTGTAATCATCGATAGAACATTCTTTCTTCTTAATAAACCAGCCTGTGCTATCCCCATTGCTGGTGTTTGTATGAATACAAAAGTAGTCGCGAGGATCATAAAAGCCGTGTCACCAGAATCGATACCTGCAATGGGACCTCTCCATTCTTCACTTCCACCTCGATTGTGTAGTCCACCAGACATTTGACTTTTTAAGAAAAAAAAAAAGAATGTGATGTAAACATCCACTGATCAGCTCACTTTGTATAATTTCAAATCTTATAAATAACATTACTTATACCTGTTAAGTAAATAATGTGATTACTGATGATGATCGTTTGTTGTTATTCTTAATTGTGTAAATCCTGCTCAGATAGAGCAGATTAGACTAACACAATATTGAAGAAGGTGATTGTTGTTTGGTAGCATCAACTCTTAAAGGAAGATAACGTATTTCCTAAAGCAGTAAGTCTTAGCCGTAAGGGAAGAGGAATATATCCATTTGAATATATAACAAGCTCATCAGGTATCGAAGGAGAACACGACAATAACAAACGACTACCACCAACACATCGATGAGTATGCCGTGGGAGTTCAACAATAGGAAGTATATGAGAATTATAAAACTCCGCAACGTCCAGCTTTAATTCTAAAGTAGCAGTCCGTATCAATAATTCCACAGACGATATAAATGCCTCAGAGACTCGAAATAACTCTCCCAAACGATACTTTTTATCTTCACCAGGAAGCATGTTCCCAAGCTCTTTTATTATGTCAAACAGAGTAGTAGTCAGGTGCCCTATCGTCACTGGGTGCTTAACGAGCTCCATAAAGATGAGGAAGGAACTTACACTTCGAACGCATTGCTTTGCTGCTACGATTGTTGTTTCTCTGATCTTTAAAAAAGGTTTCTTAACAACAGGTAAGACAGTCATTATTAAACTCATCATCAACCTAATCTCATTTGCGTTCTTCGTAAAACAACAATCAAGATACAGAGATAAATACCTCTCTGTTTGAGGAAGGTACGTCTTTGATGATATTTGCATTTCAAGGTAAGCTTTTGCACAGCTTTCCGTTGTGGTCTGTAGTGGTGAAATTGTGTATTTGGTTGGAACACTTTTATTGGATTCTAACTTTTGTATCCTCCTCGCTGTTGATGTTGCAGTCTGTTGAAGAACACTTAACTGTAACCAGGTATCACTAGTAGTGTTGGTTGATATTACTCTTGAAGTTACTACTCTCGAATAGCATTCTAAAATGTCAGAAGTTCTGATTTTTGAAAGAGTAGCTTCGCGACGGTCGGAATTAGGAATTGAGATGGCCATCAGTTTGGTGTTCATCTGACGCTGAATATTATTTAGTGAGATTGCAACTCCTTTTGGATTCTTTGAATTAATATTTGTTGATTTAGTATTCACACCATCCTTGTTATTGTGTTTAACTTTTACCGACTCTACGCTAGTTGTGTCTTTAGATACTGTCAGGTTACTATCATCAACAACAGTAAGCGAGTCACGCGAATTCTTTGAAGGACTCACACCTGTAGGTTTGATGACTACCGACTGACTTGAAGGCTCTCTTAAGACTTCATCAGCAATGCTGTCTTCTACAGATACGAGAGTTTGAATGTGACCCTCTTCATTAACTTTTTTAATCCTTTTCATGTTATGTGTTCCTTCAGTTCTAGACCTCCTGGGTATCCAACCAGTCTTATCTAACTTTACCATTCCTTTTGGTAGGATTGTAAGCTGTGCTTTGTGTGGGTTACTGGACAATAATGATTCGTTTTTACTACAGAAATTCTAAATCAATGATCACACTTCCTCTCGCTGTGAGAAAAAAAATAAATAATAAATGATTAGAAATCTTCACTACTCAGTACTTTGAATATAATAAAGCCTTATCTGTGTAAAAACTTGTTTTCTTTTTCTTTTTTTTTTCTTTTTTTTTTTTCCTTAAAACGTTTTCATTCTTCAATTTTTATTTACCAATTTTTAACTAACAGGCTCAGTGAACTTCAGAACTGGTTGGGTAGATTGTTTTTTTTCTTCTTTACTGCTATTTTATCTCAAATGAAAAAAAAAAAAAACGACGACCACGTAGTAGTTATTAAAGAGAGTGGAGTAAGCATGATTGAAGTTATTGTTTCTTAAGCCATTCCTCCGTGTGTTATTAAAGAAAACACGTCAGGTTTTGACAGTCCACCGATAGTCCACTTACCATTAGAAGCAGCATAGTGATGGGAGTTCTCTGCCGGTGCTGGTGGTGCAGGGTTCGCAAGTGCCGGCGCAGCAGGAAGTGCTAACCCAGGAGCTGGAGCAATATCAGCAGGAGCTACGAGTGCTGGTGCGACTGCAGGCATGATGTGTAATGAAGTGTAAGTTTCGTGTGATTACTGTCAAGAAGAATTGAAACTTTAAACAAAATATATAAAAAAACATAACCAATAATACGACACTCGAATACCTTCATATTATTTTGACCAACTGAATAATTATAAAAAATTAATTACCATCTCAACATTCGACTAAACATCTGATCCCCAAAGACTTGTTAAAGTTAGCGACGTGTAATAAACACAATTACAAAAAAAGGGGAATCGCATTATTAAAAAAAAAAAAAAAAAAAAAAAAATGTCTCGTTGGTCACAATAATTAAACCAAACAGATAGGTGTCGACAGAAGATAGCTTTTTAGAGGCAAGTAATACAGCAAAAGGAATATAAAAAAAAAACGAGTTAACATCATTCTTCAATCAGGTCGTCAATCTCATTGCAATTATTTGAAGATGTTAATATTACACTTTGAGGTACTCTACTGGTAGTTCCGTTACTCCAAAGAACCGAAATAGTCGAAAGATACCACATCTTAATTATCCCTCTCATATACGTCGCCGGATGTTGTTGTGATAAATGACCAAGAATACAACTTTTGATCATCAAACTGGAAGTCGGAACTAATTTTTGAGGAAAGTAAATATCCAACACTGAAGTCAGAGTCGTGTGTAACATTGGAGATTGAAAGTACGGAGTGTAACCAACGCTCTTTGATAATAATAATAAAAAAGGATTACCAACAACAGTCTTAATAGCAGCAATACTCCTGTCAACATAATTATAAAGTTGAGCTGTTGGAGTGACTGATGACGGTAACCCTAATCCAATATCTAAATTTGATACTACTTCAGTGAGATCCCAACCCTCAGCAGTTCTGTGACTACACCATTGCTGTATATTATTAATAGCATCCGACGTAACCAATCCTGAGCGTATCAACGCATCTCCATAATCTGAAGTACAATTATTACCAAATGTGAATATGTCAGAAATGAATGCAGCTATTTCTTCTTGAGCAGCAGCATCAGGTGAGGTCATCGATTTCCGAAGTAGCTCAAAAATACTAGAATCATTTATGAGAGTCTTAGCATGTTCCAATAATGGATTCCCACATGAGAAATAGTCTTCATCAATATCAACAACAACTTCTCTGTTAGTCATGTCTGAAGGTAACGAGTTTGAAGTTAATTGTCGAACGACTTGTAAAGTAAAAGGAATCATAGTTGAGTTATTTGTTAAAGATGTAATTGACGATAACAACCTAATGCTATCCCAGTATGCGTATTGATCTTCAGAATTAGTATTTGACTTCTGAGGTACAATTGAGATTCGTCCCATCTCAGAAACGATAAACATTTTATGCTCTCCCACCGGAATCTGTTCCGACCATGTTGGAGCAACCCATATGATATAATTTATTCTTTTTGATAATATGAATGGGAGAATCCAGTCTGCGATATCGACAAAATGTAATAATTGGGTTCCCCAATTTATTTTATCATTCATAACATGATTTGTTACAGCGTCTGGAAGTGATGGAAAAGCCAAATCCGGATGAGAATCAAAATGAACTAAAATAACATTTTTCATATCATTGGTGTATTTAAATAACTCTTTGACCACTTCGTGATGCTCCTCGACTACTACTACTGGAATTGCTCCTATACGTATTGCATTTCCTTCATTGGTTGGTAATTGCGAATTTATTCCTTTCTTATAACCAGGAAGGGTGATACCTGCTGCCAATAGCAACATAATAAAAACGACACCAGGTATTGTACGATTCAGCATTATTTTGTTTTTTGTTTTGTCGAAGTGCCTGATTAATAAAAAAATAATTTTTTTTTTTTTTATTTTTTTTTTGTTGTTCATCGACAAAAAGTCTAAGGATAACTAAACTAACGGATTTTTTGTAGGATGCAGGATTGCTAGGGAAACGGTATCCAAGGGATACAGAGAATCCTTTTTTTTTTTTTTTTTTTTCCTCTCTTTTATTTTCATTTCCTTTTTTTAAAACTTATTTTTCCCCTTTTTCGATCTACTTTTTTTTTTTTTTTTTTTTTTTTTGCTGTTTTCTCTGAGCAACTTTTTTTTTTTCTTTTTTTGACCATTAAAAAGATGAGACGGAACTCACCGTCACATGTAAACATCAAAGTTGAAGTGCTTACGTCTCTTTCGAGATTTTCTTTTTTTTTTTTTTAAATTCCCCCTTACATCAACAAGTATTGTAAGAGCTATAAATAATGTTGGCAGCACACGTAAACCTCCTTTCAGCTTTCTCAGATTAAGTTGGTTCACGGGTTTTATGCACGAAAAAAACATCAACAGCGTTATGTTACTATTTTCTGTAGAGTTTAAGACCAACTTTTTTTTTTTTTTTTTTTTTTTTCTTCTTTTTTTTTTTTTTTTTTTTTTTTTTTTTTTTTTTTTTTTTTTTTTTTTTTTTTTTTTTTTCGCCGAAGCGAAGATGCCGGGAAGAAACCACATGCTAGTACAGTTCTTTTACTTTTCTTTGTCTGCTGGAATTCTATCTGAGAAAACCGGTAGTCTTTAAAATTGTAAGCCAAGTACAAGTTGCCTCCTGACGGGTATATTGTGGGTAGTTCGAAAACGTTGCTCTCCAAAATATAACAAGACTCTACTCCACCCGCGTCAGGCGCATCTCTTGTCTTAGCCCTAGCATGCTACGTTGGAACATTGTCACCAGCCCGGTGGACCAAGTTGTAATTATTGCCCCTGGTTTACTCATCACTCTTCCGTGTGACGGCGGTTATTCCCTAATAACCTGTTGTATGCTTTACCTAAGTCTTTTACTTTTTTCTTCTTCGCACGCTGTCGGTTTCCACCTTCGACGCAGTCAATCTTGTTCCGCCTTGGTTGTTTTTGGAAGAGCTAAGCTAAGTGGCAAGGTTTCACTAACAGATCGACTTTTTGTCAGCATCTCAGGCTTCTTTTTGCCGAGGACGTGCGGCTTTCTTTGAGGTCTCACAGTGACACTTTTAAAAGAAATTATCTATTCCGGTGGGTATAAAGGGGGGGGGTGGGGGAGGAGGAGGGGGAGGGGACGTGTGAGTACACCCACAGATCTCAGCAGTCGTCTTTAAGTCTCTTCCCCGGACTCAGGTTGGTCTTCTCTGAGTCCGCGGAACTGTATGGCGATATCTTCTTCTTTGTCTTCTCGTTCGAGGATGGGCACGACCTCGTCCTCCTGTGTCTTGGTGTACTGTCTGGGTGATCCAAGGCTCTGGAGGCGGTCTCCACTCCGGCGGTCCAACATCTTCGACAGGTCGTTATCTGGCACTTCGTGCATCTGCTCCTGAACCATTTCCGTTGCAACAATCTATGGCAGAAGTCGCATTTGACCCTTGGTCCCTTTTGCAACGGCGGTGCATGGTCACATGTCGGTCGGGTATCTTCGGTATCGTTTGTGGAGACATCGGAGCTACTTGTCCCCGTCCGGGGTGGGCTGCTCCTTGCTCTTCTGGTCTTCGGTGTCGGATCTTCTGTAGAGCTGTTATGGCTGTCGAGGTCTAGCGTTCTGGCCACAGGGGGAGTGTGGGTCTCCTTGTCGTATGCTTGTAACTGCGATGACGGGCTGGACAAGTCGCGTTCCTCCTTGGTGAGGATGTCTACTGGTTCTTCAGAGGTGTCACACACTTCATTGTCGAGGGCGTCCGCTAGTTCTCCGGAGGCATCCTGTTCTATTTCGGTAAGGATGTCTGCTGGTTGTTCGGCGGTATCGCGCACTTCTTCGGCGAGGGTGTCTGCTAGTTCTCCGGCGGCATCATGTTCTACTTCGGTAAGAATATCCGCTGGTTCTTCGGAGGCATCGCGTACTTCCCCGGTGAGGGTGTCTGTCTGATCTCCAGGGGCATCATATACTTCTTCCTTGAGGGTGTTTACTGTATCTTCGGAGGCATCGTGTTCACCTTTCTCCGGCGGGTCTATGGTTGCAACTATCGTCCTTAGACTGGCTGACGGCAGGGGACTGCCTTCGGTGGGCAAATCTGTCGGTCTAGTGACTGGTGTGGCGCTGGCCGTGGCATCTTCCAATTCCTGACTTGCATTCGGCGGTGGGATGTCGGTTTCCTTTGGCTCCGGCTTACTCTGGCCGACATTGGTTGTAACTGCAGTTTCAACAGGTGAGGCGGTCGGCGCTACATTTTCTATCTCCGTCGTGACCGTCGGGTTCCGTTGGTTATCTACTAGTGGGGGGCCTTCTGAAGTCACTGAGTCTTCTCGGGCCACTTCAGGTGCGGACGTCTTCGGCTTCTTCACTGATACAGGCTCGTCTTGCTTGTTTTTTTTTGAAAAACGGGGAAGCCGAAAGCAACAATCTCCTGGCGTAACAACAAAACGGAAACGTTGTGGAGGGAGAAGGAATGATAGATTAACAAATAGTAAAAAAAAAAAAAAGAACATTGATTTACTTAATTTCAGAAAGAGAAGCAAATTGTTGCCCCCACCCCGACTACCGTAGTCACGGAAGCCGGAAGGGAGGAATTTTTTTCATTTTTTTTTTTTTTTCATTTCTTTTCTTCTTGACATAGGCATAAATCTCAATGCTATTTAGTATTTCTCTTGACAACTAAAAAAAGCAAAACACGTGAATTCTTCAACCCACGCGATGCTTTATTGTCGCCTGATAGAGATAGTGGTAATAGAGGATTGATTAACACCACAAGCAACGCAATACAAAAAGCAGAAAAGATTAGGTTCACAACTGCCCGTTGTAGTGACTGAGTGATTTCACTTCAACGTTATATAGATTGGGATTGCGGGAGGGGATTAGAATTCCTTTTTTTTTTTTTTTTTTTGTATTTAATAAAACTTAGTGTTTTCAATAAAAAGTAGAGCCTAAGAACGTACAACAGCTGAAAAAAAAGAGATTCGCAGCCTTGCAACAACAACAACAAAAAAAAAAAAAAAAAAAAAATTGGATAACGACAACATGAATCCCTTCATCCTCACAAATTAGTTGTTTAGAAGGAGTTACCAAGCTTTATTCCTTTATATCTGAGGGGTTGTTTTGCATAATTACAACATCAACAGCCTGTTGTGTGTTGTCATTTTGTAATAGCAGTACTCAATATCTACAGACGGGTTTACTATATTTGACAGACCACACAGTTTCAGTTTTGCCTTCCCCTGAGATCGTCAGCTTAGTAATGTCCTTCCTTGGATAGAATTAGTTGTTGTCCAATTAATACATCGCACTCGTTATGAAGTCAGTCTAAAGATATCCTCCATATCAAAAGAAAGCGCTGTCTAACATTGACTTAGCAGCTGCTGCTTTCTTTTCTGTGCCTGCACTCTTTATTGACGTTTCCTTTTCACGTGAATTCCTCATTTTTAGAACAGCAACTTCCTCAGTGAAAGGTTTTAATATAGCAGTGGCTTCAGTGTCACTGACTCCCATTAGCCAAGGATGAGATAAAAGAGAGAGGGCCGATGGTCTATCAGCTGGGTCTTTCTTAAGACAAAGTGACACGAAGTCAACCATGCTGTCACTCACACCATCTGCTGTGCTGAGAAAGTTTGAATCAGCGGAATCAACTTTTAGAAATAAGTTCCAATAAGTTAACTTGTCAGTACCTCCATATCTAGTGTACGGATGTAGTCCTGTTGCGCATTCAGTTAGTAAAAGACCGAGTGACCAAATGTCAGCACCGTAACTGTGTGGTTGGCAACACAATCTTTCAGGTGACATGTATGTTACAGTTCCTACGAAGGTTTCGCTTTCATAGTTTGTGGTGTTGAGGGATCCGCTACTAACCCCAAAGTCAGTTATCTTAACAACACCATCGCTGTGAATTAATATATTTGAAGGTTTTATATCACGATGGATCTTTCTACGTTCACTGTGAAGGTAAAGCAATCCCTGCATAACTGATTTAGCTATTGCTCTACAGACTTGTTCTTTAATAGTACCCATGAGACGAATTGCATCTAATAACGAAGCATCCATCCTTTCTAGTGTGATGTATATTTGACCTTCGTGGAAGAAGGCTCCTATAAAGTCGACAATGAATCTTGATGTGTCAGTGTAGAGGGCTTCTAATTCTTTTAAGATTTCCTGTCGGGCGTGTCCTTCGTCAACGTCAATGACTTTGACGACGACTTGCTGACCTGTTGGTTTATGAATACAGTTATACACTTTACCTGATGATCCTGATCCTATTCTTGTTGCTCTGTCGATGTCCAGTTCTTCAAAACTTGAGACCCTCGCGCTCTTCCCAACAACAGTTGGTCCTCTTACACCAGTGTGTGTTACTCTGAATCCTGCACTTCCGAAATTAAAAGCATTACCACTCTCTGATACATTACAGGTATTTCCTTCATTTACTTGGTGACCAAGTACAACATCAGCTCCAAGCGGACGGGGTTTCGGCATGTAACTTATACGACTTTCCTATTCTGTCTGCAATGAACAATAATAACAATAATAATAATAATAACAATCACAGATACAACGGTTAAGAGATTTTCCAGACGATCTATTTGTTGTTTTCTGTAATGAAGTAGTTCTCTAATTATTTATTAACAAGAATATCATTCACTCGTCTAAGAAGTACACGCTGAGCCAAGCTCCAGCTTTGGGATGGGGTTGGAGAAAATACAATCATCTACAATACAGTAATATAAATCTTTTTAGTTTCTTTTTTTTCGTACAATTTCTTTTTAAAGCTTTTAGTATAGAAGCGTTGTTTTTTCTAAAAAAAAAACACAAGTAAAACACAAATAACGTAACCTTAAAGTAATAATAAACAGAGAAGCGGAATCATTGAAATATCCTCACAAAGCTATCCTAATACATCCATCGTGTTCATAGTAGTTGGTGGAATGCTTCTTGAAACTGTAGCAGTGTCAGATCGTGTGTTTCTCAAGTCGGTACGCTGTAATAGTGTCCGGGTTTCATTTCTGTGCATACCTCTACTTGGAGGTGGTGTTCCAGAATTCTTATCGACTGTTGTCGGAGTAGTGTCGACTACTGAAACAGTACCCAGAACGGATTTCTCAGTCTCAGAGAGGTACGTCGATACCAACCAACTAGTTTTTTCAGTAGCGTTACTAACACTACAGATTGCACGAGTGAGACTCTCCGGAGATAGTGAATGAGATAATTCATTTCTGATTGATAAGTTTAGTTTATGAAGTTCCCATAAAGATGAAACTAATTCAGTTCTGCTTGAAGTCAAGAACACTACTTCGTTAGTCAAGTTCATTATAGCTTCTTGTAGTTTATTAGTTGTTTCCATGAACTCTTGTTGAAGCTCTTTACGAACAGCGCTGCTATCACATAACTCATTGCGAAGTTCACCCACAACACGACAGGCTCCTACTATGTCATTCATTCCTGTTACGCTACTTAGTATTGTCGTAACCTCTTCTAAGACTTCACTCGTGTCAGATGATTTCTTGTCAGAGCAAAAGGCTAACCATTGTCGGAAGTACTTGCTCGTTGCTGTGGAAGATGTCTTTTTCATTAGTAAGATAGATTTTGACTCTCGACAATTCCATTCGACTCTCGTGCATTGTCTGTCATGTTTATTCACTAGTCGATAGTTTAGCAGTAAATGATAATGTTTAGCAGCAACAATACAATTAGTCTTCCCAAGGAGTGTTATTGATTTCTGAGATCTGAGGTTGTTACTTTTTAGTTCTTGAACTTGCATTGCACTCCCAACAACAGAATTTACCTTCGAGAGCTCAGCTTCCTTGAGGTGGATCTTTTCTTGAAGTAGTTTAGAAGATTTTTCGGCGGATGTATTTTTTAGTTCTAGTTTTTCAATAATTTCCGATGAATTTTTTAGTTTTAATTGCAATTCTTCAATTTTCTCTTCATTCCTACTGAGAGCCTCTTCACTTTCAACAAGTCGAACCTCATTATCAGACAATTTCTGAACAGAATTATCCTTCGCAATTACCATCTCTTGATTCTCATGTTGGAGAGTTGTTATTTTTTGAAGAAAATTGTTTCGCTCTGTTGAGAGTGATGTTGATTCCGTTAAGGTGTTTTCAAATTTTGTTTTAAATTCTTCCTTTAGACTTCTCTCATTGGCAACTTCCTTAGTGAGGTTATCGACATTCAAAGACAGCTCCTCAATTGTTTTTGTTTTTGATGAGATGTTACTTTCGTGTAATGCTGCTGATGCTTTTAATATATCAACTTCAACAGATAGTTCTTCAGACTTTTGTTTTAATGAACTGGAGGAGGTTTTGATCTGATCGTTCTCAGCTAATTGGTTTGACAGTTCGATGTTGTTATTCTCATAGAGATTTCTCGTATTAGCAAGTTCCATTTGCATATTAATAAACAGGATACCTTGTTCTTGAGCTGCCACTAAGAGTGTTGAGTTTTCTTCTCTAAGCAGATTTATCGTCGACTCAGAGGTTGATTCAACATCAGCCAATTTCCTGACTAGTCCCTCAATGTCTTCAGTCATCTTATCAGATTCTTGCGCAGCATCATATTCTCTGGTTGATAATTCTTTTATCGCAATTTTACTCTTTCCAACTTCCTCTTCCAGGATTGCTTTCTCTTCTTCTTGACGGGTAATTACTTTTTTTAACTCCGCAACAAGAGCGTCTTGTTGTTTTAATTGCAGCCATTCAGCCATATTTTTTTATAGTGACGAGGAGGAGGTCTATTTGATGAATTAAGAAAAAAAAATAAAAGTTTTTTTGCGCAAACCACTCACTGAGTAACTAAATGAGAATAACATATCTATGTGCTAGGGGATGGTTGCATAAGCAAGTAAAAGAAAAAAACGTGAGATTTTAGGGTGAATATGGGGTCTTTTTTAAAAGTTTTTTTTTTTTTTTTTTTAGTCTATCTCCTTTGGATTACTATTAAATTTCATGGGACAAGTAGCGAGTACGAAAGGTTAAGGTCCCCATGCTGACCACTTGCCGTATTTGTTTATTCTCTGACTTATGCTTGCTCAGAAATAAGCTTTCTCGCTTCCTCGACCTTCTCAGTGATATCCTCTTGAAAGTCGTTTTTGTGGGTATCGAGGAATGCTTCAAGGTCACCGCAGGCTGCCTTCATTCTTCTGAGAGCATCTGGAACCATTGCCTCGCTCTCTTCAATTACTTGCTTCTGTTGTCTAATTTTGTATTCGTCCTTTTCTTCTGCGCTGGTCATCTTCACCAGACGTGACTTCTCCTGATCGACTTCCTTCTTTGCGTAGGCCAAGTCCTTTCCAATTCTCTTAAGAGCATTAGTCTTAACAGTGAGAGTCTTAGCGATTTGGGTATCAGTCATTGTTGATTTAGAGTGGTGTTTTGTTTTGTAGGAACTTTCGAAAGTAAAAAAAAAAAAAGTAAAAAGTCAGTTCCTTACAAAAACTGTGTTCAAGGAAGCAACATGATGATCTGTCAGTCACCTGTGACTTAAGGTAAATGATTACGTCTATTTATTCACAAATATAAATATAAATAAAAAACAAGATTGTTAATTCAAACAAACATTAATTCGATCTTCTAATAATATAAAATAACATCACACTCCTGAAAGGTTATTGAGGACAGTTGCAAGGTGAAGTCAGCTTTATTCTTCTTTAAGTATCGCACGACATGAATGATCAGTTCTTCTGTAATATTTGCGAAAGTCAGGAAGGATAAAAGATTACAATCTTTTTTTGCTATCTCGTAATATCTATGAATGGCTAACAAGTTCCTTCCGCAAGACAAGTATCAGGCTCTGATTCAGTCTTGTCTTGTGGTTTCTTAGAGTTCTGTGACTCTGCGTTGTCTTTGACCTGTTCTTTCTGTTGTTCTCCTGTTTGCTTACTTTCAGTAGTGGTCTCCTCCTCTTGTTTAGTATTGTCTTCTTTTTTAGTGTTCTCCAATTTCAGTTTCCGTGCTATGGATAATAACTTCTTTTTTGCAAAAGTTGGAAGATCCTCTGGAAGATCATCTGCAGACTCCAGCAAACTGTTTTAATTTTATTATGTTATCGCCTTCTATATTATTTAATAATTAACAACACACGGGAATGGTGTAATCTCACACGAGAACTACACCCACTTTCTTATAAGTTAAGGAAAGGGGCTCTGGCACGTGTTTTTGGTTCGGTGATCTGGTTTTTCAAAGAATCTCTGGCCTTATAAGACCAACAATAGTACTGCAGAAATAATAGCGCGTTTTTTCTGCGCGATATTGAGGCCGTCGCACCGCACTTGTACGTTGTCGGCTAAGTCGCCGCTGCAGCTGTTGCAGACTATAACGTCACATGCATCAGTTACAGGCGATAGCATCAACTTGATGAAGAGAGTGGCTCACCTGCACTGGAGCATGGATGCAGATGAAGGAGGAGGTTTGCCACACTGCCGCTGCTCCTCCACCTCTGAAGGAAGTTGATCGTCACTCGCTTGGTTTGCTTGGCATCTGGCATAGTTAATCGCCAAAAAAAAACAAAATAAACCCAAGTGCTAAGTGCTAAGACTGAAGGTTCTCTCGCCAACTGGTGAGGGTGTGTGCTCGATGTACTGGGTTTTGGATTGCTGCAACTGGAGTACAGGTTCTGAGTATTAGGTAAATGAGTACAAAGCTGCAGAAGTATTTCAGGAACTTCACATACTAAAAACAGGAAGAAGACTACTCATCTCACACGAGAACTACACCCGCTCTCCTACAAGGTAAAGAAAGGGGCTCTGGCACGTGTTTTAGGAGGCAGCGACATCAGCGAAAGGGTTTCGAAAATACTCAGTACTCTCTTCATCGGGAATTAATTTCGAGTAATGTCTCACACGAGAACTACACCCGCTCTCTTACAAGGCAAAGAAAGGGGCTCTGGCACGTGTTTTCGGTAACGTGATACAGTCGCTGGTTTCAAGAAAAGCAAGAAAAGCAATAAGGAGACTAACAACATTTTGAAGGGAGGAAAATATGAAATTAAAATTAAACATCTCACACGAGAACTACACCCGCTTTCCTACAAGGTAAAGAAAGGGGCTCTGGCACGTGTTGCGTCCTTTCACTCGAACTGCTGCAGTATCGCACAAGGATGATGCTAATCAGAAAACACTGCACAACTACATCTGTAAACAAAAGTAAGTCTCACACGAGAACTACACCCACTCCCCTACAAGTTAAAGAAAGGGGCTCTGGCACGTGTTTCAGCGATAGTTTGACTGCTTAGTTGGTAGTAACAACAGCAAACAAGCTATCGGAGCAGGACGGATTGAGTACGGTTTTGGGGCAGATGGCGACGACGTCATCACCTAGTACCGAAGACGAAGGTTGTCGCGCAGGATCGAAGGTGAAGCGCGAATCGGACAACGGATTCGTGGCGGATCTTGACGGTGTGAATTGTGAAATTTTTAGAAATAATGCGATTCCTTGAAGAGAATAGAAAACCCACAAACACAGACGGTCGTACGCAACTTGTCCAGTAGTAAAGTCTTACACGAGAACTACACCCGCTCTCCTACAAGGTAAAGAAAGGGGCTCTGGCACGTGTTTTATAAGGCAGTGACATAAGCGAAAGGGACTTGAAAGTACTCAGTACTCTCTTCATTAGGAACTTACCTCGAATAATGTCTCACACGAGAACTACACCCGCTCTCTTACAAGTTAAAGAAATGGGCTCTGGCACGTGTATTTAAGTGATGGAAAAACTGACTACGAAGCGACTAGTTGATCGGAGAGAGGGACGAGGCGAGCCACATATCCGTCATATCGGGATCCTATGTTCAAATCGTCAACTAGAAAGTGTTAATAGAATAGCAGAACACTCACAGCTATCGTACTTCTCAAGTAGTGAGATCTCACACGAGAACTACACCCGCTCTCCTACAAGGTAAAGAAAGGGGCTCTGGCACGTGTTTTAGAAGGCAGCGACATAAGCGAAAGGGATTTGAAAGTCTTCATTGGGAATACTTCGAGTAGAGTCTCACACGAGAACTACACCCGCTCTCCTACAAGTTAAGGAAAGGGGCTCTGGCACGTGTTGGTCAATCTCCATACACAAACACAATAAATCATACCTGAAATCTTCGATAGTGGTGAGTCCAATGTGTTCGAGTTTTTTAGTAAACTTTCCGAGGCCAGCTTTTTCAAGAAAGCTGCTGAGCTCATGTGTGTCTGTCGTGGAAGTAGGTTCGTCAATTTGTGCTTCCTGGACTTTCTTTTCTCTCTGGGCAACAGGTATTTCGATATCATTACTTTCGGCTGGTTTTTCCCTAGAAGCCGCTATCGCAGTAATTTCAAGGGTGAGAACTGCCCAAGGTTCAATATTCCATGCTCGCTTACCACGAGTGCCAAATGCCATGTCTGGGGGAACGCGTACTGTTGCAGTTTCACCAACACGCATGTGGAGCAAACCGTCTTCTAATCCCATAATGGATTCACCTGATGTGACGGCAATTACTAAAGGTCCAGTAGCCTGTTGTCTATTACGACTGGAGTAGAATTGCATTCCCTTTTCATCATATCCGGTTACGATTGCTGTAACATAATCACCTCCAACAATTCGATTACCCTCTTCGTTTGGTTTTGTTATTTTAACTTCAACTTTTCCAAAAGGAAGTTTTTCCATTGCTGCGCTTCTTTTTCGGTCGTTTACAGCTTCCACAGCATAGTATCCAAATAACTTCGTCTGCCAACAAACAACCACAGCTAATATTAATAGCATTATAATATTCGATATTAAGAAGTTTATTATCTCCCGTAGTATGTAAGACCAGACTGATTCCATCTTTTTAGTCCTTTCTGCTACTACTGCTGCTTCTTCTACTTCTGTATTCTTTGGAGGCATTTCTTCTTCCTCTCCCTTTCTCTTTTTTTTTTTTTTTTTTTTGTAATTGTCTGAGAGGATAAAAAAGTTAATCAGGTCAATTTCATAAGTCAAATCGTCTGTTGTATTCCTGCTATAAAACATTAGATTAAATTATCCATCTTGATAAGTATCTGATCTCCAGATGACAGTTTTATATGCCCAGCATAGAATAAGACAGAAAGTGCTGAAACCAAACAGATTCCCAAACACTAACTAACCACTTCTCAGTTATGGTTTAGCTAGAGGGGAATATGAGTCTGTTATAAAATAGTGCACTAAAAAAAATCAAACAATCGAAGAAGAAGAAAACATCAAAGGAGCATTATCCTACATGTCCCCATTAGGCTTTCGTAATTATAAAAGTTGTCAAAATACCAAACAATTAATTCCCAACCACTTCCCCCAGTAATGGTTTAGTTGGTTGGTTCAATAGACTTATGCACAAAGATGATAAAAAACAACATAATAATTTTTTTTCGAAAAGCAGACGGGGATCTACGAACTGTTATTAATTTTTTTTCCCTTTCCCCCCCCCCCTCCCGAGTTGCTATGCTTTCGATGGTGACGAAAGCCAAGTCAAAATACAACATAAATATGGGAAAAAAAGAAGAAAAAAAAACTAAACCGTGTTAATACCTCATCGTCTTTGTTGACAGAAATACAACGATCTCGCTGTCTAAATAATCACCAGAAAAAAACAGGCAAGTAAGACGCCAAGGAGAGAGAGGGATAATTATAGTTATTTTCACACCTTGGTCTCAATGCAGGTATTCTCACTCGACCAACAATTCGATACGAATCAAAGAATTAGTATCTGAGTCATCGACAGCAATTAAAACAAAAAAGAGTTTTCTGACAACAGGCCGAAAAGAGAGAGAAAATTTAGAGAAAGTTCGCTGACTGTCCAAATCTGTATGAGAAGCAGAAAACAGTCCAACGCTGTTTCTGATACCTGTGAGCTGGAGGTAGCAACACATGTGATCGCTTCATTTATGAAGCGTGTTTTCGTGCTGGAAGGACGACGTAACCATAAACAGAACTGATAACGTATAAACGAAGAAACGAGAGGAAAAAAAAAAAAAAAAAAAAAACAAGAAGAAAACGGAAAAAAATATCGAAAAAAAAAGGAATATCTCTCCCTTCTCTATAAATAAACCGATTACACTCCTGTAATATCTTCACTGATTTATTTTCCATTAAAGTTGTGTAATTATGTTTTTTTTTTTGTAGATTTTTAAAGCATCCAAAAAAAAAAAAAAAAAAAAAAAGGTCAGGTAGATTCTTATTGCTATCATTCAGCAAATACGAAAAAAAAAACATAAGAATGCACCAAACGATACAAGAATACACACTACTGTCGAAGAAATCGACTTCCTATTTAGTTGAGGATAACAATCTAAGAAGGAAGTCAAATACCGAGTAGTGAATTAATTCCTTTCATTATAGAACACTTCATGAATAGTAAAGTCAGAAGGTTGCAGAATCGGACGGTTTTTATTATATCGATTTCCGTTTTTTTTTTTTTTTTTTTTTGTTGTTGGGAGGCTAGGGGTAGGTCCGCTCTACAACATTCATATCTAACACTCTGTGTACAATCCGTTTTCTCTGACGTAATTCAAAACTGATGCCGGAAGACCCAAAACCTCGAGATCTTGTTCAGTAACACCGGTAGTCTTTAATGCTTGACGTATCCGAGAAGAACTATAATTACACGTCCTTCCAATGATAAGTGAATTCGGAACATTATCAGGAATAGTATGCATTGGAGGACGAAGTGCTACGTATATTGATTGACCTGAGAAGTATCCGGGGTAATTCTCTGGGGGATAAGTTCTAAATATATCAGATCCACACAACTCACCAACAGTTGTGGTGTGGTATATCTTTTTAACGTGAGATAATAATTTTTTTAACGACCAACTGGTGCTTGATGATGGCATGTATTCAGTAGGGTCTCCTGAGAATATATTAATTTCTGGTATTTTAGAAACGGCCAACTCACACATAGCAACCCTATCTCGTCTAGGTCGTGCTCCAGATTTTCTCGATGTCTTTGGGTTTGGGACGAACACTACTTCATCAGCTCCTAATTCTAAACACCTTTCTGCAGCTTCGATGTGTCCCAAGTGGACAGGATCGAAGGTTCCAACAAACACAACTACTTCCATTCCCTCTCTCGATATTGGTTTTGATAAATCAGCACATTTAATAGTCATTTTGGATGGTTACTGTGTGTGGTGGTAGAGAGTGAATTTAATAAAAAGGGTTTTGGGTTATGTATTAAAAAAAAATCAGACCTGTGCCAATCCTCCCATCCATTTTTATTTTTTTAAAAAAAAAAACGAAAAAAAAAAAAAAAAAAGAGAAAAAAAAACCATTAATAAAGTGTTATTATGTTACTTTAAATAAACATCTCTCAAATGTAACTTTAGGTTTGCCACCTGGGTTGTTAGTCAGGAGCTCACAAATTAAAACAAGTCGGATACTATTTTTTCCTACTCCATCTATTAAGTTGCGTATAAGGGACGTTGCATTACATCACAACTATTTAGAATGAAAAAGAAAAAAAAAAGATTGACATTTTTTTATATTTCTATTAAAAAAAGCGGTATGAAAAAGCGTCCAAACTATAAGTTATGTGAGATTACCTCTCACATAATTCAAGGTCGATTCGCATTGAAACATTACCTGGAGGACGAGAGCACCATACGTATGCAGAAGAATGTCCACCAAAAGGTGATTTATAACAGGTTTGGTCAACGCCATCTAGACAGGGTCCACAGCAAAGCTCTTTGTGACTTCGGTTTTTTTTTCTATGGTAGAAAACTGATTTTGGTCGAGGAGCGTTGGGATTCCAGCGAAGGCGGCGAAGATCTACATGAGACTTAGCAATATCAGGATGGAAGTATCCAACAACCTTGGGCCAAATAGACTGATCCGTCCAACGATATCTGAACCAAGAATATCCAAATTCACTACTTCTTAAGTAGTTCATCAATGATTGATATTCTGGACTGTAAACCATCCCAGTCCACACTCCAAATAATGCTGAGTGCCATGCTAGAGCCTCATTCTCATAGAGCCAATCACCTGCAGATGCTGCTCTCTCATTTCTTGACTTAGCGTAGGTATCTAGTGCTCGCTGAGTGTCTTTACTACATCCATTTCCATTGTTTGAGAATCCAGTGTGAAAGCCGTAAGCACCCTGTGAGACTACCTGACTCATAATGTCTTCACTGAGTGTCTTAAAAAATCTAATATCCCAATCAAGCTTTATAACGAAGTCGTAGTTTCGTAGTCGTTGGTCCTGTTTAGTTATGTTGTTGATTCGTTCAAAAAAAGAAGAAAAAAAAACATTCATATATTATAACTTATATTTTGTTGATTGCAGTTGGAAGATTCCAAATGGATCCTATTGCCTGATAGAAAGGAAGAAGTTCGCACAGGAAATAGATAACATAACATCATAGTTTCTTTGTCGGTGCAAAAAGAAATCAAAAAAGATTCATACCTGAAACAGCTCCAGAGTAAAAACAGATGTCCCCTGTACATATCGCAATCCATTCACCATAAACCCATCTGGTGATTTGCGGGTAGCTCCAGTGCACAATGGGGGACATCCACAGCGAGGCCGCACGCGTTCCAAGATGCTGGTGTTTAGACTTGGTGGGAATTCCTCACTCACATGAGATACGAATATTGGAGGACTTTCAACTTTAGCTACTGTTGCTGTGTACTGATCAGCAGTGCCAGGTGTTCTCTTCAGGTTGAAAGTCTTCACTATGTCTTCTTCAGAAATCCGAAAAGTCTCTCTGAACATAAACAAATGAAAGCCTTGAGGTTTTAAAAACCACGGTATCCAAGTCCTGAATGTTTCTGACGTACCCTGAAGAACACGAGGTGAGTTTATGTACGCAAGTACTGCAGTCTTTACGGATGATGGATCTGTGGGGTATGGTCGGTGAGATGTGATTTTTGGATTAGCAGTCCCAACAGAAAGATGATCAGGACGATAACTCATTTTAGCAACGCAAGTCATCGTCGCGTTTAGTAGAGGACTCGGAGTAGTTAGTAGTTTGTGATCCTCAGGGACACAGATTATATTTTTTGGTTTACGAGAACCACGAGAACACCTACACCACTCGTAGTCAGCAGTCCCAAATCTACATCTCTCTCTCTCTATAAAATGTTCTCTTTTTAAACCGACGAGGGCTTTACACATATGTTTGGTGTCCAGGTTCTCGATTACTAGTTCCTGTTCTACTCTTCCCCAGAGTGCAACAACCATCAAATGCATCCAGCTGTTGTCTGGGAGTGGTTTATTTCCAGATCTGATGTGAACATATTTACAGACAAACTGTGGATTTCCTATTATATACGCTACGATTTCCTCTGGTTTCTTGAAATACACAACTTCCATTCCTTTGGGATACCAGGCAGGATAATCCTCATCTGGTTCCGGCAACCAAAGTCTACACATCTTGAAGTCAGTGTATTGACTTGGGAATAAAGGTCTCAAATCGATTGGCAATTCCTCTGTCGGTCCGGTGTATGTCTCTGCTCCCAGACATGTCAAGGCTATTGATAATAACGCAGCCACATATATAAGTTGGCTTTTCATTTGTACCTGAGAGTAAAAATTAAATAAATTTTTTTATAAACAAAAAAACATGTTCCGTTCAAAACAAAGTCAGGTCAGTAACTAGTTACATCGTGAGGGGGGCCTTCTTATTATTTTTTTTGTTTTTTTTTTATTTAAGTTTTTTTTTTTTTTTTTTTTTTTTTTAAAGCATTTAACAAGTATTGTAAGAACGAAAAAGAATGTTGGGCAGCACACATAAACCTCCATTGGCTCTGTCAGTTTAAGTTTTTCGTGCACAAACAAAAAAATCACAGTGTTATGTTACTATTTTCCGTATGAAGATAAAGCCAATTCTTTTTTCATCTGAGCGAAACCAAAAAAAAAAAAAAAAAAAAATTCCCATTTCAAAATTGCCACACGTTGCTGAGGATAGTAGTGTCACTACTTCCGTGTGACATCACGGCTTAAGTTTACTTAAATAAGGCGTAGCTGCTCTTGCCCAGACAACACGCAGCTTCCGGTGTGCCTTTTACACAAATTTATTTTTTTATTTTTCACGTTAGTAGTTACTACTAACTGTAAGCAAAAAAGAAACAAATCGCAATAAAAGAAAAAAAAACATTCAGAGCACCAGCATTATATTTAGTTCTCAGTGGCAGGCAGTGACTACAATAAAATATCGGCTTTTTTTCAATCTGAATGGTTTCTTCTTCTAGTAACCCCCCTTCCTTTTTAAAAAAAAAAAAAAAAAAAAAAAAAAAAGCAAACCAAAGAAGAAAATAAAAACATTACTTCTCAATTATTGTATTAACGAGAAGATGAATTGTACACGTAGACAAAACCAATAAGACGATAAGACCCAACTAATTAGTGTGATCGGTCAGGTGCTTTTGTTGAAGTTGACTGCCACAGTTTAACACAACCATCACGAGATGCGGATATAAGAATTGGAACAGAACAAGAACCTTGAATAGGAGGAAGTAACGTCATAGAAGTCACAGCGTCTTTATGTTGAGAAGGAACAGGTCGGAGACCAGGTTGATTAACTGGTGTGGTTTCCCCTCCTGGAATCTCACGAACTTCAGTTATTTCATTAACCGTAGAGGAAGTATATTTCATTGGAGGTTGACCAGGTTCTAATCTACTGACTACGAAAGACTTCGTAATATCACCAGTGTCCCAGTAACGAACTTTTCTATCAGTACCACCAGTCGCAAACCAAGTAGCATCACGACGTCCACAGATAGTTCTAATTGAGTTGCCTCTCTTTTCAACGTATGATGTTGAGGCTACACTTTCTAAAGGATTCAAGTCAGTGAGGACTGATGGTTTCCGCTCATGACCAGCAGTTCTATAAGATGCAACATGTCGTAGGTGTTCAAGACTCCATCGTTGAATCTCAGATGTTGCGATTAGAATGACTGGTTCTGGACCATTCAGAGCAAGTTTATAAACGGGTTCTCCTAAATTCCAAGTTCTCACAGCGAGTCTAAACCGTAGATCCCATAAAGTAATGTATCCATTTAGTGTTGAAGAAACAACCCAACTCTCACTACCATTCTCATCACCGACTACGAGTGATGAGATGGGACCATGTTCTTGATTTGCTCTCATTGTGAATGCTTCTGTTTTCATACGAGTGTCAACACCACTAATAAATCCTCTATGAGTACCTGCTATCACTGTGTCATTAGAATTCAGTCTTTGGATTGTTGAAACAGCACTCGATTCGCCTCCTGTTTTTGTTTGTGTTGTTTCGTAGCTGAAATAGAACTTAAAAAAAAGAAATAACAATTTCATACCTGCTAAGTTCAACCCGCTTAATATAATTCCTGAATTGAGACAAAAGAACGATAAAGATCCCAAAGCTGTACCGCACACTCCTTGAGTCTCAGCGAGCATAGAAACAGAGAGAACCGGAGATGACTGCTGTCCATGTTGAGAAGTGGTGTCGCTGTAGCAGGTTTCAGATACTAAAGCAGCGTGTTTATCAAGAGATTCGATATTCCAAAGTCTAACAGTCTCATCCATAGAAGAAGTTAAGAACCAGGACGGTTTGCTACTGTGAACAGATATGTCGGTAACTGTTGCTGTATGTTCTTCTGTTTGACATATTAAGTTTTGCGTTGGTCTCGAATATTTAATAATATTGTAACCACTTGCTGGTGCCGCATTATGAGATTCTCTCGTATTTCTAACTGCTGGTTGTGGATCTTGATATTGTTGTTGTTGTTGTAGTTGCTGTTCTCGTCTTTCTAATGCGACTGCCTTTAATTCCATTCTCTTCCTTTGTCGTTGGGTTGGAACAGTTTTAAAAAGATTTAATGTTCCTGATTCACCTTTAGCAGTGTGTTTATCTACTTCATTGATACCAAATTCTAAGTCAACTAAAGCTGGTAAAACATTTGTATTCGAATGAGAGAACAGGTGTTGTTTACTTCTCTCAACAGGAGTTGGAGCAGGTCCGTCACTTTCACGTTCTTTGTAGCGGTTTGTTCCCTTTACAAGACCTTCAATATACTTTTGAACAAGTTGTAATTTCATATGTTCATTACCAGTAAGAAACGTACCAGATGATTGGTTTCGAGGTAGCAGCGACTGATCTGATTCATTCGTGTCACTTGATCTCCTTGACAGTGGTGATGCTGCTCTGCTGTTAGAAGGCGTTCCTTGTAACGCATCAACAACAGCACCAGCTGAACCTCTTTTAATAGCTTCTTCAAAAGCAGATCTACTGATGGGAGGAATTAATGACGTTTCTAATATATCTTCCGACAGGCAAGGGACTGCGAATTTTAAAAACGGACTTATCAAAGGCATAATAAAACAAATTATATCAACTTCACTTATACTTCCTTCCATCGTTGCGAAGAAATCAACTGTTCGACTTCGAATCCACTTCGATGGATGTATTAATAGCGGTACAACTACTTCACTTAAATCTACTAACGCTCTTCTATCAAACAAACCTAATCTACTCAATCTAGATAAACTTGATAAGGCTTCATGAGCAACTATTTCTTCAACATCAAGTAAGCCTTCCTTTATCAACGGTAATATATAAGATAAGAATGTCGGTCCGACATACAGAGCGATTCCAACTAGTTGCTTGTGTAAGTCTTTTCTAACTTGAAAATCCGGAGCATTAAGAAATAAAGTACTAATGGTTAAAGTTGGTATGATGAAATTATTGGTGCGTTGTCTTCCAAAAAAGACGCAGAGTTTTGTGATGTCGAACAGGAATCCGCGAGTGACCCATGGAGAGACTTCAGGTGCTAACACTAGAGTTGCAACTATATCTTGAAACAGATCCTGAATTCGAGTTAAATCTGCATCATAGCCCTCATTGTATGGAAGACCAACCCTTCCTCCTTGACCACTCTCAACAGTAGGAAGAAGTTGTCTAGTTTCTAAGAATCGTCTGGCGTGGATAGCAACTGCTGGTAGCTTCTCAGCTAACACAGCCTTTACAAGAATTGACTTGTCAGAAGCTAGAGGAGTGATAGCAGGTATGATGTAGTCATCAAATAAATTAGCTTCACTCGGAGGAAACAAACTAATATTTTCAATAGCCTTCGCAATCATTCTAACAGAAGTAACTCTAACCAACGGAGATTGTTTATCCTTTGACATGGTCACAGCGTATGGTAACAGTGTTTGAAGATTACAATCATCACCAACGTATGGAGCAATATCAATCATTGCTTCTAAACAAGCTACTTTATTCTGAGTAATTAAACAATGTCTCATTGTACCACACAATACAGTTGCTATATTGACAAGACATATTCTAAGGTAGTCAGGATCATCTTTCAACATCTCAATTAACTCTGGAATTCTCGGTGAGAGAGATGATGCACGCTTATCAGGAGAGAGAGAAACTAAAGGACCAATCACATCTTCATGTAGAGTTTTAAAGAACTTTGGAAACACAGAAGACGTAAACATCTCCAACGCCTTTGTCGCTGTAGGACGTTTTGATATATCTCTTTCTATGAGTGCAAGTACAAGATTGACAACTGGTGGATCTTCAATCTTTTCTCGAAGTCTTGCTTCCGGATCATAATTTCCATTTTTATAAGCCAACAGCTGGTCCAATTTAAATAGAACAGCACCACCAAGAAAGAGTTGAGCTACGGCACAACCAACACCAAACACATCCATTTTTTCTGTCACAGGTTCAGTCAGTTTTTCAGTCAGTAAATGTCCTTCTTCATCAGAGAGAAAACGTTCAGGAGCGAGATTACAATGTCGATTCTCAGCAGTATCAAAAAAATATGAAAAATCAGCTGGGGTAATATGAGAAGGTTTAAAAGGTGCTAGGTCAGTTATATAAAGCCAGCCTAATGAAGTTACCATAACGTTACTTACTTTTAAATCTCCGTGGGGAACATGAGCTGCATGTGTTTCTTGAACTGCTCGCAATAATTGATAACTCAACCACATCTTATTCTCACGAGTTAGGAATGGTCTAGTCATCAATCTGTCTTGCAAAGAATGTCTGAAATATGTTCTTACCACGAATGCCGCTTTCATCTCTGCCTTAGTACAAGGTATATTTCTATAGAGTGTATAAAAACAAACATTTCCCTGTCGACCGTTTCTTGAACGCGCATGATCTCGTAAGTCATCTTCACATCTTTTAAGAACCCTCGCATAGTTATCCAGCATTAGATCATCTGCGCCTTCAGTTTTCAGATACATTTTACATACGACATCACCGTCTTCACTGCTGCAGTGGAGACTTTTTAATAATCTACCTTTCCCGTTACCAAGGGGGGCTTTTGTTTTTAGACCTTCAAGGATATCGGAAGGGTTGATGTCCACCCCCATGGTAAGTTGATTCCCCATCTTTTGTGAGAAAAGATTCCTCTCCCTGAAATAGTGGTTGAGTTAGACTGGTTTTTAGTAGTAATTAAAAAAGACGAGACAGACTTTTATATATCATTTATTGTTCTTCTCCTGTGAAGTATTCTCAAAACTAAATCAACAGCAATTACCGTCTTGCGGTTCACAGTAAGATGATAAAAAGACAACTCGTGTGGGTGGGTGTTTGTGAAAGGGGTCTTGTTCTTTATTTGTTGACAACTTTTTTTTTTTTAATTGGCTACAAGAAAAAACAACGTAGTTCTTCGCAACCCAATCAGGAAAACACACCACTACCTACATAAGGAACTTACTTCTTTGACTTCTTCTTGGAGTCAGTCTTCTTGGTGTCAGCCTTCTTGGTGGTGGTTGATCCACGCTCGGCTCTCTCCTTCTCACGACGCTTGGTCTCCTTCTTCGCGAGCTTCTCACGCTTGGCGATCGACTTCATCTTCTTGGCCTCAAGCTGGTCCTGGAGCTCCTTCTCTCTGGCTCTGATACCCTTCTCCTTGTGGATGTGCTCCATAAGGGTTCTCTTGTTCTTGTAGACGTTACCCTTGCACTCCAAGTACATCTTGTGGTAGGCGTACTTGTCGATCTTCTTGGCCTCACGGAACTTCTTCAACAATCTTCTGAGGACACGAATACGTCTTACCCAGAGTTCCTTGGTCGGCATACGAGCCTCGGAAGCTCCCTTACGCTTACCCTGTCCGTTGTGACGTCCCTTTCTCTTTGCCACGAGAACCTTTCTCCATCTGAATCTGGAGATGCTGTTCTTTGGGCGACGGATGATGTAACCATCCTTTACGAGCTTCTCGATCTGACGTCTGGAGTTCGCCTGGACGATGTCGGACGTCTCGTTAGGGTCAAGCCAAACACGTCCCTTACCACACTTCAGGACCTTGGCGGAGAGCCTCTTTTGCACCTTAAGCGAAACCATTTTGTCGAATGATCTGTGGACGGAGAGTAATGAAGTAAACGAACAACCTGGTTACAAATAATACCTTCGCGAGGTTTATATCTTTCGCAACGTACAATATATATTTCGATTAACTACTTAAAAATCAACACTACTACAAACAGTCTCTACGAACTACAATACATTATGCCTCTTGTTGTAGTATCCGATCCACACACATATATAACAGCCATGGATACCAGAATACCGTACTGCTGTTGTTCTCTGAAGCGAACTGATGACCTGGAGAAGAAATGAGAACTTATTTATTGTATTGGCTGACAGTCTGTGTTGACTGTACCCCCTACTACTCTAGGTAACAATCAATGGTTTTTTTTTTTTTTTTTTTGTTCGAGTCCGTAGAACCCGTTTTTTTTAGTTTTTTTTTTTTTTTTAAATTTTTCTACGTTTTTTTTTTTTTTTTTTTTTCCGAAATTCGAAATGACAATGAAAGCAGGTTTCGCTCACTCAACTCGCATTAGAGGTAAAAAGAAGGGTGCTTACTTCTTTGACTTCTTCTTGGAGTCAGTCTTCTTGGTGTCAGCCTTCTTGGTGGTGGTTGATCCACGCTCGGCTCTCTCCTTCTCACGACGCTTGGTCTCCTTCTTCGCGAGCTTCTCACGCTTGGCGATCGACTTCATCTTCTTGGCCTCAAGCTGGTCCTGGAGCTCCTTCTCTCTGGCTCTGATACCCTTCTCCTTGTGGATGTGCTCCATAAGGGTTCTCTTGTTCTTGTAAACGTTACCCTTGCACTCCAAGTACATCTTGTGGTAGGCGTACTTGTCGATCTTCTTGGCCTCACGGAACTTCTTCAACAATCTTCTGAGGACACGAATACGTCTTACCCAAAGTTCCTTGGTTGGCATACGAGCCTCGGAAGCTCCCTTACGCTTACCCTGTCCGTTGTGACGTCCCTTTCTCTTTGCCACGAGAACCTTTCTCCATCTGAATCTGGAGATGCTGTTCTTTGGGCGACGGATGATGTAACCATCCTTAACGAGCTTCTCGATCTGACGTCTGGAGTTCGCCTGGACGATGTCGGACGTCTCGTTAGGGTCAAGCCAAACACGTCCCTTACCACACTTCAGGACCTTGGCGGAGAGCCTCTTTTGCACCTTAAGCGAAACCATTTCGGCAAGTGATCTGAGATGAGGGGGAAATAGTATAACGATTTAAATGAATAATCTTTTGGTGATCCAAAGAGAACACTTCAGGCTATCAGTGTTGTCTGCGGTATCCTTCTCGAGTGCGATATTTCAGGGAACGCAATGTTAAACAACATTATTACTGAAAGAATTACAACTCTTTGACTACAGGACTAACCAATAACACACTCACAGAATACAACGTGTTCATAGAACCTGAATGCCGAGGAAGTTATATTTTCACAACTAATGAAAACACCATTGTCTTCCTCTATAGCACCATATGAGGTGACATGCTTTCTCATTTTGAGGAAACCTTTCGTTGCACCTACTACACCACATTAAACAATGTCTGTTTATCATAATATTATGTTTACTTACTGCACTCAAAGTCAATGTTGAACATGGGAATTGCAACGAAATTGCTGTAGTTGTTGTTACCAATGTCACAACTACCCTGAAACTTCTACTATTGTGTTGTCTGAAGTTGAGAAGAAATATAACCACTAGAAGCCACAAAGTGTAAAAAGTCGAATTCCGACACAATTTCGGCACTTTTTGTAGTAAGCTGACTTTTTTTTTTTTTTTTTTTTTAAAAAAGAACTGAACCCTTGCCACAGTGATGACGAAACATATTTACAGGAACTCTGACTGTACTTTTTTTTGTATTTCACTCGTTTTTTTCTTGGAAAGGTAAAAAGTGATTGTATTTGTCTTTTCTCTTCTCACTTCCCTCTGGTAGTGGTTCATGGTAAAAACTAATGACTGGAATGGAATCGAACACATGCTTAAGGAACTTACTTCTTTGACTTCTTCTTAGAATCAGTCTTCTTGGTGTCAGCCTTCTTGGTGGTGGTTGATCCACGCTCGGCTCTCTCCTTCTCACGACGCTTGGTCTCCTTCTTCGCGAGCTTCTCACGCTTGGCGATCGACTTCATCTTCTTGGCCTCAAGCTGGTCCTGGAGCTCCTTCTCTCTGGCTCTGATACCCTTCTCCTTGTGGATGTGCTCCATAAGGGTTCTCTTGTTCTTGTAGACGTTACCCTTGCACTCCAAGTACATCTTGTGGTAGGCGTACTTGTCGATCTTCTTGGCCTCACGGAACTTCTTCAACAATCTTCTGAGGACACGAATACGTCTTACCCAGAGTTCCTTGGTTGGCATACGAGCCTCGGAAGCTCCCTTACGCTTACCCTGTCCGTTGTGACGTCCCTTTCTCTTTGCCACGAGAACCTTTCTCCATCTGAATCTGGAGATGCTGTTCTTTGGGCGACGGATGATGTAACCATCCTTAACGAGCTTCTCGATCTGACGTCTGGAGTTCGCCTGGACGATGTCGGACGTCTCGTTAGGGTCAAGCCAAACACGTCCCTTACCACACTTCAGGACCTTGGCGGAGAGCCTCTTTTGCACCTTAAGCGAAACCATTTCGGCAAGTGATCTGAGATGAGGGGAAAATATATATCAGCTACAGACAAACCTGATAAACAAAAGTGTACTGCTCACTATCAGTGGTAGTATTGTCCAGTGACTACAAACCCATATGACCGTACTGCCGACGACATGCACGAAGAAGTCGCTCCATCAGTAATGTGAACAGCCTTCACAACCTTTTTACCTCCCTGTATGTGCAATTCAATCACCAGACAACTCTGACTCTTCAGTTTAGGGAGAGTTAGTCTTTAGCTTTAAAAGCTAACTACTTTTAATTACAAGAAAACAACATAAACTAAACTAAGTTACCTCATTGAAAAAATTGACCTTTGGACTGCAAATGATCCAATTTAATAATAATAATAATAATATCAGACAATCAACTACTGATTGATTAACAATAAAGACGACGTCAACGAGATTGTCCATCATGCATAATGTATTTGTGAAGACAAAGAATAAGCTATGTCAGCGGTGTCCTAAGGGTTATAGAATGCCTTTTCGGGCATCGCCGTAGCTCCGACTGGGGCGGCATATATTGATATTTCATCATAAGATTGAAGGAGTACAGGAGAAGGATGAGGTGATGGTTCAAGTCAGACCTGTTGAGTTTGACATTTATTTTTGGTAACATCAAGGGGTTTCCTTTAACCAAAAGGGTTGTGTTATGCATCATATCGAACAGCGAGAATGAAGACAAAAAGCATTGAGTTGTGTCAGCGGTGTCCTAAGGGTTATAGAATGCCTTTTCGGGCATCGCCGTAGCCCCGACTGGGGCGGCATATATTGATATTTCATCATAAAAATGAAGGAGTGCAGGAGAAGGATGAGATGATGGTTCAAGTCAGACCTGTTGAGTTTGACATTTATTTTTGGTAACATCAAGGGGTTTCCTTTAACCAAAAGGGTTGTGTTATGCATCATATCGAACAGCGAGAGTGAAGACAAAAGGAATTGAGTTGTGTCAGCGGTGTCCTAAGGGTTATAGAATGCCTTTTCGGGCATCGCCGTAGCTCCGACTGGGGCGGCATATATTGATATTTCATCATAAAAGTGAAGGAGTGCAGCAGAAGGATGAGGTGATGGTTCAAGTCAGACCTGTTGAGTTTGACATTTATTTTTGGTAACATCAAGGGGTTTCCTTTAACCAAAAGGGTTGTGTTATGCATCATATCGAACAGCGAGAATGAAGACAAAAAGCATTGAGTTGTGTCAGCGGTGTCCTAAGGGTTATAGAATGCCTTTTCGGGCATCGCCGTAGCTCCGACTGGGGCGGCATATATTGATATTTCATCATAAGATTGAAGGAGTACAGGAGAAGGATGAGGTGATGGTTCAAGTCAGACCTGTTGAGTTTGACATTTATTTTTGGTAACATCAAGGGGTTTCCTTTAACCAAAAGAGTTGTGTTATGCATCATATCGAACAGCGAGAATGAAGACAAAAAGCATTGAGTTGTGTCAGCGGTGTCCTAAGGGTTATAGAATGCCTTTTCGGGCATCGCCGTAGCTCCGACTGGGGCGGCATATATTGATATTTCATCATAAGATTGAAGGAGTGCAGCAGAAGGATGAGGTGATGGTTCAAGTCAGACCTGTTGAGTTTGACATTTATTTTTGGTAACATCAAGGGGTTTCCTTTAACCAAAAGGGTTGTGTTATGCATCATATCGAACAGCGAGAATGAAGACAAAAAGCATTGAGTTGTGTCAGCGGTGTCCTAAGGGTTATAGAATGCCTTTTCGGGCATCGCCGTAGCTCCGACTGGGGCGGCATATATTGATATTTCATCATAAAAATGAAGGAGTGCAGCAGAAGGATGAGGTGATGGTTCAAGTCAGACCTGTTGAGTTTGACATTTATTTTTGGTAACATCAAGGGGTTTCCTTTAACCAAAAGAGTTGTGTTATGCATCATATCGAACAGCGAGAATGAAGACAAAAAGCATTGAGTTGTGTCAGCGGTGTCCTAAGGGTTATAGAATGCCTTTTCGGGCATCGCCGTAGCTCCGACTGGGGCGGCATATATTGATATTTCATCATAAGATTGAAGGAGTGCAGCAGAAGGATGAGGTGATGGTTCAAGTCAGACCTGTTGAGTTTGACATTTATTTTTGGTAACATCAAGGGGTTTCCTTTAACCAAAAGGGTTGTGTTATGCATCATATCGAACAGCGAGAATGAAGACAAAAAGCATTGAGTTGTGTCAGCGGTGTCCTAAGGGTTATAGAATGCCTTTTCGGGCATCGCCGTAGCTCCGACTGGGGCGGCATATATTGATATTTCATCATAAGATTGAAGGAGTGCAGCAGAAGGATGAGGTGATGGTTCAAGTCAGACCTGTTGAGTTTGACATTTATTTTTGGTAACATCAAGGGGTTTCCTTTAACCAAAAGAGTTGTGTTATGCATCATATCGAACAGCGAGAGTGAAGACAAAAGGAATTGAGTTGTGTCAGCGGTGTCCTAAGGGTTATAGAATGCCTTTTCGGGCATCGCCGTAGCTCCGACTGGGGCGGCATATATTGATATTTCATCATAAAAGTGAAGAAGTGCAGGAGAAGGATGGGATGATGGTTCAAGTCAGACCTGTTGAGTTTGACATTTATTTTTGGTAACATCAAGGGGTTTCCTTTAACCAAAAGAGTTGTGTTATGCATCATATCGAACAGCGAGAGTGAAGACAAAAGGAATTGAGTTGTGTCAGCGGTGTCCTAAGGGTTATAGAATGCCTTTTCGGGCATCGCCGTAGCTCCGACTGGGGCGGCATATATTGATATTTCATCATAAAAGTGAAGGAGTGCAGGAGAAGGATGAGGTGATGGTTCAAGTCAGACCTGTTGAGTTTGACATTTATTTTTGGTAACATCAAGGGGTTTCCTTTAACCAAAAGGGTTGTGTTATGCATCATATCGAACAGCGAGAGTGAAGACAAAAGGAATTGAGTTGTGTCAGCGGTGTCCTAAGGGTTATAGAATGCCTTTTCGGGCATCGCCGTAGCTCCGACTGGGGCGGCATATATTGATATTTCATCATAAGATTGAAGGAGTACAGGAGAAGGATGAGGTGATGGTTCAAGTCAGACCTGTTGAGTTTGACATTTATTTTTGGTAACATCAAGGGGTTTCCTTTAACCAAAAGGGTTGTGTTATGCATCATATCGAACAGCGAGAGTGAAGACAAAAGGAATTGAGTTGTGTCAGCGGTGTCCTAAGGGTTATAGAATGCCTTTTCGGGCATCGCCGTAGCTCCGACTGGGGCGGCATATATTGATATTTCATCATAAAAGTGAAGGAGTGCAGCAGAAGGATGAGGTGATGGTTCAAGTCAGACCTGTTGAGTTTGACATTTATTTTTGGTAACATCAAGGGGTTTCCTTTAACCAAAAGGGTTGTGTTATGCATCATATCGAACAGCAAGAATGAAGACAAAAAGCATTGAGTTGTGTCAGCGGTGTCCTAAGGGTTATAGAATGCCTTTTCGGGCATCGCCGTAGCTCCGACTGGGGCGGCATATATTGATATTTCATCATAAAAGTGAAGAAGTGCAGGAGAAGGATGGGATGATGGTTCAAGTCAGACCTGTTGAGTTTGACATTTATTTTTGGTAACATCAAGGGGTTTCCTTTAACCAAAAGGGTTGTGTTATGCATCATATCGAACAGCAAGAATGAAGACAAAAAGCATTGAGTTGTGTCAGCGGTGTCCTAAGGGTTATAGAATGCCTTTTCGGGCATCGCCGTAGCTCCGACTGGGGCGGCATATATTGATATTTCATCATAAAGGTGAAGGAAAAGGAGAAAGAAGTCATCACGAGCTCAGGAACCTAATTACTATGATTACAATGAAATGTCTCCATAGGGAACTGTTGCCTCATATTGTGTGTATGATTAATTCGAGTGATGTCGGGGGTTGAAGAATAATATTAATGTGATTGGATACGATTGTAAAATAATGACCCGCTCTTTACACGAAAGAATACAGCCCAGTGGGCAGTAAACGGGAGTACACTCACACGCGCATTTAAGACTGCCATGCGGTGGTTGCGCTTAAGGAACACTACATTGATTTCAACAAGAGTTTTTGTTTATGGAATCGAGTTTTTTTTTTTTTTTTATGATTTGATAATTAATTCTTTTGATGAATATTTTACTTCTTTGACTTCTTCTTGGAGTCAGTCTTCTTGGTGTCAGCCTTCTTGGTGGTGGTTGATCCACGCTCGGCTCTCTCCTTCTCACGACGCTTGGTCTCCTTCTTCGCGAGCTTCTCACGCTTGGCGATCGACTTCATCTTCTTGGCCTCAAGCTGGTCCTGGAGCTCCTTCTCTCTGGCTCTGATACCCTTCTCCTTGTGGATGTGCTCCATAAGGGTTCTCTTGTTCTTGTAAACGTTACCCTTGCACTCCAAGTACATCTTGTGGTAGGCGTACTTGTCGATCTTCTTGGCCTCACGGAACTTCTTCAACAATCTTCTGAGGACACGAATACGTCTTACCCAGAGTTCCTTGGTTGGCATACGAGCCTCGGAAGCTCCCTTACGCTTACCCTGTCCGTTGTGACGTCCCTTTCTCTTTGCCACGAGAACCTTTCTCCATCTGAATCTGGAGATGCTGTTCTTTGGGCGACGGATGATGTAACCATCCTTTACGAGCTTCTCGATCTGACGTCTGGAGTTCGCCTGGACGATGTCGGACGTCTCGTTAGGGTCAAGCCAAACACGTCCCTTACCACACTTCAGGACCTTGGCGGAGAGCCTCTTTTGCACCTTAAGCGAAACCATTTTGGCAAATGATCTGAGCAGGGGGGAATTTGATATATAAGTGTTATGAAATATTGAACTAAACAAGATATAAAAAGTTGTGACATCATTCTATTTCAGCACGTGAACTGCGAAACGTTAACTTCAATGGAGCGAAGAGATATAAAAGTATTTGTCGAAACCATTTGTACATATCTGAAGTTGATAATAATTAAATTAGAATGTGAATATCAATAAGAAAAGTCTCAACCGCATAACAGAAACTGAAGAAGCAATGAGGTGGTTAGGAAGGCAATGTAAGAATCATAAAAAAAGAAATGTTTAATGGACTGCTAATGAGGTGACTACGTAGATAGTTTGAGTTTGCAATCTGAGATCAATTCATTTAAAGTACGAAATGAAATTGGAATTGATGTGTTACTTAGTTACGTCTGTAAGACGGTATCATTGTCATTAAAAGATGAAACACTTTGTTTGATATAAGTGATGTGATCCAATAAGCTACCAACTGGACAGGAGTTAAAGAACCTGTCGTCCTCATGAACGTGAACAGATGGTAATTTCGAATAAGGATAACTCTCAGGTATTTCAACGCTGAATAACTTCGAATTCAACCAGCTGAGTTTATCTACACTCTCATCTAGAACGTCTCCGTAAAGCTTTCTAAGAACATCTATCAGAATCTGCCTCTGTAATTTCTTAACTGTTTCACGATACAGTTCCAACCAGGTAGTAGGGTCTGCTGTGATGTTTCCACCTGGTCGAGCTCCTTCGTACTTTTGAGCAATTAAACCAGCGTTAGAAAACTCAACAGTTGGCTGTTGCCAATTTGAAGTTGTTATTTTAAACGAAGGTATGTTTTTATATTGTAACATCCCAATTATATCAGCATCGAGCAAAGCAGCCTCCAAAACGATCGTTCCTTTTTCTCTACGCAATTGCGTTGGGACAACTTTATTCCATTCCGGTATCAAGTATTGAGATTCAATTTTTGTGTTGTACATTTTTTCAACAGCAGAAGCAATTTGATCGACAGCCTTGGTATTAGAAAGTGACTCCAAGTCAACCCACCGAGAGCTGTCCATGTACTCTCTAATGTCACAGTCTGTGATAACAATATCAGATTGATTTCCGACACCTAAAATCTGAAATTGTAAACCGTTGCACTTAACATTCCATCTATCTTTTACCGCTCCGCTTATTACTTGACGCTGGATGTCCATTTTTGACTTGGTTCTTGTTGCTGTTTGATTATAATAATAATGTTATGTATGAAGTACAGTCAAATATAAAAAAGGCGGGAAAAAAAAAAAGAGAATAAACTTATCTAAATAAAATCTAACAGGTTACAAATAGGCGGTATTAATTATGTATAAAATAAAAGTATACCACAGCAGCTATTTTCTCTTTTTTTGTGATATCGATCACGAGTATCTACCGCTTTCCATGGTTCGGTCTTTTAGAGGTCTTTGCCATCTTTTCTCTCCGGTAACAACATTTACGTAAAAAACATCACCTTGTGGGCTTTCTTGTTGTGTCCAGTTAAATGCTAGTGGTACACTAAGAATATCTGCAGCAGGTTCCGGACCGTATTTAGCCGTCAGAGCAGTAAAGACTGACTCTTCTTTACCACGGTGTGATATCAATGTATTAACAACACTGGGGAGTTTGTCTGGACGATATTTTTCAAAAAAATTAATTAGACGACATCGGAGTTGAATTGGAGGTTTTACCTCAACATTAACAGCGATGACTTCTCTAGCATACTTTGCTTTATTCCAAATGATGTCAGTGAGAACTGGTCCAAGAACATCCTCAGCAGGTGCTAAATCTTCAGTTTGATTTGATAGTTTATTCCTTTCTTCTAACTCTTGAGTGACAGCAGTCGTGTGACTTAGAACTGTTTCAATGTTTTGAGCAACTTTCTTCCAAGACTGTGCTGCATCAGCTACTTTTTGAACACTAGCATCCCACACAGATGATGTCACCATCACATCATTAGTGGTTGACGTTAGTGGTATCATGTTACTTTGATTTCTTTGTTGATCAACTGTGTTTACAGGTTGTGCTGTTAGAGGTTTTGGCTTTCCCTTAGGTGATAATAAACAACGTTGCTTTCTAAAGTTCTTTTCAATATCATCTGAAGCAGGAGTCGCATACGGAGCTGGCGTCACTGATAATGGTGTCCTCCTCCTCATCAGACTACTGTGATTAATATTAATATTATGAGTATCTCTATAGCGTTGTGGTTGACGTGATAAAGAGAATGTTGGAACAGGAGGTGGAACACAAGATCCAACATTCTGATACGACATGGGCGTTAAACAATCGACAGGTGAAACCGTAACAACTGATGGTCGTATTTGACTATAATTCATATCATATAATGAATTATCTGGTATTCCACCATAGTCATACGAACAAAGTGGTTCTATGTCAAAAGGTCTAACAGGAGAAATAAGGTCTTTCGGTATATTATAACTAACTGAGTCACTGCGTGGATACCCTTCCGCGGATTTAATCGGCCGTAAAGTGTCTAACGTAGGTGTTTCAAAAACCTTATTTTCATGTACTATTTTTTGAGGATTAACACGACTGTCAGGTTGTTCCATCTCATATACCGGGGCTGGAGTATCATAGTCGCCGTGTTTTTCTATTTTGACAGGTTTTTCAATTTCAACCTTCACAGCAGGTGATAAGCTCATTGATAAAACAGCTCTCTTTGCGTTTTCAAATTGCCTCTCTGTTATCAAACCTTTTTGTTTTTTTTCATCCAATGCAGTGAAGTATGGAACCACTGCTTCTATTCCAACTGTGACAGTGTGTTTTTCTGAAACGATTGTTTCACAATTAAATGTTTGCAGTTCGATCTTATCTCCGGGCCGGATTTCAAATATAAATTCTTTCATCTGGTGTGACATCTCTACTGGTACGCAACCAATATGAGATAGAATTAGTTTGTTACTTTTGGTTGAGTCAACTCCCAGTAGTGGACACGCCACAATTAGCTGTCCAGTTGCCCCACCACACGCTGATCGGATTACTTTTGGCTCAACAACCATACACAATGCAGCAATGCTACTTATTGGTTGCCCATTCACAACTAGTCTTATTGTATCAAGCATGTTAGTTTCCGATCGCATTAATGTGATGTTCAGTACGATTCCTGGTGTAGCAGTTTTTAATGTTGAGTTGTAATGTGCGAGATTGAAGACTGAGGATCCATTGACATGTGTTACTAAGTCACCTTGTTTGAGAGAGTTTGGATCGAAATCAGACATTGTTGATTGTGTGACTAGTTGACCAACGTGACCACTGTGTTGATGAAGACGTGCTGACAGTGAGACTCCAGTGAATGGGATTTCTTGAGCTAAACCCATCCCCCTGTTCTGTATGCCAGTGGGTAACACTAGTGTGAATGGTTCATTTGTTCCTTTTTTCAGTAAACTTAACGAACATGAATCTGAACGACTGGCAGTCGCAATCTGCCTGACATACTCAAACGGGCTCAACAATGATGAACCATTGACCTCTACTAATACATCTCCCGATTGTAGTAGTAACTCTGAAACAACACCCGAATCAACAACAACTTGTCCTGTTAGGTTGGCTATGTTAGTGAGGTCACCTAATCTTATTTTGAAAACTTCAACAGAAGCTGGTAGTTGAATCGGAATTGAAGCATTCGCTGATAGTCCTGAGAATGATGAGGTGTCACTAATACAGCTGTGGAAGTTTTTCAAATCGTCATCATCATCATCCTTTATAACAGTTGCTGTTGCTGTTGCTGCTGTCGTCGCCATTGTTGCTGTCAGAAGTGATAAACTTTCTGTTGGATTTATTGATTTAGCAGATGGGGTGACTTTATAACTTGCTAGTGTTGGTGTTTGTGTAATACTAGTGATCGGAGTAAGAGTTGGTTCATAAAACGGATCTCCATCACTCGTCACATCAAAGTCTGAAATAACTGAAGCAGCCGTCTGCCTACTCGAAGAAGGTGGTGGGACTGAGTACTCGCTATTGTCTATACTAAACCTTCGAGAGCTTACAACAGGGCAGGTACCTACTTTTTTAATTGGTTGTTCGAATTCTACCGTCGACGGTACCGATCCTCTCCTTGAACGATTTTCTAATTCTAATTCTTTTACGATTCTCGCATCTCTTACAAGTGATTGACTGTCTTCTTCATATTGTTTTGTTACGAAGTGTGACGATAGTCCTTCTTCAGGATTACTTCCACTAGCAGCACACATGTCAAGGTATTCATTGTGTGGTAATTGTCGTTGTTCTGTTGCATTGATCGCTGCAGAAAGTTCTGCAGCGTTCCAAAATCCGTCTTTATCTTTATCAAAATAATTAAATATTAACCTTGATAGTTCCTCAACACCTCTGACACTCCCTCGTCGTGACATTTTATTTTTATCTCTGATTGGGAATATATGTAACGAGTTAGTTGTAATAACTAAAGTAAAATCGTTCGTTATTCTAACGTAGTTGTTTCGGTTTTTTTCTCGTTGTATTTTAAAGTTCATAAAACACACTACGACAACTGTTGTCTACTCTCTGTTCTCAATGCGTGAGAATACCAAAAAGAAACATCACTCACAAGGTGATGACATACCGAAAACCAGCAGATAAAACTGCTTACTTTGAATTGCAGCAGCAAAACTTATCGACTTAATAAATTACAGAAATCACAACTTTTTTAAAAGTGTCGTTATAATGGTTGAACAGCAATAGCGGAACATATACTGGCAGAGCAGGAATCTTCTGTGAAGGTACCGTTTAGAGAACGTCTTCTCCAAATACATTTCTTCCACTGGTAGCCTTTACCGTTATCTAATCCCCATCCTGTCTGACCAGTAAAGTGTAGCCAAAGTCCGGAGTCGTTAGCTGGAGGGAGGTTTTGAATTTGACTATTTTCGTATTCTTCAAAAGTCGCTGCTCGAGCGTTTTCTCCAAATCCAATTATGCTGGCGGAGTCCATTGCGCGATCTTGGGCTTCGTGAGGTAGCCTTCCGTCTCTGTCCCATTCAACAAACCCGAGGAAAACACACGTCGGTTTTGAATATGGTTTGCCTTCCGGTGCTACTTTATTTTCTCTGTTTAGCATTCTTCGTGAAGCTCCCTCCGCTGAATTTATTGCTGACATACTTCTTCCAGTCTTTCTTTGTTGATATCTGTGCTCGTCATGTGGTTCTGAATTTTTGTAGGTTCGGGAACCAATGCGGCTAATACCCGCCACGGTGTAGCGTCGAATCATTTTTGTATTATTTTTTTTCTTTTTTTTTTTAGATACAATTTTATCAACAGTTACAACACACCTCTCATCACATAGTCTTCACACCTATTATTATTATTATTATTATTATTATTATTATTATTATTATTATTATTATTATTATTTACTTTCCTGTATTGAGAAGCGCATATTAAACAATTATTTTTACCAAATTGAGTTTCATTTTTTTTTTTTAAAAATCGGTACAAGGAAGGACAACAAGGTGACTTTTTTTTTTTCTTTCCACTTTTCTAATAACTTTATTATGACTAAGAACGGGGGGAAATAAAACGAACTATTCGGAATCCTATTTTGCTGAATGAAGATGTGCTTTGCAAACAGCTCTCCACGACCTCATAATGTCCAACAGCTGAGCAAATAGGTAAGAATAATGGTCGTCCGTAAAAAAAAAGTTTTTTTTTTTTTTTTTTGACAACTAATTTTTCAAGAATAAATAGAGAGGAGTCTTAAACAGGGTTTTTTTTTTTTTTTTTTTTTTTTAACTTTTTTTGTTTCGTTCTTTTTTTTTTATTAACAGTAATGATCCACTACCGCATAAAAGGTTCTTTTCCTTTTTTTTTTTTTTTTAATATTTTACGTTCGTTCTAAATTTGTACAATAAATTCGATTCGATTCGAGTATCCGTAAAACAAGGGACAAGTGAAATCGGGAAGGGAAAAAAAAAAAAAAAAAAAGCAAAACTGATACAGGACGTAACTACCAATATAAATTACAAAGACTAAAGCATTATCACAGATCAACAGAATGAACGTGTGGGCATACAATAAAACTATTCACGCTCACCCCATGGTAAGTATCCTGCCTGGGGGCGAGGTGGGACCATTGCTCCAGCAGCTTTACCCTTACGTGGTGTTCCCGGGTCGACAGGAGTAGTCGCCTGTATTCGTGTGTTTTATATTTATTATTCCACCAGTGTAGAATTAATTACAACAATAAAAGACATACCTGCTGACCCTCTGAAACATGAGTAAAATTAATACTAGAATAGTTACGTGGGGAGACTCCACGTGCGGATCTGCTTCGCTCGTGATTGCGAGTGTCTTTGCAATCTCCACGGTAGCCGCAGACGTTGAAAATATCAGAAGGAGAAGGAGTACTGACCTGATGACGAGGTGTTGGACGGAACTGTCTTGGAACTGGTTGAGGGAGGTCATAGATGTGAGGGACAGATCGGATACCAGTCTTTACGGCTGGTTTTGGATCAAATCCCCGATTTCCAATAAAGTCACCAGAGTCATGAGGAGAATGACGATATCTTCCTGGAGTCATAGTACGACGTTGAGAACTAGTTGGAGTCCCAGCCGGGTTGAAGTGCAGAAGTTCTGAATCAATTCTATAACTCTCAGCATTACATCTCCGTCCAGTCATATGTTTCTGCTCCTGTCCCTTTGGAGCTCCAGATGCCGGATTCCTACACGCCATCGGAGATGCTGCTCTGTCCTTCCCCCTTCTTGGTGTCTCAACAAACGCACCATTGTTAACATCAGTAATGATGTCACCATTTCTTCTTTCAGTTACTTCTTTGTTGGTTTGTTGTTTTCCAGTTCTCATCAATTCTCTTTTCATTGACCAGGTGCCGTCTGCGTCGGTCTCGCCTCGTTCATCAGCGACTTCATAAGAAGTCTTGTTTCCTTGATGGTTGCGTTGCTGTGAACCGGAAAGTTCTGGAACGTACAAGTTCGGTTTGAAAGGGTCGTTACCGTTAACGCTCTTCTTGAAACGTAGTCGAGAGGCACCATCTTCACCCCAGTCATGGAGTTGTGGTCCAAGACCAGGAGGTCCGAGGCCGGTTGGCTTACGAACGCTGGCAATCTCTTCAGTGCAACCAAACGGCGGCATCGACGATTCTCGTCCACCAGGACGACGAGAACGTCTCGCTGATTGTTGAGTCGTTTGAGAAGTTTGAACACCAGCAACTATTCCTTCTTGTCTCATTGCAGGTGCAGTAGTTTCAAGAGAGATACCAAGGTTTACTTCTTCACCAGCAGATCTCAATGCCTGAATAGCATCTTCTTGAGTGCGAATACGAACACCATCAACAGTTGAAAGACGAATACCTGCCTTCAGACCAGCTGTTTCCGCAGCTGTTCCTCTTACTACTTGAGTCACAACGAGGTTTTCATCAATAGTAAGACCAAGAGGACCTCCTTCCTTACGAGTGATCGTAGCTTGTGAGAGAGGCTTTGCCATAGCTCTCCTGCTCGATCCTTCAACAGGCATCGTTGGAGCGTCTCTGAGATCGTACTCGTGCTCAGCGTCACAGTGTTGAAGCATTTCCGTAGTTCTTGCTGTGTTTTTTCTCTTTACTAATACTCTTTGTTTTCTGATTTCAGTATTTTCTGGTTGTTTAGCAACTAATTTCTTTCCCTTCTTTATTGGAATTCTCTCTCCTGCCATAAGTGGTTCAGGTGATAAGTTGACCTGATCACCTCCAGGTACGTCCTCACCAGGTCCTAGCACCAGTCTCTTTATTCTTTTCTTTGGGGTAGTAGTGAATGTCGTGTTTACACTCAGTCCGAGATTTCTTCTTGTTGCTCCAGCGCTCATCGATCTCCTCTGGGTGAGCGGTCTGTCGGCTGTGTCTAAGGACGGCATACTTGGGGTCTTAATGAGCTGTGTGTAAAAAGTAATTGCTGTTTTTATCCTACAGATACAACGAATGACAATCTTTAGAGCGGATACCTGTCGTAGTAAAAATAGATTATTATTTAATGCTCTCTTTGTCTATAACATTTGTGTCCCAACTTTCTGCATTTTTTTCTATTGTCAGGCAGTGGGGGGGTAGGGCGGCATTCCTTTGCCGTGCTTTGTTTAATTTGGGTATTTCGTTATTTTACAAGGTAGTGTTTTTTTTTTTTTTTTTTTTTTAGTTTTTTTTTTTTGCGGTAAATTGTTTTCTTCTGTTTATTGCCAGTGCGAAAATTCGCAACCACAAGTCAACGGGCAAGGTGCACTTCGTAGTCTCTCCCTGACTTAAACACAAAAATGTTACTTTAAGGCAGTCAAGTTTGCAAGCAGGAATGCCTGGTTCACTATTTATTTTGCAGTAAATATGCCTGTTTGATAACGCAAAGAGCGACATGTTTATTATTATTTTTTTTTTTTTTTAAAATGATATTGCTGCTGACTTACAATGACTCAAATCCGACAACTAAATACCCTCACGATATGTACGACAGAAGTGCAGCAATATCCGGAATGCAAGAGAATAAATGAAAGCGTTGGCTGAGATATAACGGGAATAATATGATAAATTGCTTTTTCATTTTAAAAAAAAAAAAAAAAATGTTGATTCCGGGAATTGAACTGGATTACAGATTTCCTTTATGGACTTTGTTGGGCAAGAATGCCTATCATACAGTGGGTACGTATCTGTAATTCAGAAGCAACACAAGAAGCGAGGTATGCGAAATCTTATAATCTACTTGCAAGAATGCCTAGAGCGTAGATGAAACATACAAACTAACATAATAATCGCCCCCCCCCTTATGGTTGGTTAGCTAACATGTTCTATATGCTTTGCAAGAGTTCATAGCCCAGGCAAGAATGCCTGTCCTTCAGCATTATTATTATTATTATTATTATTTTTTTTTTTTTTTCCTTCAGACACACCAGCTGGCAAGAATGCCGACATTCATTCAAAAAAGACGCTGAAGCTAGAAATTCCTTATTTGAACTACTCGTAAAGCATAAGACAGGTAAGAACAGCTCTGTATCAATATCCTCATAGCTAACATGCTGTGATTGGCAGACAAGAATGTCTGCTGCTGTGGTGTGACGGTTAATGGGCAACTTTAAACATTTTTTTTTTTTTTTTCCTCTTTCCACCTCCTAAGTAACAGGGTCAGGCGATGAGCAAAAAAAAAAACCACGTGTGGTTATTTTCATCTTGAACAACAATAACAAAAAAAAAAAAAAAAAAAAAAAAAAAAAAAAACGAGAGAGAGAGAGCAGGGAAAAGAAGGTTGGGGAAGGATTCCACAATTTTAGAACCAATCCACACAAAACCCAGCATGGTAGCTTCAGTGTTATTTTGTTTTACATTCTTATTCATGTTGAGCACAAGGGTATTTTTTATGTTTAGAACACGAGCTTGCAGTCCGTTTCTCAATCAAAATACTTCGATTTAGACACAAGAAAATAAAACTTTTTACTGATGCAAACAAGTAGGGGAAATTAACATACTTTTTTTTTTTATTATTGATCGACTGTCAATAAGACGTTTCTATTTTTAACAATTATTTTCTCATTTCCTGTCAATACCCTACTGTGCACCGGCTTTCTGTCCGTTTTTCTTCTTCTCATTTCTATTTTTTTTTTTTTTTTTTTTTTTTCCTCACAGCAATTCGTAACTTGCACGCCTGCCGGCCAGAAACACGAATTATTTTCCGTAATTTTTAAAAAAAAAGGGGTCAAAACAGTAACCCAGGGAGGTGAGGAGGGAGGAACGTGTGTGGAAAGGGGCAGAAGCAAAGCGGAAAAAAGAAAAAAGCGGTGCAAAAAAAACGGGGTTTGAGATGCTGGGATGGAAGGCAAAAAGCGGACGAAGTCCGAATAAGTGTAAGGGGAGGTCTGAAGATATGGAAATGGGAAGCCGCAGCGTGCAACTGATGAATATGGCACAATCCAGTTATTACTGCTGACTCAATTTTTTTTTTTTTTTTTTTTCCCCGGGTTGGACACTGGGAAGAGAATCGTGGATAGAAAAGTGGGGCACCAAACTCGCATATAATTTGTTCCCTGAACATTAACGCATTTTGTATTTTTTTCTTCTAGTGTTCGTTCGCTCTTTTTTTTTTTTAAAAATAGTCGTATCACCTTCCTTTCGTGCTGCGTTGTGCAGTGCGAATGTAATTTTGATCTGCTTACAATTTTTTTTTTATCTTTCCCTATACTTTCCCAGCCACAACGGAAGGGGTAGATTCGCGTTCGAGAGTTGAGTTTTTTCATTTTCTATTTTCTTATTTTTTTTTTTTTTTTTTTTCTTCACAATAGAAGCAAAGGGGAAGCTCAAACATCGTTTCCCTCTACTGGAATTGCTTTAAATGAGGAAACAGAATCTTTGGTTTGCTTTAAAAAGATGTTCACACCTTTTAACTAAGATCGAATTTACGACGTGTCCACTGCACAGCAACACACATGCAGACACTGCTGTATATTTCATTTTCTCTCATCTTTTTTTTTTTTTTTTTTTGGTACATGCACCGTTCGTTCCCCGGAAAGATTCTTGACTTTTTTTTTAAAGATGAAAAAAAGAACGTAAACTATAAAAAGAACAGGGGGAAAAAAAAAAAAAATAAATAAACGCTTTAATTCAATCGTGAAATGGTGGAAGAAAAAAAAAAAAAAAAAATGAGGGAAAACCCCGCGTTTAGAGTAGAGACAGTAAGCGAAGGTGGCTTCTATAAACTTAATAAAATAAGGGAAGGGGGGGGGCCCATTGTATCAGACACAGGCCAACATCCAAAGAAGCCGCGAAGCATTACTCCGCGACAAGCAGCGGTGCTGGCACCATCAGTAATCTGAAAACAATAAAAAAACGCAAAATACGCATCATGCCGGAGGGAAGGGAGAACCGTGTTTGTGGAAATAGAAAGGGGGAATGAGCAGGTGCTACAAAGCAACAGTAATAAATAAATAAATAAAGAAGAAATATATATATAAGCTATCCCTACAGCAGTTGCTGCAAACAGAGGGAGGGAATGGAACACCAGTCAACGTCAACACTATCTTCCGTTTCTGAACGTCGAAATCACAAAAAACATAACAAGAATCCAAAATAGACGTGCGCAGTAACACAAAATAATCATTTCCTTGTACAGTTTTCACAAAGAGACGCACTGGGGCAATGGGGACAGAGAGACTTGTAAAACGAGACATTTTTTTCAGGGTCTCCGAACTTACATTTTTATTGCCTTGTTCTTCATTTACACTTTTTTTTTTTTTTTTTTCCCCTCCTCCCACTCGTTCTTACACTAGTATTCACTTAGGAAAAACAAAAAGAGGCAAGGAGAGAGAGAAACAATAGCAGCGCCGATCACTTCTTGCATGTTTTACTAAATTAGAAAAGAGATGCGGGACCAGCAACTGAGCTTCCCATCAAAACACGTATTGGAATGCGTGATAAGAAGGAAATAACTGCAAAGCTAATTCGGCAGGTGTGAAATATGATAAAAAATATGAAACAAGATTTGTCGAGGGTTTTTTCCTTTTTTTTTTTCAGGTTTCTGAAAGTTTCTAGATTTTTGCCCCCTTTTTTTTTTTTTTTTTTTTTTCTGTTTTAGAAATTTGTATATTTTGTTGAATACGATAGAAAACCAATATCAACACTTAGGTTGATGTTTCGGCGACGGTTTTTTTTTTTTTTTTTTACCCCCACGTTTTTCAATTACTTTGAAAAGTAAATCAAAAGCCAACCAGAAGGCATAAAACACCCTCGTTACCTTTTTTAAAGAAGATAAATGCAGCAAAGTGTTTACCACTTCCAACCGAACACTGCGTCTTTTCTAAGTACTTTTTGTTTTTTTGTTTTTTTTTTGTTTTTTTTTCCTCCAAAAGTATGCTTAATAATTTCTACTTTGTGTGCTCCAGACTTCTTAGTCTGTAATACAGACTATTACTGGTAGTAAGAAAAAGATAATATAAAATTGTGTGAAAAAAAAGAAAAAAAAAATTTAGAAAAAAAAAAAGTTTTTTTTTTTTTTTTTTCGTTAAGTAACCTGCCAATCAAGAAAAAGAATAAAAAAAATAAAAAAAAAAACAGGCATTCATTACAGAGGGAGGGATGGAGCAAGAGTACCATACGAAGTGGTAAATTGTTATTATTTTTTTTTTTTTTTTTTTGTGACCCCCAATGCCCCAACAAGCATCATACAGAGTCCCACAAATAGTCCAAAAAGGATCCTACACCGCTTTAGAACACTGGGTGAGATTTCTGTCGTATAAAGACATTATCACGTAACAGTGCTGTAGAACCAATCATCCCAAGAAGAAATATCTGAGTAATCTCTTACAATTCTTCTTCTAGATGTTGATGTTGTTCCTGCTGTAGTGTTCGACCAATTACTGACGGTGTCGGAGTCGACAACGTGTTTGCCACCTTTCCATGAGTCCCAATTACATATTGGACATCTTGTATTACATGATAACCAAGTCTTAATACAACTCGTATGATATCTATGAGAACATGGTAATTCTGATATAGGACAACTTGTATCTTCATGATACCTATCGTGACAAATAGTACACATTTCTGTTTCAAGTTCTTCTGCGTGGTATTCATAAGGAACGTCTCGTAATTCTTCCCTCAGTTGCTCATCAGAGACTCCAACTTTAACTTTATTCTTATCGAGTGCTAGGAGTGTTTCGTAATCGTCAGTTAGTTCGCCATCTTCTCCAAACAGTCCCTCTGGTATTCGAAAATCTTCATTTCTTGCTGGAGCACTACCTCTTCCATAACATACGAAACCATAGTAGTATCGTACGGAATATATTCCTCTATGAGGGTTGTGGTAATGAGGATGCGTTGGGGGAAGTTGCATTCGAGTTGGTTGTGGTGGAGTATGAGGAGCTACCATTGGAGGTAACTGTCCCTGTGAGATTGGAGGTGGCGGCGGTGGTGGTGGTGGCGGGGGTTGCACAGGGTGATACACATATCCAGGTGGAGGAATAGACTGCTGTTGTGGAGGAGGTTGAATCACATTTGATGGATGAGCAGGACAAGGATGCAACGGCTGCATCTGCACCGGCGGTGGAGGAGGCGGCGGTGGCACTCCCTGCACTGAAGGATGAACAAAATGAGGACAAGGATGTGACTGAACATGATGAACAACTGGAGTATGTTGTTGATAAACATGTTGCTGAGGCATCTGTACAACAGGACTTCTATTCGTATTCCACCCACTGCTATCATATCCTCCATACAGTTGTTGGTTTACCTGTGGGGGTTGCTGCTGCTGCTGCTGATGTTGATGTTGATGTTGCTGACTCTGATTATTATTTGGGTAACTACCATTACTATTTGAGGTCAAAAACTGACCCCAAGACGCTCTAAGTAAAGGATTACCACCCGTATTGTTATTCCCTTGACTGGGAGGGTTAACTTTAGGTTCCCTATCGTCACGACTGGGTATAGTATCGTAGGGTATTTCATTGGTATTCGAGTGATTATTTATGGGATACTGAATTCCACTTACACTACTAGGTACTTGCTGTACAACAACTGATTCACTGCTCTCATCAACGGCTGCTGTGTTCGCTGCGTTTGATGGAGCATTTCGTCTATGAGAAAACCTGTTTTATTATTTACGTCTCAACTATTCTATTGAGCTATTGCGTGATGACGGATAAAGAACATACCAGCAATCATCTCCAAACCAACATTCGCCTCGTTTCCAATTTCTACAGGTCTTACTGTATTGTCGACTGTTGTTCGTAGCGCGAACAGCGTTATTGGTGTTATCGCTTTCCGCGGCTGGGCAATATCGTAGCATTGTAAAGTGTCGGGGGGTGATGCAGTCGCCTGTTATAAAAAGAAAATTTTTGATATTAAAAAAATAGAGAAATCCCTCAATTACTTTTACGGCAGCATTAGCTATGTCCGCATTGTTGATAATCTACAAAAAAAAAAAGAACGTTTTGTTAAAACCTTCTGCGGATGTTATTAGGAACTATCTTGCTTCGCAAAACTCCATTTTGTCGGTAACACCATCCGACTTCTGTATGCGATGGTTTCATTGAGTCTGCCGTTTACTTCATCACCATGTTTGCTGCGACAGTAGTCTGCTACTTCAGTCATAAGGCGAATAGCATCATTATCATTAGGAGGAATACAATTTATCCATCTTATACATGTGTGAATAGGAAATGGAAGAGATACTCGACGAACAGTATTCAATACCGAGAAACATCCTAGGAGAGACGAGGCCGCAGCATAAGCAGAAAACAACCACGTGTAATGATGGATGCTTAATTGTTGACCAGACCCAGTTTTAGGAAGCAGGTCATAAAAGAAATGATCAATTAAAGACGTATCGCCTGCTCTACCAGCAGCTTGTAGTCCCAATTGTACTATTCTGGAGCTAGCATAAATTTCATTTTTTTTAATCCATTTAAGATACCAATTGATTCCAGCAGTAGAACACAATGTCGTAATAGCGATAATACCGGCAGTGCCTAGACAATCGTCGAATATTCCCAAATGAAGGAAAGCTTTAAACACCGAGATTATTGTATTTTCGGATGCCCTTTGTTCATGCAAACAGAATAGTAATTGCTCTGCGAATGTCGGAGTGACGTCTAAACCAGACGTAACCAGAGTGCTCCAACAGTCATCAATAAACGACGTGCACTCATCACTATTTCTCGCTGAGATAATTGCGCTTTGCCAAAGTGATTTGATCATGTCATTTGTAACATCGATATTAAGTAAAGAGGCTTCTTGGACACAGCTAGCAGCACTTTTGTATTGTTGGCACTTCACACCAACGTAATAAACCAGTAATTCGTAGCTATACTTGTCAGCTACGTGTTCCAAACGTATCCTATCGAACTCATATCTCATTCTTGTGACCTTCTGTTCATGAGATGCTTTACTTCTCCATGCTAAATTTAGTGAGTCGGTATATGCAGAGTGGGCTATGCTTCCTGAAGTTGTCCATTTCTTAAGCGCCAGACGAGTGCTTCGTAGCATCACAGCACATCGAAAGGAATACTTTCTGTAAAATGAAATAGCTAAAAAACTTTCAATCCTACCCTTTTTTTTTTTTTAAAGTCGAGTAAAGCAACATAGTAAGGCGATCATATTACATATAGGTTGCTGGTGCTGTTAAAAAGTAGGTTTTTTTTTTTTTTTTAAATGTCAAGTTCAGATATTCTTGTACAATTGCACAAAAAAGGCAGTTCTCTAAGTTAAAAAAATAACAATAAAATAACCGTAACAGGAACGATAGGGAAAAAGGAATTATGAGCAGAGAATTTCTTACTTCTTAGCAAAACCACACCCCTCCAACATCCATCAGGTAAGTCTTATGATGACCAGCCTGCATGCTTGTCTGAGCTACTTTCACTCTAATGCCTTAATTCGGCTTCAGAAATGAAGCAGTTCAGGGCTTTTCAAGAACTTTTGCAAGAATTGAACTGGATGCCAGTCTACGATGCCGTAATTTAGAAGTAAGAGGTTCACCCACAAGGATAAGCCAGTTGGTTTAATATACACACAGAGCACACATTTAAGTATAATAAAGATAACATTACTGACCAAATAGAAACCTTAAAGAGGTTCAGGGTAAAACCCTTATCAGAGAATGCCTCAGTATACCACAAAAAATTAAAACAAAATATGCCATTAAAGCCCATCAGCAACAGGAAAGCGATTCAAGGGCAAACAACGAAGCTATTCTCCAGATGTTCATACGTCTGTGCACAAATAGGCAGCTAGGAGGAGGAGTGTGCACAAAATCACTTTCATCGCATTTGCAAAAAAAGGGGTAAATTGATAATAAAGAAAGAAAGAAATAAATAACAGACCACCACTCCAATACCCGTGGGAAGTGATATAAGCCAACGCCTACGAGTATTTATTATATCTACACAGACATCACCTTTGACACTGAAACGCATCGGCGATCCCAGAGAGAGGGGAAAATAAAACAATAAAAAAAAGACTGAACAAAAAGAAGTCGTAAGGCACAAGGTTTTCCAAGTGCTAAAGTTTTTACATTTTTTTTTTTTTTTTAATTTCTTTACTATTTGGAATACATAAAATTAGTATAATAATATCATTACCTTCGATACCATTAGTAGCCAACTGTTTCTATAACAATAATAAGCCAGACCTTCTTTTTTTTTTTTTTTTTTGTTGTTAAGGAAGCATGCTTATACCATTTAAAACATAAACTTACCACACGTATACTTCGAAGGTATTTTTGGGGGATTCTCTGAAGCAAGAAAACCGCAGAAAAAGAAAAAAATAGAAAACTAGTGCAATATCATAATTCAAATCACATTAAAGCAGTTAGTCAGAGAGACTGCCATTGCACAACGGACGTAGTCCACAATGTTTATCGAGGTCATCTAACAAGCAGTATATCGGACAAGGAGGTTTTTCATCAATGTCAGACATCTGGTCCAGTGGTAAGACTGGCTGATCTCCAGGTGATACCTGATTCTCTTCAGGTTTACTGAGTTCTTTTTCTCTCGTTTCAACGTGTTGATCAGTTCGTATCTCAGGAGCAGCACTTCCAATAAAAACAAGAAGCCATCTAACAACGCTAAGATACATTAATGTTTCCCACACTAAGTACAAAGGAGCATAAGCTCCTTTAACAACATACGGAAGAAGGATTCCAAGAGCGAAGAAACCATCAAATTTAATAGCAGAGGAAGAACTTGTATTTTTTGTTTTACCGATGGTTCGTCCAAGTTCTGTTTCAAGGAAACCAATCTTTCCGCTGACGCAAAGGGTTCGTTTTCCCCAGTCTTCTACTTGAGCTGAGAGCTCATGAATTTCTCTGTGAAGGTTGCAATTAGATTCTTTTATATCCTTATCAAGTGTTGTTATCTCATCACGTAGTCTTCGTACGGCAGTTTCTTGACCAAATGAAGCATCTTGAGCCTTCTTTTGTAGAGAACTTGACGTTCTCTGAAGCTCACTTTTATTTCTCTCAGATGTCACTTCAATCTCTTCAAGTTTTTTTGATATTTCAGTTTGTGTAGCTCGAAGCTCGTGTACCTGAACTGCGAAATCAAAATTAAAACTGAGGGGTGTTTGTAGACTGTCAGTTCTTGAATCGTGTTGTTTTTCTTTAAGGAGTGATTTTGTTGGAGTATTTTTATTTAACACACTAAGATCAATGAATATCGTCGTGGTTCCCATTTTCTTTGTCGACATGTTGATGGCTCGGGATGCTGACAGCTGACTAGAACGAGGGATTTCAATGGATGATTCAGCAGTCATTTCCGCTCCTTCCCACAATTCTAATCGCATTGCGTCAGAGTCTTTTATCGTAACATCGAATACTAATGTTGTGTTCCATAATATCTCACCAGATGGTTCTGGTTTTTTTATTTCAGTTTCCTTCTCTTGCCATCCATACCGTACTTTTATCTTTCCATTTATTAATCTTGGTCCTTCTAATCTAGTAACCGATCCTACTATCAGTTTTAGAGAGCTGTTGAGTCGAGGGCTGCTACCATGTATTCCATTTATTTCTAACATGGTTTAGTGCTGTTGGGAGAGAGAATGGATTATTCATATTTTTTACATAACAACGGGTGTGATCCATTACGTGTAATAAGTCTATTGAACAGAAACCTTATAATAACTAATCTGTGAGATAGAAATCCAACAGATTGTTTATAAAGAGATAAATATGAGAGGGAACTCCATGACGAGGAAGATTAAGAAATAATGTGATTCCCCCGCCGTCGTGGAGGTAAGATGGCTGACAGGTCTTTTGGAGGATTTCGATACCCCGAAGGTATTCCCAAATCAAATAAAGTTGGATACTTCACATTCGGTATTTTTAGTTTCGCAGCAACAGCAGAGATAAGAGCGCCAACAACAGCAGCAGGTGTGCATCGCGGAGGAGGTAGCAAGTCTTCTTCAGAGTCTTCATCAGGTGACGTGAGAAAAGTCTTACGAGCATCACGTAAAGCATTAACCAGATGAATATGACTCATTCCACCGCGAGTCATTGGAGCAGTCATTGGTCGTTTCTTTACAACACAAGGTGCTGTGCTACGCTGCGCTCCAGCACTAGAAGGTCTCTGTATACTTTCATGAATGTACGTTGCTATTATCTTTCCTTCTCTGGCTGGGGTTTTCTTGGTTGGGTTTTTCTTAGTTGCCAGATCCCTTTTGTGAGGTTTCCTCCGTTTTGACCGCTGCCTACTTTTCTGAAATACGTTGGTGTCACTGGGTACTTCTCTTCTCTTTGAAGTTCTAGTTTTCTGAGCGACAAGTTGATTAAGACATCCATGAAGATTAAATAACACTTCATGAGGATGATATTTATGACCTCCTCCCAGACGTGTGAATACATTCTCAGTACCACATATTGATGATCGAATGCTTTGCTTTCTTGGAGGATCAAAATACTTCTTCGTGCCGGGATCGATGTAGTCATTAAAATATTTCTGACAGTGACCTCGTTTAGTCTTATTAGATTCTGAGATCATACGAAGTGAATTTGATTTAGTTAGAGCTGCATCATGCATTTTCATAGCTCGTTTACGAGGACTAGCTAGTTTTGATAATTCACTAAACTGTTGAAGTTGATCTACAGCAAGAAAGCTTCGATCACAGACAGGAATACTCAGCTGTTCTTTGTAAGTTGTATTCTTCTGAGGTGGTACTGATCTCCCTCGTAGAAGTGTAGTAAACTCTTCGAATGTAACAACTCCATCATTCTGTTCATCGAGTTCGTTGATGAGGTTGTCGATGTCGATATCTAGTTCGAAAGTATTTATTACATTTCTAAGTTTTGACGTTGCAATGCTTCCCTTTTTATTTGGTCTTCCTCCAAGAGAGATGAATGCTTCCAGGCTGTCACTATCTTCTTGTGAGGCTATCCTGACATAATTTCGTTTTAAATGTAGCAAAAGTGATCTCCATTGTTCTTGTCCAAGACAGGCTGAGATACTACAATCGTAGCCTTCACTTTCTAACATTGTTTTTAACTCGCTGGTTGATAATCTCTGACCCAGTTTGGTTAGGCATTCACTTATCTTTTCGACGCCTATCATTCCTTGAGATTCGTTGTACGTTTTTTCAGCTAATTTGCTTTCTTTCTCTGTCAATTCAACGTTTTCGACCCTTCCTCTCCATCTGTCGAGGAGTATTAATTTTAAAACTGATCGACGGGCTTTTTGTAATTTATGTAACTCCTCCATTTTAGAAGAGACTTGTCTTACAATCCGCTACCAGTGACAAACCATTTATGCTACCTCTCTCTTTAAGACATTACTCCTGGTTTTTTTTATTTTGAATATTATAAAAAAAAAAAAGTTAGTTCCGCATACGTATTTCTAAAAAAAACTCACATTCGATCGTCGAAGATACAATATTTCGGGAGTTTTTTTTGTGAAAAGATTTTTTATTGTATTTTTTTTTTTTTTGAAAAAAAGGAGTTTTGTTCGTTTTTTTTTTTTCTTTTTTTTTTCTCCGAAACGTTAAAGAATTTGAGCGAGAGAATTTTCCACGCCCAGGAAAAAGGATGAGGGGGTGAAACTCTGACAACGTAAAAAAACAAAATTAAACATCAAAGTCTTTGACTTGAAAAAAATATTTGTAGTTGTTAATCAAAGAAGAAGGAATGGGATTTTAAAAAAAAAGTAAAACAAAAATGCCGCCGAATCTTTGGGAAGCAGGTGTAATACAAAAACTAGAAATCTCTAGCGGTACAACGCCGACGTCATAATTTAAAAAAAAAAATGGGTAGAAACTTATTTTACCGTTATTATAACCTGTTATATCATTATGCCAATCCATTGTAATTATGGCCCATGGCGTCAACAATAAAAGTGTTTTATTCACAGTTTTTTGTCAAAAAACGCAGAATGCCGCGATCTAAAAATGATAAGTAAATTACCCAAAAAAAAAAGAAAAGAAAACAATGAATTCGGTAGTGTACCAAAGTGTGTGTGCCGCCAAGGAAAAAAAAAAAAAAAAAAAATAGATACTTTCAGCAAGCAAATTAAAACAATGAGAAATGGGGAATTAGAATTACTAAAAATACCATGCACATCGAAATGTGCAGGGAAGGGACAACTTGAGGTCAGTAAAACTGGGGATTGGGAAAAAGGATGTTAATCGTTCGTACAAGATGAAAATTTACTCAGCAGGACCCCAAAGTTTAACAAGGGTAGCCTTATCACCATCAGACAACACTGATAAAGAAGGATTGTAAAATGGAGACATAACGTTTGATGGGTTGGAAGAATGTTCCATTCCAAGAGTGTGTCCAAGTTCATGAAGAGCAGTGTGGTACAGAGAAATAGAAGGGATACCACGGAACCATGTTTTCTTATCGTGGAGGTTTGATATCTTTGAGGCGTCATTTCCAGTTACCCATCTCTCTGCCGCATCAAACTCAACCAATCCAGCAGTTCCCCGTCCAAGTACTCCTCCGTTTCCATCAAATCTGAAAATATGTCCGCTCGCCTCAAACATTTTCCAACAAAAAGTTATGTCAGCTTCGGATTTTGCTTCAGTCATTTCCAACTTCAGCCCTGCAACTCCATTGTAGTTTTCACACGCCTTCTGAATAGCACCAACAGCATCATCCCTGGTGAGGTATCCCGGCTGAGTACTAATAAAGTACTTTAAAACTTTCTTATTTTGGTAGTCGAAATTCTCCTTACGACAACTCGAATCGGTTACGTCATTCTTCGCAAAGCCGTCGATGTTTTGACATCTTTTATTAGTCATTTTGGTTCTCGTGATTGGTCCTGCGAGACCGTCTGCTGCAATCCCGGCAGCCTCTTGGAAGTCGACAATAGCTTGGTGTGTGTTTTGTCCGAAATCACCGTCTAAATCTGTTTCATAGTAGCCATGTTTCTTTAGAAACAGTTGTAGTGATTTTACAGAGTCTGGAGACAATTGACTTTCTTTACTGACTACGGCATCAGAAGGGATGTCGAATAAAGGTCCTGTTATCAAAGGCTGTGGTAATTCTGTGTCAGCAACAGATAACAGGTCGGTAGTTTCTGTTGTAGTTTCAACGATGTAGATCTTAGCAGATGCGGTTGTTCTCGTTAACCCCAGTCTTCGCATTGTCTCAGAAATATCGATTATGATATCAGTAGGTGGACGGGTCACACAATTATCACACTCACTTCCTCTACCAAATACACCTTGTCCTCCAGCATAGTTCTTGCTGTCGTAGTCAAGGTCCGACTCGGTTTTTAGTTCTGTCCAAGGTTGGTCTTTGTCCACAACAAAAACATGAATTTGGTAACATTTCGATTCAAACTTTGCGATATTCACATCAGCAAACAACAATACAGTTGGTGCTTCTCTCAACAGTTGGGTATCTGGTACTGGTGGTAACTCAGAGTAAACGTATCCAAGATCTTTAGTTTTGAAAGTATCAGTTGGGAAGTATGCCGACCCATCACTCTTTCTGAAAGGTTCGAATTGATCATTAAAACGATTCTGAGGTTGAGTTTGTTGAAAGTTTCTGAACTCATCATGTGAGTCAGGTTCTAATCCCAAGTACACTTCGTAAAGACGATCAACGTTGCAATGATGAAGCCAGAATGCGATGTCATACGCAGCCCAAGCAACACTACCCATGTTACCTCTACTACCACCGACTATAACATGAATTGAGTTGTGAGGTACTTCAACTGAAGGGTATGTTCCTGGCCAACGAGTTGATGCGAAAGCCCAATGTTCTGTTGCTAGCATGCATTGCTTTGCTTGTTCCGGTAACTCCCACGATCTCAGTTGATTCGCTATGTTTGAATTTGGAGCTCTGCGAAGTGATGAAGTCATCGAGTTGCTTCGGAGTTCTGTTGGCCAAAAGTCTGCTGGCCATCCCGTGTGACGCTCTCTTACGATGTCAGGTAATCCGTTTGATAATTCAGATTGATTCCCCCAATCCCAATATGGTAATGAAATATTCCCATCATTACCAAGTGACTTGTCAGCTACTTGTAGAGCTTTCTCAAACTCAAGTAAATAGACTCTATGCCAACCTGGGAATGTCTCCCTTCCATGTTGACAGTAATATGGAGAAGGTTCTCCGTGGTATGACGCAATTCGAAAGAACTCACTGGTACCTGGGCCAGATTTGTTTTCCATCGTCTTTTCAAATGCTTTAAAGAAACGATCAACATCATCTGATGACATCTTTCTAATATCAGTTCGAGTAACTACCACGGGAACATTAGTTGATGGTTTCTCATCAGGAACTGTGTCTGGAATTGGCTTTGAATCATTGCCTCCATCTTCTACTGGTTTTGGATCTGGTTTTTCCTTTTCAGGTTCAGGTTTAGGTTCAGGTTTCTTTTCCTCTTCAGGTTTTGGATCCGGTGTTGGTTCCGGTGTTGGCTTAACCTCATCAGGCGTCTTGTCCGGCTTCGTTTCTTTTTCAGGTTTGGTGTCAGGTTTTGGTTTACCTCCATCTGGTTTCTTCTGCTCCTTAGCTGGCTTCTTCTGTTCTGTCTTTGCCGGTTCGCTTGAGCAAGCACTTCCCATGTTTAAACTTCTATTTGTTTCTGTGATGCAAAAAGAAAAAGTTTTATTCAGCTACAAAACTATCGTTCCGTTGGCCTCTCAGAAAACAACAGTTCTGAAATTGGATTGCACAGTGGCAAAGTATGATCATTAACAGAGCAGTAACTATTTCATGATTTTACCTTCTGTGAAGGCGATTTGTTTCACAACGTACTCATCACTCTCTCTAGAGAGTAGTAAATCTGCTAAATCTGGTCTTCCTGCTATACAACAAGCTTCATGAACCTTAACCCTAATGTGTTTTGATGGTAAGTTCCAGAATGGAAGAAAACACTTCTGCTCAAAATCAGGATATTTCATAATTGCAAGTCTTCTTATGTATTGCAACACCTGAGAGTTCACCGGATGAGAGGCATCATCAGCTATGGCTGAATCAGAAGAGTGCGCGAGTGTCTTTAAGTCATTTAAATATTTTTGATCTTCCTCCGGGAGAGTCAGCTGCTGACGTCTAGCCACCTCTGCAACGGCGTCTTTGGTACCACCGAAGAACGTCCCTGCAACGACATTGTATTCTTTTTCAATTTGAGATAGAGCTTTTGATCTAAATAGAGCGAGAGCACCCAATACATCCACAGGAGTTGTTATGGGATAATCGGTACCGAATTCCCTATTGAAGCGTTCTACAACTGCAGCACCTCCGCTCATTCTCACAGAAGACGGATGATCGACGCAGCAATACAGACCACTCTCTTCATCATATTTCTTATTGCTCACAGTGACGTTTATGTGTGGCTCGTCGTCTCTTGTAGTAAACATTATAATAGATTTTGAAAAAATAGTTCTGTAGGTAGTGCAGAGTACTGGTCTTGGTCCTGGTTTGGTTCGTTGCTCACCACTAATGACAGTCATCGGGTATCTTGTGAATAAGAATGAATTCTTATTCATTTTTGACTCTACTTCTTCTGGAGAAACAGTTGACCCGAGGTGATACCAGATGTTATTTTCATATTCTCGTTTTATAGTTAACGAAGAGAGAAGTCCTGCGGTTCTTCGGTATAAATCTCCAACCTCACCAGGAGCAGCCCAAGACACAATTTGATTGCTACTAACAGTCGTAGTCGACTGTGGTGAAGTCGAATGAGATGAAATCTGTGGTGTAATACTGTCCTTAAGCTCACTACTCTCAAGGGCAAGACTGCCTGATGAAAGGTAAGCTTCGTAGTGGGGAGTTGCACTTTCAAGGTACTTGGTATTATTTTGTTCGAAGTCATCAAATATTCTTGACACAGTACTACTACTTGGTTTAATAGGAAACCACAGCAAAGGAGGAAATTGTGGACCCAGCTGTAAGTACAGTCGTTGCGTATCATCCTCAGCATCCCACCACAGTGAACAGTCCATCTCTGGAGTACTTTCTACAGGATTATCTAGTGGTGTACAAAAGCTGATTGGATCTTTGACTAATATTTTGTGATATTTTTTACTTAATTCTCCCTTTGCTAATTTTACTTTCGTCTCTGCATCTGCTCCTTCCCATCCCCTGAACTGGTATGCAGTCGCTGTTTTTGACACTACACCTCCGGCATCTCTCGTAAAGTCTGCCACCCATGAAGGAATCGCAACACAGTAATATCTTCTAAAGGTTACGGCAAACATGCTAACTTCGCATTTGATACTGTGAGAGAGATAAAATAAGAATACAAGGCAAGACTAAACCAAAACACTCGTTACATTGCAAAAATATTTTATACTAGGCACTAAAGCAAATAATCTTCAGAAGGATTCCGGCGGTGTCCACGGGGTTAAGCAAAATGCATTCAATTTACCTTCCTAAAATCATCATTATAAAAAAAATTATTAAATGGACAACAAAAAGAGATAGAATATTTGGAGGGTTTTTTAGACAACAATTGCGAGAAGAGTTATCAACAAAAATAAAGAAAAAAATAAATCGATACATCATAAGGTCGGACCATACCCCCTTACCCAGCACTCTACTCATCGCGTTTTGTCCTTTTCAGCATTTACAGCTATAAATGCGGGATACTAACGAATGAGTGGTTAGTGGTATTGAGATTTTTTTTTGGGGGGGGGTAGTTTGTTAGTGTACGAGTTCAATTTAGTTAGTAAAAAACTCTGTTCAAACCGACAATGGGAAGATAGCCATCGTTTCAGAGGAACCTGAAACACCACATCAGTGAAAGTAAGTCCACACTTCTCAGATATTAACAAATTTAAAAAAAAAAAAACCCCAAATATAAATGGTCCTTTCGAGGGAAAAATTTACTGATGGCGTTTGCACATAAATCGAAAAACAAAAATAAAAACAGAATAACACAGCAAACACGGTGAGTGCTCATTGTTGTTATGCAGTAATACGCTTACAAAGTTAGTTTTTTTTTTTTTTTTTTGTACTACTATTTCAAAAATAAAAAGAAACAAAAAATTCAAAATAATGAAATATAAAAAAGTAAACAAACGAGAAATACTCAATTTCTGCGGTTTTGTAAGTCTCAGGACTCAAATCTTATACTGACTTCATTTCATGGTAGTTTGTAGTTAGAATGACGAAGATAGTTGCACTACTTATAAAAAACACATTTGTTTTGATACGACTTCATTCCATTTTTTTTTAGTATTTATACAGAACGGTAGAAGGTTAGTTTAATCAAGGGGGCATACTAGATCAAGAGACCTGTAACCTCAATATTTCCACCTTGATGGCATTCCTATCAGAAAAGAAAGAAAAAAAAAAGAAATAAAAAACCATTCAGATAAAAGTTGTTGACCGCAGACACTCACTTGCAACAATTCGGAGATGCGACTTCCTCATTTTGGAAGAATCCCGGGAGTGCACTGAAGCAGCAAACGTTTTCTGGTAAGGCTGCTCTAAAACCAGAATTTTCAGAACGCATTTCCATAACCTGTCCTGTAAACTGCCGGCTAGCAACACCCAGTATCTGATCACCACTTGTGTACACACGAAGGTCATACTTACTACCGTCATCTGACTCACCAGGTGGACAGAATTCCTGGGCCAGCGTCTCATCCATCGGAAGGGTTTTTAACTTTGTTACGCTGATTTTATCTCCGCGATACACTCCTTTTGATGCATTTCCTGATGCTGGTTTAAACACATATTTCTTTTTATTTTTCCCCCAAAATTCCATCGGTTTAGATGACAAAGGGATTGTCGCTGGTACGACATCGTGTTCCATTAACGGTAACAACCTTTTATCAGCAACTCTAACGTATGATGCTGGATGAGGTGTGACTACGAGTTTGTTGTCAAGACAAGCCTTCCTGATGTGTTGAGTGGCTTCTTCCTCAAATCTAAAATCAGTAAGTCTGTTGTACATCAAGTCAATAGCTACCTTAGTACCGAAATCATCTGTGTAGTTCAACACATTCGTCTCTTTGTCAACAGTCAGTTCAGAAGGATCACAAACGAAACACCGAAATGAAGTACTTTTACACTCCTTATGTATGTGTGACTCTGCTAGTTTTGCAAAGTGAAGCATTTCTGCATAAAGCCCTTGTTCAGATGGGTTCTCATCGACTATCACCATATTACGCGGAAGTTCAGCTCCAGTAGCAGATTTGTATTCGTCAAGCAGCGCAGTAATCCAGTTTTGTTTCAAAAGAGTTTTTTCAAACTGGTTACATCCGCCAATTGATAACGCAGTGGCCAGTCCCCCAGCATTGGTGTTTACCTCGATAAGTTTAGGACCTTCTGGAGTGATATGAAAATCAAATCCCAACATGAAATTACCGTACGAAAGCTTCTTGTTTAAAAGAGGATCATCTTTGTCTGATGGTAATGCGGGTTCGTCGAAATCCCATACTTTGCTGTCAATAAAATCTTTTACTTTCTCCCATACTGCTACTGGATACTTTTCTACACCAGTCTTGGTTGGGACTCCAAATTCGCGTGTCTTTTCTTCTGCTCCCGGACTACACTCCATCAATCTATTCGGGACACTTTTTATCATCTCAAGAACCTTCGCGATATCTACCAGTTGATCATCTTCAGTCTTACAATTCTTCTCTATCTCTGAACCTAATTCTGTCCACAACAATTTGAATCTTCCGACAGAAACCATCGCCGGGGCTGTGCAATCACAAGAACCAACAGCTGCCATTTTATTGTCTAAAATCTATGGACATATATTTTTATTCAAACGAATAAATATCAAAAATTTTACAACATCCTTTAGCCAAGGATGAGATGAAGGTTTAAGTCAGACCTGTTGAGTTTGACATTTATTTTTGGTAACATCAAGGGGTTGCCTTTAACCAAAAGGGTTGTGTTATGCATCATATCGAACAGCAAGAATGAAGACAAAAGGAATTGAGTTGTGTCAGCGGTGTCCTAAGGGTTATAGAATGCCTTTTCGGGCATCGCCGTAGCTCCGACTGGGGCGGCATATATTGATATTTCATCATAAAAATGAAGGAGTGCAGGAGAAGGATGAGATGCTGGTTCAAGTCAGACCTGTTGAGTTTGACATTTATTTTTGGTAACATCAAGGGGTTGCCTTTAACCAAAAGGGTTGTGTTATGCATCATATCGAACAGCAAGAGTGAAGACAAAATGAATTGAGTTGTGTCAGCGGTGTCCTAAGGGTTATAGAATGCCTTTTCGGGCATCGCCGTAGCTCCGACTGGGGCGGCATATATTGATATTTCATCATAAAAGTGAAGAAGTGCAGGAGAAGGATGAGGTGATGGTTCAAGTCAGACCTGTTGAGTTTGACATTTATTTTTGGTAACATCAAGGGGTTGCCTTTAACCAAAAGGGTTGTGTTATGCATCATATCGAACAGCAAGAGTGAAGACAAAAGGAATTGAGTTGTGTCAGCGGTGTCCTAAGGGTTATAGAATGCCTTTTCGGGCATCGCCGTAGCTCCGACTGGGGCGGCATATATTGATATTTCATCATAAAAATGAAGGTGCAGGAGAAGGATGAGATGCTGGTTCAAGTCAGACCTGTTGAGTTTGACATTTATTTTTGGTAACATCAAGGGGTTGCCTTTAACCAAAAGGGTTGTGTTATGCATCATATCGAACAGCAAGAGTGAAGACAAAAAGCATTGAGTTGTGTCAGCGGTGTCCTAAGGGTTATAGAATGCCTTTTCGGGCATCGCCGTAGCTCCGACTGGGGCGGCATATATTGATATTTCATCATAAAAATGAAGGTGCAGGAGAAGGATGAGATGCTGGTTCAAGTCAGACCTGTTGAGTTTGACATTTATTTTTGGTAACATCAAGGGGTTGCCTTTAACCAAAAGGGTTGTGTTATGCATCATATCGAACAGCAAGAGTGAAGACAAAAGGAATTGAGTTGTGTCAGCGGTGTCCTAAGGGTTATAGAATGCCTTTTCGGGCATCGCCGTAGCTCCGACTGGGGCGGCATATATTGATATTTCATCATAAAAGTGAAGAAGTGCAGGAGAAGGATGAGGTGATGGTTCAAGTCAGACCTGTTGAGTTTGACATTTATTTTTGGTAACATCAAGGGGTTGCCTTTAACCAAAAGGGTTGTGTTATGCATCATATCGAACAGCAAGAGTGAAGACAAAAGGAATTGAGTTGTGTCAGCGGTGTCCTAAGGGTTATAGAATGCCTTTTCGGGCATCGCCGTAGCTCCGACTGGGGCGGCATATATTGATATTTCATCATAAAAGTGAAGAAGTGCAGGAGAAGGATGAGGTGATGGTTCAAGTCAGACCTGTTGAGTTTGACATTTATTTTTGGTAACATCAAGGGGTTGCCTTTAACCAAAAGGGTTGTGTTATGCATCATATCGAACAGCAAGAGTGAAGACAAAAGGAATTGAGTTGTGTCAGCGGTGTCCTAAGGGTTATAGAATGCCTTTTCGGGCATCGCCGTAGCTCCGACTGGGGCGGCATATATTGATATTTCATCATAAAAGTGAAGAAGTGCAGGAGAAGGATGAGGTGATGGTTCAAGTCAGACCTGTTGAGTTTGACATTTATTTTTGGTAACATCAAGGGGTTGCCTTTAACCAAAAGGGTTGTGTTATGCATCATATCGAACAGCAAGAGTGAAGACAAAAGGAATTGAGTTGTGTCAGCGGTGTCCTAAGGGTTATAGAATGCCTTTTCGGGCATCGCCGTAGCTCCGACTGGGGCGGCATATATTGATATTTCATCATAAAAGTGAAGAAGTGCAGGAGAAGGATGAGGTGATGGTTCAAGTCAGACCTGTTGAGTTTGACATTTATTTTTGGTAACATCAAGGGGTTGCCTTTAACCAAAAGGGTTGTGTTATGCATCATATCGAACAGCAAGAGTGAAGACAAAATGAATTGAGTTGTGTCAGCGGTGTCCTAAGGGTTATAGAATGCCTTTTCGGGCATCGCCGTAGCTCCGACTGGGGCGGCATATATTGATATTTCATCATAAAAGTGAAGAAGTGCAGGAGAAGGATGAGGTGATGGTTCAAGTCAGACCTGTTGAGTTTGACATTTATTTTTGGTAACATCAAGGGGTTGCCTTTAACCAAAAGGGTTGTGTTATGCATCATATCGAACAGCAAGAGTGAAGACAAAAGGAATTGAGTTGTGTCAGCGGTGTCCTAAGGGTTATAGAATGCCTTTTCGGGCATCGCCGTAGCTCCGACTGGGGCGGCATATATTGATATTTCATCATAAAAATGAAGGAGTGCAGGAGAAGGATGAGATGCTGGTTCAAGTCAGACCTGTTGAGTTTGACATTTATTTTTGGTAACATCAAGGGGTTTCCTTTAACCAAAAGGGTTGTGTTATGCATCATATCGAACAGCGAGAGTGAAGACAAAATGAATTGAGTTGTGTCAGCGGTGTCCTAAGGGTTATAGAATGCCTTTTCGGGCATCGCCGTAGCTCCGACTGGGGCGGCATATATTGATATTTCATCATAAAAATGAAGGTGCAGGAGAAGGATGAGATGCTGGTTCAAGTCAGACCTGTTGAGTTTGACATTTATTTTTGGTAACATCAAGGGGTTTCCTTTAACCAAAAGGGTTGTGTTATGCATCATATCGTACAGCGAGAGTGAAGACAAAATGAATTGAGTTGTGTCAGCGGTGTCCTAAGGGTTATAGAATGCCTTTTCGGGCATCGCCGTAGCTCCGACTGGGGCGGCATATATTGATATTTCATCATAAAAATGAAGGTGCAGGAGAAGGATGAGATGCTGGTTCAAGTCAGACCTGTTGAGTTTGACATTTATTTTTGGTAACATCAAGGGGTTGCCTTTAACCAAAAGGGTTGTGTTATGCATCATATCGAACAGCAAGAGTGAAGACAAAAAGCATTGAGTTGTGTCAGCGGTGTCCTAAGGGTTATAGAATGCCTTTTCGGGCATCGCCGTAGCTCCGACTGGGGCGGCATATATTGATATTTCATCATAAAAATGAAGGAGTGCAGGAGAAGGATGAGATGCTGGTTCAAGTCAGACCTGTTGAGTTTGACATTTATTTTTGGTAACATCAAGGGGTTTCCTTTAACCAAAAGGGTTGTGTTATGCATCATATCGAACAGCGAGAGTGAAGACAAAATGAATTGAGTTGTGTCAGCGGTGTCCTAAGGGTTATAGAATGCCTTTTCGGGCATCGCCGTAGCTCCGACTGGGGCGGCATATATTGATATTTCATCATAAAAATGAAGGTGCAGGAGAAGGATGAGATGCTGGTTCAAGTCAGACCTGTTGAGTTTGACATTTATTTTTGGTAACATCAAGGGGTTTCCTTTAACCAAAAGGGTTGTGTTATGCATCATATCGTACAGCGAGAGTGAAGACAAAATGAATTGAGTTGTGTCAGCGGTGTCCTAAGGGTTATAGAATGCCTTTTCGGGCATCGCCGTAGCTCCGACTGGGGCGGCATATATTGATATTTCATCATAAAAATGAAGGTGCAGGAGAAGGATGAGATGCTGGTTCAAGTCAGACCTGTTGAGTTTGACATTTATTTTTGGTAACATCAAGGGGTTGCCTTTAACCAAAAGGGTTGTGTTATGCATCATATCGAACAGCAAGAGTGAAGACAAAAAGCATTGAGTTGTGTCAGCGGTGTCCTAAGGGTTATAGAATGCCTTTTCGGGCATCGCCGTAGCTCCGACTGGGGCGGCATATATTGATATTTCATCATAAAAATGAAGGTGCAGGAGAAGGATGAGATGCTGGTTCAAGTCAGACCTGTTGAGTTTGACATTTATTTTTGGTAACATCAAGGGGTTTCCTTTAACCAAAAGGGTTGTGTTATGCATCATATCGAACAGCAAGAGTGAAGACAAAAGGAATTGAGTTGTGTCAGCGGTGTCCTAAGGGTTATAGAATGCCTTTTCGGGCATCGCCGTAGCTCCGACTGGGGCGGCATATATTGATATTTCATCATAAAAATGAAGGTGCAGGAGAAGGATGAGATGCTGGTTCAAGTCAGACCTGTTGAGTTTGACATTTATTTTTGGTAACATCAAGGGGTTTCCTTTAACCAAAAGGGTTGTGTTATGCATCATATCGAACAGCAAGAGTGAAGACAAAAGGAATTGAGTTGTGTCAGCGGTGTCCTAAGGGTTATAGAATGCCTTTTCGGGCATCGCCGTAGCTCCGACTGGGGCGGCATATATTGATATTTCATCATAAAAATGAAGGTGCAGGAGAAGGATGAGATGCTGGTTCAAGTCAGACCTGTTGAGTTTGACATTTATTTTTGGTAACATCAAGGGGTTTCCTTTAACCAAAAGGGTTGTGTTATGCATCATATCGAACAGCAAGAATGAAGACAAAAGGAATTGAGTTGTGTCAGCGGTGTCCTAAGGGTTATAGAATGCCTTTTCGGGCATCGCCGTAGCTCCGACTGGGGCGGCATATATTGATATTTCATCATAAAAGTGAAGAAGTGCAGGAGAAGGATGAGATGATGGTTCAAGTCAGACCTGTTGAGTTTGACATTTATTTTTGGTAACATCAAGGGGTAGCCTTTAACCAAAAGGGTTGTGTTATGCATCATATCGAACAGCAACAGTGAAGACAAAATGAATTGAGTTGTGTCAGCGGTGTCCTAAGGGTTATAGAATGCCTTTTCGGGCATCGCCGTAGCTCCGACTGGGGCGGCATATATTGATATTTCATCATAAAAAGAACAGAAGTGTTTGAGAAAGATGATTAAAAAAATCTGTTTGAAAAAATAATTTAAAACTCATTCAAAGAAGACTGACTAATAATTGTAACAAATCTGGCAAGAAAAAAAGGACGTATGTATGTAGTAAGCCTTAAAAATGAAAGCTAAAGCCATAGGAAGACAGGACCTAACTTAGTAAATGAATTGCTGCATTGACAATACATAAATGATAAAGTAGAAGTTGGTTTAGCTTAACAAAGTTATAACTAATCAGCTGATTTTTTTTTTTTTTTTGGGCAATGGCCCAAAATACCCCACTTTTTTTGCAAATGGCCCAAAATACCCCAAAGTGGCCCAAAATACCCCGAAGTGGCCCAAAATACCCCGAAGTGGCCCAAAATACCCCAAAGTGGCCCAAAATACCCCAAAGTGGCCCAAAATACCCCAAAGTGGCCCAAAATACCCCAAAGTGGCCCAAAATACCCCGAAGTGGTCCAAAATATACCGAACCCGGCTTTGGGAACTTGTAAATCAGGATAATGTGTGTACAGAAACTGGAAGTGATGATTTTTTTTTCGCTGTTCACTACAAGTTGTAACTTTTTCCACTGCCAATTTTTTTTTTTTTTTTTCTTGTTTTTTTTCCAATTTTTTTCTTTTTTTTTTTTTTTTTTTTTTTTTCTTGAAACTTTTTTTTTGGAACCTGCCTTGCCAGTATTTCTGTGTCACTTGGACAAAAGCTTTTTGCCGTCCCATTTTACTTTCTATTCAGCACACTCATCTGTGGATCTATGGTAATGGATTGATTGAAAGCTAATAACACAAACGGTCAAGGATGTGATGACTTGGGAAATGATAAAAGTAATCTTCTTTCTGGAACTTCTGCTCAGCACATGCAAATGCATCTTGACACGCGGGAACCCTTCGGGCAGTACTGCGCTCTTGATAATTCAAAGTAGCCTTAAAAAAGCTCTCATGCTTGCATGAGTTAGATACCCTGATAACCCGGTCAGAAACAGGAGTGTCGCTTGCGACCAGGCTGTCTGTAACTCGCAGGTGTCTTGACTTTGAAATTCGGTTGGAATGACGTGTAAGAGGACAGCAGTTCTCTGTAAGGTGACCCAGCCCTGCACACATACCGTTCTTTGCATGCACTCAGTAAAACTTCCAGAGGCTGAGAATACTATCAAGACCTGACGAACAACCCAACCTATCCGTGAGTATTTGTCTTTGCTAATCTCGTCAAGTGAACATCATACAAACGTTATCTCAACATCCGTGTGCGCTTAAGGTGTACGGGTGTTATCTTCCTCATCTCGATTTAGCCCTGCACCACCTGCAGATTCTCGAAGGAAACTGGTTGCCTACGATGCTTCGTTCAGTAAAGTGTTCAGGTTCCTAATCACAAATGTTTTCATTCTCTCTAGGCTTTTACTCTTTTACTATGAACTTTTATTCTCAATCTCTAAGATGCCCGAAACATAGTTGAAACTCAACCTGCTGCCACTGAAACTCAGCCAAAAAAATAGTATAAGCAAGATCCACTGCTAAAGCAAAGTAGCTTAAAGAGATTAAGAAAATCTCTAAGTGTGTAGCTGACTATGTGTCTGCACATATGAAAAAAGTTGGAGGAATTGCTAGTTTGCTGAGTTATATTCGTAGCAGCTTCACGGTGACGGCGGCCTTACTGAGAATTATCCCTGGTTGTTATGTGTTGAAAGCTACAGGTTATGGCGTCAAAATAACACTCGCGTGGGTGGTTGCTCTCTTCGGAAAGCATAACTTCAGACCCGTCAATTCGCAGCGCTTATATCTGCACACATTAATTAGTTGAACGAGTTCAAGTCACTTCCCTGCATAGCAGATCCGTGTCCTCTGTACTAACGCTATACTAAGTGTGACTGTGGCTGATACACGTAATGGTTGGGTTCTTTAAGTACTCAGGACTGGTTGCTTGCTAATGTGAATGCTGACGTTCGAATTGCCCAAACTTTCGAGTAAATTTAGGTGACCTGTCTGGTGCTTGTGATGCTCTAAACCCTGATGGTTGTATGAGTAATACCTGGTGACTGTGACCCATCCTCATACCCAGCTATGTGGTTGGGACCCCAGGGTGCACAGCCAGACCGGGTTTTGGGCCACTTCGGGGTATTTTGGGCCACTTTGGGGTATTTTGGGCCACTTTGGGGTATTTTGGGCCACTTTGGGGTATTTTGGGCCACTTTGGGGTATTTTGGGCCACTTCGGGGTATTTTGGGCCACCAGGTGGGGTATTTTGGGCCATAACCCTTTTTTTTTTTTTTTTTTTCCTCATAAAAGGTAACTTAAAATGTTTCTTCGAGGGGAAAAAAAATTATTTTCGTGAATGAGATTGTGCTTATTGCACGAAAGAATACTATAAAAATTTGATAAGGCTACGTGAGTTGAAAAAGTTTATCCTTTAACTCTATGATAAACAACAAGTTGAATACCAAGAAGAAGAATAAAAATGAGCAGGAAAAGAAGAAACATAATTTTGTATCAAAAAAAAGACAGATAAGGCCACTAATTTATCAAAATAGCAGAAAATATCGTAAGCCTTGTAAAGTAAACAAAATGAGGTACATCGGCACAGTCTTTTTAATTCAAAAAACAATAAGAGAGGGGAAGGAAAAAAAACAAGGGAAAAAGAAACTCTCACCTGTATCAAAAAGAGAAATACAGACAAGGCCACGAAATAGTTATTTACCAAATTGAAGGGAAATATCATAAGCCTCAACAACTGCACAATCTTTTTTAAATTCAGAGAATAGTAAGAGAGGGTGGGAAGGGGGAAAAAAAAAAAACACTCACCTGCAAAATTAAGCAATCGAATTATTGAAAGTACGACGACAGTGAGTCGAAATAGTCGACCATTTTACAAGGAAATAATTACAACAAAAACACAAATAACATATTAACATGAATTAAAAACAAAAGAACGTTCGAATCGTTTGTTGTTTTTTTTTTTTTTGCTTTGCTTTACGTAACTTAACAAAACTGGTAAGTAAGAATTAACAATTACTGAACTTGCCAACCTTCCTTACGTTCACGAAAAGGTGTGCAACACTATTGGTAAACTGACTTGACTAAAGGGGAATTAACTTTACAGAAAAAGAAAAATAAGCTAAAAACACTCCCGAAGGAGTATACAGGGTCGTAAGTGAATTGATTACAACGCAGCTTGAGTGAATCCATCACAGTATCACAATACCTGAAAACGATGATGGAAATCACCACAGCAATGATGTATTTAATCATCGCTGTGGTGATTTCCACTGTGATTCTTTTGAATGCCGAGCTAAAAGTGTTTTAATTTCCCAAAAACGTAATCTCTCATAATGTGTACCACCAATCGGAACCTGAAGTGGTTCACTTTCCCAAACAGGCGTCTCAACATCTGTAACAACAGTGTGATGAGAACTTAGAAGTCCAACAGAAGGATGTCCTCCAATCTCAGATGAAGTTCTACTGTTGGTAGTCGACGAGTGAGTTGTTGTAAGCAGGTTGTTACTAATCAGGTTGTTACTAATCAGGTTGTAACAGTTAATATCATTCTCACTACTTACAGTCGTTGCTGCCACACATGTTGACTGCGTCACAGGATGGAAGTTCGTGGCTGCTATCTCAACAGGTACATTAACAGAGCAGCGTTCTTTATCTCCTCCCTCTACTGCTACCTCAACAGGTACATTAACAGAGCAGCGTTCTTTATCTCCTCCCTCTACTGCTACCTCAACAGGTACATTAACAGAGCAGCGTTCTTTATCTCCTTCCACCTCTGCCTTGTTTTCTTCAACAAGTGATATCGAAGGAGGGTAGTCAGCTAACGAATCGCTAGATCCCTTCAGAGAGTTAGATCTCTCAAGTTGTACATCCTCAGGTTGAGGTATCTCATCACTCACAGGGATGTGTAGGTCATTCGAGTACTCCATTCGTACTGGACCACTCTCAGGATGTGGTTTTATCTCTTCTGGGACTACATTATTTGTAATTAATATCCTTGACTTCTTATTATTATGTTCTTCGAGTACTTTATGTGAACCGTTTGAAGTAACGACCATTGCAGTAGATGTAGAAAGTAGTTGTTGAACACTTCGTGGTGTATCAACGACACTATCACCTTTCAGACTATCTTCTGAATGAAGACGTTGATTGCAAACAACATCCACAGTCTCTGTACTGACTGTGACACATGAAGAAGAAGACGAAGGAGAATCCTTCGCTGAGTAACGACATGTTGAGTCTTCAGTTGTTATACTGAGGTGTGGAATACCAAGTTGATAATCGCACGATAAATTTCTATTCTTTTGTTGACATATTTCTGATGAACTACAACAAGAGCTCACATCACTATCATGTTCTGCCAGAACAACTTCATTTTCAACACAAATATGAACGACTGTTGACGACATGATGGATGACTTTGTTATTGTTGGCAAGTTTTGATTGAATGGAGTTGCTCTGTTAGTAATTAGAACCCCGACCTCTGAAACAGGAGGTTGTTCGCTAACCAACAACGTGTTTGAGTATTGTATCCTGACAGCAACATGTTTGACGACGGATAAAAAATTCTTCATTGAAAAAGTTATTGGAACGGGTAGCCTTACAACTCCTTGTGAGGTACATAAAATAACCTGATCAACACAAATCTCGATGAATAAAATTTTTCTCAGAGTGCTGGTACAGTGACGTCCTTCCAACCACCAGTGAAATAAGTTGACTGAAATCCCTATTGATATTTCACTTGTTCCGTCTAAAAACAATAAATCTTTAATATATTTTCCGTATAAATTTGTATTAACATAGCGACCTCGATTGATTCCTGACTGCAGTCGGTAAATCCATTTCTTACTCTTGTTATAACTATCCTTCAGTTCTTTTAATAACTTCATCTTATCATTGGCTCGGATGATTTATGTTTTTAAGTTTACTTTTTTTTTTTTTTTTCTTTTTTTTTTTCACATTTAAGATTCCTGTTTTAAGTGAATAAATTAAGTTTTTTTATATAAACAGGAGAAGATCATCTGAACGAAAGACCAACATCGGCCAGTATAGAATGGTTTTTTTTTTTTTTTTTTTTTTTGAAAAGGGGAGCTCAAAACACTAATAATAACGTGATACTGACATGGTTGCCTGTCAAACAAAAAGAAAGAAAGAAAAAAGAAGAAAAAAAAAATTAGAATCATTTGGTCAACAAAATATTACTTTTGCTTTGTTTTTTTTTTGTTTTTTTGATTCCGCTGTGTGAACTGATTACTTTTTTTTTTTTTTTTCTTTGGAATCGACGAGAAAGGATACCAAAACTAAGATAAATTATCCAAAAAAAAAACAACTTGTTATTCAAATTCAAATCAAAAAAGAAAATTTTTAATTTTCCTTTTTTTTTTTTTTTTTTTTAAACGGACTGACCGATTCCTTGTTAAGGCTACCGTTCCCTTTTTTTTTTTTTCACTCTGTTTTTTACAATTGTAGTGCCATAAGTTACTAGCTATTACTTTTCGCGTTTAACACGCATTGTGATAAAATAGTATTGCCAGGCGTGCCGTGCCAAATGCACTTTGCTAAATACGTTTCCCCTTTGTATAATGTGCAATTACTGAGAGACACATAATTTTATTTTGCAAGAAAAGGCGGGTTGCCAAACTTGTTTTCAAATTGCAAACAAAGAGGGGGGGATAATTTGCAAAACACAACGTAGATCATAACGTAAAACAATAATTCAACATCTGTTAAAGGTACAGCAAATAGTGATGTGATGCTTACCTTTGCCTTTTGAAGTAACTATTTGGTCCATAAACCAAAAAAGGAAAAAAAAAAAGTTGGGAAGGGGAATGAAAAAAAACTTTAAAAAAAAAAAACTATAAAAATAAAAAAAGAAAGAAACACAGACAAAAATTAAAGACTTTAGAAAACCTAAAGTAAAGCTGGTCAGAACTGAAAGTTCATCCAGCATTCCGCCTTGGCAACCCGTGCCAAGAAATTTAGAAACAACCGCAAGCCACGGTCAAACTCTCACGCAGGTATACTGCTACTGCTCTCATTATCACTGTTGTAACGAGGTCGTTTTTCATCACCAGCCTGTTTTGGTTTATTTTATGTTTCTAATACTTTGATAGTCAACAATACTTAACGGTTACTCACATACTGGAAGTGGAGCTGGAGAATCGTCCTCATCAAAGTAGTTGTAATCACTGTCATCAAGCTTTGCTGCGAATGGACTGCTGGTATCTATTCCCGCAGATGATCGTTTTCCTGTTTTCGTTTTTGTTGAATTAATTTTGATAAAATATAATTAATTTAAAGAGAGAATACAAACCAGAATTTGAACTCTCAACCGCCTGTTGCTTAGTCACAATCATTGATCCTGTAGATACGTAGTCTATTGCTTTCAGTTTATCAGAATACTTGGAAACAATGTATTTCGTGAGAGTTCGGTGATTCTGACTTGAGATACTTTCTAACACAGAAAGCAAAGAGGAGTTGAGAAGGTTATAACGAGGATTTTTTGAAAGCAAATTAAACACCACTGAAAGCAAATCTTCTGAAACAATATTCCGATTCATCATTTCATCGTCAGACGTAACGAGGGCACGAACAAACCAAATTACAGACAAATACAAATGTTTCTTTGGAGGAGGAGAAGCTACTATGATATTAGTTATTTGAGTTGGTATTCTACTCGACAACAACGCACAGTTCATCCTTGCAGGATGGCCAGCAATACACGTCGACAACAACGGCAACACAACATAAACGATGTCATCAGCTCTGTTTACATCTTCGAAGAACACTCGACATTCAGATGGAATGTCTTTGGGATCTCCTTTATAATTCTTAGAGTGATATATAATTGGATCAAACAGCGTCTCAACAATTGGTCTTTTTAACAATGATTTATCAGATACATGTGGAGGTAATGATTCGTATAATAAATTTATAAATCCTGGTGGCATTGTTGGAGGGGTTGGTCCACCAGCGAATGCAAACTGAGCTTTTTGGACTTGTGTTTCTGTCAGCAACCGAACGACGTCTTGCCATTGTTGTTGCAAGCCTTCAATTTGTTCATGGACAACTTGATAGAATATATGACGAAGTAGAGGACAGGATGCGAGTTGCTCAGATTCCTGAACAGAGAATTCCCTCATCAGGTTTACATCTAAAACTGAAAGATGCCAACAAATATCAGCAACGTTAGCCCTGACACTCGATTGTGAATGTGTAATAAAAGGCGCGAGAACCGCAAACAATCCCTTCCCTTTTAAGTTATCAAGAAAATCAGTCCTATGTGAAATCGGCAACGTCTTCGCCGCAGCAACCAACTCTTGCAAGAGTTGCAATACAGAAATTACTTCATTTATGTTAGCAGAGTCGGAAGCAGGTTTTGTTCCCAAAACTTCGAATAAATGCTCCATACTAGTAGTGTCGTATATGATACTGCGTAATATATAATTTTTACTAATTATAATGTGGCAGTCGAAGACTTGGTCGTCTAGGAAAGCTGCCAAGACCGAATCCTTAAGGTATTGCATGTGATGTATTTTTTTAATCTTTTCAGTGAGTCCTTTATCGAGGTTTAGCGGATTTCTAAATGAAATTTTTTCTAAAGCTTTTCTGTGATTTGCTCGTTTACCAGGTCGAAGAGGATTGTACTCAAAACATGAAATAACATCAATGATGTATTCTGAGGATAACATCGTTCTCGTTAAGGCTTGATTTGAAAAAGTAAAAAGAATTTTAAATACTTTCCAAATTCCATGTAAACAATTCATGTCCATGTGTTGTTCAGACTCATTAAATACATTAAAGAATCCTTGTAATAACTCACCATCTATAATTTGTTTTGAGTATGATTCTTTAAAGAGTGAATCCCTCATTGGAAGAGAAGCATCCTCAAGAAGGTCAATTATCAGCGGAAGGTTTTCTCTCGTGATCTCTGGTAGAGGTTGTATTTCGTCTTCAGTATCACTTCCATCTGACATTACATGCATGATTCCCTTCCAGATTAAAGCACATCCCGCAGGTGCTTCAAAACTTAGTCCGAATTCTTCTTGTGTTTGTTGATTTGTAAATAGTATCAAAGTATCTTGTTGTTTTTGATAACTTTGTACTGCTCCAACTTCTAAGTTGTGGATTATTAATAGATTTCTTGCATCTTCTTCGTCGACAAGAAGAAGTCTGCCACCTCCTCCCTCATGTACTTCAATTGTCGCATGACCAACTCCAACGGCAGTCCATTCCCCGTATTCTAGTCGATATAATTTAGATCTGGTATCCTGATAGAGTTCGTCATCCATCGTTGTTGGATTCTGTTGAGAGTTAAAAATATGTTATTGGAATGGGCGGTGTTTAAAAAAAAAAAAAGAAAAGTCGACAGATTATCCAAAAGACTCACACTAGCATTTTTTAGGCTTATTTAACAATGCCTCCGATAACACTGTTTTTTTGTTTTTGTTTTTTTTTTTTTCATATTTCTTTGATGGAATTGACAAGCCAAGCCCCAGACAAGGAAAATTGTGCCACACCAAGCGGCATCTCTCGGCTTTTTTTTTTTTTTTTTTTAATTACGTAGTCATTCTAAGCGAAAGGGTCTCGAATAATTACTGATTAGGAAAAGGGATGGAAAGGAAAAAAAAAAAACACTATCCGAAGAATAGGGATGGTCGGAGATCAACTCCCCGGAAGTAAAGAACAGAGCATCCCATTGTCTACAAATACGATTCCACTCATTAGTTTTCGTTCTCCACATATCAGTTTACAGACCTAAAGTTTTTCTTTCTTGGAAAATTTTGTTCTTTCAGTTCTTGTTCTGTCCTTCTCACAATAGAAAGAGTCTACACACTAACGTGGTTGTTACATTGGGGATAAAAAAGGGAATGGGAATGACAGAGAAAAAGACCCCCCGCAGTCATCTCGTGAATGCTGCAGTTTTCAGTCAGTCTTACACGAGAGGGTGAAACGATTAGATGAGCACCATTCACATGTTGCCTCCATCACCCTGATCGTCATGGAGATTACGAAGGAAAACACTTCAGCAGATCCCCATCGATACTTTCATCATAAGATCCTTTGAGTAGCAGCAAAAAGAAATTCAAGCTGCGCACAACTATATTCATAACGTATAAAGACATGACTACAGAGCGTCAACCCATTTAGCAGTGTTTGGGTTGTAATTCCAATCTGTTGCCTTACGATGTCCTGGTCTGGTTTGCATACGAGTTAAATTCTGTAATATTATTTTATTGTTTTATTGCTGGTAGATTGTAATTAGATTAAGTGATGCAAAAAAAAAAAAACCAAATATCATACCTTGTATTCTTCCCAAAGTGGTACCTCTCTAGTGTTTTCTGAGATCATATCTTTGACAACCGTTGGAAGATTGTTGCGATTGCTTTCGATCTTGGCGTTGAATCCATTTTCAAGTCTCTCTGATGATCTGATTCCAGATACGGAGTTGGCTTTACATAAGAAGTTTTCAAACAGAGGAATACCGAGAGCTCGCATAGAGAGTGTACAATGAGACTGTAATAAGAGAATATCCTTTGCTCTGCTACCCACTTTTCTAGCTGGACTCCCTCCCCAAATTTCAAATCTCGGTACTCTCTGATGTGCCAACAGTCTGGTTCCAGGCTCCAGTGCTGATCCCATCTCCATCAAGGAATTGTATCCCAGCTGTTTTTTTTTTTAATTTTTTTTTTTTTTTTTTTTGTTAATCCAAGAAATCAGAATTAGTTAAGGATTGTTAACATTACATACAATTGATCCTTCACCTACCTCGCAGTAGTCTTGAATAGTAGAAGAATCAATTACACAATTAGGATGTATAATCGAGTAGACCCCGATACGTGTTTGACCTTCATTCAATCTCGAGACACGACCTGGAACGTTAACGTTACGTGGATGACCATCTGTACAGATAACAGTTCCTTCCATTATGAGAGAATTCGTTCTGATTTCGATGCTGTTTAAGTCTCCTCTGATCACCACCCCAGCTGTTGTTTTTTTATTATTTAAAAGTTAGTTTTTAAAAAAAAAAAAAAAAAAAAAAAAACATACGGAAAAAGAACGCCAAGTCCTCAATAAGGATATTTCCTGCGACAGTAGCAGTTGGGTGTATTTGGACTCGAGGTCCCATTTTGACTCTGGGATCCCAAGTACCTCCACCAAATAATGGAATCACAGTAAAATGAGTGTTGTACAACTCCCTGAAATTTTTGTATAATCCTTGAAGGATTTTTCTACCGTCAGTTTTGACGTTTATAACTGGAACGAGAGGAAGGGATCCGTCAAAGTCCATATTTTTAAGTTTCCATCCTACAATTGGAGGTCTTGGGTCATCTATATCAGGCATTCGTCGTAACGTATTAAGCTGTCTACCCATCTGTGACTGAGTACCCGCTGCTTCGTCATGACCGTCACCTGCTGCAATTCCCGGAAGCAATTGCTCTCTTTTTTTATAAGCCCTTCCTCTAAATTGATCTGAGAATGCCAGCTGTACTGTCCCACCGATAGGAGGCGTCATGAAGCCTCTTCGCTGAACTCCCAGCCGCATTATAAAATACTTGGCCCTGACCTGTGTTTATAAAATAATATAAACTCATAGGGATGACTCAAACAGGTAACAGACAATTCACTTTTTTTTTTTTTTTTGTTTTTTTTTTTGTGAACAAATATTTTCACTAGTACAACAGCTATAGTAAAACGTAACAGAAAAAAGAGACTTTTTTTTTTTTTTTTTTTTAATTGAGACGAACCATTTGAAAGAATTCAGAGAGGGGGGCAAGGGAAGGAAACAAGACCATCAACAAGTAGCAACCCTAAACTAAATAAGGGTGACAGTCCCCCAATAAAATATCGTACAGCTACAAACACTTTGCAGCACTTCCGGTTCAGGACGTAGATTCTATCGCCGTTTGCTGTTTCTTATCTCATCAGTAGTCGTATATTAGATTCTGACTTGAGTTCGGCTTTAAGAGTACTGCATCGCTAAAATATAAATTACGTGAATTAGTCTGCAGCATCAAACGTTGTAGGTTTTGAAGCATTGGCTCCCATCGCATTGGCGTACATCTTTTCAAGTTCATCGTCTTCACGTTGTCTTCTGCTGTTTATGTCTTCATCAAGAGTTCCGGAAGCGAATGCAGCTGGTGGGCTGTACGGCTCGTCACCTTTAGCAGTTTTTACTGTTCTTTCGCTGGTGTTTACATTGAAAGGGAAAGCTCCACTAGCATCTTCCTCATCATCCAACTGCTGAAGTGATTCTTCAGGCTGTTGATTAAGTAGCGCTGTTGATAGCGGAGGTGATGTTGCCTCTCCTTGGATATTTTCATGAGTATCTGACTTACCTGCGTGTTCCGCTTTCTCTTTTAATTTCCTGGCATTTCTCGCTAAGCTATCAGCTGCTACATTAGCATAGGCTGAGAGGTCGTCTTTGTTCATTCGGCAAAGTGCTGTTGTTTTTTTTTGTTTGTTTTTTCCCCAAACAGTCAGTCTATCATACTATATAATAAGCAACACATACAAAGAGCGAATAACGACAACCCTGTAGATACCAGAATCCATCCGGTGATGTCAGCAATGACACGTTGAGTACCACTTGATAGCCCAGCAGTGTCTAGATTCTCTTTTGCGTTTAATGTTTGAACACCAAGAAATATCTGCATTCCAGCCTTAGCAGGCCAGTAGTGCAGCATGTTAATGTATTTTAAGAAGAATTTAAGCTCGAGTTGTACAATGAATACCAATGCAGACATGAAGATGTATCCCATGTATGATATAACGGAAAACATCTTCCCAACGAAATTTAATCGACTGCTCTTACACTCTCTCTCCATTGAGAGTCCAAAAAAGAATACCAAAACAGCAGTCATTATAGCCACGGTTACTCTTACAAAATAAATGTAAATTTTAACCGCCTTGTCTAGTGTCATGTTTTCACATCTTTTTGCTGAACGTCCGTCGTCAGACATGTTGTTAGTTTGTGTTGCTGGTGTCGAATTGAATAACAACATAAAAAAGAATGAAAAAGAAACACAACACAATAATGTCCTCATCATAATTATTTCCTATCTTTAGGAAGGATGACAACACAGGTCGAGCCATGCAGTGAATCTCTTTTTTGAGTGGAAGATTCTCCTTTTTCGAAATGATCGATGGCGTCGGCTACTTTTGTTTTAAATTAACATAATTAACCCACGCAACTACTGCGTGGTTTTCCGATCGAAGGAAAATGCTGTTTTTTCCTTTTTTTTGAGGAAAGGACAAGAACAGAAAGTGGGTATAAAAAAAAAAAATTAAAACGAAAACAGTCATCAGACTCAAATCTGCCAAAATAATAATAATTGATTATTATTATTATCAGTCGGTGTTTTGTTGGTAGTCAATCTGTGTTCTTATACCTGAAATTAATTGTCACTGTTTTTTTTCAGTAATATCGTACTACTGTGGAAGAACAGGCGGTGACTGATACTTTCCGTTGTACAGCCAGTCATATTGTTGAGGAGTTAGGAGATCCCACTCGATAGTTTTTGCCATTACTTTCCTTTTCTCTCTAGAGAAGAGTTCACGCATTCTTCCTAAGAGTAGCTTTCGTCTTTCTGGTTTGCTGAGACCAACAAATCTACTGCTGACCATCATTAAAGAATACTTCTTATCACCATCTTGTGATAAAGGTTTAATCCGCGGTAGTGCTACTGGATCACTAAGAGAAAGTAATATTTGATGAGTTGCTGAATCCTTCATAGCTGCAGTCAGCCAGATAGGTGTCTGCATCGCTCCTGATGCCGCCGGCAACGCAGCCATCTCAATCAGCGTCCTGTGGAGGAATCAAAAATACTAAATATGATCATACTGAAATAAACAGTTAAGCAGCTACCCCAGCTCAAACTTAATTCATTTTTTTTATAGGTCTTCCTGTGACAGTGAACTATTGCAGTAGATACGACTGTTACGTTGGGAAATACCAACTCACCACCTCAATAAAAAAAAGTGGAAATGCGAGCGACTGATAAAAGACCAAATACTACTCACCCTTACCCTACGGTTATAATATCAATTAATCAAGAATAATGACCCAAATCGATGGATTGAGGAGATTAGTTTCTGTACTTTTCAACTATTATCTCAGCTCGTTTCACTGCCGCAGGAGGTAGATGTTCTCGAGGTCCCTCATTTATATGTGAGTTTCCTATTTCAGATGAAACTTCATGAAACGCGTAAGCGTAGGCGGCATTTAAATCGGTAAGAAATTCGAGAATCCAAGTAGACCATTTTCCCTGTCCTTGCAATATGTAAAGTCTATGAGCTTGATTGTACGCGCCGTAGTTAATATTTCCATCCTCGTCACGAAAGTCGTCGATGTGAACGCGCTTATGTTTGCTTGTGGCTGACACGGCGTTTTTTTCATTGAAATCCTTGATGTATAATTCATACATTATTCTATCTGCATCTTTTAATCTGTTTGGAGAAGTGTTTTTGTCATATAAATCGAAGTAGCGGTTTGCGGTGTTCGAAACGACAAGTCTTTCTTGGGTGAATTGACAAAGAAAACAAGCAATACTCGTAAGAAATGCGAACATTGCAGCATTAGATATCCGTTGTCCTAATATCATCATAGTCGGCGTCAATGATAACATTGCTGATGTTGCGAATAATAACGGAGTGTGGTGAAAATCTCCCGCCTCTAGCATCAGTTCATACGTTCCTCCCACGATCAGACCTGATATAGGATAGTGCCCGATTAATGAAAGATTCTTTCTCCAATTACCTCTTCCTTTTGTAATTGTCAACAAAACAAGTCCACCCGCAATCGAAAATCCAGCACCAGTGTTTCCCACCCTCTTAATCTTCGCTCTAAAAGTATTCTTCGGAACACGGAAATCACTAAGGCATTTTTCACGAAACATCATTTTTTTATTATTATTATTTTTTTTCTTTCCCCACCTCTGTGACAAGAAAGGACTTACCATTGTACTACCAGAAGTTCTCCGTGTGTCACAACAACAATATTATGACCTCTCTAAAACATGTTCATGTGCATCTGATTATGAGCAAAAATTAAAATATAAAAATTTTATTTTAAAAAATGAATGAAAAGAAAAACCAGACTGTGCTGACAGCATTGGAAGGGGATTCATCTAAATAGGAACTGAGTAGGGGGTGTACTTACAATCGCAAAAAAAAAAAAAAAACGTCAGCGTAGCACTACAAGTGCGCCATACCAAGGTGAAATACAGGCATGTATCCATTAAGTGCTGCAGAGTCGCTAACATTAATTAGTTAAAGAAAAATTAAAATACGACATTTTTATTTTTATTTTTTTTTTTTTTATTGGTACAGGTATTATTTTATCTATTAGCAAACCTGTTTTTTTTTTTTTTTTTATTGTGACAGTTTGCTGTTATTTTTTTTTTTTATTTTTTTTAAAAATGTCCCATTTTCAAGAGAGTGAGACCTGATTAGTTCTCGTAGCCAACCCATTCAACTGTGCTTCTTTATAGATGTTTGGGTAACTTCCAGTATTGATACAAGTTTCCATTGGAGTTGCAGTCTTAAGTACGTCACTTGACCTCATCCAAAGACAGACAGCTTGTAAAGAATGGCACCATGATTCCTCTGAACTGACCATACTACATAAAAACGTCGTAGTTCTCGGTGGTACTACTATGGTTAAAGAACCGTTTGTTTCTTGAGAAACTTGGTTGTCTAGTTTTTGAATAACGTAGCCCTCAGATCCTGAAAAGTTAACGTTCAACTGTACAGCTGAACTAGTTGAGTTTATTACCGCACAACCAAGCCATCGGTATTGTTGTAGAAGCTGTTTTTTTTTTTTTTTTTTTTCAAAAAATTTTTGTGTCAAAAAAAAAAAAAAAAAAAAAAAAAAATACATACCTTGATAGTGACGGCATGACCAGACTTGTCTTCAGCAACCGTTTTACTATCACCACTTTGAAGAATGGCTGCTAACTCTGCTTGGGTAATAAGTTGAGATGACGATTGTTTAAACACCGCTTTACCTTTAGTGTTCTCATGAGATCGAATTGATAAAATATATTCATCGATAGCATCGTAAACGTCAGCAGACCCAAACTCATCAGGATCTCGATACAGTAAAGGTATTATGAGATAAGGAGATGCTGCTTTCTCAAGTGTCACTTCACCCCAAATTTGACTGCTTTTCTCAATTCCGAGAACTGTTTTTGATTTGTAATTTCCATAACGGTTATCAGACGTTGGCTCTAAAATAAGAAGTCCCATAAGTGACTTGCTGTGAGTTGCTGAGCCTAACCAAATTTGAAGCTGTGCCTCAGATGTGACGAATAATTCGAAATAAGTATCAAGTTGAGCTTTTGCGTGGATTTTCACACGCATGTCATTCCAACCGGGAGAGAGAAAGCAAATTGTTAAACTGGAAAACCCGTTGAGTAGATCCGAATAGCTGACCCATCGATCTGATTTATCTACTTCTGCGTCGTTTATTTCGAGTGGCCATCCCCATCTATTCCTTAACCTTACAGAGTTGTGTCTAATATCAGTGGCATCCTCTCTAGCATCCAGTATAGGCAATGATGTGTCAGGTGGAAATGCCCATAGGGGTGGACTTTTTGAGTCTTCAATTTCTATATCACAATCACCTCTCCAAGTAAGTTCAGAAGCACTATGTTCTCTGGTATTGACAACAACGATGTGTTTTAGTGATAAATGTTCTTTAATAGTTTCCCATAAGTTAAAGAGGTCACTGTCTCCTTCCTCTATTTCTTCACCAGTATTGCATTCTTCAGTTGCGAATGTGAAGGGAATTCTTTTATAAGGGCATCCAGTTGCATCTTGTAGGAAATGACCGATAGTACCATATTTAATGTTATTAAACCCTCCTCTACTCCTAGCGTATGCCTTCAGAACGAGAGATGGCCATACTTCTTTGGAGACTACTAAGGAAGGAAGACCGTTGTCTACTGGGATGTAAGAATCTAATGTTTGTTTTACCCACCATCCGTTAGCGCACCACCAACTGTCAACTGCGCTTACCTTCTGAAGAGCATCTGAACGGTCGTTTGGATTTACTAAGCACGGATACAGACTATAGAGAGCATCAGGACTCTGATCTAACAATGCACAAATCCCCATTATAACCCACCTCATAGCTTCACCAGTAGTTTCAAAACTGCACGGTTTTGGTTGTAACACCTGAGACAATGAGTTTACTGATATTTTATTTGCTTTTCTATAAACTTTTTCAGCTCGTTGCCAAGAAGAGCAGGGTCTTTGAGTATGCCTTTCTATGTGAGGATCAGGTGGGAAGTCTGGATCCACAAAAGGAATATTGTATTTAATTGCAGCACCCACTATACCATCACCGTGTTGTTCTTTTTGACGTAATTTGTGCAACTCTTTTGATGAACTGCTAACATCACAACTTCCGTCTGGTGATTGTTGGTTTCTAGACTTCCCTGGACTTCTTGACTCCGACCTTGCTGGTGGTGAATAAACATGAGCATCTGCTTCTTTTGATATCATAACTCTATTGCTAGCAGGCTTTTCAAGGTCTTTATCGGCTAACAACTGCCACTTCGATTGTACACAAATAGTAAACTGTGAGTAAACATTGGCTGGTTTAACAATACACAGAGTGAGTTGGTCTGTGGGTCCTGTTTCACCGCAAACCTCAACACCGTCAGGAGGTTTTATTGTTGAGTGAGTAACACCGCGAGCGGCTGAAGATTCGGGTATTTGAAATTCAAGATTCTTCGACCCAATAAAGGAAAGAGATACTACTGCAGTGAAATCAGTGGTATTCTTTATTGAGAAACGTGTTCCAGTTCCAGGAGGCTGTAACTCTTCTTCAATAGTGTAGACACCAAGACCTTGACGAAGTTCAATAACTGCCGTGTGTGGATCTTCATGAAGACCAGGTGACCTTCCAGGTGACTCAGAGTACAGGTGACTACGTTGAGGTGATTTCTTACTGCTGTCTGAGCCATCATCACTTATTGATTTAAAGGTTGAGTCTGACTTGTTTAACTTTTGGTGTGCTTCTTCAAGCTTTCTAGTTGCTTCCTCAGCTCTGCGTTCCATTTCTTCAACTCTTCGAAGTACTGCTGCTTCTCGTTCTTCAGCGGCGAAACGGCGTTCTTGTTCCTCTGCTTCTTTCTTTTGCCTCTTTTCGCGTTTTTTTTGTGCGTTGGTTTCAGCAACGGCTGCAGCGGTCGCAGTTGCAATGATGCTGATGACGATGGCGAGTCCGTTTACCTTTTTTGGATTTACCTGAGGGGCTCCAACCGCTGCGGCGGCTGCCGTTGCAGCGGTCTTCAGCAGCTGAGACTGCGATCCAGCTTCTGGCATGCTTTTAGCCATTAACGAATTAGCACTGGTAGCGGCGGCAGCAGCAGCACCCTTAGAGAAGGGAGGTGGAGCAGGTCTTGCTGACTTTGGTCCTGGTTTTGGTACTTTATCCTTCCCACCTCCTCCAGGTGGTTTTGTTGGAGGTTTCTTACTCTTTCTCTCGGGTGCTTCATTCGGTGCTTCAGAGCGTCTTCGATCATCTTTCTTCTTGTCATCCTTTGACGGAGTACATCCCATATTTATCTACGATAACAGTCAGTTACAGCATGTGATGTATTTACTGTGATCAATAAGAATATAGAAATACCAACTGAACATGAGAAGTGTTTGACATTAGCAAGAAAACCTCATCCTCGTACTTGGTTTCCTGTAAGAAGGAAAGTATTATAAAAACACGTGAAAGACGTAATTAAATTTAACAATCGGCACGCCTCGGAGTGGTGCGTGTGAACAAAAATGAGTAGTGCTCAAGAAGAATCTGTTGACACTAGAAACTACAAATCAGTAGTAAGAACTGTGAGTGGGCTATGTTTCGTGTACAACTTCCCACAAAAAAAAAAAATAAATAAATAAATAACAAAGTACTAATATGCAAAAAAAAAAAAAGATTTTCAGAGGTAAACAAAATAAGAGGTAAACAATAATTCTTACAAACAAGAAATGCTAAAGAAGGGTCTGCGCTCTGTCAACATTCTTTTTTTTTTTTTTTTTTTTTTTTTCTCTAACAACTAAGCTGTTTGGTATTAAAGAAAAAGCATTCAGATTAGCCTTATATTTGTTGACTACAGACAGGTATATCCGTGGCGGCACAGGGAAAATAGGTAACATTTTTTGAGCATAATAAATAAAACTATTCTTATGAAAAGTTTTCTTCTCCGACTTTGTCGGTGCAAAAAACGGGGAAAAAAAAAAAAAAAAACCTATGCAAAACTACCTCCTGGGTAACTGAATTTCCTCCCGACAAACAAAAGTAAAATAAGTGTAAATGAAAAAAAAAAAAAGATAAACACAACAAGTGAACAATGACACAGTCACATGTAAATAAAATAATTGGGATTCACTACTACACGTTCCGTCGATGCAGTTCGTTACATAGACCATGAGGTAAACATATCGAACACTTACATAAGAAGTAATCTTATTAGGATTGTTGTGGAAGAACTTTAAAACTGATATGTCAAAAACGCAAAATATTATTGTGAACTATTTTTTTTTTCTAACTTATCCGTATACACTGTCTCTTTGATTCAGTTGTTGTAAATCAGTGCTTGGAACTGGGGGGACTAACACCATTAAAAACTGAATAACAAAGATGAGTGAGGAAAAATTTATTATTCTCATCTGCGAGTATTACCCTACTTTACATCACACACGATGAAGGAATATGGACTAAAACATAACAAGGTGATCAATTATTCTTTTCTGAGTACAAAAAAAAATTTTCTCGATTTTATTCTCCTGCGCTATGCTGGAAAAGAAATTTGGGAAAATGAAGGAAACAAAATGATTTGCTCGAAAGGAAGAACTAAAAAAAAAAAAAAGAAAAAAAAAACAGACACGTAAACAAATAAAATCCAAACACACCATCATTCCCACCAATTGGGAAAAGGAGAAATAAATTCATTGACAGTAATGGATTAAACAAATATCAAACCAGCAGTGTCCATCATTGCGGGAAAAGAGTGTAAGCAGTTGCAGGTCTGTAATACAACCACCACCAGCAAACATAATTCACACCACGAGAGTAATAAGATAAGGGAATTCCTTATTTCTCACTACAGTTTGAAAAGGGAGGTTGAATATTTTTTGAGTATATTGTACTAGAGTTTAACTAAAATAAAACATTAGTTACAATACATGTTGACTAAAAGGTAAACACGATCTCCGTGGCTGATGATCGTACAATACGGAATCGATAGATGACTCATATTCTTTTTTCTCCTTTTTTTTTTTCTTTTTTTTTTTTTTTTTTTTTTAGTCGGCAGAACATAATAATACAACAAACTCGAAACAACCAATCTTTTATAAAAAAAAAAAAAAAAAGGGTTTCTTTCGTCGAAAATTGAGAAATTCTCCCTTGTTGGACACCATGAAAGTAAGAACAGAGAGCAGAAAAAAAACATCACTTTTTCGAAAAAAGAAGAAAAGAGTGGAAAAAAAAAAACGGGCTACGAGAAGGAAGAGCAGCAGATATTTACGTAAGCGCTGGAAAGCGTTGTAACGCTGAACAATAAAAATAAAAACCTCTCTCTCTCTCTCTCTCTCTTTTTTTTTTTTTTCCTCTCCGTTTCTATTGAACGAGGTTCCCCAACACGGCAACAAAGCGGTGAGTTACTGCAGTGTTCCTTGAACCAACCAAAAAAAAAGGAAAACAGAGACAAATGTGCACACTATAATATTGCATCACGACAACTAAAAAAAAAAAAAAAAAAAATTGAACATCTGGGCACAGCGAACTCTTAAACTCGGCATTTTGAGAAGGAGAGTAAAGAACATAAACCAATGAGAATAGCAATTAAGACAACAACAAAAGGAATGTAAAAAGAAAAAAAAAACCAGAATAAGCAAACGCATGTCTTCATTTTTTTAACGGAAAACAAAACCCATAACGGAAAGCTGAACATCAGATAATTGTTTTGCCATATCTTCACGGTAATGGATTCGCAGTGATGAACTCATCGCAGCTGACGTTCGACAATCTGAACTGACTTCGAACAACTCCTCGAGATAGTCTTCTCGGAGGCATGGGTCTCATCTCCTCTGAAAGTCTGGTTCTCTCTTGTACTTCCTGCTCGGGTAAGGCATACTTTTTTACCGAATAATAGTTCCTGATTGTTGTTGTTTTTTTTAATGACCTGACGACTTTCTACAAAACAACCATATAAATAACATACTGTAAAACATCATCTTTCAAGGATTCCCATAACAGGGATGCAGACGGTTCTAACTCAAAGCTTGGTAGTTCTTTGCTGCAGAACACATATGAAAAAACAGTACAAAACCGAGCCCACATGACAATTTCTTCTCCATCACAAGTACCAGCGTGTTGGCGAAATTCAACTCTCCTGCTTGGGACACCAACTTCTGTCTTTTTTAGTAGTTGAAAGTTAACTTTGTGATTCCGTCCAGAGTTAGATTTCTGATTGAGTTGAGGATTAAGTAATTTGATCATTTGATTAAAGCCTTGAGTATACGATACGTCTACCATGCTTATTGTTTTTAAGGCTGCCTTGTCATTACATCCTGTCTGGTCATATCTTGAAGCAAGTACACTTCGACGTACACTTCTGCAGTATCTGCTTGAGTCACCCCGTCGTGGGTAGGAATGGAACTGGTCGATTGTTGTTTCAAAAAATAGATACCAAAGAGCGAAGTTTTGAACCTGAGCGTTAGTTATTTTTTCAAAAGAAACATGAACGTGTAGTGCGGTTGTGTTATTTGTTGCACAGCCATAGTCAGTCATCGCACATGCGACACGTTTAGTAGTGTTGAGACCCTCCCACCCCTTAAGCTTTGACGACACCACCTCAAACCCGAACAGTGGTCGTCCATCTTCACTTGTGATGCTGCTATCAGTCGTAACCTTCCAACAGGTGTATGCTGTGTCTCCTTTACTTGCTGCACATTCCATAAACTTAAAATTACACCTTGACACTGACTTTTCTAAATAAGGGCATATCTCATCCCTAGCTTTGGTTATGTCACTAGTGCAAAGTTCATGAGTCTTTTTTACAATGAACGACTCTATTTCGATACCGTAGACAGCGTTGTTTATAATTTCATTAATCGCTGGATCCTCCGACCTGGTTGTTGAAAACGTCAGAACCAGTGAGGAAGATTTCGATGAAGTTCTACAATTTTCTTTTATACTTAAAGAGCTTCGCAATACTTCATCATCACTGGGTACCTCAATAACACAGTCAACCGCTTCTTCAGAAACGCTCACTATCGACGATGCGGGATCACAAACAAACGCATTTCCCATTTTCCTCTCTTCTATTAAACTTGTTCTTGGTCTGGCCTGTCGAGTTCTGGCACCTGACGGAGGTACTGCGTGAAGACTTTTTTCTAAACAACTCCTTAACTCATCTTCTGAAAATAGCACAAATTCCTGCGCCATGTCAACAATGCTAGTCTTTGTTAGTTTTCCTAATTCGATGAGAGCGCATCTCATTTCTGCTAATTTAAGTGATACATTGTTACTGACGACCATAATTACAATACCCTGCTTTTTTTCTGATTGATCGAAAAAAAAAAAAAAATTAGTAACAATAATAATACAATAAAAACAAAAACAAAAAAATTTATAAAAAAAAAAAAAAAAAAAGACTTATAATACTATTTTCCTTAAAAATAACAAAAAAAACAAACCAAAACAAAAAACAAAAAAAAAAAAGAATTCCCCCAACCACAGTAGTAGTTAAAGGAACAGATCTATGACATTTATGTTTATTTAATTTCAATAAGCAAGAATCAATAAGAATGAATACGGTAATTATAATTTTAAAAAAAAAAAAAAAAAAAAGATATTAACAAACACCCTTCGAAGAGCATTCCATAAGATGTGAGAAATAGACCATCTGCGTTGCGTTGTTAAGTCTGTTGATTGTTTATATAGTTGTTCACATATAGTATCTTTTGTATAATAAATAAAAAACATACTCATTAATAAACTCTTTAGCAAGTGGTTTGATGGGAACTTTCATAGGCGCTCCGGCTTCAGTTGAGACAGCTGCAGTGGATGGCGTGGATGAAGAAATCTGTTGTTGTCCAGAAGAGCGCCAACTCTGAACAGCTTCTTGAAATGCGCGTCGGTTCGAATCCTCATCTAGATCACCACTCAGAAGACTACCTCCCGATTGTTGAACTCCAGTAGGTTGCTGTTTGTCAGAATCGTTTGTTCTCCAACCTCGTAGGGCTTCCTGAAAAGATTTTCTATTTGCTTCCTCATTGAACTCACCTTCTAATAAAGAATTACTCCTAGTAGAATTAAATGTTACAGACTTAGTGTTGGGATCACTACCTGTACCTTTTGCATAGCTTTTCAAAGCACCCCCCTGTTGTAAATATTGTAGTTCAACCAATGCTTCTTGTTGTACTTGCTGGTGAGCAGCTGCGTTACTTCCTACAGCTGGTGGTGTTAGTAGTAGTCGCTGAAGTTCTTCCATTCTGACTTTTTCGGGAGTTACTTGAGGAGGAGAGTTGTTGTTTTTTGGTTTTGTAGATGTTCGAAATGAATTTAGAGCTGATTTTGATTCGGTATTCAGTTCGTAGACATCCCAAATACCTCCAGTTCGATTCCCTGTCGATACTTGTTGTCTTCTCATTCTTACAGATGATGAAGAGGAGTCTTCCGACTTTCGTCTACTTGGAGGTGGTGATGGAGCAGCAATAGCTTTTGTTTCTCGAGGTTGGACTTGTCTGCGGATGTGCCGTTTCTGTTCAGATTCTTCGTCGTAAGTGTAAGCGTCTATTTCAGCGAATTCGGAAACCCGTTGCTGTCTCGTATCCTGCAATCGTTTTATCTTCTTTTTGTCGACATCTGCTTCCTTAGTCAGCTGCTCGGTACTGAGAACGCCACCAAACAAGTCGAATGTTTCTACCTGTTTCATGGCTTTTGAGACTTCAGTCTTAGCTAGTCTGCTATGAAGTATCGAATTCTTTTTAGTAACACCTGGTTCGTCTTTTGTTGTTGCAGTGCACCACTTTCTTGTGGTTTCTCCGCGTTTTGCTCGTTCTTTCTTAACTGCTTGTCTCAGAGAGTCTAACTGTGAGTCTACCGTACCCGTCTCGCACAACAAACTCATACTGCTGCTTGCTTGTTGTCGGAAAGACATTTCTTTTTTCTCTTTTAAGTGTATTTCTTGTGAAGAAGTAATCGATTATTCCTTTAGATTAAAAAACAGAGTCTGTTCCAACGTCGCGTAGAGACACGAAATAGTTAATCTAAAATACCAGCAAAACTAACTAACTTATAAAACACAAAAGACTCTTATCACAGGCAAGATGGATTAAGGGACCTGGGGTTTTGCTGTTGATGTTAATGTTTACGATATCTGTGACGGAGCATCAGCAACTCCGTGAACTTTGTGATCTTTGAGTTGTCCTTGAGTCTCATAGACGGCCGTCATGACTACTCTGTCGGTTGATATTTTCGAATTCGCTCCTCTAAAAAACATCGAATTGACGATCGTTGTCTCACCACCAAAGTTAGATGGCAATACGATGGTGAGATCACGAACAGCTGAGAACTTACTAATCTTTAAAGGATACTCCATGTCTCCAAGACAGCCTTTTTGAAGTTGTAATTCCTGCACTGGTTTCGTATTTTCTGCCGCGTCAAAATCCAAGTCATCTCGATTGACGTACAACTGTAATTGTTGTTGTTGTTTATAAAAAACAATATAACAACTCATCTTTTATAAGTTAAGTTAATGGCATACCTTAGCGACAGATGGAGAGGTTGTGTCGTCAGTTGCTGTACCTCCAACGATTGTCAGTGATTTTATTTTAACAACTTCAGTGAATGGAACATAAATTAGTAGTTCTTCATCACAGTCAGATTCAATAGAATGAGTGAAATCTCTTCTGTTTTCCCATTCTTTGACGAGAACTTTCGGCAAGTCGTCAGGTTCACTGATATTCGATCCCCTGGCTTTGCCTATTTCAATGTATCCATTTAGCATTTCTCCAGCTACGACATTTTCAGCTTCCTTGTCATCATTTGAGTGGTCACAACCAGCATGGTGGTGATGGTGTCCATGTTCCTTTGCTTCGTGACCGCAAGACATAATTTAATATCCTAGAATGAAATAATTATACACATTTATATTTCGAATGAATACCTTTATATACCTAGATATGGCCTAGTATGTGATACTATGTAACTTTACCACTCGTTCGGTATTGTTACATTTCCCAGAAATAATAAAGTCTTAGAAAGTCCATTTAAATTGTCGCTCGTACTCTACTGAATTATATTTAGGAATTAAGCTTGCCTTGTTCCATATCATCTTTATACCATGGACATGGAGGAATCATTGCTGATTTTGATTTTGATGTAAAACACATAAATTTAAACTTCTTCCCCATTCCATTTACCTCCTCCTCATCAGTTAGTTTCGTAAACTCTCTCGTAATCTTTCCAGCGTCTCTGGGATTATTTGCTGATAGAAGATGACTGGTTGCACGTGCCTGGTTTATTATTGAGTATTGAGTGCCAAAATAGTATGATAGAGAAAAGAAAAAAAAAATTGCTTTTGACACATACCTCAATACCAGTACGCTTAAGAAACTCTCCCTGATTCATAACCGAGGATACATGAATTCTATCTTCTAATTGCTGGTTACGGGTTACAGTTCTTCTGAGCATCATAAATGAGACGAAACCTGAAAGGTCCACTTCACCAGGTGAGCTGAGGGGATGTACAAATTTATGATCTCTAATACCTCGTAAGGAGTCTTCGATAAAATCATCTTTACCGTAATCTATTACTAAGAATGCTCCTCCTAATTTGTGGAGTTGGTTTAAAACTCTTTCTAAGAACTGGTAGCCTTGCATCTGTAGTTCGATAGTCTTTCCTAGAAGTCGTTGTTCTCTACATTTCTGACGCATGTCATGAGGGATACTTAGTAAGCTGTTTGCTGTTTCTCCAGGTGATAATACGAATTTAAAATGTTCTGGAACGTGAGGGTCTTCATCAAACTCTACCATCCACTCACACCAACCTCTTTCTGTATATTGAAACTTTGATACTGCAAACACATCAAACAGTTCATTACAAAGTGAGATTACTGGAAGAGGGCTCGTTCTGAGTGGGAGGCCTTCGAAGTCATCGCTGTGAATGACGCGGTCTCTTATCTCTTTGCCGCATACTTCGAGAATCTTTTCTCTTTGTGCTACCTGTAGTGTTTCACTGACCTCAACTAAACATGGAATCATCGCATCGAAAAAAGCAGGAAAACTATCGGCAATTATCTTCAGCATGTTTGCCATTAGTGTTCCCCGACCTCCACCAATTTCTATGAAATAGAATCTTGGAGGGCAACCCATTTTTTCCCAAGTATCATATCCCCACGCAGCTAGGCATTCAGCGAACATACAAGAGATCTCAGGTGAAGTAATGAAATCACCTTCTCTACCAAAAACCTTTTTCTTTGTTGTGTAATAACCGTACTCTGGATTGATCATTAGTTCTTTCATGAAGTCTCCCAACGGTTTTGGTCCAGTCATGACGATCTGTTTTTGTAACATATTTGTCAAGGCATTCTTAAGAGGCTTTAGGTTTACTTGTGCTTCTTTTTTCTTTTCTTCGAATCTTTCTCTGTCTTCTTTCTCTTGTTCGATATTTTTTTCTGGAAAGTACTTTTTCTCAAGCTCTTCAAGAAGGTCGGGTTCATTAGCTTCCTTTTCTTGCATTACATTGATTGCTTCTTGTCTTTGCTTAATATTTTCAGCTGTTTAATTTGAAGGTTTTATGAACAAGTCTACAAAGCAAAGGTGATAAAGTAATTAACAACGAGAAATTATTCATACCCCGCTCTTCGTCTGAAATCTGTAATTCCATTGTACCGTCATCCCTCATTTGGTTTGACTTCTCTTTTTGTAATTTCCATTTCTCAAATGCTGCATCGTAGATTTTTTCCATCGCCTTGTCTTGCTGTTTGTTTGTTTTGTTTTATTATTATTCCAATGGGAACGTAAGAAAATACTTGACGGTTGGTAAAACATACTTTTTCACTTGACTCCAATATTTGATCCTTCTGATCCATACTTAGGGTTCTGTGTGGAGGAGGATTTGTTGGAAGAGGTGGGAACGCACTTTCATCAAGCATCATGCCAGACATAGGTTTGATGAAGGTTTTAGCAGCTTCAGTCTTACTCATGGAACCACTCTGCACTGCGTCCTGAGCTTTACCTATTGCGGTGTCTCTGGTTTTGACGAACTCTTTACGTTTTTCAGCCTTGGCTTCATTTTGAATTTGAGAGAGAGATTTAACACCGTTGAACATTAATTGAGCATCTGGTTCAAGCTCTGCTCCCAATTCAGCAGCCATTTCTGTTATAAATTTTCCTTCTGCTTTTGGCATTCGTTTAGGCATGGCTGGATGGGTACCTGAAGCGACTGCAACGTGTTCGTCGTCGGGTAGTATTCCCATTTTACCTTCTTGAATTATTTGATGTAATACAGTTCCCTTAGCTTTTTCATAGTCTACAACATCTTGATAGTTTACGGTTTCTCCGAATTTCATATTAATTTCCTTCCTTTGATCATCCATCTTTTGCTTACTTGTCATACGTGCGTAACGTTTCATTGCCGCAGCTGTATCCGCAGTATCGGCTTCTGTGTTTGAACAGTACCACCTTCTTGGTATTGATGACCGACATCCTCTAATCGAGGCACGCATATTGTGCTGCCGACTGAAAAAGAAAAAAAAAAAAAAAAAAAAATTAAGTAATACGAATTAGAAAGACTCGCTTGCAATTAAGAAAACAAAAAAAAACTGACTTACTTTGAGTCATACTATTGAAATTGAGCGATTCTTGAAGTTAGTTACCTATCGAATCTACTAGTGTCTTAGCAGTGACGAGTTCACTCAGACAAGAAGACAAATAAATAAAGCACAGCTTTTCTTTCCTTTTTTTTTTTTTTTTTTTTTTTTTTTTGGGCATAAATAGAAGAGACAAAACAAAGACTGCTTTAGATAATCACAAAACGGTTATTATGACTTCGTATTCTTCGATAGTCTCAGTTGTCGATATTCTTCCACAGCCAACATGTAACAGAAACAATAAAAGCACAGCACAACAAAAAACAAAACATCGGCGTAACACTTTTAATTACTATTTTTTTTTTTTTTTTTCCCCTCCCTTGAATACTTTTCCCCCTCCTAAAGAGGAATTCATCACCAGAGGCACAACCACAACACACAGTTGCACTATATTTCTACACTAGAAATTAAGCAGTAAGTACAAGTATCCAACCCAGTAATGTCTGTTTCAGCTATTTTAGATTTGGGTAGTATTGAACGTCAAGAAAGAGGATAAAAGGCTTCTCATGAAGATCTGACTACAAAGTGACCAGACTTTGCGATGTATCGAACTCCTTTATATGGTTTATAGCTTTCATTGATAATGTTAACGCTGTCTACTTTAACATCTGAAAAGCTTCCTCCTAACTGATTGTATTCAACAATCACAGGAGGGATGACTGATGGTCTCGGAGAATCAGATCGAATGTGAACATCAGCTGTTAAGTTTGGAACCGTTGATGATTTTGGATTGAGTCTTCGCAAATCCCATACAATCTCTCTCGTTGAGTAGTCAAACATAGCAGAGCCTTGACTTTGATTTATAGTACAAGTGTCTACAGTGTTCGGCATTGGTATTATTAATTTTACATCAACATTAGAGTTCTCTTTCTTACCTGTTGGGTTAAATGAACCTTTGTATCCAACCATGATGTTAACACGACCTCCGCCTTCTCCAAAACTAATTTGAGGTTTTACATAAAACGGACATTGGTGCTGCTGATCACTGAGAACGCCATAACGAGCTAATATGAAAGGACCATCTGGAGGTGTGAATGACAAAGCAGAATCTTGGCTGAAACGATTGCGACGGACACATGGATGGAATGATAAGTCTTCCATTGCTAAAGAATTTTTAAACTGCAGAAGGATATCCGGCATTCCAGTAAGTTTACTGTCGCATTGTATCGTCCCTTGGACTTCTGATGAAATAGTCTTTCCATCATTATCGATTACTGTGTGGAGTTCTTCTATTATATCAAAGAATATTTCATTATTAACATGTCTAACGCCATGTCTTCTCCATGGTGTTGACGTATTATCAAAAGCAGTTGGTGATGATGGTTGATTGTCAGCTCCTCTTATATTTTGAAACAAACGAGAGATTGAAGGCGGAGGTACCAATTCTTTTAGATTCGATGTTTCCACAGCCATCGGAAATCCATCATCGAGAACTTCTTCCAAAATTTCATAAGCCGTAACGAAATTATCTCTGATGGTATCCTCTGTCACGTCATCAAAATATTTATCAAAGATTTCTACAATTCTTTGAAGGATCTCCAACACCATCATAACAGGTGCCTCACCCTTGAGTACGGCTAAAAAGATTAAATCACAATGTAAAACATGAACAAATATATACTTCCCTGTGTACACTACCGGTAACACATCTTTTGGATTCTCACATGTCATAATGTAGTCAGCATAAAAGTCATCCGTTACTTGACGTGGAATCTTTCCTTTCCAGTGTTTTTCAATAACGACACATCCGCCAGTACTCATTATAAATAGGGAGCTGATCATTTTGTTAAGAACTGGGTAGAAGAATTGAGGAGTGCCACTAATAAACATAACAGATATCGACCATGGGTTTAGATTAACCGTAGATAAAAACAACTACTCTCCACAGAATAATAAATAGTGTCTACGGCACTGTTCTCAAAGCGTTCATAAGTAGCTGCAATGGGGGGGGTTACGTAAAAACGAAAATTGTTTTTTTTTTTTTTTTAGTTCTTTTTAGATTTCTTCAATAGTTTCATAGCTCCATAGACAGGTTGTGGGATACTCGAATGTTTTGGTAAAGATGACAGATCGAACATTCTGGCAAGAAGAGGTGTCGATGACGCATCTAAAAGAGGATACTCAACGACAGTATCCCAGTCATCTCCAATTGGAAGAGGTTTGGATGATTTAAATGAAGATATTACAACATGAGTACAAACCTTTAAAGGAGAATACTGACCTGGATCTTTCTGATTTACGTCATTCATGTTTGGTGGGGCTGTTGACGTTGACGTAAACGGCTTTGGTAGCATTCCATTAAACCCATGATCGATAAACCGAATATTAGAATTTAATGGAGTGAAATAATTCGACATAAACCTGTACCATTCAGTCCCAAAACAGATTGTCGAACCGCTTTGGATTTCACTAATTGTAACTGCTATTCCCAAAGGAGCACTGTAATAGCGAATCATAGCAGCGCTTCGAAGCATTGACAAGACGCAGAAAATCATTACTAAAATTGAACTAAGAACACCTCCTATCTTTCCAATTATCTTTTTTAAAAAACTGTCCAGTGACTCCAAAGCAAGACCAGCAGACAAACACAACACGCTGTAAATAGGAACCATAAACCTTTCTTCTTTGTGAGGTACTAATAGCCAAAATCCGAACCAAACATAAAATGGTGAAATGTACCACAAGGCTTTGAATAATTTACCGAATCCTCCGGCAATGAGAATCAGAATTGGAGCACAAAGAGCGAGAATAAAAGCAATATTAAAATTTAAAAACAGATTTTTGAAGAAGAATGTCCAAGGTTCCAATCCATACAAGTGAGAACCACGAGATCCAGAGTCATCGGGGATACATCCAAGTTTGAATAAAAGGTTGTCGGTGAATTGTGATGAAGATACAGCAAGCTCGTAATCTTTTCGAGGAAGGCATCCCAGAACGTTATACTTTACTAACTCCCACGTTGAAAATAAAGGTCTTCCGTAATAATGCGTATCTACAGCATACACTGCTATTGCTGCAGCAGGAAGAGCAATGACAACAACCGAGAGGGGTCGTAGAAGCCCATACTCAACTATCGTGTGGAGCGCAACAGGTAACGCCACGAGACCTATGAACGGCCATCCAACAGTACAACCTATTATCACAGAAGCGACAGCATACAAATATAATATATTCGATTTGGTACCATCAAACCCAAGTTGGTTACTGAAAGCAACCGTCAAACACAACAATGAAAACGAAGAAGGTAAGAAAGCTCCACTAGCTGACAAACATCCCGTAGATAACAACAACACTACTGCTGTGTAGTTTGCAACCGTTGAATTAAAACGTTTTCCGATGGCGGTAATGTATTTTGAATCGATGTATGCAGACAAGACTGCCAACATAGTTTTGATTCCCATAAAAATTGAAACTTTATCAGAAACACCCAACGAACTCATTAACATACCAGGCCATGACACAATCCAAATATATAACCACGATCGTAATCCATAGTCTGGAGAGTATTCCCAAGTCTGTAATCCAGTGCCGGTCATTAACATGTGCGCTGGTTCCCAATAATTAAACGTCTCGTCACAGTCTGCTATCGAAGTGCTAATTGAATAGGCGACTCTGGTAGCCGCAAGCACTGAAAAGTAAACATTCATATTTATACAGAGCTGGTAAATAATAAATTGTTAAAACTCACAACCAGTAACTACTACAGAGGCGAAATAGGAAAAACTAACTACTCCCAACAACAATAACAGACGTCTGTAAAGACGATGATGACAAAAAGGAACCGACTGAACAAAACCCGCAAACAAAAAAGAAGAAAAACAAGAATAGAATAGAATAGAATAGAACTAACGAGGGTGTATTGTAAATGGGGTGTAACTTTGATTAAATATAAAGCAACTTGAAACCTGGCTGGAACGAATATAGGGTCCGGCCAAACTTGATTGCAACGAAAGAACGTACTACAGGTTGAGCTCCCCATGCCCTGTAGCCCGTTACAGCTAAAGCTTAAAAGTAGTATTTCTTTACACACTTCAAGATTTAATAAATATCAGAAAGTTTGAGAAAGAAACACTACTTTCGCAAAAAATAATCCCAAAAAAAACAAAAAATGAAATATTTCTGGTTCGTAGCACACTACCAGTGGAGCACATCTCGCAAGACTTGGCAAGTTCTTTTGCACTAGTCTTGAAAGACCTTGCACTTGGCTTGGTGTACTTTTCGGCCCTTTCAATCGAAGGGACGGCCTGGGATTCTTAGGCACCACATGTGGTACAGATAAATAACCCCAAACAACTTAGACAAAAAGAAAAAAAAAACCAACTCAACGAAACCAAAGTAAGAATAGGGAATAGGGATAAAGTATTATAGCTGTCATGAATACTTCTTCCTTGAACTACTTGGGCAGTAGTTTCCTCAGAGATTATTTCAAGACTTGTTTCTCATGAATGAAGCAATCCGGAATACACTATTCAACAGATCCATATCAAGACAGTTATGAAATACTATTAAATATCCCAAACAAATAATAAGGAAAGACATAACAGACCGTATGAACATAATTAAGGGGAACTCTGTTTTGAAACAATCTCACTACGCTATTAAAGTAACAGAAGAGAGATGAGAAACTAATGGTGATCCGATTGCTGATTTATCAGCCCACTCAGACCCAGCAAGAGAATCACTGGAAGCAAATCGACTAAGAAGGTATCGACTCGGACCAAGACGGAGATTCGGCACTAAATTTCCATCTTCTCGATTGTGATCACTGTCATAACCTGAGTCGTTCTCTTCTGTAACATAAATTGTGTCTAGCGGACTGTTACCAGACGATGTAATTGGACACCTCACAAACAGAGAACAAGGACTGAAGAACGGAATTACTGATTTCTCCTCTGTCTGCTCTAATTCCTGAGGCGGGAAAGGCAGCGTCTGCCTCCTCTTTGGACTAATAGAAACAGCTGGAACAACTCTCTTTCGAAGCATAATGCGAAGGCTACAAATTGATGGGAGTTGTTGTACGTCGATGTCAGTGTTTACCTTTTCAAAGTCATCATTGAATCGCTCTGGGTAGGTTCTGAAGATTCCCCAAAGTAACCATTCTCCTCCAATACATAATCGTCGTGTTAGTTCTTCTTTCATATCGATGATGGTGTCTGAGCTAACACCTTCGAGGATTTCTGGGTTAGCAGGAGTTGAAGAAGCATCCGTAAAGAGTCGAGTACATACAACACGAGAGGCTTTCATCTCATTAGATGAACCAATTATGGAATTGATTTTGGAAGCTGAACTTCCTCTCGCATAATGATAACCTGCTGCAGCAATAATTCCAATCCCAAAAGTAACAGCACCAAACACTGCTGGTGCTACAGTTCCGAGTACGATAGCAGCCCCTCCAAGTGCCGCGCTATCTTTTATTGTGTTCGCTTGGGAGGAAACTCGAGAACCAGTTTTGCAATAAGTCGCAAAATGTTCACAATTTGAACTAACAACACTGTACTTTCCCATTCCAATACAACGTGTTGCTAATGATAAAGTGTCTTCAGCATAGAATTGATTATCACAATACTTAACAATATCGATAGCACCAACACCTTGTTTATCTATGAAGTCAGCTAGTCTTGTTTCTATTACATCCATCTCACCATTACATCCCCTCCAGTAGTGGATTACTGTACCTCCACATACGACATTTACTTCATCTGGTGACCAGACAATGTCGCTTACGATGGCGTGGTGCCAAAAGCCAGTGTAAAATATTCTAACATGAGCACCAACATCTAGTATGCAACATCTGCAAGTACCCAACGCCTTCACGACACGTAGGTTTCGTAATTTTATTCTACAAACAGTGAAATACGAAGAGCTACCAATCACCGATGGCACATCCGATATCGCCGTCCCAGATTGCAATTTTCCCAAACTAATGGGCGTTACGAACGAAGCACTAGACTGAAGTGAGGGCGTCAAAGGTGATCTTTTCGGCACTAACGACGATGAGGCTGTTTTCAATAACGCCATTTAGTATCACTGTAGACTGTGTGATGTACTATGAAATAATAAATTTCAAAAAAAAAAAAAAAGTTACACACAAAAAAAAAAAAAAAAAAAAAAAAAAAACAGTTACAGCAATGGCATATGTTATCATCCTTGGAAAAGGATGATAAAGTGAAAAAACTACGTCATCCGTCTGATGTATTCGTATCGCCTCTTTGTGACAGTCAGAGCAATCCGCGATTGTCTTTCTTTAATGAGAATTATATTTCTATCTGTGGTCTCATTATCAGTTACTTGATCATATCCATCATGATTTGAAACTACTGAACAAGAAGGTGGCTCATCAAACACTATCGGAGTGGAGTAGTACTTCTGAAGTTCTAACAGCTGTTGTTGATCATTTGATTTCTTTGGAACAGAAGCATTTGATGGAGCTAACAAGAATGAAACACCCATTGAAGGAGGTCCAGATGTAAACAAACTTTCACCCAACTGAACTGACTCTTTCTGTCTTGAGAATACGATCACGCTATCTTTACTACTTCTGTTGGTACTTTCGAAATCAACTTTTCCAAATGAGTTTCGTACTCGGGATCCGGTTCGTATGTTTGTTAAACGCGCTGTTCTTGGTCCTGATAACATTCTGTATTCAGATTTAATGTAATGATTTAGATCCAATATCTCCTGTGCGTGATCGACTTGAATCCGAGCAGCATCTGCAGCTATCGCTTGAGAGCTTTGGATCACATCAGAGTGTTGGAGTTTAGGAAGAAGTCGTTTAGCGTAATTCGAAACCGCAATATATCCCTGTTGTAGTAACGTATTATCAAAATAACCAATCTCTTGTTTCATTGACATGATAGAGCTTGAGCTGATGCTGGTAGTGGCGTTTAGATCAGTCTTGACTGCGGGTATAAATATTGTAATCCCATCAATGGTTATTTGTGTACCAAATATCCAGTTGCCGGTTGAATCTTTCTTTCTTCCTTCTTGATACTTTCTGCAGTACCGAGTAGGGTCTGTCACTCCTGTGTGGTAGAATGTTGTTATCTTCTTTGCTGATATCTTGTCTCTGATAGCCTTTATAACACAATCCTTATCTCTACGACGTTCACCTTGAATTCTATTTAGTAGTGGTTGTAAGTTCGACCGTGTTCCTCCTCTCTCCTCAACAACAGCATCATAACAAGTTTCAGAAAGATTCATGACAGAGAGTTTCTTTGGATGTATTTCTCTTACTGCTCCACATAATAGTACTTTATTTATCTCTCCTTCAGATGCCTTAACTAACTCTTGAAATCGACCAAGCAGGCCGATCTTCTGCTTCTCAGCTGCCGTCATTGGGATCACCAACCCTAATCAAACATAAGTGAGCTATAAGGAGGGTAAACTGAAAGATTAAGATTAAAGCTAAGTAATAGATTACACTCGTACATAACTAAAATAATGTTGACATGATTTTTTCCCTATGAGGAGGAGGGGGAGAATTATTATTTTTCAATAACATTTGTAACGTGCAAAGGAAAAAACTGCTCATCGTTTGTATCCAGTACATTATCGTTTTTTTTTTTTTTTTTCGAAAATTAATTTTTTATTCGAAGTCACCATCAGGTGAGATATTTCAGGTATACAATTAGTTCACATGACCAGTTCATCGTTCTCCATAGCTTTGATCTATTGTTTGTACAATGTCTTGTTTGAGGGTGTAGTATTCACTTTTACACTCCCATGCGCATTTCGTGTAGTTTTTTATTGCGTCTGCGCACCTAAATAACTCCCCCGATCCGTCAAATAATTCCTTCTTATAACACTTGTCCACTGTTTCCTTTTGTATTTTACACGGTTGTTCGATAGTCGGTACCTTCGATGAGATGCTTTTAATAAATTTTTCTTGTTCTTCCTGAAGTCGTTGTTTGTTTTCTCGATATTGGTTTCGCATCTCAAGAGTGCGAGTTTTCTGATCCTCTAAATCCATTGTTTTAAATATAAGATAAGGTCTATGTGATAAAAAGAGTGTGTGAAATAATTTCTTAGAAAAAAATTCTGATTTAACGTTCAACTACTTAAATTATTACTGTTGATGCTATCGGAGGTGACCATCTCAAGAGATTGTTGGTTGGCTGAGAAAAACTATTATTCGGGAAATGCTTTGGAAAAGAATAATTCTTGTATCAACTGGACGGTACTTTTTACTGCCGAACAGAAAGAAGAGAAAATAAAAAAACAAAAAAAAAAAAAAAAAATACGTACAACGTAGGGGGAAAGAGGGGATATAGAATTTATTCTTTTTTTTTTTTTTTCTCTCTTTCTGACAAGTCAATCGTCAAAAATATCTGAACTAAACTATGAAATGCGATTCCTCTCTCCAATCAAAAAAAGAGTAAACAATTTTTTAGTTGCTATCACAAAAACTATTTAGATACAATGATTAAGCATAGCAACATGGAGGGGCTTTTTAACATCAATTCGAAATGATATCCACAGACAGTACCAAGACTGCTCTCTGTGGATCGTAAACGTTTCTGTTACTGACTGAGAACCTCAACAAAAAAAGGAATTTTTTTGTTTTTTTTCTTTTTTCGTTCTTGAATTTGCTACCTAGATTCGACTAAAATGAAGGATTTTAAGAAAAGAAAAAGAACTTGTGAAAGAAGAGAATAAAAAGACTTTCAACGAAATCAGAAAAATCCATAATTTAAAATGGATTTAGGGCGTCAAGATCCTCTTAGTTGCGTCTTATGATACGTTTAGTTTCATTACAAAATGTTTTTTTTTTTTTTGCGTATCCTCAACTCACTGACTTACAAAAATTGACTTCACAAATTCGAAATAGCCAGCATCCAATCAAGCTTGAGACGCTCTCCATCATTATTTTTGTTTTTTCTCGCACACAGATAATTTTTTTTTTTTTTCGGGGAAAAGGGACTTTTTTGAGATATAAAAACAAGTAACCGTAAATTCTCCAAGGAAAACCGACTCTTTAAAAAATCGATCAACAAAAAAAAAAAAAAAAAAAAAGTTTTTTTCCCCCATTATCTGCTCTTAGAAGGAAACAACAAAAAGGGAGAAAAGAAAACCAACCTCTCCCTATGGCTAAATAGTAAGGCATGTGAGCATTATATGCAGTTAAAAACCAAAGAAAAAAAAAAAAGAAAAAAAAAAAAAAATGGTCTTTACAATTTAGTGTCAAGACACCAAATAACTCAATCTCGGTTTCCCTAATTATGGAACAGGTAAAGAGGCCTCAAACACAATCAGTGTAAGACTCTAACTGAAGGAACCCAAGTCGCTGAAAGGATCCTTGACGTGAGAAGAACTAACAGATACTGGTGGTCTTACTGTTGGAGGCATTTGATAGTTTTGCTGAGGAATCGTAGGAATTCTGCTTTGGATTGGAGGAGGTCCGTTCGCAGTGGGAGAGGCATTCTGAGACATCGCAATTTGCTGATCGATCTGCTTTTGAAGTCTCTGTAATTCCTGAATCTGAGATTGAAGAGATTGAGAATCCATATGAGTATTATTCATATTATTATTACCTCCAAACATTGGAACTCCATGACCTGCTAATGGAGGAGGTCCACTACTAACTGGTGCTTGTGGTTGTTGTTCAGCAGCAGGAGCATTAAATGCATCCAATATTGAACACTTACCTCCAGATGTTGGACTTCCACTGCTCGTCAACTCTGCCAAGAACGAGTCTCCACCTGATGTGGTTACAGAAGTTGTTTTCGAATCATCAAAAGTTAGAAACGAAGCCTCAGACGTTGCTGTCTTTGTTGGTCCGCTAGGAAATACTTGGTTCGTCTGAACTGGAGTAGGAGAGTTGCAGCTTGGGGCTTCCGGCATGATCGGGATTTCAACAGCTGCTGGTTTTGGTAATTTCATTAAATTCACAAATGAATCTCTTCGATTACGAATATTAAGAGATTGTGGTTGTTGTGGTGCTTCTTGTTCTTCAGACTCGTCTTCCTCTTCCGATTCCTCGTCTTCCTCTTCCTCTTCGTACTCAGATGACTCTTCTTCATCCTCAACAGGTACTTGTGGAACTACCGTTGTGATAGGAGTCTGGTGAAGACCTGCAAAGGTTGTAAGAGGAGCATTCTGCTGTGGGACTGCGACTGGGATCACTGCCTCTGCAACAGGAACAACTACTGCAGGAGTTGGAGCAGCTTCATGATCTGTCAAACTAAAACATGAATGAACAGTTTTACCAGTTGACTTACCTGATGAGATGGTTCCATTCGTATTCGCTATTTGTGAGCTCTTTGGAACAAAAGCTTTCCTCGTAATTCTATTCGCCGCCTTTGGTTTTACCTCCGGTGTAACTTCTGCCTTCTGACTTTCTGTTGGTTTTCCCCAGTACTTCTTTTGTTCGTATTTAACTCTTAACCACTTCATTACCGTTTCACTCTCTTCTTCGAGAGTTGGCTTTCCGTAACCACCAGGAAGGGTTGCTTCGTAGTACATTTTACCGACTTTGTTGCCCATTTTTCCCATGTAAGCAACTTGTTCTGGATGCCATAGATCCATTCTGTTGATGATTTTTTTTTAAAATTATTTCTTACTTACAATGACAATTAGAAAAAACAATAATCAAAAACATACGTGCAGCTCTTTACCTTTGAAATGTGTACACCCAACTGCCTGTGAAGACCCGCACATCTGATGCATACGAATATGCCAAGATTAGTACTCGCCCTGATTGTGTTTATGTTAAAGAGCTTAAAGACAACAATCTGTCCATTACAAGGTCATAATCATACCAATTCGGATTCCGGGCAGTGCAGTCAAAACATTCTTTATTTTCTGGCTTCTTCATGAAGGCTGTCATTCTCTTCTTCGTCGCCGCCTGTTGTGTTTATTTTTTTTTTTTTTTTATCTCAATCTTTTACGTACAATGTCAGAATTGAAAAAGGGAGAAGAAAAAAAAGAAAATCAACAGCAATGTAAAAATACCTGTTGCTCTGCAGACTGCGTCCCTATTGAAGCCATTTTCTGTTATTTAACTTATAAAGAGAAGTGAAAATAAGACAGAAACAACTAACGAGTACAAATAATTTGAACAACAACATGGTGTTCATTTCTTAGCAATAAGTTGAGTGAAACAAAAAGAATTTATTAATATTCAGAAGGCGTCAAAACGCATTAATTAGAACCAGTCGGTGAGTTATTATCACTGGTCTGCCCTCCTGCAATTCCAACTGCTTTGGCAACATCAAACAGCGATGAAGCGAGTGATTCAGAAATTTTTTTTCCAGTCGCCTTGGGTGATGCAGGCTTCTCTCCAGAAGATGTTACGCGGGTATTCATCAGACGAGATTTCGCCGCAGAAGCCGAAGCAAGAAATCCACTTAGTAACGAGTCAGTCTCTTTTTTGGAAGAAGTGGGGGAACTTGTGCGTGAACTTTCCTCCACTTGCTGACAAGGTACTCCCTTGTCAAGAGTTCTACTAGTTGAAACACTGTAAGAGGAGAGACTAATAAGAGTGTCCTCAATCAATTCTGTGTCTTTACACTCATCTGGTAAAATGAAACACAATTCTTTGCCGAGTATGTCAACCTCGAATCGTCCAACGCCGTGTTTTTCAATTTTAACTTTTTTAGTAAGAGGAAATTTGTAGTCACCGCAAATACCGAATACGCATCCGTCAGCAGCAGCTGCTCTTTCGTCATCGTTTGACGGAGGGACGCAAATAATAGACAAGTCGCCTTCGTAGACTTTGTACCCATCTTCCATTACTATCACATAATCGACTTGAAGTAAGAGATCAGCATTGCGAGACATGGATTAACCCTGGTTTACGAAATATTGATAAAATGAAAAAGACTTTTTTTTTTCTTTTTTTTTTTTTTTTTTCTTCTAACGAGGTCATTGGATGATACAATAATCTGACGTGATAAAAAAATTAATAATAATTACAACGTAAGTGCCAAGCAAATGGTAGCATAAAATCCAAATTAAAACATGAAGAAATTGAGGAGCGGGGATGGGGAAATAAAAAACAAAAAACATGCAAAAACCCGTAACACTGTGAAAAGAGAATGAAATAACCCAAAAAAGCAAAAAAAAGAAAAAAAGTTGAGGAAAATCCCTTCATGTAGAGCCGGAAAACCCCCTAGTATTCCTTTTAATTTTTTTTTTTTTTTTTTTTTTCAGCATCCCTTTTTTTTTTTTTTTTGTTCTTGCAAAAAAAAAAAAAAAAAAAAAATACATAATAATAATAACAAGGCAATTGATAAAAAAGTTCAAAAAAAATAAAAAAAGGTTTGATCCATGAACTTTCGCAGAATAAACATGAAAATAAAAAATAAACACTAAACAACAAGAAGAAAAAAAACCCAAAAAAAACCAGGACACAAGCTTCACCTAACTGCGAAACATCGAAAACGGGAATTTCAAAGGGAAAAGGAAAAAAATAGGGGAAAACTAGCCCATCTCACTGATGACTACCGCGGTAGTAGACTTACGGTTACATAACGAAGAGAAGTAATCTATGCTAATTTGGCAGCAGCTGGAACATTAACGGTGTCACCGACAGCAACGTATGTTGGGTTGGCCGACTTCATAACTTCGGACAACTGTTTTTTTTTTTTTTTTTTTTTTTTTTTTTTTTCTTTCCCCACGTCAACCAAAAACCACATAGGTCAAGTTATTAAAAGTACAAACCTTCTTCATGTCATTGGCAGATACCTTCTCAATGGCGGAAACGACGTCTGATACGGTCCTGTTTGTTGTATTGTTGATACTTGCTCTTTGCGTAGTAGAACATCAAAAAAGAAACATACTTGCCAGCTCCAGTCGCGGAAGTAGATGAGACAAGGAAGTCTAGAAGTCCTTCACGAGTACCAACCTTTGTCAAGAAGTTGACGGTAGCAACCTTCTTGGCATCGTCAAGGGATGATCCAGAAAGTCCATCAACAGAGTTGATTGCAGCGGCCATCTTCTCAACTGGCTCGGTGGCATCTTCAGGTCTAGCTCTTACGAGACCTCCAACAAGTGAGCAGTCTCCAAAGCTATGGACCTGAGCCTCGGTACCGCACTCTTCTCCAATAACTCCTCCAACAGATCCACCAGCAACCAATGTAGAGGCCAAGTCTGTTATGTTGTGGGTTGGTAGACCCTTTCTTCCGTACAGAACGTACACATCATCGTAGTGCTGGTGAGTCTTAAACTCAACAGTTCTTCTTGTGAGCTCTGAGTTAATACCTCCAAAGTAAGCGTTAGTAAGGTTAACATTCGCTTCAATAGCGTGAAGCTGGTGAGATGGGTGGTCAACAGTGTTTGCAGTTGACCACTCAGCAGAGTTGTAGGCACCAGTTAATTCAGCTCTGGAAACGTTAACTCCAGCAAGGGTGATTCTGTTTGGGGTAAAGAATGAACTCCAACGGCTGATTAAGTCAGCAGTAGTGAATCTGTCAACGTTGTTGGATGGACAAGAAGATCCGTTAGCGAGAGGGGATCCCGAGAAGGCAGTGCTAATGAACTTCTCAACAGCGTACTTCTTCAAGTCGTGTTTGGTAGTGGCAGCGAGGTTCTCGAGCTCATCACGAAGTTCGTTAATTTCGAAATCAGCGAAACGTGGAACGAACATACCCTGACACAAAGTGTCAACAACCTGAGGAACAACATCTCTACGACACTCAACCTTGACGCTGATGTATCTGCGGTCAACTGATGATGTCCAGTGGGATGACGCAGAGTTGGTCATGAACTTGTGAATCTTAAAGTCACTCGATTGTAAGTTAGATCTCAATAACATTCTGTTCATCACGTCAGAGATACCAGCGGTAGAAGCTTCTTCGTAAATAGCTCCGCAGTCGATGTAAAATGAGATCAATGAGGTCGCATGTCCGTGATCTTGAGTGACAACTTTCATACCATTTTCCAATACAGCTCTTTCAGCATCAGTAGGGTTGGCAGCACTCCTTTTTGTCATTGGAGTTGGGTATGCCTGGCTCATTGGGATATCAACATAGCTGTACGGGGCGGTACAATAGGTACGCGCCGCTGCGCATCCAACTCTCTTCATCATTGATGATCTGGTTTGTTACCTCCTGAAGAAAATAATATAAACACAATCAAAGTGTACTACAGATCTTATGAACGAACGACAAGTTTACTACAAATTCTATGAAAAGCTAAAATAGGATAATTTCACGTCTTGTCTTTTTCTCTTCTCTTCTCTTCTTTTTTTTTTTTTTTTTTTCCCACTTCCTCCTCCCCCACAGTAGTTGAATAACTGTTGTTTAAATTCCAACGTTCCTTTAACAATAAAACTGTTTTTATTTTGTTTTTTTTTCAGACCCCAACAGACCATAAGTATTTGTTGTGCTAAAGATACGCTGATGGTTATTACAAGATCATCTGTAACAAGAAAACAGAGATTATTATTGACTAAGTACACTTGCTTATACTAAAGACATCTGAAATAGCCCTTTCTCAGTTTCATTTTTGAACTCAGGTACGAAATCTACTTGAATAATTTCAGAAAACCCTTCCTTTTTACTTGGAGCAGTAAAACCAGAACCGTACATCCGATATGCTATGTCAGGAACGTGTTTATGGCTTCCTTTTGTAAGGAACTCTCTGTAGTAATTTAAATGCTGTGCCATCTCATACGAAGCAGAGAAATGAAAACAACGAATAGGAACTTTGTGAGACAATGCTATTTTTATATATTCCAAACGAGTTTCAGATTTCGGATTCGTATTATCGATAACAGCAGACTTGCCAGACGTTAAGGACTCGATTAGAACTTTTTTGCATTTTGCTGGTGTTTTTAAAGTGTCTCTGTTGACGTGCACGTATCCATTTGGAATGAAATTCTTATGACTGAAGGTACTCTTACCACATCCAGGGTATCCTATCATTAGTACTACTTCTTGATGAGTTTGAGAGAGTTGTGCTTTGGGAATTAGTTTAGCGTTCATTGTTGACAAGTCTGGTACAAAGCCACACCATGAAAAGGAAGCAGGTTTCGCTCCCCGAAAGAATTCTTCAGGAGTTTCAAATTTCACTCCTACATTACGAGCAAACTTACGATCGCTGCAGGAAAAGTCTTTTCCTTTTCCTCCAAGAGTGTCAATTTTTCTTCCTGCTGCGTCTCCAATGTACATCGATTTTGATATGTCAACCTTTGTACCACCGTTATCGTGTTCCATGGCGAACCACATTCCAACGTTTGGTTTTCTTCCCATGTCCTTTCCCGCAGCAATGTACGCAGGAATATTAAACCCCAATTCTTTTGACATGTTTGCGATCTTCGTCTTTATTTGATTTTCTTTAAATTTATTTCCTGCAATCCCAGCTTGATTACTAAATATTACAATCTTTATTCCATCTTTTACTAACTTTTTTAACATTCCTGGAACCTCAGGTGTTAGCCATTGCCAGTCCTGAGCATTCTTTGGGTGAACGTGTTTCCCACGAGTAGTAATTAAAGTATCATCCATGTCAAAGGTGTAAACAACTTGAGCAGGAGGAATCGTTCCCGCTATTCTAACAATAGAAAGAGATTTTGTGAATTCAGGAGAAAATATTTTTTGAACCGCCTCATACGGTGTCGGTAGATCACCACTAGGCATTACATCTGTCGGCTCTGAATCAACTTTCAGTCTTTTTACAGCTGCTGAACAGCCTTGGTCATCTGACTCAGATTCAGTTTCTTCAGGAACTTCACCCGTCAAGGACACAATTTTAGAATTTAAAATTTGTTTTGATTTTAATAGTGACACAGGAGAGCTCCAAACTCGTCTTATTTTTCGTTTTTTATGATTATCTGAACTAGTTTGTGTTAATTTCTTCAAATTAACATTCAGTTGTTTACCTCCAGAGACTGATAGCGTAATATTATCAGTCGACGATCGCATTGCGTTTTCTAATTTTTTAGTAGACAAGGCATCAAAAGATCTCCAACCATCATCATCTTTAAATTCCCAAGAGTTTGCTTGCATCATTCTTCGCACCTTTCTCTCTTTTCCAGATGATATGTTCTTTTGCAAAAAACCTGTAAAGCAAACAGTGTACTTTCTGCCTTCAATTTCAATATCGTATTTGCCTTTTCCCTGTTGAGCAACGTATCCCTTTTCTATTTCTCCAGAGGCGTCGTGAGGTAAGTCGACGAAAGTCCCATCTTTATATTGCCAAATACATCTGGCCATCCTTAAGGATACAACGCGGAGGGAGGAAAATATAATTCCTGGATTACCTGGGGAAAAGAAAAAAAAAGATTTTTTTTTAAATACTTCGTTTTTTAAATCTTTCCCCCCATGACTAATGCTGTTGAGTGAATAGCATAACCCTAAAATAACTATTTAATTAAACCATAACTCGTATTCTTCTTCCAAAACGATCGTCGAAAATGAGTGCTGCAGGCAGCAGTAGTAAAGTACACAGTCTGCAGCCTATTTTGATTAAAGAAAAGGAGTAAGGAACAGACTTCTTTATGTATGAATAAAATTAAGAAATTGAAAAAAAAAAAAACACGCACAAAAACTCACACGGGGTGTTCAGGCAGTCAGCCTACTGTTTATATTCGGTCACGTAACTCGTCATGTCAATATCACCACAGCCTGAGGTGCAGGGAGGATTATTCCAACCCTTTGTTGTAGTGTTGTAAATTAACGAGTAGTATTTTATCTCAACGTGATCCTTTCCAGCTTGAACTGGAATGTTAAATGACACAGGGCGTACAATATCTCCATTGCACCATCCATTACGACCAAACCACCAGGCACCGAAGCCGTTTGGCTCAACTCCAAGAGAAGCCTTTCTCGTACATCCCCACTTGTCAAGAGGATCTAGAAACGCAACACTGTACTCCTCGCCTGATATTTCAAAAACGTGTTTTGTTGGAAGAAATTCACAGCATCCATAGTTATCACTTCCATGACCAGTAATAAGAGCAGTTAGTTGTAATTCAGTAGCAGTGTTTGAGATTGTGATGTTGGTAGGCTGAGCTCTCTTGTTGTAAGTTGAGTCATATGTTCCTCCCTTAAATGGGAGTTGATGAACATCAGTTGGGGATCCGTAATTATTAGAGTTGTCGTTGTAAAGTGTTAACGACACGGTGCTCAGCCATGGTTCGCTGAACCCGTTAAATGAAAATCCTGTTAAGGTTGCCTTACAGGAAACTGATTTTGAACTTGAAAAGTAAGGAAGGTACTGAGTGACATCAACATTCCACTGTCCGATACTTCTACGATAAGGTGAAATCCAACGAGTTAGTTCAAAAGGTTTGTTTGGTTGAGTATCGCAAACCGCCTTCACAGTTGCGATTCGATCCCAAACAGGACACTCCAAATCTCCATTTCCTGGACACTCAAACTTCACAGACACCATTGCTCTGTTGAACAACTCACCAGCTCTGGCTGGAATCACAAAATTTGAAACCGCTCCGACACTACCGGTTGTGTGAACCGATCCCTGAACTGCTTCAAAAATAGAAGTGTGGTGTGATAGAGCATTCTCTCCTTCCATTCTCAACTCATTCTCTTTCTTTAAATATAAATAATTCAAATACTCAGCTTGCCAACTAACAACAGCCAGTATTGGATTAATAGGAGACCCAATCTGACGAAGACGGAAGGAATGATCTACGCTGAAGAATTGACCTCTCTCAAGAGTGTATTCCAAAACAGCTGAAATGCTCTTGTCTGCAGGAAGCAGATCTACGACTTGTTGGTTATATTCAATCATACTTCCGACAACGTTAAAAGCTGATTCATCGTTGGATGCAATATCCTCACCAATGTTAGATAACTTCGTTGGGGTTGATTTCTTCGCCATAATCACTACAGCGACCACTCCACGTTGAGCAGCATAGCTCTGAACAGCTACTTCATTAGAACAACTTAGTTCATCTTTCAACAGTAGAATAATACCAGGTACTTCTTTTATTGGTTTCTTACTGTTACAGGCTACTTGAGGATCACCTCTAGTTATGTTGGCATTGATTGGGTTTACAGGTGAGTGATTGTGTAAATCCTGTGTGTTAACGAATTGAAAAAAACCATCTAAACGAGAGACGTTGAGCCAGCCGCCACTCACCGCAATCGACAAGTGTTTTCTGACTGAAATAAATGATTTTGAATTTAAGATACGAGCAGGGACATTCGTGGACGCCTTGGTTGGATCTCTCGATTTTGGATCAGAACTAGTCATGCTATCGAGAGTTTCTGTAGCATACATAATCTTTGAAGTCCAGTAGATGCGGTCTGTGGCATTCAACGTTGAGATTTTTTGATTCAAAGCTGACCTAATTTGACCAACAAGCGACTGGTTGTTCCACGAAGCTAATATGATGGGAATGGACGGCCTCGATGATATTCCAAAAAACTTGTCAAAACTACCTGCGTCACTTGTCATGTACTTTGTAAATAAATCATTTTCATCAACTGCCATCACCACAACTCCTTTAAAAGAGTTATTAGTAGCAGGGTCAATAATGAAGTCTTTACCATCACATGGAATCTTCATAGCTGGAAGCATACCACCAGCGTGGAACTCATCTACATCAGGCATATCAGCGGCACACGGTAGACCACCACATGGTGCTGATACGGTTGTCCCAATTAGGCAACCTGCTGCAAGGAACTGAAATGCCTTCATATTGTAGTACTCTGTAAATAAATAATAATAACAACATGATTATTCATTACAACAATAGAAAATTCAATTAATCAGATAGTCGAAAGCAGTGAATGGCCAGAAAAGAGTACACACGCTGAAGTCAGCGATCGTTATGTTATAAATTAAAACAAAAAGATATTTATATGTGTAAGTTGACAACAAACAATTCAAACAACTGTTAGACTACAAAAGCCTACATAATCATTTATGTTATCCAGAAACACACCAAACTAATGGGGTTTTCAAGGAAATCAGTTCCATTCTGTACTTACATTCTGAGTAGAATTTTTGCCCATGTGATGATCTCCTCATCAGTTGGAAGCTGTGTATATTAATAAGCAGGTCACCTCTCAGTGATCCATAATATAAAATGTAAACATACCTTATGAACAGTAGTTCCTGGTGATTGCGGTGGGCTGTGACCACATTCAGTAGCCTTACCAGTTGGAGTGTACACCTTCAGGTCGTGAACGATGGTCTTTCCAGGTCCAGAACATCCCTCTCCGTCTCCAACATCAGTTCCGGTCATAACCAAAGTGTTGTTGTAGAAAGCATCTTCGTGACCAGCAATCTGAGAACAGATTCCGAATCCCTTACCAACGTATCCGTAGAGGTTACTATAATGGTAGTTGTTATTACCACCAAAGTCACTCTTCATTCCCTGATCTCCACTCACAAGGAAGTTCTCGTGGGTGTGGTAGAACGCAGAACCATCATCGTTGTCAATTCCCTCCTGCAGGTTGTAGTTGTCGATGAAGAAGTTGCGGGTCAATGTTCTCCATGCCATTTGAAGGGAAGGCTGACCATTTCTCTGAGTTGTTAGATACGGCTGACGATCCCAACTGTTGAACGGTCCGTGGTCTCCTGACTCTCTGCAACTTGAAAAAATAAGATTGCCTTCAACGATATCACCTCCACCAAGACCGTCGTTGAAGTTGATACCAGCTCTCGGTCCGTTGAAGAACACGTTGAACTTGATCACACTGGCAGCAACCTTTCCCTGGAACCAGAAAGAAGACTGCTTCTCATAGTGTCCGACCTCACGAGCCAAGTTGTTGATGATGGTGGTGTACTGTGGATGGTTACCGTCGGTGGCGTCAAATCCTTCGAGAGGGTGAGCTCCAGTCTCGTTGGTGTATCCCCATCCGGCCATACTGTTTCCTCCAATCCAAGAGAACTCGTTGTTGGTGATCGTGGCATTGCGGTTGTATCCAGAGATCATTACTCCGTTACCATCAACACGGGTGATGTGGTTCTGGTCAAAGTGACAGTTCTCAGTTCCCTCATAGAACACAGCAGCCATTCTATCAAGAGCCCAGTCACCACCAGATGGAACACCGTGAGGGTCCATGTAAGTGTATCTGAAGGCAGTGATCGTGAGACCTCTAATAGTAACATCTCTAATTGGGTTCCATCTGCTCGCGGTGAGGTTGAAGGCGGTCTTCACAGTAGGGATTACGTACTCAGAGTTGTCAGAAGGAGCACCAGTTCCGTTGTAGAAGAAGTACATCTTCGAGGCAGACTGATCGAAGAAGAACTCATTCGGGTAGTCGAACTCTTCCATCACATTCTCAATAAAGAAGTCTCCTCCCTTGTCGTTTCCTCTCGCTCCCTGGAATCCTCCCCTTCCGAAGGTGATGTTATTGTTCATGGAGTCGTACTTTCCAAGTTCAAACATCCAGTTCGCCCATCTCGCAGGTCTCCAGATGTTGATGATCGCCCCTTCAGGGTTAGCGTATGGCATGTGGAGACCAGAGTCCGGACCTCCTCCCTTTGGAGCGATCACAGACTTGTCAGGAGTCACTCCTCTTGGCATTCTGAGGGAAAAGGCACCTCCTCCCTTCACAGCTTCTGCACACCAGTACGAGACCGGAGGGTCGTAGATATCACAAGGTCCACCAATACCAACCATGTATTCTTGGAATCCGTAGGTTGTGAAGTTTCTCATCTGAGCAGGGTTGGTGTTAGTAACGTAGGTTTGGGTTCCCTGCTTTGACAAGTCAGGTGGGGTCCAAACAGCGAATGCTCCAGGAATCATTTGAACTCCATTTGGATCACCAGATTCCGCAGATCTCTCTGGCAACTCAACGTTTCCGTTCGGGAATCTCGCACGGGTCGCACGAATTCCGTCTTTTTGGAATCCCCACGCGTAGTCTACTCCCGTGACATCCGTAACGTACATGTTGTTCCCGTCAGCAACGTTGTGTGGAGTCCACTTCACGTCCAGTCTCTGTCCTCCAGAAACAATCACCTTCTCACCGTTGTAGTTCTGAATCGTCATCCCGCTGTTCTCAGCTGTGATCTGAACAGTCTCAGTGAGGTAGTGGGTACCAGCTCTCAGGTACACGAACGCTCCAGCCTTGCCCGACGCCTTCGACACACCAGCGGAGATGCTCTTAAGCGGATGGTCGATTGAACCATCGTTGGCATCGTTACCCTTGACGAAGTCAACGTAAACAGAGAATCCGCTGCCGCTTGGGAAAACTGGTGTCTTTGGTTCCAAATCCGCAGGAGTGAAGTGAACAGGTCCCGTAACGTTCGTGCAGTCCTTGTTCAGACCCAACGCGTAGTACAAGTTCTCGAACTTTCCGTACTTCGGAAGAGTCTTCTGTCCGTACTCCCACGCCAAGTTTCTCATCTTGCAGTTGAACGACTCAGGTCCCAAAGACCAGACGGCTTCAGCGCCTACCACGGCGCTGAGCAGTGTCAGCGTTGCTCTCATATTTAATAAACAACCTAACCTGATTACAAATAACTAATAAGAAGATTTCAGCAATGTCAGTACAGCTAGCCTGAAGTAATGAGATTACGTAACACTAGAGACTTTGACATGGCTATTCTATTTTGAGTGTGGGGGGTGAATTGATGTATAAAAGCAAACGAGTTTCAACTAAATGTTCAGCACCTTCTTCTGTTCAGTGCTAGGAAACGAAAAGGGTAGAGACCAAAATTTGTTTGTTATGTTTTTTGATAAAACAAAACAAGCAAATCCAGGAAGAAGATACAAGGGATCTTCTGTGTGAAGAGGGAGAGAGCACAAAGCCGAAACAACGTAAATTTACCGAAATTCGAGGGCACTAATGATGTGCACTACAGTTTACTAAAGCTCTCAGAACCTAACATCACTACAGTGAAACGCTTGCCATACAGCAAGGCGTTCAGGTAGCTGATTGCTTGGCTGCACCCAAGAAACACTATTTATATATTCTGAAACAAGCGCACGGAGGGCTATAGCTTCCACGAAACCGCCCGATCTCATTGGCAACGCTATTCATCATTTGCCAAAGAGAGAAAACAAACCAACACAAATACTTAGAGGGGGGAAAAAAAAAGAAAACAAGCATGGCAGTCATCAAGGCGGTGAGCTACCCACGATCCGAAACCCAGGAACAAGAATTTCACCGAAGCATTGCGTGTATTCCGCAACACTACGAAGTAACATGCAGTCTCGAGGGCCGTTGGTCGCGGGTGGTGTCTTACGGCTATTGATTAGGTAGCTTGATTTATGTACGCACACTTTATTCTGTAGCTTACGAACGGGTATTGCATCTGCAGAAACAAAATAACCGAGAAAGAACGAGCAATAAATACTCATATACGTTGAAACGAAAACAACCCTCACAATGACCTACATTCTGAGGAGTTCCTTAGCCCACGCAATGACATCGTCGTCTTCAGGAAGCTGTTTATTTTATTTTTATGATCTACAGATACCCAAGCTGGATGTACTTTGAAACTCAATAACAATGTTTGCCACCATAACTTACATGAGAAATAATGTGAGTTTGCAATAATTTCTCAATGCATATTAGATAATACTTTCTTGTTTTTATACGTACTCCGCTATATAAAAATAGAAACATAATCAAACATACCTTGTGAACAGTAGTTCCCGGTGATTGCGGTGGGCTGTGACCACATTCAGTAGCCTTACCAGTTGGAGTGTAAATCGTCAGGTCGTGAACGATGGTCTTTCCAGGTCCAGAACATCCCTCTCCATGAGCAAGTTGATCACCAGTCATAATGACAGTGTTGTTGTAGAAAGCATCTTCGTGGCCAGCAATCTGGGTACAAATAATAAATCCCTTAGCAATGTATCCGTAAAGGTTGTTGTAGTGGTAGTTGTCGTGTCCACCAAAGTCATTCTTCATACCACGATTACCACTTACAAGAAAGTTGTGGTGAGTATGGTAAAAACCTGAGCCATCATCGTTATCAATTCCCTCCTGCAGGTTGTAGTTGTCGATGAAGAAGTTACGGGTCAATGTTCTCCATGCCATTTGAACAGAAGGCTGACCGTTTCTCTGGGTCGTTAGAAACGGCTGACGATCCCAACTGTTGAACGGTCCGTGGTCCCCTGACTCTCTGCAAGTTGAGAAGACAAGGTTACCCTCCAGAAGATCACCTCCACCAAGACCGTCGTTGAAGTTGATACCAGCTCTCGGTCCGTTGAAGAACACGTTGAACTTGATCACACTGGCAGCAACCTTTCCTTGAAACCAGAAAGCAGATTGCTTCTCATAGTGTCCGACCTCACGAGCCAAGTTGTTGATGATGGTGGTGTACTGTGGATGGTTACCGTCGGTGGCGTCAAATCCTTCGAGAGGGTGAGCTCCAGTCTCGTTGGTGTATCCCCATCCGGCCATACTGTGTCCTCCAATCCAAGAGAACTCGTTGTTGATGATCGTGGCATTGCGGTTGTATCCAGAGATCATTAGTCCGTTACCATCAACACGGGTGATGTGGTTCTGGTCAAAGTGACAGTTCTCAGTTCCCTCATAGAACACAGCAGCCATTCTATCAAGGGCGCCATCGCCACCAGATGGAACACCGTGAGGGTCCATGTAAGTGTATCTGAAGGCAGTGATCGTGAGACCTCTAATAGTAACATCTCTAATTGGGTTCCATCTGCTCGCGGTGAGGTTGAAGGCGGTCTTCACAGTAGGAATCACGTACTCAGAGTTGTCAGAAGGAGCACCAGTTCCGTTGTAGAAGAAGTACATCTTCGAGGCAGACTGATCGAAGAAGAACTCATTCGGGTAGTCGAACTCTTCCATCACATTCTCAATAAAGAAGTCTCCTCCCTTGTTGTTTCCTCTCGCTCCCTGGAATCCTCCCCTTCCGAAGGTGATGTTGCGAGTCGTGGTGTCGTACTTTCCAAGTTCAAACATCCAGTTCGCCCATCTCGCAGGTCTCCAGACGTTGATGATCGCCCCTTCAGGGTTAGCGTATGGCATGTGGAGACCAGAGTCTGGACCTCCTCCCTTTGGAGCGATCACAGACTTATCAGGAATCACTCCTCTCGGAACTCTGAAGGCAAAAGCACCTCCACCTGAAGGGTCTTTCGAACACCAGTAAGCTACTGGAGGGTCGTAGATATCACAAGGTCCACCAATACCAACCATGTATTCTTGGAATCCGAAGTTTGAGAAGTTTCTCATCTGAGAAGGGTTGGTGTTGGTAACGTAGGTTTGGGTTCCCTGCTTTGACAAGTCAGGTGGGGTCCACGCAGCGGAGCCTCCAGGAATCATCTTGACACCGTTTGGATCACCAGCTTCGACAGTTCTCTCTGGCAACTCAACGTTTCCGTTCGGGAATCTCGCACGGGTCGCACGAATTCCGTCTTTTTGGAATCCCCACGCGTAGTCTACTCCCGTGACATCCGTAACGTACATGTTGTTCCCGTCAGCAACGTTGTGTGGAGTCCACTTCACGTCCAGTCTCTGTCCTCCAGAAACAATCACCTTCTCACCGTTGTAGTTCTGAATCGTCATCCCGCTGTTCTCAGCTGTGATCTGAACAGTCTCAGTGAGGTAGTGGGTACCAGCTCTCAGGTACACGAACGCTCCAGCCTTACCCGACGCCTTCGACACACCAGCGGAGATGCTCTTAAGCGGATGGTCGATTGAACCATCGTTGGCATCGTTACCCTTGACGAAGTCAACGTAAACAGAGAATCCGCTGCCGCTTGGGAAAACTGGTGTCTTTGGTTCCAAATCCGCAGGAGTGAAGTGAACAGGTCCCGTAACGTTCGTGCAGTCCTTGTTCAGACCCAACGCGTAGTACAAGTTCTCGAACTTTCCGTACTTCGGAAGAGTCTTCTGTCCGTACTCCCACGCCAAGTTTCTCATCTTGCAGTTGAACGACTCAGGTCCCAAAGACCAGACGGCTTCAGCGCCTACCACGGCGCTGAGCAGTGTCAGCGTTGCTCTCATATTTAATAAACAACTTAACCTGATTACAAATAACTAATAAGAAAACTTCAGCAATGCACAGCTGACATTTAGTAAACAACTTAACCAGATTGCAAGAAATAGTAAAGAACAATCCAATACTCAAATCTAAATGATTTCTCCTCTCTGTGTTTTATTTTTATAAAATAACAAACACATAAATGTTGAGAAAGAAAATAAAATGAGAAGGAAGGGTCCTTTACCTGAAAACTTGAATCAGTCAGGAGAGAGAAGGAGGTAGCCTGATACCATAATTAAATACAAAGCAACTTGAAACTGGATAAAACTAAATTAAAGTTCGATCGAACAAAAGTTGATTTGTAAAAAGAGACCAACAGTTTCAGTATTGAAACGCAAACAGGTTTCTATCTTTTTTTTCACAGTTATAAATAACAAAGGTGGATAAAAGCAACCAAAAAAGCGAAGTAAGAGGAATTCATCAAAAGCAGGGAGTAACTACAACCGACTAACAGGAATGAGATATATTCATAAAAATCAAAGTTAAAAGTTCGTTCTTAAAGTTTTTCAGCCATCTCTTAACTCGAGTAGTCCAGTAGTAGTAGATATCACTATACAGTTGATTAAAATATTTTATTTTATGATACCAATGTAAATCGCACATATACTAGACTTGTAAATCGCGAATTGGAGCCAAAAACAAAGTAAACTAAAGGGGAGGGAAATAACGTTTGCATCAACTACGAAAACAAGAAATGGAAAATCCAAATCGAGTTTGGCTACACATCAACCGACTGTATCGGTATCTGACTCACGTTTAGATTTTTTTTTTTTTTTTTTAAATAATCCTTTACATTCTGAGAAGGGCTCTCGCCCATGAGATAACGTCGTCATCAGCAGGGAACTGTTTTTATTTTTATTTTTTTTTTTTTTATTTCATTTTAATGTTATTGTCGAAGTGTGTTACCTAATTTCATTCACCATCTCCCACCACGACACTTGAACATAGTAAGGCGTGGCAGCCCTATGCCTCAGACACAGTTCTCCCCGAACTTAAGAAAACAACAGCAGATCTAAATAAAGAGCCACTGCTAGTTTCTCCTTTTGGGATAACGTGCTCCACTTACTTTGAGATAAGTAGTTTAGAAAAAAACAACACACACTTCAATTGAAGTGGAATTCTTTTTCAAATAAATGGACAGTAAGTAAAATATTGTTACAAGAAAGAAGAAGATGACTCACACGTTAATGAATTCATACGAAGATCTTTAAACACGTGAATATCAATTACAATAAAAAAGATAACCAACCGTCTGTTGGATATGTTATTTATAATTAAGATAATACCAAATCAAACATACCTTGTGAACAGTAGTTCCTGGTGATTGCGGTGGGCTGTGACCACATTCAGTAGCGTTACCAGTTGGAGTGTAAATCGTCAGGTCGTGAACGATGGTCTTTCCAGGTCCAGAACATCCTTCGCCACTAGCTACTGATTCACTTGTCATAATAACAGTGTTGTTGTAGAAAGCATCTTCGTGACCAGCAATCTGGGCACAAATAATAAACCCAGTACCAACGTATCCGTAAATATTGTTGTAGTGGTAGTTATCGTGACCTCCGTAGTCATTCTTCATACCACGACCACCACTTACAATAAAATTGTGGTGAGTGTGGAAAAATCCAGAACCATCATCGGTGTCAACAGCCTCCTGCAAGTTGTAGTTGTCGATGAAGAAGTTACGGGTCAATGTTCTCCATGCCATTTGAACAGAAGGCTGACCGTTTCTCTGGGTCGTTAGAAACGGCTGACGATCCCAATTGTTTAACGGTCCGTTGTCTGATGACTCTCTGCAAGTTGAGAAGACAAGGTTACCCTCCAGAAGATCACCTCCACCAAGACCGTCATTGAAGTTGATACCAGCTCTCGGTCCGTTGAAGAACACATTGAACTTGATCACACTGGCAGCAACCTTTCCTTGAAACCAGAAAGAAGACTGCTTCTCATAGTGTCCGACCTCACGAGCCAAGTTGTTGATGATGGTGGTGTACTGTGGATGGTTACCGTCGGTGGCGTCAAATCCTTCGAGCGGATTGGCCCCAGTCTCGTTGGTGTATCCCCATCCGGCCATACTGTTTCCTCCAATCCAAGAGAACTCGTTGTTGGTGATCGTGGCATTGCGGTTGTATCCAGAGATCATTACTCCGTTACCATCAACACGGGTGATGTGGTTCTGGTCAAAGTGACAGTTCTCAGTTCCCTCGTAGAACACAGCAGCCATTCTATCAAGAGCCCAGTCACCACCAGATGGAACACCGTGAGGGTCCATGTAAGTGTATCTGAAGGCAGTGATCGTGAGACCTCTAATAGTAACATCTCTAATTGGGTTCCATCTGCTCGCGGTGAGGTTGAAGGCGGTCTTCACAGTAGGGATTACGTACTCAGAGTTGTCAGAAGGAGCACCAGTTCCGTTGTAGAAGAAGTACATCTTCGAGGCAGACTGATCGAAGAAGAACTCATTCGGGTAGTCGAACTCTTCCATCACATTCTCAATAAAGAAGTCTCCTCCCTTGTCGTTTCCTCTCGCTCCCTGGAATCCTCCCCTTCCGAAGGTGATGTTATTGTTCATGGTGTCGTACTTTCCAAGTTCAAACATCCAGTTCGCCCATCTCGCAGGTCTCCAAACATTGATGATCGCCCCTTCAGGGTTAGCGTATGGCATGTGGAGACCAGAGTCTGGACCTCCTCCCTTCGGAGCGATCACAGATTCGTTAGGAGTCACTCCCCTTGGAACTCTGAAGGCAAAAGCACCTCCACCTGCAGGGTTCTTCGCACACCAGAATGCTACTGGAGGGTCGTAGATATCACAAGGTCCACCAATACCAACCATGTATTCTTGGAATCCGTAGGTTGTGAAGTTTCTCATCTGAGAAGAGTTGGTGTTAATAACGTAGGTTTGGGTTCCCTGCTTTGACAAGTCAGGTGGGGTCCAAACAGCGGAGGCACTTGGGATCATCTTGACACCGTTTGGATCACCAGCTTCGGCGGTTCTTTCTGGCAACTCAACGTTTCCGTTCGGGAATCTCGCACGGGTCGCACGAATTCCGTCTTTTTGGAATCCCCACGCGTAGTCTACTCCTGTGACATCCGTAACGTACATGTTGTTCCCGTCAGCAATGTTGTGTGGAGTCCACTTCACGTCCAGTCTCTGTCCTCCAGAAACAATCACCTTCTCACCGTTGTAGTTCTGAATCGTCATCCCGCTGTTCTCAGCTGTGATCTGAACAGTCTCAGTGAGGTAGTGGGTACCAGCTCTCAGGTACACGAACGCTCCAGCCTTGCCCGACGCCTTCGATACACCAGCGGAGATGCTCTTAAGCGGATGGTCGATTGAACCATCGTTGGCATCGTTACCCTTGACGAAGTCAACGTAAACAGAGAATCCGCTGCCGCTTGGGAAAACTGGTGTCTTTGGTTCCAAATCCGCAGGAGTGAAGTGAACAGGTCCCGTAACGTTCGTGCAGTCCTTGTTCAGACCCAACGCGTAGTACAAGTTCTCGAACTTTCCGTACTTCGGAAGAGTCTTCTGTCCGTACTCCCATGCCAAGTTTCTCATCTTGCAGTTGAACGACTCAGGTCCCAAAGACCAGACGGCTTCAGCGCCTACCACGGCACTGAGCAGTGTCAGCGTTGCTCTCATATTTAATAAACAACTTAACCTAATTGTAAAGAATGCATATCAGAACATAACAATTCTCAAATCATTTCATTCACGGTAGAGAATCAGATAGAATATTAAAATAAGTAGACTCACTCGTTTATTAAGCGTTGTCTACTTTAATATAATAAGAAAAACAGAATACCTGTAAACATATTGCTGACATCAATCAACGTTTGCACTTTTGTAGACAGGTTCTAAAACATAAAAAAGTACTGCTCCGCTGGAGAACATATTCAATGAGATCGATAGTCTTTTTATGCGCAGATATAGAGTATGTTTACGTAAGCTTGCGGTTATTGAACCTTTATGTTAGAATAAAGGTTTTATTTATTCAAAAGAGAGGGAATAGAAGAAGAAGAAGAACGTTCGCGATATATCAATTAATTTGCTTGGAATAATCAGAATTTTCAATCAGCGCGGGAAATAACGAAGTGACAGCGGTCACCATTCAAAGTATTAAGGTCCGAGTTTTTGATTGGTTCTCAGCATTCAATTTGATTAAGGCCTATTAGTACGGCACTACACTGGCTAAAGCAACAGAGTAGGCGTCCGAAAGGGGGATAAAAAGGGGAAAGGATAGGATAGATTTCAGTAATGCACAGCTGACATTTAGTAAACAACTTAACCAGATTGCAAGAAATGGTAAAGAACAATCCAATACTCAAATCTAAATGATTTCTCCTCTCTGTGTTTTATTTTTATAAAATAACAAACACATAAATGTTGAGAAAGAAAATAAAATGAGAAGGAAGGGTCCTTTACCTGAAAACTTGAATCAGTCAGGAGAGAGAAGGAGGTAGCCTGATACCATAATTAAATACAAAGCAACTTGAAACTGGATAAAACTAAATTAAAGTTCGATCGAACAAAAGTTGATTTGTAAAAAGAGACCAACAGTTTCAGTATTGAAACGCAAACAGGTTTCTATCTTTTTTTTTCACAGTTATAAATAACAAAGGTGGATAAAAGCAACCAAAAAAGCGAAGTAAGAGGAATTCATCAAAAGCAGGGAGTAACTACAACCGACTAACAGGAATGAGATATATTCATAAAAATCAAAGTTAAAAGTTCGTTCTTAAAGTTTTTCAGCCATCTCTTAACTCGAGTAGTCCAGTAGTAGTAGATATCACTATACAGTTGATTAAAATATTTTATTTTATGATACCAATGTAAATCGCACATATACTAGACTTGTAAATTGCGAATTGGAGCCAAAAACAAAGTAAACTAAAGGGGAGGGAAATAACGTTTGCATCAACTACGAAAACAAGAAATGGAAAATCCAAATCGAGTTTGGCTACACATCAACCGACTGTATCGGTATCTGACTCACGTTTAGATTTTTTTTTTTTTTTTTTAAATAATCCTTTACATTCTGAGAAGGGCTCTCGCCCATGAGATAACGTCGTCATCAGCAGGAAACTGTTTTTATTTTTATTTTTTTTTTTATTTCATTTTAATGTTATTGTCGAAGTGTGTTACCTAATTTCATTCACCATCTCCCACCACGACACTTGAACATAGTAAGGCGTGGCAGCCCTATGCCTCAGACACAGTTCTCCCTGAACTTAAGAAAACAACAGCAGATCTAAATAAAGAGCCACTGCTAGTTTCTCCTTTTGGGATAACGTGCTCCACTTACTTTGAGATAAGTAGTTTAGAAAAAAACGACACACACTTCAATTGAAGTGGAATTCTTTTTCAAATAAATGGACAGTAAGTAAAATATTGTTACAAGAAAGAAGAAGATGACTCACACGTTAATGAATTCATACGAAGATCTTTAAACACGTGAATATCAATTACAATAAAAAAGATAACCAACCGTCTGTCGGATATGTTATTTATAATTAAGATAATACCAAATCAAACATACCTTGTGAACAGTAGTTCCCGGTGATTGCGGTGGGCTGTGACCACATTCAGTAGCGTTACCAGTTGGAGTGTAAATCGTCAGGTCGTGAACGATGGTCTTTCCAGGTCCAGAACATCCTTCGCCACTAGCTACTGATTCACTTGTCATAATAACAGTGTTGTTGTAGAAAGCATCTTCGTGACCAGCAATCTGGGCACAAATAATAAACCCAGTACCAACGTATCCGTAAATATTGTTGTAGTGGTAGTTATCGTGACCTCCGTAGTCATTCTTCATACCACGACCACCACTTACAATAAAGTTGTGGTGAGTGTGGAAAAATCCAGAACCATCATCGGTGTCAACAGCCTCCTGCAAGTTGTAGTTGTCGATGAAGAAGTTACGGGTCAGTGTTCTCCATGCCATTTGAACAGAAGGCTGACCGTTTCTCTGGGTCGTTAGAAACGGCTGACGATCCCAATTGTTTAACGGTCCGTTGTCTGATGACTCTCTGCAAGTTGAGAAGACAAGGTTACCTTCCAGAAGATCACCTCCACCAAGACCGTCATTGAAGTTGATACCAGCTCTCGGTCCGTTGAAGAACACATTGAACTTGATCACACTGGCAGCAACCTTTCCTTGGAACCAGAAAGAAGACTGCTTCTCATAGTGTCCGACCTCACGAGCCAAGTTGTTGATGATGGTGGTGTACTGTGGATGGTTACCGTCGGTGGCGTCAAATCCTTCGAGCGGATTGGCCCCAGTCTCGTTGGTGTATCCCCATCCGGCCATACTGTTTCCTCCAATCCAAGAGAACTCGTTGTTGGTGATCGTGGCATTGCGGTTGTATCCAGAGATCATTACTCCGTTACCATCAACACGGGTGATGTGGTTCTGGTCAAAGTGACAGTTCTCAGTTCCCTCGTAGAACACAGCAGCCATTCTATCAAGAGCCCAGTCACCACCAGATGGAACACCGTGAGGGTCCATGTAAGTGTATCTGAAGGCAGTGATCGTGAGACCTCTAATAGTAACATCTCTAATTGGGTTCCATCTGCTCGCGGTGAGGTTGAAGGCGGTCTTCACAGTAGGAATCACGTACTCAGAGTTGTCAGAAGGAGCACCAGTTCCGTTGTAGAAGAAGTACATCTTCGAGGCAGACTGATCGAAGAAGAACTCATTCGGGTAGTCGAACTCTTCCATCACATTCTCAATAAAGAAGTCTCCTCCCTTGTCGTTTCCTCTCGCTCCCTGGAATCCTCCCCTTCCGAAGGTGATGTTATTGTTCATGGTGTCGTACTTTCCAAGTTCAAACATCCAGTTCGCCCATCTCGCAGGTCTCCAAACATTGATGATCGCCCCTTCAGGGTTAGCGTACGGCATGTGGAGACCAGAGTCTGGACCTCCTCCCTTTGGAGCGATCACAGATTCGTTAGGAGTCACTCCCCTTGGAACTCTGAAGGCAAAAGCACCTCCACCTGCAGGGTTCTTCGCACACCAGAATGCTACTGGAGGGTCGTAGATATCACAAGGTCCACCAATACCAACCATGTATTCTTGGAATCCGTAGGTTGTGAAGTTTCTCATCTGAGAAGAGTTGGTGTTAATAACGTAGGTTTGGGTTCCCTGCTTTGACAAGTCAGGTGGGGTCCAAACAGCGGAGGCACTTGGGATCATCTTGACACCGTTTGGATCACCAGCTTCGGCGGTTCTCTCTGGCAACTCAACGTTTCCGTTCGGGAATCTCGCACGGGTCGCACGAATTCCATCTTTTTGGAATCCCCACGCGTAGTCTACTCCCGTGACATCCGTAACGTACATGTTGTTCCCGTCAGCAACGTTGTGTGGAGTCCACTTCACGTCCAGTCTCTGTCCTCCAGAAACAATCACCTTCTCACCGTTGTAGTTCTGAATCGTCATCCCGCTGTTCTCAGCTGTGATCTGAACAGTCTCAGTGAGGTAGTGGGTACCAGCTCTCAGGTACACGAACGCTCCAGCCTTACCCGACGCCTTCGACACACCAGCGGAGATGCTCTTAAGCGGATGGTCGATTGAACCATCGTTGGCATCGTTACCCTTGACGAAGTCAACGTAAACAGAGAATCCGCTGCCGCTTGGGAAAACTGGTGTCTTTGGTTCCAAATCCGCAGGAGTGAAGTGAACAGGTCCCGTAACGTTCGTGCAGTCCTTGTTCAGACCCAACGCGTAGTACAAGTTCTCGAACTTTCCGTACTTCGGAAGAGTCTTCTGTCCGTACTCCCACGCCAGGTTTCTCATCTTGCAGTTGAACGACTCAGGTCCCAAAGACCAGACAGCTTCAGCGCCTACCACGGCGCTGAGCAGTGTCAGCGTTGCTCTCATATTTAATAAACAACTTAACCTGATTGTAAAGAATGCATATCAGAACATAACAATTCTCAAATCATTTCATTCACGGTAGAGAATCAGATAGAATATTAAAATAAGTTGACTCACTCGTTTATTAAGCGTTGTCTACTTTAATATAATAAGAAAAACAGAATACCTGTAAACATATTGCTGACATCAATCAACGTTTGCACTTTTGTAGACAGATTCTAAAACACAAAAAAGTACTGCTCCGCTGGAGAACATATTCAATGAGATCGATAGTCTTTTTATGCGCAGATATAGAGTATGTTTACGTAAGCTTGCAGTTATTGAACCTTTATGTTAGAATAAAGGTTTTATTTATTTAAAAGAGAGGGAATAGAAGAAGAAGAAGGAAGAAGAACGTTCGCTATATATATCAATTAATTTGCTTGGAATAATCAGAATTTTCAATCAGCGCGGGAAATAACGAAGTGACAGCGGTCACCATTCAAAGTATCAAGGTCCGAGTTTTTGATTGGTTCTCAGCATTCAATTTGATTAAGGCCTATTAGTACGGCACTACACTGGCTAAAGCAACAGAGTAGGCGCTCAAAAGGGGGATAAAAAGGGGAAAGGATAGGATAAGGTAGTCGCCCAACAGAGTTCGTCCGGTGGGAAAAAAGCATCGGCCAACTTCATAGATTATTATTTACTCACACTTTTAGTTGGAATTAGCGCAACTTTTACAAATTCCAACAACAGGAATAAGTTACGATGCCACGACTCTCTTATACTAATTAAGTTTTGATATTTACATTCTGAGTAGGATCTTGGCCCACGCAATGATATCGTCATCCTCAGGAAGCTGTTTTATTTATTGTGGCGGAGTAATTGGAAATATTAATAAACAATAAAAACGTTTCGACTCTGAGACAAATTATAATCAAACCTTGTGAACAGTAGTTCCTGGTGACCGTGGTGGGCTGTGACCACATTCAGTAGCCTTACCAGTTGGAGTGTACACCTTCAGGTCGTGAACGATGGTCTTTCCAGGTCCAGAACATCCCTCTCCACTTCCTACTTCAGTTCCGGTCATAACCAAAGTGTTGTTGTAGAAAGCATCTTCGTGACCTGCAATCTGAGAACAGATTCCGAATCCCTTAGCAACGTATCCGTAAAGGTTGTTGTAGTGGTAGTTGTCGTGCCCACCAAAGTCGTTCTTCATTCCCACGTTTCCACTCACGAGGAAGTTCTCGTGGGTGTGGTAGAACGCAGAACCATCATCGTTATCAATTCCCTCCTGCAGGTTGTAGTTGTCGATGAAGAAGTTGCGGGTCAATGTTCTCCATGCCATCTGAAGGGAAGGCTGACCAGTTCTCTGGGATGACAAGAACGGCTGACGGTCCCAACTGTTGAACGGTCCGTGATCTGATGACTCTCTGCAAGTTGAGAAGACAAGGTTACCCTCCAGAAGATCACCTCCACCAAGACCGTCATTGAAGTTGATACCAGCTCTCGGTCCGTTGAAGAACACGTTGAACTTGATCACACTGGCAGCAACCTTTCCTTGAAACCAGAAAGCAGATTGCTTCTCATAGTGTCCGATCTCACGAGCCAAGTTGTTGATGATGGTGGTGTACTTTGGGTGGTTGCCATCGGTTCCGTCAAATCCTTCGAGAGGGTGAGCTCCAGTCTCGTTGGTGTATCCCCATCCGGCCATACTGTTTCCTCCAATCCAAGAGAACTCGTTGTTGGTGATCGTGGCATTGCGGTTGTATCCAGAGATCATTACTCCGTTACCATCAACACGGGTGATGTGGTTCTGGTCAAAGTGACAGTTCTCAGTTCCCTCGTAGAACACAGCAGCCATTCTGTCAAGAGCCCAGTCACCACCAGATGGAACACCGTGAGGGTCCATGTAAGTGTATCTGAAGGCAGTGATCGTGAGACCTCTAATAGTAACATCTCTAATTGGGTTCCATCTGCTCGCGGTGAGGTTGAAGGCGGTCTTCACAGTAGGAATCACGTACTCAGAGTTGTCAGAAGGAGCACCGGTTCCGTTGTAGAAGAAGTACATCTTCGAGGCAGACTGATCGAAGAAGAACTCATTCGGGTAGTCGAACTCTTCCATCACATTCTCAATAAAGAAGTCTCCTCCCTTGTTGTTTCCTCTCGCTCCCTGGAATCCTCCCCTTCCGAAGGTGATGTTGCGAGTCGTGGTGTCGTACTTTCCAAGTTCAAACATCCAGTTCGCCCATCTCGCAGGTCTCCAGACGTTGATGATCGCCCCTTCAGGGTTAGCGTATGGCATGTGGAGACCAGAGTCTGGACCTCCTCCCTTCGGAGCGATCACAGACTTGTCAGGAGTCACTCCCCTTGGAACTCTGAAGGCAAAAGCACCTCCTCCCTTCACAGCTTCTGCACACCAGTAAGCTACCGGAGGGTCGTAGATAGCACAAGGTCCACCAATACCAACCATGTATTCTTGGAATCCGTAGGTTGTGAAGTTTCTCATCTGAGCAGGGTTGGTGTTGGTAATGTAGGTTTGGGTTCCCTGCTTTGACAAGTCAGGTGGGGTCCAAACAGCGGAGGCACTTGGGATCATCTTGACACCGTTTGGATCACCAGCTTCAGCGGTTCTTTCTGGCAACTCAACGTTTCCGTTCGGGAATCTCGCACGGGTCGCACGAATTCCGTCTTTTTGGAATCCCCACGCGTAGTCTACTCCCGTGACATCCGTAACGTACATGTTGTTCCCGTCAGCAACGTTGTGTGGAGTCCACTTCACGTCCAGTCTCTGTCCTCCAGAAACAATCACCTTCTCACCGTTGTAGTTCTGAATCGTCATCCCGCTGTTCTCAGCTGTGATCTGAACAGTCTCAGTGAGGTAGTGGGTACCAGCTCTCAGGTACACGAACGCTCCAGCCTTACCCGACGCCTTCGACACACCAGCGGAGATGCTCTTAAGCGGATGGTCGATTGAACCATCGTTGGCATCGTTACCCTTGACGAAGTCAACGTAAACAGAGAATCCGCTGCCGCTTGGGAAAACCGGTGTCTTTGGTTCCAAATCCGCAGGAGTGAAGTGAACAGGTCCCGTAACGTTCGTGCAGTCCTTGTTCAGACCCAACGCGTAGTACAAGTTCTCGAACTTTCCGTACTTCGGAAGAGTCTTCTGTCCGTACTCCCACGCCAAGTTTCTCATCTTGCAGTTGAACGACTCAGGTCCCAAAGACCAGACGGCTTCAGCGCCTACTACGGCGCTGAGCAGTGTCAGCGTTGCTCTCATTTTGTATCAGCTGATGAAATAAAAGATAAGAGAAACAAACCTCGAGAGTTAATATTATTCAATAATACGATAAATTAACATTGAGTCACTTTATAACGATTACGATAACAATCCTTTTGAATTATATCGTAAATGCAACATGACCAATGGTTTAATAAAAAAAGGGAAAACGTTAGCAAACATCGAGGCAGAACAACTCGCAACCCAGGAAGAAAAACATTAAGATCGATTAATGTTTAATTTTCGCTAGAGCTGGCTTATGCAGGGGACTCAGAATTCGATTATCAACTAAAAGACGAAAATTCAACAACGACAATAACGAAGTAGAAATACACAACTCCAGGAGTATCTAATAGGGGTCACGCAAAAAGAAAAGAAAAAGGAATTAATGTCTCTCTCAAAGAAAAAGAATGGGTTTTGTTCTCTTTATTGATATAACAGTAGTGAATTAAAATGGAAATATAATATTTGGAGGGTTCCCTGTTGGGTTTACGAAAGGTTTTTATTGTTCTTACATTCTGAGTAGGATCTTGGCCCACGCAATGATATCGTCATCCTCAGGAAGCTGTTTTATTTATTGTGGCGGAGTAATTGGAAATATTAATAAACAATAAAAATGTTTCGACTCTGAGACAAATTATAATCAAACCTTGTGAACAGTAGTTCCTGGTGATTGCGGTGGGCTGTGACCACATTCAGTAGCCTTACCAGTTGGAGTGTACACCTTCAGGTCGTGAACGATGGTCTTTCCAGGTCCAGAACATCCCTCTCCACTTCCAACATCAGTTCCGGTCATAACCAAAGTGTTGTTGTAGAAAGCATCTTCGTGACCTGCAATCTGAGAACAGATTCCGAATCCCTTACCAACGTATCCGTAAAGGTTGTTGTAGTGGTAGTTATCGTGCCCACCAAAGTCGTTCTTCATTCCCTGGCGTCCACTCACAAGGAAGTTCTCGTGGGTGTGGTAGAACGCAGAACCATCATCGTTATCAATTCCCTCCTGCAGGTTGTAGTTGTCGATGAAGAAGTTGCGGGTCAATGTTCTCCATGCCATTTGAAGGGAAGGCTGACCAGTTCTCTGGGATGACAAGAACGGCTGACGATCCCAACTGTTGAACGGTCCGTGGTCTCCTGACTCTCTGCAAGTTGAGAAGACAAGGTTACCTTCCAGAAGATCACCTCCACCAAGACCGTCATTGAAGTTGATACCAGCTCTCGGTCCGTTGAAGAACACATTGAACTTGATCACACTGGCAGCAACCTTTCCTTGAAACCAGAAAGCAGATTGCTTCTCATAGTGTCCGATCTCACGAGCCAAGTTGTTGATGATGGTGGTGTACTTTGGGTGGTTGCCATCGGTTCCGTCAAATCCTTCGAGAGGGTGAGCTCCAGTCTCGTTGGTGTATCCCCATCCGGCCATACTGTTTCCTCCAATCCAAGAGAACTCGTTGTTGGTGATCGTGGCATTGCGGTTGTATCCAGAGATCATTACTCCATTACCATCAACACGGGTGATGTGGTTCTGGTCAAAGTGACAGTTCTCAGTTCCCTCATAGAACACAGCAGCCATTCTGTCAAGAGCCCAGTCACCACCAGATGGAACACCGTGAGGTTCCATGTAAGTGTATCTGAAGGCAGTGATCGTGAGACCTCTAATAGTAACATCTCTAATTGGGTTCCATCTGCTCGCGGTGAGGTTGAAGGCGATCTTCACAGTAGGGATTACGTACTCAGAGTTGTCAGAAGGAGCACCAGTTCCGTTGTAGAAGAAGTACATCTTCGAGGCAGACTGATCGAAGAAGAACTCATTCGGGTAGTCGAACTCTTCCATCACATTCTCAATAAAGAAGTCTCCTCCCTTGTTGTTTCCTCTCGCTCCCTGGAATCCTCCCCTTCCGAAGGTGATGTTGCGAGTCGTGGTGTCGTACTTTCCAAGTTCAAACATCCAGTTCGCCCATCTCGCAGGTCTCCAGACGTTGATGATCGCCCCTTCAGGGTTAGCGTATGGCATGTGGAGACCAGAGTCTGGACCTCCTCCCTTCGGAGCGATCACAGACTTGTCAGGAGTCACTCCCCTTGGAACTCTGAAGGCAAAAGCACCTCCTCCCTTCACAGCTTCTGCACACCAGTAAGCTACCGGAGGGTCGTAGATAGCACAAGGTCCACCAATACCAACCATGTATTCTTGGAATCCGTAGGTTGTGAAGTTTCTCATCTGAGCAGGGTTGGTGTTGGTAATGTAGGTTTGGGTTCCCTGCTTTGACAAGTCAGGTGGGGTCCAAACAGCGGAGGCACTTGGGATCATCTTGACACCGTTTGGATCACCAGCTTCGACAGTTCTCTCCGGCAACTCAACGTTTCCGTTCGGGAATCTCGCACGGGTCGCACGAATTCCGTCTTTTTGGAATCCCCACGCGTAGTCTACTCCCGTGACATCCGTAACGTACATGTTGTTCCCGTCAGCAACGTTGTGTGGAGTCCACTTCACGTCCAGTCTCTGTCCTCCAGAAACAATCACCTTCTCACCGTTGTAGTTCTGAATCGTCATCCCGCTGTTCTCAGCTGTGATCTGAACAGTCTCAGTGAGGTAGTGGGTACCAGCTCTCAGGTACACGAACGCCCCAGCCTTACCCGACGCCTTCGACACACCAGCGGAGATGCTCTTAAGCGGATGGTCGATTGAACCATCGTTGGCATCGTTACCCTTGACGAAGTCAACGTAAACAGAGAACCCGCTGCCGCTTGGGAAAACCGGTGTCTTTGGTTCCAAATCCGCAGGAGTGAAGTGAACAGGTCCCGTAACGTTCGTACAGTCCTTGTTCAGACCCAACGCGTAGTACAAGTTCTCGAACTTTCCGTACTTCGGAAGAGTCTTCTGTCCGTACTCCCATGCCAAGTTTCTCATCTTGCAGTTGAACGACTCAGGTCCCAAAGACCAGACGGCTTCAGCGCCTACTACGGCGCTGAGCAGTGTCAGCGTTGCTCTCATTTTGTATCAGCTGATGAGTGTTAATAAGAAGTTAGTAGTCATTACATCCTTTATAAATAATAATTATTAATAACCTGTTAAAGAATAGGAAATGTAAATTTAAAAAAAAGGGACACAAACTATTCCTGAATGAACGATTTAACAGCTCAAAAAGCAACAGCAGAAGCAGTGTAAATAATATGATCGCGGTAGTGATCAACTGGCAGTGAATAGATAAAGCTACAACACAAGTATTCAAACTCGTGTAGAATGCAACAACTGAAGAAAGTTCATCTCGTTGAGCTGAACTTTCTTCCAGTTCGAGAAGACTTCCTTTGACTTAATTCAGGTTGTAAAATATAAATATTAAGAAACTGAAGTAACTTTTGATGCAATGGATAAAAAGGAGCTGGATTTCTATAACAGCAAACAGATGTTAAGAGAATGTGAAAACAAGAGTAATGAACAACTGGTTCTCCCCTTGAAACTTTTTGAAAAATATGCTGAAGTGATATCTGAGTCACACTCCCATCATCAATTGCTTTAGAAACACATTGTCTAAATCCTTGAAATGTTAAACAATTCCTGTCAGTACAGTATTCTGTGTATAGTTTTTGAAGAACTGGTTGATTCTCACTAATTATTTTATTAACACTGTCATTCATAACTAAACTATTCCAGTCATTCAACCCAACATAGAATGCGTTAGGTAACACGTGCATATGAAGTAGCGTATGAAGTTTCTCAAAGAACGATGTTTCGTTACCGACGCCTTTTATTTGTATGTTCGCAACAGCAATTTTAACCAACAACAGTAAGAAATCAACAAACGGAATTGGAGAATCAGTAACATTTAGCTGTCGTAGTTGCTCTGTGGTTCCAACGAATGATGTGTTTCTCTTGCTGCGACGTCGTCGGGGGGGTTCTGAGTCGGAATTGAACTTGATGTCTTTTAAGAATGACTGAACACCAATTTTAGAAATACCTCCATTCAGACTGTAGTAGTCATAGATGCATCTTAAACGTTCCAAGTGAAGTGTTAACAGTTTCTTCATGAGATCTTTTTGATCACAATTATCAGTTATTGAATCAAACAACGACTGTGTGATAAGTGAATTCTCAGCAAAAGGCTTCTGCGGCATTGCCGCTACCGGCTGTGAAACCGACGGCAAATAAGCTACAAAATGAGAAATTAACGATGTCTGTAGTTTATTACTGCAAGAAGACAACATATCTAACCAATCCCTTGCTGCAGAATCTTCGCTAAGCCGAGCTTCAATAAGAGTATGAGTGCTGGCATTTTCATCAATAGAAGACTCTTGCATGTCTGGTTCAGGTCGAGATCCCAACCACTTGACGTGATCTGTTGTGAGTAACGTCAATACAATTTTAACTAATGAAGCGATTCTTAACGATGGGTAGGACATCATGTCTTGTGGAGATGTTAAGATTTTAACACCGAGTTTCTTAACCACAGATAAATATAATTCTATTCTGTCAACAGTTGCTCTGGTATCACTAATAGCTTGCAAGTCAACAGTGTGTGGGGCGATTGAGAAAATTAAAAATAACATTCCTGGGTTGTTGTTTTGTTTTGTATTAGACCTACGAAGTACTCCTGGTGATGTAAGACGTTTAAAAAATACAAACCAGTAATATCATTTAATGCTGATTCTTCTAAGAGGTCTCTGGAACTGTACTCTTCGCTAACAAATAACTCTATTTCATCGATGTTAAGACGAAGTGTGCTCCAATATGTTTTAGTTCGTTGTTTTACCCAAGCTGTTAGAATACATGTCAAAGTACCACCACGTTGAATGAGGTCGCACAACTCTGTTCGAACAGGACTGCGATCGACTGCTATTTTCGGAACTCGTTTCCTTATTAACTCCAGCATTCTGATGTTGTCTCTCGCGAGTTGCTTTTCTCGTTCACAAGCTTGGATACTTGCTTGTTCTAGTTTGGTATTTAAGTTGCTTTTTACCTCCTCAAGCTTTGATAATTTCACTGTAAGATCTTGATTTATTCCTTTTAAACGAGCGTTTCTCTTGCTGGATTCTTCGTCTTTTTCTTTGACCTGAGTCTGAGTTCGGACTTGTAGATGAACGTAAGAAACTTCCAAATCTTTAACTCTCGATTCGAATTGAAGACATCTGGTTTTCCAATGTTCCATAAGAGACTCGGCTGATGTTTTTTCGTGTTTTAGTTTTGCAATAGCGGACTCTGTTCTGACGTAGTGGTGCCAAGCCTTCAGTACTCTGCGTAATGCTTGTCTAGCACCTTGTCTCATAACTCTTTTTATAATTTTCATTCTTGGATCTTCTGTGTTTGCTACTCTAGTTCCGTGAAGCTCTTTGTAAGTTCTATACTGACTGTATGCCCTACAGAGTGCATCATACTCTGAAGAAGTTTCTAATAAACAACACGGTGCTAGTGTTGGTGTACTACAGAATAGTTGAATGTGGAGGTGTTGTCGCATACAATTAGCAAAGTTATGAAATACCGGAGACAGTGTCTTACAGAAGGCAAATATTAAATCCATTCTCGCACACAATGATGACGTCGAATCACTGACAGTAGCTGTCGACAATCTGCAAATCAATTCAATTTGTTCTAAATAACTCCGACGTGAACCTGTGCTGGCGATGTCACTCAATTGACGGGAAACGACTCCCCACTTTTCATCCAATTCGAGTGCTTCCTGATCCAAACCTGTCACGCTATCTAATAAAGCGTCTTGCATAGAATCGAACCCGCTACTTTCCGTAGATAGTAGATTCTTCTTTTCTGCATAACTTGACAACCACTTTCTCGTGTCAGGTCCTGAAATCGACCCAACCTTTGCTGATGTCAACAACGGTAACCTAGTCTGCTCAGGTATACGTAATCGACGAGATTTACTAATTGATTTAAAGGTAGGTGGGGAAGGCTCAACTCTATGACTATGACATGTCGGTGAAGTGTGATGTATCATAATTATATCTGAAAATTATTAGTTGTCGTCGTCGTCTTTTCAATCCAACCTGATATATAAAGAAATAGTATGTAAAGAATGACCGTTCTTAGTATCTCAATCGTAAACAAATAACAAACCAGATGACGAAGTTGCTAGCATGAGGAAAAATCGGGAAAAGGAGAGCAAATGTCACGTCACGCGATTAACAAAAGTGAAGAAATTATTGTGTTAGCCTGGATAGTGGAATTGAACAAAAAACTCTTCTTCAATTCATCCGGTAAAAAGGGGGAGTAGGGGGAAAACGTTTTTTAGACGGAGGAAACGGGGGAAAAAAGAGGAATCAAACGAAACAAAATGAGAATAACGACAACATTCACCTCACTATTGAATAGTCAAAATGACTAGTCTAGTTTATAGAATACGTTTGTTTATTATTAATATTTACCATCCATTTACTGCATAGAAGACTGTGCCCTACTTCTTCTGTTAATTTGTCTTCCAATAAGCTCACGAAGACTTGGGTGTTGATGGCAGGATGCACAGATTCGAATGTAACCTTTCGTTGGAACCATTTTATTTGGTGCACACTCCGCGCAGTGAAGTCTCCCACATCCACGACAGTGATGCCGACGTAGGAAGAACGTGAATTTAGATTGACAACCGTGACAAGCATCAGAACTGGTATCAGCTTCCCAAGTAGACTCCGGTAAGAAGAGCGGAACAGGAGGTTGATTTCCTACCGAAGAAGTAGAAAAACGTCTCAAAGAAGAAGGAGAAGGAATTGATGGAAGTGGTGCAAGTGGAGGAGTAACAACCCTCTGTTGAGATATTGGTGGAGTAACATGTGCTGGAGGAGGTGGGATAAATACTGGCATAGCTCTAATAACTCTCTCTTCAATAACATCTTCATCATCACCTGGAACAGGAGCTGCAGTACATCCTCCAGTTTGTATCTTTTCAGCAATAACTGGCTTGGCTGTCTCACACATCTGACACTTCTCATCACCAGGTACGTTATGAAAAGTACATATTAGACATTCCCAAGGAACTACATTAATGATATCACCAGGATGTTCTGTTTCATCGTTTTCATTAATTTCTCGCTGTAGTTGTTGAGCGAATTCCTCATCTTCTTGATCCTGATAAGTTGAGATGTCAACATTTTGATGACGAAGCTCAGCAACGATGGCTTGAGCGAGTCCGTCCTCCATAAGGAAGTCAGTTTTACTAATCCGCGGTGGGTCAAATGCTTCTCCACGAAGGAGGGGTGACAGGGGATCAGGATTAGCGGTAGCGAATAAAGGGAACAGCTCTCCAACCATTTGAGCAATCTCACTAATCTCAGCACCTCCTCCTTTGAATGATTTAATTAAAGCTCTTGATATGAGTCCTTCAGTTAGTAATCCTGTACCTGAGGTGTCAATAAATTCAAACCAAGAACCTGGATCAGTAATTAAACTTGGAGGTGGTTTATGTCTCCTTCCTGGAACATTCATTCGTACGAATTCTAACAGTCCATCAGCTTCCTCACTTGTTAGGGTTCCTGTGTTTGACTTGTCCCAATCTTTCCATCGTTTATCAACAACAGACTCTAATATATCACAGTCAGTGTTGACTGTTGCTAGGAGGACGTCTCGTACTTCCATTTTTGTTAGTTGGCCTGTTTTTGTTGTACAGGCAAGTTGGAACCATAATTTAGGTTCAAGACGAGGGTCAGGCATCTTCGTCATAATTGTGAATGGAGTACGACACAGCGGACAGCGAAAGGTCTGCTCCGAATCAGGTCTCAGATCAGTAACACACTCTTCGTGGAAGTAGTGCCGACAAACTCGAAGGCGATCGGTGTCAACGAAGACGACTGAAGTTCCGTCACAAAGTGGTTCAAAGCAAACTGCGCATTCCGCATGATGTGCTGCAGCATCTCCGGCATTTCTAGCTGCTGATGGCGCTGTTTCTTGAACTTCAGTACTTTCAACTGGTTTTGTACAAGTGCCTTGATCTAATAATGCCTCAAGCATATCAATACTTCTCGTCTTCTCTAATACTGATCTCGGATCACCAGTTGAACCTGATGACGATGATGCGAATGAATATCTCTTTATCTTTCTGTTGGTCGGTTGACCATTTTGAGCATTTTCTAAAAGCCAATCCGGTACGACATGTGACGCGCTTGGCTCAGAAGGCTCACTTCCTGAAAACCGTCTGCTACTTGGAGGAGGAAGAGCCCTGAATTGATCTACTCTTTCTGTTTGTTCTTCATCGCGAACAGTTGAAAGCAGCTCACTTGGTGTTGCAGCTGTCTGCATTAACTCGGTCACAACATCATCTCTTGGTGATGGTACAGTGTAAGTAGGGTTTACTTTATTATGTTCTCCCACTGTTGGCTGCACAACTTCCTCACTCGGAACAACTTCAGGAACAACAGCAGGAGATGTAATATTATGAACTTCTGATTGAACAGCAGGCTGAATATTAATTTTATTCAAGTTTGCGAGTCGTTCAGATGCTGTCAGACCAGCGATGGCTTCGATCTCATTCTGTGATGTCGAGTTACTGACACCAACTGAAGGCTGAATATTAACTTGAGTACTACTAACAGCCTCATTAGAATACATCAACTGGTTCTCTACAGAACTATCTTCTGAGTGTGTTGGAATCGTGTTGTTATTTCTCACTGAAGGTAGCGATTGATTTTCAGGTATTTCATCCTCCGGTTTGTCAGCAAGTTGTTCAGTCAATCCATTAGTTGAAACAGAAGTGTCACAAGGAAAGTGATTTACTGAAACGCTTGCTGTGGACGTGGATGTCTGAACTTTGTGATTCTCTACCTCAGGTTCATTATCTGAAGTAAGCCGCCCGTTGATTGTGAATTGTGATTCTCTAACGGGTACTGCTATTGCTTCTTTCAAAAGAGATCCATTTGGTATTCCAGCAAGTGGTTCACTCACACGCGGACTTACAGTTGAAGGAATCACTTCACTTGTATCTAGTGTAGGATTACTGCTCTGACTTACATTGTTGGTTTCAATTGGATTGATTGCTGCAGAGACGTCACCGTTTTGATGGTTCCGATTATCCATTAGAATATTAGAATTCCATTTATTATTATTGAGCGAATTATTATACAAGGATTTACCCTCTAATTCAGACTGTGCTACTTCATCAGTATCAGTCGGAGTTATCTTAAGTTGACCTTTTTTATCTTCCGTTCCAAAGAGGAACGAATCAAAGAAGGCATCATGTGCTAAATCTCCTTCAGGAGGTACGACTCCCTCCATCGACACAGTGCTATCGATAAACTGAGTGCATGTGTTGTAGGTTCTGATTGTGAAAAAAAAAAACGAAATTTATTTAGTCCACAGTTACTATTAAATTCATCACGAATATTCTATTAGTCAGTGGTCTGGGTAAATGATCAGAGAAGCACAATAATAATAAGAAAATATAAAAATCCTTATATAACCTGTTAAGGCTACGGGATGTTTGTGTAAATCCAAAAAAAAAAAAAAAAAAGACAAAAAGTTGAGAAAGTATGACGAGTATGAAAATCAAACAAAACATAAATAGTAACTTTTTTATAGTAACATAACAAAATGATGAGATTAGTTTTAAAGGTGATGACTTCACCGGGTTCTACTTGGAGCGAATTTTTTTCTGTTTTTTGGAGCAGACCTTCCCTCAAGAACATCGAAATAGTTAGACGTCAGACCAGCTTTTGGAGACTTCGGACTGGACGGCTCAGCTGACTCTACAGTACCAGCTGTAATGAATGAAGTCTCTTGAACAGCTATATCATTCGGAGTATTATCAACAGGTGAATTGATACCGACATGTTGCTTCATTGTAACCCATTCTTGATGTGTCATTTCTTCTGGTTCTGCTTCTGCTAAATCCGCAGCAGTTGCCATCTGTCTTTGCATAAAATAATTCTCACGAAAAGGCAATACCGCTGCAGCCATTGACACAGCCGCATACCCAGCTGTGAGCTCTCCTCGGATTCTCCAGGCCTGTTGAGGTTTATTTCCTTCGAATATACTCTTGAAGAATGCCTTTAGTTTGTCTTTCATTCCGATGAAGACTTCTTTCCAAGTGACTTCACCATCACCATCCTCATCAAATTCACCTAATAAAGCAGTTTGGAACTTCTTATGTCGACCCTCTAGTACGAATAACGTCTTCCAGACATAGATATACGCTGTTAACCATCCAATAGAAGTTCCTATTTTTAACACCAAGAGAACGATACCAGTGATGTTCCTCACTAATTCTGATAAGTCATCAGTGAAGTAGATAAGAGCTAAATTCATTGTAACAATTTGAGCTCCCAATGCCATAGTTTCGGTTACGTGATTAGCACCAGCCGTAAAAGGATGATATAAAACATTAAGACATAGAAATACAACCAATGTCCACTGAATTAAGTAAAGTCTATTCCACAAACTTCTACTGTAAGTAGCGATAATTGCGACAATTATCTTGCGAAACATAATAACGAATTCCCAATGCCAGTATTCTGTTCGAAGACCTCTACTTAAAAATGCAACTTTTGATCTAATAAGCGCCTCATCAAGACGATCCTTATGACAATGCATATACAAAGCAGTAACACCAGGTAAAAGGATCGCATACAGCGACAAGAGTACTATATTCCATGTAGCGAGTCCCCACCATGAAGATGTATAGCATTCAGTGTTTGGATCAACTAGGAGATAGTGATCGTTGTTAGGACCAAGCTGATCACATACAAATAACCCAATCATTACTTTAACTATAGCAGGTAGGGTAAAAAAGAAAAAGACGATCATCGCGCTGATAATTTTATCGATTAAACCTGTCTTCCATTCTCCGAATATCTGAACAGGTATAGCCTCAGGACAGGGATAGATCTTTCTATCAGCTCCACTGACTCTAAACATAACATCATGCGTACCTAATATATTACCTACCACACTAAACTGAGTCATTGTTTCATCAGCAGTAAAGCTTAATACAGGAGGTACAAATGTTAGGCCAGAGCCGGTTGGTATCAGGCTGACATCTGTTTTTTTTTTTTTTTTTTTTTTTTTTTTTTTCAAACATAAGTAAGAATGGAGAGAGGAAAAAAAAATGATGACATACCAGTTGGAGGAGGACGACTAACTTTTACTACGAGAAGTTCAGATTCTGAACCACAAAAAAGATCAGGCAACTTGGGTAGGTGAAACACCCTTGCAAGGGCTGAGATACTCGCATTTCTTGGCCGTGATAGTTCTTTCTGTTGTGGTTTGTCATTCTGGTTTGCGACTGTTGTCTTACCACTAGGAACAAGAAAACCCAATAAATTCATCATCGGTGAAAGGATGCTCTGCGGACCATCATCTGGAACCTCATCTTCAGTTGATAAGAATGTGATGGAAGTATCGAATGACATGGTCTCTTGATCTTCTTCATCACTAAGAGCTGCGTAGACTTGTAGTGCAATACTTACAATAGTAATGACACCAATTGCAAGTATCGGTAGCAGGATAACGATTAACCACCTTGTGTAGTAACTATCATGAAGAAGACATGAAACAGGTCCAATCCCACCTGAAAAGGTAAGCAGTTTCCCTTCCAATTCAAAAATAACATGCAAACCAGACGGCCATGTTGCCGAACCAGCAGCCATTGCACACGTCTGAGCCCATGTAAACATCTGTTTAAATTGTACAAATCCCATAGACTTTGAACCTTTGATGTTTCCTTTAAATGTTAAAGCAATAACCAAACCTATTGCAACTATCCAAGCGGCAATAATAAGAATGAATAAGATGATCGTCAGCCATAATGGATGGCACTTTTCACAGATGTCTCCCGCGAATCCATAACCAGAAGAACACCTCATGCATAATATTGATAGCTGATCGTGACCATCTCTGCATAATGCACCTTCAGCTGTGGGTGTACAGGCACTGGTTGGTTGACATTTATAAAAGCGAGTGTACACTGATTGCAGTTCACTTCTTGCTTCAACATTCGACAATGACGGTATTGTAGAGTAATTAGCTAATTGCCATCTCCAATAACCAGCAGCAACACCGACAGATGCAGTTCCATCACAAATACCTCCCTCAGGACAAAGTCTACACAACGGAGTATAAACAACCGCCTGCATATCTTTTCGTTCACATGAGATTCTTTCAAGTTGTGATGTTTGTGTTCCAGATATAACTGTTTCGTTAACACTATTTAAGTAATCAACATCTTGAATGACTGTTAAATTTATTTGATACTTAACTCCAAATAGCGTCGTGTCTGCTGACATAGTTAATGAGTTACATGTGCATTCATACATTCCAGTAAATGGATTCGCTTGAAAAGTCATCAACTGACCGGTCACCTCAATACCTGATCCTGGGTGTCCTATTCCCCAAAGAGTTCCAGAAACAAGTTGATCGGGATTAGGAACCTGATGGTTGTGTTAATAGATAGCATTTGAACATCATAAATAAACTTATCTGAGAGAAGAAAAAAAAGAAGCACAAACCTTTAAGTTCCCAGCAGCATCAAGAAGCTCTAAGACAGGTAACGGTGATATCTTTCGATTCGTATCAATCTCACCAACAGGACCTTCAACTAATCCGAGGTGATCAACATCTCCAGCGACGATCTCAAATTCAAACTGTTGCCGTACTCGAGGTCCTTCAGATCTTGCAATCCCTGACAGACTTGAATAAACTTCATACATAGCAGTACAAATAGCTGCACGAGGTCTTCTCAAATACAACCCTTCCAACGTTCCTCTACCCTTTTGAAGAGGTGCAAAAGGCATTTCTGATACCAAGTGCACTTCCGTGCTGGGTAGTGAATGCTGGATAAGTAGTTTAAAAACTTCTCTGTTTGATACAGAGCTGGGTATGCAGGAAACCGACTGTTGGATAGTCAGAATAAGATTTTCGGTGACTAAAGGGAAGAAGACATGACCTTCACTGTCGAGACCGTTCATTTGTAGTGGTGGGATACTACTGGTTGGACCAGATGGGATTTTTAGTTCGGTAGGTACTCGTAAAGAGACGAGAGTACCAACAATTTCATAAGGTACTTTCATAACACTTTTGATAACACCGTCTTGTGTGATTTTAATAAAAGACTTCCCATGATGACTTGGTCTAGGCCAACTAGGTTGAATACAAGTAACTAGAGTAGATCTGTGATAGTATCCTGGAGTTACAGTCTCAAAGGAATCATCGTAGAATACACAAAGTAGATAGCCACCATTATCAAAACCGTAACCAGTAATTGAAACATTCATTCCACCGCTCATCAATCCTTTTGATGGAGATGCGTAGACTGGAGTAGCACTGAAGACTCTTCTTAACTTCGCATTGTCATTATTTGTGTATCTGTCAGGTCCAGCGAATGATACATCAACGTGATCAGCAGCACATGCGCTACTGCCAGTCTCAGTTGGTAATGTCACACACACCACTGTTGTACTATTAAATGATTTCACTTCTGAGACTAATCCAGCAATTCTACAAAGTGGTTTCTGACCAATTGAAAGTGAAGGAAAACCTTTTCCAATAACAGTAATTGGTGACCCACCTCTAGAGTCAGCTACTGATGGAGTTACACTCTCCACAAAGTATGTATTCATCGTAATTATTCGAAGGTACGAAGTTCCAGGAAGAGCGAATACCGTCGACGAAGCCTCAAATACAACAACATCAGCAGCTTCTTCAGCCTGACCAGCATGGTATGTCAGTTGTGTAGAACCACTTACTTGTACGGTTTCAGAGTTAAACCTGTAGAGGAAGGCTGGTAGGGGACTACCAGTTGAAGAGAGGGCATTCACTGATATATAACCTTCATTCGATGCTGTGTCTATTGAGATGCTTTTTACCGTCCAAGTCCCTTCAACTTCAAACACCGCAGAGCAATTTCTACCACTCGCACTTGAGCAGTCAACTAATTGCTCTACTTTTGTAGTATCAAATATACTCGACTTATCAATACGTACTACATAAAGTATTGGTCCCCTTCGTATAGCAGCGTATAAGAGGTTTGCTACGGTTGTTATTTTTTCATATTGCATACCATCTCCAATGGTTGTGTGCATAAGTTCTAGCTGCTTTGATTGTCTAAAAGAGACTGCAGCTCGCACTAAGTCTGATGTCTTACTGGTATCGATGCTTAAGATAGTGATGTCATGTAGAGCTTTCTGTTGTAGAATTCCGCCAATAAAAATAGTTTCACCCTGAACTATTACAAAATATAAATGGGCATACGCTGCTAATTGTTGTTTGTGTACTATCCTGGGACCCATTCCAGATACAGATGCAAATTTCAGGTACGCAGATGAAATTTGATTTGAAGCAGAACCACCAGTTGTAGGACCATATGCAAAACACCAAATCCCATTAGGAAGAGAGACAGAAAACAGAAGATTCGGTGTTGGTAATGTGTTCAAAGTAGAAACACTTCGTACTGCGACAGCTTGCAACAAGAATAATGAAGTCGTGTGTTTTATTGTAAGATTATTCCTGAATAGTGTGATTAATTGCATTCCAAGAGTTGGGTGTTCATTTACTAATTCCACTGTGTCAGATGAGAGTGTTCCGTAGGTAATATTACCTTCCCAGTTTTTTAAATTATCAGATAAAAGTTGAGCATATTTGGGAGCGTTCCCAATGACCTCAAAGACTGCTGGTGGAGTACTCGCGACGATAACTCTTCTGTATCCCAGATCTTTAAGCATGAAAGACTTCTTCATATTACTGTACTGAATACTAACTGGTGCTGCAGCTGATGCAGCAGCTGATCGCGTGATTTTAATGTCAGTAGTTTGGCACTTGGTGCCAATATACCCCTGTTTGCAATACTGACATTGATCACCATCGTAGTAACCATTTTGTGGATTAGAATAACACTCACACTTACCAGTGAGTTGGTCACACAGCTGTTGATTACCAGAACATCGACAGAGAGTTAAACACCGAGATCCCCAATAGTTTCTTTCACAAGACTCGCAAATAGAACCTGACCAATACCCGTGAGTGTTATTGTGAATACACTCACAGCCTGTTGGACCACATATGACTGCTTCTTTTCTAAACGTTTGGCAATGATCACTCACCACACAGTGTGTTTGACAAGTTTCTCCGTAGTAGTCTGGAAGGCAAGTACACTTTCCCGTGCCAGTGTTACCATCAGAACAGTTTCCTCGAGCGTTGCAATGTTTTACAAGTCCGTTGATTGTGACTTTACCGCTGCACTCATCCGAGCAGCTTGGACCATAGAAACCATTGTGACAAATACAACCTGAAATATCTGTTGTTCCATTCACACACTGAAGGGTGCAGTTCCCACCAACCCATCCTGGAGCACATCGACTGCAGTCTGCACTTCCCCAATATCCTGAAATAGAATCAGAGTAACAATTACAACTTGACTTTAATTGAATACAATCTCCGTTACCACTACAGGAAGTCAGACTGTCTAGCATCCCAAGGCATCTTTCTGTACAACCAGCACCTCTCCATCCTACATCACAGGTACAGTCACCTGTTCCAAGTGCACCATCATCACAAGTACCGTGAAGCTCGTATGCTGCAATGGCTGTATTGTACTGTCCGCATGGAGATCTAAAGGTACCTGGGCATTCCTTCTCACACAGAGTCCCTGCAAAACCTGCATTGCATGTACACGTTGCTTGAGCATTGCAAACTCCTCGGTTAGTCCTGCAATTCGGACATTTTAGTTCACATATGTCACCAACATAACCAGAGTCACAAACACACTGACCTGAACCAGCCTTACCTTGATCACATAATCCGTGATTACTACAAGGTAGAGGTGCATCGGCTGAGGCTCCAGGACACCAGTTCTGGCATTGACTTCCCCATCGTGCTCCAGAACACATGTGCCGTTGACATATTGCTGGTCCGCTGTCTTGGCAGGCGTTGCCACATCTTTGAGTAGCGTAATCTGAACAAGTAATACAAACAGCTACCGCTGATCCATTTAAAGCAGGTACACATTGTCCATAACCAGAACATGGTATTGGAGTACATCCAACACAAGGAGCTGCTAAAGGACATTGATAATGACATCCTGTGTCTGGTGACATGTAGTTTGGGTGACATCGATCACAAGCAACACCTGTCCAATATCCTTTAGTTTGTGATGTATGACATGAACACTTTCCTGTTAGAATACTACAAGTACCATGATTACTACATGGAGTGATTGCTCCACCAGCACATTCTACTTCACAACCTTTGCCTGCCCAGCCTGATTGACAGACGCAGTGGCCAGTTATAACGTCACAAGATGCAGTGACACCTCGACCACTGCAAGGAGTACCAGAGCCAGGGCATTTTTGAGTACACGTCGAACTGTAGTAGCCGTCAGAACAAGAAGAGCAAGTGTCACCACTCCAATATCCAACTGTTGAATCTTGACTGCATAAACAGTTAGCAGTCAATCGGAAATCATCCCAATAACAACTTCCATGATTACCACACACTCCAATTGGTGTTTGATATCCTGGACATGGGTATCCACACTCTGGACCTGACCAACCAAATGTACAACTAGTGCAGTTACCGTAACCTGCTACTCCATCATCACAGACACCATGACCAGAACAAATAAAAGTATTTACTGAAGGACATCTATCAGCACAAAGTGATCCATAATACCCAGGTATACATTCATTACAGTCTGATCCCATCCAAAACTGAGTTGCGGCGACTGTGCAGATGCATGCACCTGTTCCTGTGTGTCCTTTTGAACAGAAACCTCTTCCTCGACAGACTCCTTCAGGTGTGCCAAGACCTGGGCAGGGATCAGTGCAGGAGATACCGTAGTATCCATCAGCACAAGTATCACAAGCATTGCCAACCCAATAACCTTCACCTCCTGAGCCGTATGCACAGTGACATGCACCAGATCCAGAGTTACCATCATCACAAGTACCATGACCAGAGCAGGGGTTACATGCACCACCTGGGCACTCGCTAACACAATTTGCTCCAAAGAATCCTCGTTCACATAATCCGCAGTCTACTCCACCCCAGGATCCAGATGATGATTCTCTATCACAAATACACTTCCTGGTAGTGACGTCACAAACACCATGACCAGAGCAAGTGTAAGGAATTACTATATCAGGGAGTTGTTCCCATCCAGGGTAGCCAGGACATGTTTCATTGCAAAACGGAGGTAAAAAGGGAGGTTCGCAAATATCACAAGTGATACCAGACCAATAGCCATCAACTGACTCTGAATAACAATTACAAGAACCATCAGAAAGAGAACAACTTCCATGATCACTACAAGGAGTTGATGCGCCTCCCTGACACTCAATAGTACATCCTGTCCCTGCATGTCCGCTGTGACAAGTGCAGTCGCCAGTTCCGAAGTGGCCGTCGCTGCAAATTCCACGAGTTTCACCGCCGCAGGGCATGGCTACGTCAGCTCCAGGACATGGTATGTCGCAGTCTATACCAGCGTAGCCAAGTTTGCAGATACATATCCCGGCAGCATCACACTCACCACCGCCACCAATAAAGCAAGCAGTACAATCATGTTGACAAAATACACCAGCAATCCCAGGATTGCAAATGCAACGACCTGTACCGTACTCACCAGAATCACACTGGCCTGCGTTGTTGCAAATATTGTTGTTAAGGATTGGACATGTACAGCTGCAAGTACCCCGAGCACAAGTAGCTGGATTCCCCCAAGTCCCGTCATTAGGACAGACTGCTAGTGCGCATTCGGTTGACGTACGAAAGCAATCAGTTCCACAATATCCCGGGTAGCAGTCACAACCAGAGTCACCACACTTACCGTGACCATAACACTCTAAACCACTTGAATCTATTACACATATTTCTGTACAGCTCTCACCAGACCATCCCAAGTCACAATAAGAACAATCATCTTTAGTCCAGAAGCCTTGAATTGCATTACTGTAACAGATGCAGGTCCCATCAGATTCGCAGGTTCCGTGTCCAGAGCACAACACGTGAGCAGAATGGAGAGGTTCATTTGAGAATTGTTTTACGACAACTGAACCAGGACACTGTTTATGACAATCAGTATCCCCCCAGGAAACATCACACGAACACATACCAGTCCCACTACGGAGGTTGCTACACTTTCCATGACCAGAACAGAAGAATCCTCCTGGACAGAGACCATCACAATTAGATCCAAAGTAATCACGAGAACAGTCAAAACAATCTGTTGACGGATTCCAATTCTCAGAATCGCAGGTGCAGCTTCCGTCACCAAAAGACGTGTCGTTGCAAATTCCGTGACCTCCACAAATAAAATCAGATGATGTTCTATCAGGATTCTGAATACCAACACCTGGACAAGGTGTGCAGGTACTACCAGAGTAGTTCCTAGCACAAGATGTACACAAACCTGTCGCGTTGACTCCATAATCACAAACACCATATTCTGAACATAAACACTTTGATGTACATTCCATACCAAAGTAACCCTCCAGACAATCACTGCAGTCAGTGCCTGACCAGTAGCCGAGTGTTGGTGAATTCCTACATACACATTCTGCAGTCTGAGTACATATGCCGTGTCCTGCACATGGTTTTCCATCAATTGGAGTACACATGGCTATAAAATATATTGGAATAGAAGCGTCACTCCATTCTCCATTCATTCGAAGTCTAACGAACGCTTGTCGTGTAGTTAGTTTTTCATAGCGATGGCAGACAATTTCAGTTGCGCTGATGACTTCTGCGTACTGACAAGGTGACTCGGATATTTCAAGTAGGGCGGTGGTGTTACTTGTGAAATTGGCTCCTGGTTTATTGTACTTTTATGAACAATGAAAGAATACAAATAATATTTAAAATAAAATAAAATAAAACAAACCAACAACAGTGATAGGATCCATCCCTCTAATACTACAACCCTCTGATGGACATCCTTTTATCATCGTTATCACAGGAACACTTCTAAAGGTGAGTTGTGTATTTGTAACACTTTCTTCATCTCCAATTTTTAGTGATAAATCAAAAGTAGGATCGGAAGCCATGTAAATATGAGCAGTTCGATGCCGTAAGGAGTACTCATTGCATAATAAAAGAGTACTGTTAACGACTATTAAATAATCACACTCAATATTTCCTATAAACAAAACAGGAGCAGTACCTTCAGTCGTGTCATTCATCCAAGGGACAATATCAAAACCAGAACCGTGAATGATGATTTCACCATCGACAGTTGGACATGCTTGTCCGGTGTGTTCAGTTAGAGTACATGAGGCTGAGTGTAGTTCTGGTCTTTTCATGAAAGATGCAAATACATTACTGCTGGATTCAAAATAATGTTGTGATGCTGTATCAGATAAGACGTTGATGAATACCATCACCCTCCCTTCTACTCCAATTATGGGATAATTTATTTTTGGGATAAAACAAGAAATTGAGTCCTCCCTCACCAGCGTCCTATTCATATCACATGAAAACCCCGCAACAACTAAGTCAGTTACGTAGTGAAGGTTGGTACCTCTGATTAGTAGTTCTCGTTGGTGTTTAGTAGGACATTTAACTGTACTTCTTCCTTGATTCAGACAACCAGACACAGAATCTATTGTCGGTGATATTAACCACAACAACACCTTATCAATTCTAAATAGAACACCATTCACATAAACGTCAATATGATACAGAGTTGACATTGTTATGTCTTGGGGATCACACGAAAGACGTATTTTCGATCCAGATAAATATTCAAGAGTTGTTATTTCACAAGTGTAATTAGTATTACGAACTACATCTGTGTGAGAATACATTACTATTGAGTAGTCAGTTTTTGAATTAGCAAACCAACTACCCTCAACGTAAATCGTTTTCTGATATTGACACGCGTATATCGAAGTTTCGAATGGTAGTAACGTTTCATCAGAACACCAAATATTTGATAAAGTTCCGTATGATGAGGGGATTTCTATGGTGAAATTTGTAACACTCGAAATCGATCCCCACCACAACAGAGGGATATAAACTCCTGATGATGATAGCAAACTGTTATCACTTCCAACTGTTGGTATCTGAAGTAAGCATTGCAATATCGAAGGTGATCCGTGTCCTTGCATCTGTATAGATTTTGGATACCTACAAGGCGGACCACCACCACCATGAGATTCAGTTTTGTGAAGACGAACACCAACACTATTATCATCATCATCATCACCAATAAAAGAAAACGGATAATCAATCCCTTGAATTGGAAAATGTTTTCCAAAAAATGTAATTACAGTTGTAGAAGTGCAGATTAAACTATTTTCTGATGGAATACAATTATCAGACGAGTTCACCTGAACTGACGTTATAATCGGAGGTGAGAAATGAACCGATGCTTTCCCTGTTATATTATGACCAACGTCGTTAATTACTGTGACATAATTAGAGAAACTTGAACCACGTTCATAATCATCACAAATAATAATCATATAATAAGCATTGTGTGCGAGTGTGTAGTTGTTTGATGACACTGATTGACATTCAGAGTCACCTATGAAAACTTTTTGTCCAGAGAGTCCGAAACCTCTGCCTATAATACTCAGCGTTGGAGGAATATCAGATGTCGATGAGCAGTATGTTGCCTGACCAGTCTCATCGTCATCACATCCAATCACTGCGTCAATCCCAAACTCCATATCATCACAAATAACTAATCCTTCTTCGTCTAAGCATTTCTTTATTAATGTCGTCTCAGATGGACTCAACGAGTCGTATATAGACTTTCCATCAACCAAACTACATAAAACTATCACCAACAAAACCACAACATACATCTTTGCTATACTATTTCAATTTTCATATTATTAAATAGGAAGTTGAGGTTTTTTTTTCTTTTTTTTTTTTCTTTGAAATTTAATTTTAAAAAAAGAAATGTGAAAAATAATCAAAACATTTTAAATAATCAAATCGAAGCTGAATTAAATAATAATAACGTAATGTGAGTAGGTTATCTATACCAAAGAAAAGAAAAGAAAAGAAAAGAAGAGAAAAAAAAAAGAAATAATTCTATTACAAAGAGAATAAAGTGATAATTTCTATCACAAGGTTAGATTATCGGCGGAGAGCAACACCAGATATCATAACTGATGATGGGTTGGAAGGTTTTAAATGAACAGAATTTCGTCGTTGAGGTCTAGCCTTAGTAGTAGTTGTAGTAGCAGTTGGTTTAATTCGTGTTACTGAAAGAGATCTCCCAACACTTCCAGATAGAGCAGGACTGAGTCCCGATTTATCAAGTAATTGACGATATGACTTATATAGTGTTGGGTTACTGCGAGCTTCTTGCACTACCCAACCATGCAGTTGATGAAGAATCTGATTGGGAGATTTCGATACTAATGCGACTTGTCTCTTGCGAGCAGATAATTTCTTTGTTAGTCTGCTCAAGTCTGACTGTTTCTGTAGAGCATCCTTCCTCACAGAACTCAAATCAGATTTATATTTTAATAGAACAGATGAAGCAGTATCAATATCGTACTGCAGCTGTCCACATGTAAGTCGAAGATTTTGAATTTCATCATCAGTGCGTCCTTGGAATTTAATTGAGAGTTTCTCTGCTGCGGTTGTTTCCTTCCACGCAATGCAACTGTTTTCTTTTTTCTTTTGTATATTACTGTTTCCGATGAGAGAGAGAGCTTTATCAACTTGGAGTCCTTCTTTAGATGTTTTGACTAACAACTGATCTAGTTTGTCTCCCCTTTCCTGAAGTCTCATACGAACTGATGCTAAAGTAGTTATGAACTTTGCTTGTATTTCTTCAGGTTCGAGTTCTGTTATTTGTTTTTCTATTTCTGCGTCACGTCCTTCAGTAGATTGAGAAGTTGGATCGGTAGTCTCTTCTTCAGTTATGATGACTGCGTAATAAAGAGATTTCATGTGAGTGAAATACCGACTGCGAACTTGATCGAGTTGACTTGTTTTATTTTGGTATTCGAGGAGAAGATTTCTCTTTTCTTCTTCGTGTTTACGAAGACAGAATTTCAAGTCTGTCTGATGAGCGTCGATATCTGTCAGCCTGCCCTGTAATTCACATTCTAAATCTTCTCTTCGCTCTTCTTCATGTGATAATTGAATTAAGACACCTCTCGCACGATCTTTTGTTGACTTAGTTGTGATTTCCATCGATTCTTTTCTTTTAGTTGATAGTAGAAGTTGTTCGTTTCCCTTTGCTATTTCAGTTGTGAGTCCGCTTATTTCACTTCTTGCCGCTGAGATATTCTTCTTCAGTGATTCTTCATCATCAACGAGATTATCAAATAATGTCAATTCTCGATTATAAAGAGCAACTGCACTACTAACTGAACTCTTAAGAGCAGCACCATACCTGTTGTGATCTTCTAGCTGTTGTCGTAATGAAGTTGCTTCAGCAATGAGATGTTCGTTGTGGTGAGATGAGTCGTTTTCTGCTTGGCGAAGACGTTGTTTTTTTAATTCTTTTACAGCATCTAAAGACCTAACAATTGAAAGGTACTCCGATGATGATTGTTCAGCCTTAGTCAGTTGTTTTGTTGATTTCATCTTCGCTATCGATATGGAGTTTAATTGCTGTTCGATCGTGTTGTTGTTTGCGATTGCTACATTCCTAGCGGTGGTCGCGTCCTTCATCTTTCTAACTAAGTTATTATAAGTTGTGATTGCTTGTTTTATTTTAGTGGTAAAACGATCTTTGAGTGATTCAAGCTCTTGCTCCATTCGGTATTGGCTTTCGGTTGTTTTTAATACTCCTCGAAGTTGGTCTCGTAAAATGAAGTGTTCGGATTCTTTATTGTCAGCGATGAGTCTTTTTTGTTCCAATTGCTGTTTTAAGAAATCAGTTTCAGTATTTGCTGAGACTAATTCTTGTCTTGCTGACAATACGACAGATTTGATGGATTCCAAGTCTTTTTCAATTTGATATTCGATGTCATACAATCCGTCAACTTTAACCAACAGTGATTCTTTGATCCTTTTTTTATCATTTGATATGTGGGACAGTTGTCCAGTTTGCGACTTAGTAGAAAGTAACATATCAGATAACTCTCTTTTGGTAGTGAGACCTTCTTGTACAAGTGTTTGGGTTGTTTTTGTATTGTTTTTCATGTGATTAATTTGCTCATATGAAGAGGCTATGACATCATCAATGGTATGGAGTTGGTTTAGTATGTGGCTTCTTTCTTGAAGAGTTTGTTGGATGTCAGAATGAGTTTTCTCAGATTGCATTATCAAGGATTTTATTATTTCTGATTCCTCTCGAAGTTTTGCAATCTTATCATCGACCTCAATAGTTAATGTGTCTCTCTGTTGTAGGAGGTTGTCATATTTTTTTACGTCTGAATCACTCATCTGAGACAAGGCAATCGCCTTAGCCTCTGAACTGTGCTGAGATTCAACAATCCTTACTAAGTCTTCTTTTGTTATTTTTGTTAGTCGGGTAAACTCGTCTAAAAGAGATTGTTTTTTTGATAATGTGTTTTCTTTTTCAGTAGTTTGAATCCTCAATGCTGCTTCGTCAGTAGACTGTTTCTTCATTTCCGACACCAGAGCACAAGTTTCTCTCACTATCTTATTAACTTGATTACTTTCAGCTTCCCATACTTTTTCATGAACTTTAATAAGGTTTGCTTTAGTTTGCATGTCTTTCTTCACTGAAATTAGTTGCTGTTGTTGATTCTCCAATACATACTTTTCATTAACAGTTTCCTCTCTAATCATTAACAGTTTGTGGTCGGCTGTATCTATCCGTGATTTCAATTGTTTATTCACCGGATTCAGCATCTCATCAGGAAGGTCTGACATGGTGCTGAAGCACCTCGTTTCCTTCCTACCAAACTGTTAGAGAAAATAGATTAAAAACAGCACAATTTACATTTTTAAGACAACAATACGTATCTTTTTTTATTAATTAAATTTTTAGAAGGGCTAGGGATCACAAGTTTTATGTTTTTTTTTTTCGGAAATTCGGTGATTAAATATTTTTTTTGAATCATATTTCATACTTGTACCCCTTTAAAGGGGGCAAAATAAAGGGGAAATTAAAGGGCTTTTAATGCCCTTTAATTTCCGTAATTCCAAAATAAAGGGGAAATAAAGGGCTTTTAATCCAAATAAAGGGCTTTTTTTCCTTTTTTTCCAAAATAAAGGGGAAATAAAGGGGAAATAAGCGGAATAAAGGGGGGTGGGAAAGCCCCTTTATTTCCGCTTTATTTATTAAATCCCAAGGCACCCACCACGCTGCGTCATCCTAAGTCGGAAAGGAAATTACTCGAAAGTCGGGGCAGTTCGAACGTCAGCATTCACATCAGCAAGCAACCAGTCCTGAGTACTTAAAGAACCCAACCATTACGTGTATCAGTCACAGTCACACTTAGTATAGCGTTAGTACAGAGGACACGGATCTGCTATGCAGGGAAGTGACTTGAACTCGTTCAACTAATTAATGTGTGTAGATATAAGCGCCGCGAATTGACGGGTCTGAAGTTATGCTTTCCGAAGAGAGCAACCACCCACGCGAGTGTTATTTTGACGCTATAACCTGTGACTTTCAACACGTAACAACCAGGGATAATTCTCAGTAAGGCCGCCGTCACCGTGAAGCTGCTACGAATATAACCCAACAAACTAGCAATTCCTCCAACCTTTTTCGTCAGTCGGGATTGTTACACGCCGGAAAAGGAAACTACTCGAAAGTCGGGGCAGTTCGAACGTCAGCATTCACATTAGCAAACAACCAGTCTTGAGAACCCAACCATTACGTGAATCAGCCACAGTTAACCTGCAACTTTCAACATGTAACAACCAGGGATAATTCTCAATAAGGCCGCCGTCACCGTGAAGCTGCTACGAATAACAGTTCGAACGTCAGCATTCACATTAGCAAGCAACCAGTCTTGAGAACCCAATCATTACGTAACATGTAACAACCAGGGATAATTCTCAATAAGGCCGCCGTCACCGTGAAGCTGCTACGAATAACAGTTCGAACGTCAGCATCCACATTAGCAAGCAACCAGTCTTGAGAACCCAATCATTACGTAACATGTAACAACCAGGGATAATTCTCAATAAGGCCGCCGTCACCGTGAAGCTGCTACGAACATAACCCAACAAACTAGCAATTCCACTCACTTCGAACGCACTCAGCCAGAGAGCTTGCCAACAGAACAGAACGCAAGGTTACTTTCGGGTCCAATCTTCGCCGTGAGCCTGGTGTCTTGTGCTGGGCTGGGTTTCCAGAGGGCCTCACCATGCACACAAACTCCTGGATGGGACGATCGAGGGAATCAACCAAGCCGAGAACTGAACCGGAAGGATAGGCTTACAAGACTAACCTGAAGTAAACTTCAGAGCTTCGCTTTCCAGCATGCCGAAACAGAGCCATGGAAGGGGATTACACAACAACCTCATTAAACCCACTGGCCACCCCGTGCATAGTCGCCGCCAATGGTTATTACTATCCAAAGCGCTAACACGAGGCACCACACATTCGTAAGAAGGGAGTCCTACCGGAACGGACCACGCATCTGATTCTTCTGGTTAAAGCAACTCCGAAAGAATGTATTCTCCATGATTTCAGACATGTAACTTTTGGATATCATGCTCCTGTCTAATTGTTCCCACATAAGCTTTTGTCTTGAGAGATTGAAAATAAAGTTTGTAGTAATAGCCGAAGAGAGGAGAAAGTTTTTATTTTAAAATTGCGAGAAAAAATGATGTCAAGTCAAATTGACCAGGTATTTCTCTGACAATCTTGACTGTCAGCGGCAGCGTAGTAAATGACTGCAGATAAATAAATACCACGTGAACATAGTTGAGCACCACTTGCTTATGTAACCGCAACAGTTTTTTATAAAACCCATGAGTATTTAATTAATAATTATATTGTCTTGAAAACTTGAAGGGGGTTAACTGTTGGATTTTATACGTAAAATACAAGACGAACGCCTGCTTTGGACACGCTGGTTTGTTCACAGTAACTTCGGTGGTCTACCCACCAATTGATACTCACTGACAGATTTAATTATCATCCATTGCAATCTTCAGAATGCAAAAGCACTTGAAGTTACGATTCCTCTCAGCTGCATACACATCTCTTTTTTCCGTGTTGTCATTCAGTGCAGTACGGAATCGAGTTATTCAACTGTGAATTAATCACCAAGACGAACACCAGGAAGGGGGGCGTTTGAGTTTGATTTGTAAAATACAACTATATCATCATAACGATATTTAACATCATAAGGAAACCGCTAGCTACCATGCTGGTAACTGACCAACTCAGTCAACTCACTAATCTTTGGCCACCGTTCCGACTTTCTTTCCTTTCACACCGACAGTCCTCTAACGGACTAATCACGTATCGAAAAAAAACAGCGAAGGTCGAGCAACTTAATACCTCGTGCCGAAATTCTTGTGAGGAACTCAAGAATTTTTGCTGAAAAAAAAATTTCCAAAAAAAAAATTCCTCACAATAATAATTCCTTACCAGATCACCAAAGGAAACCCCCAGTAAAAAATTTTCCTTGATCAGGAATTATTTTTGTGGGAGAAGAATCTTGTGAAATAACGATTTTTGAGGAGAAATTCCTTGCAAGGATAATTCCCGCAATAAGAATATAGGAAAGAAAATTAAAAAAAAACTTTTTTAACAGGGGTGAAAGTAGTCTAATGGTAGGACGCTCCCTGGGTAATGTGTCGACCCAGGTTCGAGTCCGGCCATAGACAACTTTCAGGGTAGGATCCCTGCAAAAAATCCAGTCTAATGACACTAAGGCAAACGGTCGGGCCCCGGACTTTGAGAGCTTGCTCGCCTTCCAAGTACACACCTTCACTCACCTACCAACAGAAAGGGTAGAGAAAGGCGACTCACTTAGCAGGGGTTGAAAGTACGGCTAGGAAGGTTCCCAAAAAAAAAAAAAAAAAAAAAAAAAAAAAAAAAAACTTTTTTAAGTGACGCTGGTTGTCCACTGGTATGATTGTGGATTTGCATTCGCTAGGCTGCAGGTTCGAGTCCTGGTGGAGGATTTTTTTTTTAATTAAAAACCATTAAAAGCCCTTTATTTTTATTTTTCCAAATTAAAGGGGAATTAAATCCCCTTTAATTTTAAAGGGAAAACCTCTAATTCAACAAAAATAGTTTGCGAAATCGCCAACTCCCTACAAAAAAAAGTTGTCCACCAGGACTCGAACTTGACCCAAAAATTTGGCTTGCGGCGGGTTTTTTGTTTTTTAGCCTACCAAGCTGGGAAGAGTGCAAGGGTGGCTTGCGTCCGCCAAATTCTTGGCGGGACGCAAGCCCCCCCCCCCAAAACACTTTCTACATTTATTGTAGAAAAGTGCTCCACTAGTAGTGAGCTACGAACTAGTAACAGCAAAAAATATGTTTTTTTTATTTATGAACATGAAACACAAAGTAACTACATTCCAGTCCTGCAAACTGGAATGACTCAGTCTCAACATTTGACTGACTTACTTCTACACCATACTGATGAGAGAGAATAGAGGTAAGAGGTATATGGATTACTCTCGAAACCTATAGTTACTTTAATATGCTAAGTTGCGCATCACCCTTAGTCACTGTATTTAAAACTAATGTTAAATTATCTTTATGTTTTTATGATACAACACAGTTGTAATTTTTACAAAATCGAACATACAACCCCCCCCCCCCAACCCCCCCCAAGGGGGGGAGCCCCTAATAAAAGCCCGCCCGTTCCGTACAAAGTCCAACCTGAAAAAACAAATTTGCAACTGATGACTCTCTTAAGGTAGCCAAATGCCTCGTCTTCTAATTAAAGACGCGCATGAATGGACTAATGAGATTCCTTCTGTCCCTACCTACTATCTGGCGAAACAGCAGTCAAGGGAACGGACTTGAAACTGTCAGCGGGGAAAGAAGACCCTGTTGAGTTTGACTCTAGTCGGGTGTAGTTATAGGTGGGAGGTTTACCAACTCTTATCGTCGCTTTACTATTATCCAATGATGGGGGAACGGCAGCTGCCTCTTCGGAGGTTAGGGTCCTTTCGGACTCGTAGCTTTTCCGATTCCAGCGACAAACGGGCTTCGGCTCGACCCCTCGTTTATAGACACCAGTCAGGTGGGGAGTTTGGCTGGGAGGAGGGCCACATTGATTGACTAAGGCTTCTAAGTCACGAACCTAAATCGATGATGAGGATCACATTTCTAAAGGTCAAGCTTTTACTAACGTGAGAATTTCTGTTCTCGATGGTCAGAATGTGTCTGACAAAAATTACCTAATTTGGAATGCTGCTTGAAGTCTGGTGAATTTTGGTTGGAGGTCTTAGTCTCACTGGTGAACTGCACAGTAACATTTTAAAGTGATCGATCACACGGGAGGGGGCTTGGTGATTTATTGCAACGGGAATATGTCTCAACTCGACCAGTGGGTGATGAATCCGCCCTTTGACTATGTTTTGGTCACATTTTCCGTCATTACGAAAAAGAGAAAAAAAGGATGTCACGGGGTTCGAACCCGAGACCTCCGGGTCATGATTCGGCGGTCATAACCAATAAACCACCGGAGCTCCGAAAATTCTGAAAAGTTTCCCGTCATGTTGGGTTGTTTCGAGCGGTTAAAATTTTTGTGATGAGTTGGCGATTTCGCAAACTATTTTTGTGGAATTAGGGGTTTTCCCAATTTTAAAATAAAGGGCCCTTTAATTCATTAAATCCCCTTTAATTCCCCTTTATTTCATTAAATTGGAAAATAAAGGGGAATTAATTAAAAGCCCTTTAATATTAAAAGCCCTTTATTTCCGCTTTAATTTTTAATTCCCCTTTAAAGGGGTACAAGTATGATATTTATGAAAAAAAAGAAATCGGCAAAACTTCACTTTTTTTTTACTTAACTCACTCACACTTTTATTTTGTTTGTGCGCAAACCGGGATAAAATCCTAATAAAGGAATAGGTTAGGTTACGCTGCCACAATTCTCTTTCTACCGAACAATGGATTTTGTTAGGTATAAAAAATATATTCATTAGTCACGATACAGTTGATTAAAGGTAATGTTAGCCTAGGTTAGAATAGGAAAGCAAGTCATCAATCACAGAGGATTGTATTTATACAAACATTTAAAAATAGATTCCCGTTGTGGTGATGGCACTGAGTAATTTATTGATGTTACCATTTTGGAATCGATGTCTAAAGGATCGATAATAAGTGAGATGTCGATTTCAGCACCTGACGATCCTATTATCGCGACTGGTGCTCCGTCTTGAAGCATTTTCATCTGACCAACTTGAACTCGAATGTTTTTATCAGTTTGTACTGTTTTGATTTGAATTTTTATTTTGTTAAGGATGTCTTCCATTGAGTCTTTGTCATTCATCTTAATTAACTCTCGAAGTGTTGATGCCAATGTCGGTACCTGTCCACACACCCGAGTGTCGTAATTCGTATCCATCTTTAGAAGTGACATTGCAGTGTACTGTTGTAAACAAGAAAAGTAACAGGAAAAATTTTTTTTAAAAAAAAATCGGTAAATAATTATTATACAGACTGTTTGTATATTGATCCTGTATAACTACATAAAAATGCTTTCATTTTTTTTTTTTTCTCTTTATGTTTTTTTTTTTTTTTTTTTTTTTTTTTTTTTTTTTTTTTTTTTTTTTTTTTTTTTTTTTTTTTTTTTTTTTTTTTTTTTTTCGGGAAGATAAAATGGAAACTACTCTCTTTGTCCTTTTTCATTATACTGTTAATTAGTACAATCTTTCTACTGACTCTGATCGTTGTCTCGACGTACAGCGACAGGGAAAACCCGCGAGCTGGGGACGACAGTCTTCTTTAGCATTTAAGCATTTTTCGACTTTTTTTTCCGAAGCGAAGATGCCGGGAAGAAACCACATGCTAGTACAGTTCTTTTACTTTTCTTTGTCTGCTGGAATTCTATCTGAGAAAACCGGTAGTCTTTAAAATTGTAAGCCAAGTACAAGTTGCCTCCTGACGGGTATATTGTGGGTAGTTCGAAAACGTTGCTCTCCAAAATATAACAAGACTCTACTCCACCCGCGTCAGGCGCATCTCTTGTCTTAGCCCTAGCATGCTACGTTGGAACATTGTCACCAGCCCGGTGGACCATGTTGTAATTATTGCCCCTGGTTTACTCATCACTCTTCCGTGTGACGGCGGTTATTCCCTAATAACCTGTTGTATGCTTTACCTAAGTCTTTTACTTTTTTCTTCTTCGCACGCTGTCGGTTTCCACCTTCGACGCAGTCAATCTTGTTCCGCCTTGGTTGTTTTTGGAAGAGCTAAGCTAAGTGGCAAGGTTTCACTAACAGATCGACTTTTTGTCAGCATCTCAGGCTTCTTTTTGCCGAGGACGTGCGGCTTTCTTTGAGGTCTCACAGTGACACTTTTAAAAGGAATTATCTATTCCGGTGGGTATAAAGGGGGGGGGGTGGGGGAGGAGGAGGGGGAGGGGACGTGTGAGTACACCCACAGATCTCAGCAGTCGTCTTTAAGTCTCTTCCCCGGACTCAGGTTGGTCTTCTCTGAGTCCGCGGAACTGTATGGCGATATCTTCTTCTTTGTCTTCTCGTTCGAGGATGGGCACGACCTCGTCCTCCTGTGTCTTGGTGTACTGTCTGGGTGATCCAAGGCTCTGGAGGCGGTCTCCACTCCGGCGGTCCAACATCTTCGACAGGTCGTTATCTGGCACTTCGTGCATCTGCTCCTGAACCATTTCCGTTGCAACAATCTATGGCAGAAGTCGCATTTGACCCTTGGTCCCTTTTGCAACGGCGGTGCATGGTCACATGTCGGTCGGGTATCTTCGGTATCGTTTGTGGAGACATCGGAGCTACTTGTCCCCGTCCGGGGTGGGCTGCTCCTTGCTCTTCTGGTCTTCGGTGTCGGATCTTCTGTAGAGCTGTTATGGCTGTCGAGGTCTAGCGTTCTGGCCACAGGGGGAGTGTGGGTCTCCTTGTCGTATGCTTGTAACTGCGATGACGGGCTGGACAAGTCGCGTTCCTCCTTGGTGAGGATGTCTACTGGCTCTTCAGAGGTGTCACACACTTCATTGTCGAGGGCGTCCGCTAGTTCTCCGGAGGCATCCTGTTCTATTTCGGTAAGGATGTCTGCTGGTTGTTCGGCGGTATCGCGCACTTCTTCGGCGAGGGTGTCTGCTAGTTCTCCGGCGGCATCATGTTCTACTTCGGTAAGAATATCCGCTGGTTCTTCGGAGGCATCGCGTACTTCCCCGGTGAGGGTGTCTGTCTGATCTCCAGGGGCATCATATACTTCTTCCTTGAGGGTGTTTACTGTATCTTCGGAGGCATCGTGTTCACCTTTCTCCGGCGGGTCTATGGTTGCAACTATCGTCCTTAGACTGGCTGACGGCAGGGGACTGCCTTCGGTGGGCAAATCTGTCGGTCTAGTGACTGGTGTGGCGCTGGCCGTGGCATCTTCCAATTCCTGACTTGCATTCGGCGGTGGGATGTCGGTTTCCTTTGGCTCCGGCTTACTCTGGCCGACATTGGTTGTAACTGCAGTTTCAACAGGTGAGGCGGTCGGCGCTACATTTTCTATCTCCGTCGTGACCGTCGGGTTCCGTTGGTTATCTACTAGTGGGGGGCCTTCTGAAGTCACTGAGTCTTCTCGGGCCACTTCAGGTGCGGACGTCTTCGGCTTCTTCACTGATACCGGCTCGTCTTGCGAATCTGAACCAGGGGACCACTGCTTCTTGCTCCTCGGACTGGCCGATGGCGTTGGGCTTCTATCGGGGTCGGCTATGGCGGGCGGTGGATGGTCTGCCTCAGCCTTTGGTTTTTTGACCGAGGCAGACTCTCCCTGCGAATCGGAATCTGGGGATCTCGGTTTCTTGGTTAACCGTAATCCCAGCTCCCCTTCCAGTTCTGAGGTACGTCTCAACACGTCCATCAGCGAGCAGTAATCTCGAGAGGACACCTCTTCCGCCTTGAACTGCGCACAGTTGTTGGCGACGTTTGGTGTGTTGAGGAAGCTCCATGTGTCCGGCACAGCCCCCGCCAGTCCCGTCCGTGTTGTCGCACTCCACGTGTTCATATTTCCTCTGCAACTCCAGGTGGCATTTCTATCCTGTTGACTCATCTTCTGTATCCCCTTGAGGGCAGCATAGTAGGAGGCTAGCCCGAGGTCTGCAGTGTCGAGCGTCGCACCCCAGCTGGCCGTCAACTTGTGCAGTTGCGTGTCCAACAGGCAGGCGGCCGCCCCCGTCCTCCCAGTGTTCAAGTTCCTATGACTGGCAAAGAATAGGCACATGCGAGGCGAGTCCTGTTGAGGTCCCCCTGCCATGTGGTCCCACCAGTATAGAGAGGCTTCCAATCGCGAGTTGAAGGCCTTGTACCGGCTTCTGGTGAACTCGTTTACCATCGAGCTCGCTTCGCGCCAGCAGTCGTACAGACCAGACTTTCGGCCCCTGACTACTGCGTACCATTTGCTGCCCGGCGGTGGAGCGACTTTGGTATCCCCTGATGGTGGGTTGTACCTCTCGACAAATCGCTGGGCCGACTCGCGGAGGACGAATCTTTGGTGGACGGCGCCTCTGTATTTGTGCACCTCCCTCTTCGTTTCCTCCCACGTGGTATAGACTCCCGGGGATCTGCCTTCGGCGACTCCGTAGAAGAAAGATGGCTTCCTGTTGGAGGGTGCTAAAATCCGTCCTGGATCCTGGGTGGAGGAGGGTAGCTGCTCTCGTCTCAGGTACAGGGCGACGCAGGGCTTTACTTGTGTGACCTTCGACGTGTAGATTCCCTCGGCAGAATCGTCTTGTTTCAGCCATCCCCCCCTTCCATTTGTCGTATACGACACATAGTGCCCCGAGACCTCGTTAAATCTGACGTGTTGGATCATTCCAGTCAGGGTGTAGAGGCGGCTCGATGCGTCTATGAAGGATTCTGGAAGGGTGACTTCATCGGGTTTGGTATCTCCGAAATGTCCCTCTTTGAACCCCAGGAACAGCGAACGGGCTGGCTCGTCTACCGATGTAACGATCTCCGCTGAGCACGATTTACAACTCGGGCAGGTGAAGTCTGTCGGGCTTGTCGTCGTTTCGTCAAGGGCAGAAGCTGTCTTTTGGTCAGGTTCCAGTCTGAGGATGGGCGTTCTATACCGTACCGTGTGTATGTCCTCGCAGACTTGACACGTGCGGATTTGCGTTACCGTGGACACGAAGTCGACTGGTGGAGCTCCCGCCTCAACGATTGCTTCGAGCAGCTCTGACAGTGCATGTTCGGCTTCTGATTGTCCCGGACCGCAGCGTGGTTTCATCCATTCCCATATCTTCTTCGCTGCCAAAACAGACCCCGATCGCTTCAGCTCCCTCAGGGTGCATAAGACACAGTCTGCTGAGTGTTCCGGCAATTTGTTGCATTCCGGAAGAGGCATGCCCTTGCATAGGCACTGCAGCGCTGCGTTCATGTAGCAGGAATCCCCGAGATTCTGAATCCCCTCCAGGCCTACTCCAAAGGGTATGAAGGTCGGAGGGTGTTCTATTGCTGGACTCTCGGGTTTCGAAGTGAGTGACGGCCCTCTCTGTGTCAAGGGCGTACCCGGGACCGACTCCGGTTCCTGCCATCGTCCGGCAGAAGTTGTTATTGGGCCAGGAAGGTGCATGACGGCAGAGTCTGGAACAGACAGGGCGGCTTCGTTCGGCGTTATCTCTCCACCGTGCGTAGCGATTGGATCAGTGGGCGATTCATGCGGCCTCAGCCCGGTCTCCGATATCTCTAAACCTCCGGCAGTGGATTTGGAAGGGCCAGGGGGCATAGGGACAGCAGCGGCTGGGTCGATCAATATGAATACATTCCGTCCGCCTATTGGCAGTGAAGGATTGCCTGTTTCCCTTGTGGGTTCAACCGGCGCTCCTTGCGGGCGAAAAGACGGTCTCGGCTCCGGCTCCGGTAACTCTAAACTTCCGGCAATGGATATGGTTGGGCCTGGAGGAGTAGGGACAGCGGTGACTGGAGCGGTCTGATCCGTCTCGGTTCGTTTAGCGGCTGGCGAGGAAGTTACGTCTACAGCTGATGCCGGATCAACCGGCGCTTCTAGAGGTCTGTTGAGTGGCAGTCTCAGCCCGGGCTCCGATACCTCTAAACCTCCGGCGATGGATGTGGTTGGGCCAGGAGGGGTCGGGGCAGCGGTGGCTGGAACGTGCAACGTGAACTCGTTCGGTCCAACGGCTGGCAAGGAGGCAGCTGGAGCGGACACTGGTGTGGCTGTCGGATCGGGTCCTCCGTCGTCAGTCGTGTACGGTAACGGGGTCGGCACTGGTGTTGATTCGTACTCACGCGGCTCTCCGTCTTTGTGTAGTGGAATTGCGGCACTCGTAGCGGGTTCTGCGGGCAATCTTTGCGGACTAGTCGACGGACTCGGCAAAGGCTCCGATATCCCTAAACCTCCGGCGATGGATATGGTTGGGCCAGGAGGGGTCGGGGCAGCGGTGGCTGGTTCAGTCGATGTTTTCTCGTTTCTCCCTCCAGCTGGTAAGGAAGCCGTCGGAGCGGACACTGGTGTGGCTGTCGGGTCGGGTCCTCCGTCGTCAGTCGTGTACGGTAACGGGGTCGGCACTGGTGTTGATTCGTACTCACACGGCTCTCCGTCTTTGTGTAGTGGAATTGCGACACTCGTAGCGGGTTCTGCGGGCAATCCTTGCGGACTAGTCGACGGACTCGGCACAGGCTCCGATATCCCTAAACCTCCGGCGATGGATATGGTTGGGCCAGGAGGGGTCGGGGCAGCGGTGACTGGTTCAGTCGATGTTTTCTCGTTTCTCCCTCCAGCTGGTAAGGGTGCCATCGGTGCGGACACTGGTGTGGCTGTCGGGTCGGATCCTCCATCGTCAGTCGTGGTCGGTAACGGGGCCTGCGCCGGCACTGGTTCGAGCTCTCTCGGCTCTCCGGCTTTGTGTAGTGGAGTTGTGAGGCTCATAGTGGGTTCGGCGGACACCCCTTGCGGACTAGTCGAAGGACTCAGCACAGGCTCCGATACCTCTAAACCTCCGGCGGTAGATATGATTGGGCCAGGAGGTGTCGGGGCAGCGGTAGTTGGATCAATCGATGCGGTCTCGTTCCGTCCTTCGGTTGACAGGGTAGCGGCTGGAACGGACACCGATGTAGCTATCGGAACGGGTCCTCCGTCGTCAGTCGTGGTCGGTTGCGGGGCCGGCACTGGTGTCGATTCGAACTCCCTCGGCACTCCAGCTTTGTGTTGTGGAGTTGCTAGACTCGTTGTGGGTTCCTCTGGCTTCGTGGCCGGCCTGGTTACTGTATCCCCCTCGGGTTCCGCTGACCGGCCGATCCCTCCGGCATCCGGTGTGGTTGGGTCTGGAGTTGGATCCATAGGTTGTGGGGTCGATGCGGACAATGACACGTCATCGGATGTGCTCGGTGCAGGCGGCATGTGTGGCGTGTGCGGCTTACTAGCGGATAACGCTGCCTGGTGTATGAGCGATGCTCCTCTTGCCCTGAGGGCTTCTGCAGTGCAGACCACCACTTGGGTTGAGACCCTCCTGGCATACAGGCCTGCAACCTCCCGTAGGGGTACTGTTGTGGCAATGGCTCGCAGCTGCGACAGTCGGCTCAGGGTCCTCACAGCTTGTGGGCCTAAACCTCCATAGACTTCAAGTGCAATCGGGGAAAAGTTTAATCCGAACTTTGCACATAGGGCCGAGTATTTGCCTGACTTTGCGGCTTCTGCTTCACTGGCTGCTTGTCCCGGCTTGTTGTAGTTTCTAGAAGCCCCCGGGTTGACGATCGTCACGTCAAAGGCCCGCCCGACCCCCTCGTTCAACCCTTGCGGACAGTACCAATCTGCGGGTCGCTGCTTGTTGTATCCAACGAGGTATTTGGGTTCCCTCATCGTTGCCAAGCCCGCCGAACGACAGATGCCGATAAACTCTTCCCTTACTTTATCATGCCTGCGGTGGATATCCCCTCCGTCGATGCATACAGAGGCGTGGTACCCGAATGCGTCCTGCGTCTTCTTGCAGGCACGGCAGGCCTCATCCTCTGAGAACAGGGCTGTCCCGAGACGTAATCCGCAGGCGATACGGAATATGTCGGAGCCTATGTAGCACTCCTCATCTGGACATTGTAACCACGCGCTTGCTTTCGGCATGGTGAGAGACAAGAGTCTCTTCTTGTCGGTTGGTGCCGCGTCTTCCAGCAACTTATCTCGCGCGACCTGGTCTAGTCTGGCCGAGGTAAGTCGTTGTGGGTGGTATGTGCCCTCCAGCTTTAGGCTTGCCGGCAGCACCTTGTTCAGCGCCTCTTGGATCTGCGCACCTAGGCTACATTTGTAGTCCCGCCAAAGGCTAACACAGGTATCCTTTACTAGTCCTAGCGAACCTAACAGGGCAGCATTCCTGTGCTTTGTACATGAACGGAGGCCGATTTTTTTTTGAGAAAGTCTGACAAACCGACCACAGATCGATTTTTTTTTTTTTCTTTTTTTCAAATTAAACTCTAATTTAAAAAACAACAAAATTAAAAGGAGAACATAATTAGGTTATCAGACGGAGGAAATGTCAAAAATCATATATAAAAAATAAAAAAAAATAATAATAATAATAAAATAAATAAATATTGCTCTACCCTTTTTGTCGATACCTTGATCAACAAAAAAAGGGGGAGAGAAATAGCCTTCGTTATTAACGTCGGAATATCACGCTCAGTGAGCTAACGGATTCATGATGGTAAGTTTCAGGGAGACAAGACACCCATACTGAAACTGTAACATAGAAAGAAAATTAACCAGCATTGGAAAGATAACACGTTTAGAAATATTCACCTTGTTAGACGTTGTAGGTGATTAAAAAATTGTGTTGTTTTTTTTTTTTTTTTTTTTTTTTTGTTTACTAGAAAAAAAAAAAAAAGGAAAAAAAAAATTAAAGCCAAAACTTATAATCTCCACCTGATGTGCCTTTGTAAAAAAGAATAAGGAACAAGGCGAAACAACGGTCAAGCAAAAAAAAAAAAAAAAACCTAACCATTTTGATTTAATAAAAGTCAGAGAGCCTGATTTTCACGCGCGGGTGGGTTTTTAGAGAATCGAGTGAAGGTAAAGAAACGGGGTAAAAACCCTCCTACAAGTGAAAATCTGTATCTGATTTTGCATCTAAAACCGTCGTTTTATTTTACGATAAGAGGCTTCGAAGGGAAGATTTAAACCTCGGCGGTCTACGAGCTCTCCAGGAGTCCATCTTGTGTGCTTCCGCTTGAACAGATAGTACACCATACACAATACTAGAGATATTCAGAACCATGTCTTTGGCCTGTAGTCAACTTTGAATTCAGTCAAGTCTACAAAACACGACTACCAATACAAGAAAGCCTTGCACTAAGAAACTTGTTGTCTAGTGTTGCAGTCTTTTCTTTGAATGGCATGTGACCTTGTACATTATCTCTTTCAAGACTGCAGAGACATCTTCGAGTGGGCCTCCTTTGACCTCAGGCCAACGCCATCACTGAAACAGACTGCAATACGCGCACCTCAAATGAAAGGACAATCCTATAAGAAATTCTTCAAAAAGAAAACCCCCATTCAGACGAGCCTTTTCTTTTTTTGTTGATCGCAGACAGTATTACAACCGCACAGGGAAATAAACGGCTCTTGATCTGAATAGTTTCTTTTCCGACTTCATCGGTGCAAAAAAAAAAAAAAAAAGAAACTCACTTCAGAATTCAACAACGAGTCTCCTGTAAAAACATGTCCAGGCATGAAATGAGTTATTTCATGCTGACAACAGCCCTAACCACAATGCGTGAAATTCAGTAAAAAAAACTTCACGCTCAGTCAGGAGTGAAAACACTGATACTGCACTTTTTTTAATTTGCACTGCAAGTGTAAATTTTCTCTAAGAAGCCAGATAGAGTAACATAAAAAGGTTCCTAAAGGAGGTACAAAAATAATGACGAACAACAGCAGATTTAAGCCTTCAAAACTATATTACAATACCGTACCGTAAACAGGATACATACGTTGGGGAAAAACTGGAATAGTTTTCCTCCGCAGAGTAAGTCACAGCAAGAATCGAACTAGACCTTAGCCACTGTCAGCGTCTTTTCTTCCTTTAGAGCCTGATTCTCATCAGACGTATTAGTTGACGTTTTCGATAACATCTTAGCAATGCATGGTGGTTGCACACTGTATAGGTACACTGACCCCTGTTGGTGTTATATTATTTTGACAAATTATGCGACCCCAACAGTTAGAGGTGATTCAAACGACACAGAACCTAAAAAAACTAAACATACAATCACAATCGTCGCCCCGAGAACGTATTGCATGGTGAACACGAAGCTGAAAAGCCAAACAGATGCCGTTGCTGATGAAACAATTGACAGTCCAGTGGCGAAACCCTTCACAATGTTGTCGGAGTACTTCACCACAACTGCGATCAGAATTCCTCCAACTGACTGTAATGCCACAACAACCCAAACAATTTCCTTGAATCCCTGAAAGAATCCATGTTCCACAATCGCATCGTAGTCCTTGAAGTAAGATGCCAAAAGACCCACCAGAAGACCCCACGAAGCGAGTTGCATGTTACGAATCCAAACGGAAGGCTTAGTCTGCTTCACAATCTTCTCGAGGTACACTCCAGCAAGTCCCGAGGTACAGCATGCAATAAAGACAGCAATGAAACCAAACATGCGACTCCAAGCTTCAGCCTCAGCAGCTGCATCAGTGACACCAACAGCAGTTCCAGGAGCCTTCCCCTGAGATGTTTGAACCATGGCAATACCAACCCCGAGAAGTACAATGGCTGCCCACTGAAGCATAGTGAGCTTTCTGTTGAGGATCACCACCGAGAGGATTGCAGTTGTGATGAGCTTCATCTGACTCAGCACTTGGTAAGTCGGAGGATCAAGGTGAGTAGCAGCGTAGTACTGAATATTATTCTGGAGGGTGTAGAGACCAGAAGGGATGAGAAGTATTAAATTTTGACTGAAAGATGAAAGGATGTCAGTCTGGATAGCTTTGAAGGCACCGTCCAATCCTTCCTTCTCAATTGTAAGCATCACCATGGAGAGGACTAACTTAACTAATTCACAGGCAACAACGGCTGATGTCGCCAAGTACATTGGCATTGGGTCTGCTCCTGGAAGCCTACTCGCTCTCATTGTCAGCGTCAAACTACTGTTTTGCGCGACCAAACACGCTAAAGAACCATATTTCATTACTTCAGCTGAGACACCCATCGCAGTAGATTCAGCTTTGGGGCTGGGTGGGGGGAGCTCAGGAGAAGTCCCTATGTCTTCACCTTTGCGATACTGCGGGTCTCTTTCATTGCCCATTTCTTTGAGGAATTTACCTCTACTGTAAGGAAAGTAGAATAAAACTAGAGATGATCATGACCACTGGCGTGAATGCAACGTTCCCAAAACGATTCCATAGATAACAATGATGATCCGAGCAAGGGACGATTGCACAATTCAGTTCAAAGCAAAAAAATAAAATAAAAACTAATTATTAATTATAAGATAATTCGCCTGATGGCTTACTCTTCGTTGTTTTTTTTTTTTTGTTGTTGTTGCTGTTGTTGTAATTCTCATTTTTTTTTTTTTTTTTTTGTTTTTTTTTTTGTCCTTTTTTTATTTTTTTTTATTTTTTCAAATCTCTCTCCGCTTATATTTTGACGGGGGGGGAGTAGCTATTGGATCCTCGCCTTAAATGGTTCATTACCAGCTTGAGACACAATAATAAATGCAGAGAGAAACAGATGTCGGTTCGCAGTGCCGTGATCGTAGTGCCACATTATCCTAACAAATCGCTGCATCTTTTTTCCTGTCTAAGGTTACAAGCGAAGTCTAGGGAAACATTCCTGCGCAGAAATAGTTTTCTTGCGCGGAAGAAAACATTCGCAACTACTACTTGTTTTTTTTATTTTTATTTTTTTTTTTTAATTTTTTTTTTTTTCCTTCCCCTCTGTAATTGGGTCGCCGTACTCATTGCAGTGGTACAGCGTTTTCCCGTAACAATGCAGGAAATAATTCTTGCCTGTATCAATTTTCATACACCTTTTTTTTTTTAATTTTTTTTTTTAATTTAATTTAATTTAAGAAATTTTATTTTTTTTTTTTGTAAGCATTGCTTGTGTGAGGGTCAAGTTATCAATGTGGCTGACAAGTCAGACATCCAATTTATGAACTACCTAGAATCAGCTGTGCGCGTTTCAAGGAGAGAAAACTCGACTCCTTGAGATTCACCAAAAATAAAAAGAAATAAAATAAAATTTCAGTGATATTCCAATAACACTTTTTTTTTTTTTTTTTTTTTCGTTGCTACACTAACCACTAATGTTAAAAAATGATTGGGAAAAAGGGAAGCTCTCAGAGGGAGGATTTTTTTTTTTTTTTTTTAAAAAAAAAAAAGTTATTTAAAAAAAAAAAATTTTTAAAAAATGCTGCTGACGATATATATCATAAGGAACAGCAAATAAAAAAATGTAAGAGTTTTTTTCTTCATGGTTGACCCGATCAGCTCATGCACCTTTAAACAATCAGCTGATGAAAATGCCACTTAGCGCACACCTCTACTTTCCCCATCCTGTCTTTATTGCGTACGGGATATACATCATGTTTTGCATTCTTGCTAGACTTCAGGGGTTAGTTTTTTTTTTTTTGGCCCATTAAAATGCATGAGGGGCTCTTTTTTAAAAAAAAGAAGAGCCGTATGCGCTCCATGAATGCACTACAACTATATTTCTTTTTCTCTGTTTCTGTTTCAAAAAAAAAAAAAAAAAAAAGTGCAAAGTTTTAATGTGATTTTGCGTCCACTTGTGTCGCCATATTCATTCGGCAACACTATGCCTCACTAATTACGCTTGTTACCTTACTTCTTCATTGTCAACTGTTGATGGCAACAAAATCATTTGTACAGCTAGTGTCGCGCAGAAAAAGATGTGCTAACAATGTGGTTCTTGCTCATAAAATAAATAACAAGGGAGGAAATGAGGAAGGAAACAAGAAAGAAAAAAGAAGAAGGGAGAGAAAAAAGAAAAAAAGAAAAAAACTATCTACGTGTTTCTGACCCATGTACACGGTATATAAGCTTTACTGCCTAAGGCAAATACTTTTGACAAAATTTAAAAAAAAAGGTTTCCTGTGGAGAAATGCTCGCGGTGGAAAAGATTCTCGCGCATCGGAGTTTGTGGGACTCAAATATTTCCCGTTGTAGTTAACAGACACTTTGACATATCAAAATATACTTCAGATCTGCTGTTGCAATAATTAAAGCCACATTGAGCGCGACAACTAAGTCGGAATATACCAGTACGTAAACATTAATTAGGAAGAATAATTAGTTTATAGTGCTAATCTTGAACGAAGGCTGTACGTGTAAATCCCACATGGTAGTGGTAGACGCGCATACATACGTTGAATCCGCTTGATGCGTTAGTGAACATGCTGACAGACGCATTTACTTAAACACCATACGTTGCCAAAGCTTAAGCCAAGTGGGCCAAGGTCCCTTCAAGGATATTCATATTCTAACAACTACTTTAAGCTTTCTCACCCTCCTTTTCCTCACCAACTGACGGTTGTGGATCTTCTACAGGAACTGGTGGCGGTAATGGGTTACTACTTGGAAGTAACTGTGTAAGGCATGCCGGCTGAACACTGTATAAATACACCGAAACCTGTTTTAGTTTGATTGATAAAATAATATTAGAAGTGATAAGGAATTAAATAAACAACTGCAGTAAGTAGTTAGAATGTAAGTTAACTGGGGTATCTACCCTGCAAACCAGAGGAAGCTGGATGCTATTTCTAGTTTGGAACTTCCGTTTGGATTGAATAATTATCAATCCTGTCGCCTTGGGAAAAACAGCTAAGTATCCCGATAGGATGCCCAGACTCGACGAAGAAAGAATCGCCACTTTCCGATCCGGGTTTCACCCGCTGCTTAGCGATTGGCGCAAGTAAATCAAGCGTCCCATTCTGTAATGGAGGCTTTTCAACTCAAGTACACTTACAGGGGCTCCACTCAGCAAGGTATCACACTCACTATTAACTGAACTGAAATGGGACATTGTAGTCCTACTTCAATCAAAGAAGACATCATTTATTTTAGTAGTTTTTCATCATTATCATCTCTGGAACCAGTCTGCTTGCATACTTACTCTGGAGCAAATGAGTTGAATCTTTCTCTCTGATCCTCATGGCGTATATTGATCCCCATGAAATATACTTGAGGGCAGCGTCGGGCATAACAACTGGTCTTTGGCCAGGCTCTTCCATAGAGACTACTACTGGGGTATGGAAAAGGATAAAGGTCCACACCTACACTCACCTACAAGTAACAGGTAGAGTCAGGCGTCCACCGTTGCGAGTGGGTGAAAGGACAGCTAGTGCTGGAGCTGACCAAAGAAAAGAGGGAAATTTTTGTGAGGTTCTAAATTGCCACACGGGACCGGTGATTTCAAGATACAGTTTGAGGAATATTGCAGTGTCCGACCTTCGAACTCCACGAGTTATGTTGATGGCTCTCACGACCCCAAGAACTACACAGCTGGTGCAGCGGCTGTTCAGATTTCCTGTAGAAAGCACCAGAGCGTCCAGACTAACGGGTACTGAAAGTAGCCATAAGTCCGAACAAATAGCCTTGAACTTACCCTTTAGATCAATTAATGGTATCACTCGAAGTCGAATTTGGACGAGCTGAGCGGTGGCATTGTGGCTCAAAGGAACGTTAACTCTCTCAATCCTGAGAGGTATCAAACAACTTGAGTCGTTTGTGCATATCCAATTCATCCCATCACATCCCCATGACAATGCTGACAGGTTAGCGAAAGCTGCTTCGAGGGCGTGAATGGGGAAGCCGTTCAACACCAAGATGGACTTCTTCGCCCACGCGAAACCAGAGGAAGATGTTTGGGAAAGATTCTTGAGCGAAGCCTCCCTTAAAGCGCGTAATGCTGATACAGTACCTGGGGGGTTTTAACTGCCCGTTATTCTGGTGACATGCTGAGTCCCTCAGAAATCAGAATAGCCAGGTTTAGAACTGGTTCTCGTCACTTACTCAGAGACAAGGTGCACCCTTTCTGTCGAAGAGTGCAATCTGGAATGCCTCGATGCGGCTCTTATTCACATCAGGAGTACAATTGGTTGAAATCATGAAGTTCCCCAATGTTGAAATTGTTAAAAAGAAAGCAAAAAAAGAGAGAGGGAAAATGCGATAAAATGAAAATTTTCATTTTTTTCAGAGCCCCATTGGCGCAATTGGATAGCGCGTTGGACTTCTAATCCAAAGGTTGTGAGTTCGAGTCTCACATGGGGTATTTTTTTTTCCCACTTTGTTGTGTGTCACCCATGCACGAACCACAAACAGTTTACTGGCAGGGAAATAGAAAAAGAATCGGCAAACTTCACTTTTTACTTACTCACTCACACTTTTATTTTGTTTGTGCGCAACCGGACCCTTTATAAAATAGCCCATGCCTGTGTGACTCAGCACTACATTATATGCATGTATAAGCTGGAGTCGCGGCGCAGAAGGAGGTATAAGCTGGAGTCGCGGCGCAGAAGGAGGACCCTTTAAAGGTCTACCTTTTTTGATTGTATCTCGAAGGCGCATCTGCGGGATTTTCAGCAGATGGTACGTACTTTACATGAAGGACAGAACTCGACTTCTCAAGTCCCGCCAACATCATCTCTAGCATCGGAGACGCCTGCTCCACTAGAGTGTACCCACGTTTAACCGCAGCAATCACATCAACCGCGGCATGTATGTCGAGGAGTTGATGATTCAATTCAATGACCTTGAGAACTCCATAGCACAGAGCATACATTTCCTTCACGTAAATATCGTATCCCTGAGGATTCACAAAGGAACCCCAAAATTCCTCAAAAGAAGCCAACAAGACAACTCCCCAACCAGAACCACTAGCATCAGTGGCGATTCTTATCACCTTGCGTTCTGGATCGATCACCCATGATGCCCATTCGTTTTTGAAGAGCGCAGAGAACTGCACTTCAATGTACTTCGCGATTGGTTCAACAGATGTCAATTCAGTCCACGGACGTCCCAAGGCTGCAGTACGTGACATCCAAGTAAGAATGGGGCGCAGAAATCTCATCAGACCGCCAAGAGCATAGAAACGCCACACCAAAATCCCACAAATCTTCCATGCGACACGAATCGGAAAAGGCTTTTCCAACAATGAAGTAATTGCAATCAGCTTCTGAGTCCAATCGGAACGACAACGTATACGTTTACGTTCGAGGTCCCATTCAATCCCAAACGCCGTCAGTTTCGTACCCACAGGATCAACATCCCCAAGTACAACTCGATATCTCTGGCAGAGTAATCTAAATTTAAGTCCAACTTCTTCAAGCTGACCCTTTTCATCAGACACAAAGACAACATTATCCATCCAAACCAGAAACCGAACAGACAGACCCGAAATTGCAACTTCTGCGAGTTTCTCAGCAAACCTTTTGACCCGCCTGCGGGGTGCACTTGAATCCCATAGGCGCTCGTTTCATACGTAACAGACGATTACCAACTCGAAATCCAAAGATGTTTCTTATCTCCGTAGGAAGTAGAAATTGAAAGTAAAACGATTTAAAATCAAACTGTGAAATCCACTCAGAACTCATTATCGTGTTGCGAATAGTCTGATATGAAGGCAAAGCACACTTGGGAATGACGACACCGTCCAGTGCTTTATTGACCCCTTTTGGGTTCAAAATAAAACGAAGAGCTCCAGGTTGTTTCTTTTTGACACAGAAGGCACCACTCAGAATACGGCTTTTACACGAATGTGGAATCGATTCAGCAATGTCAAGGTCAATTAAGCGTTGAACATGAGGCTCTAGTAGTTTGTTCGGAGGACCCATTGCACCTTTTTTTAAGGATGTGATGTGCCCACCAACGTCTAAAATCCATTTAAAATTGTCTTTGCACTCTGGATAGTCGTGCAGAAATGAATCTAAATCAATATGAGTCAGAGGTGATGAAGCGATCTCACCTTCATAACAAGCCCTCCTTGCACGCGGAACGCCTGCTTCATCCAGCCATTCGGAAAAAGAGTCTGCATATCCATAATCATCCATCGCACATTCGAGTGAAGACATCCCTCTAGGCCAGATATCCACGTTCAAATCTTCTGCAGCAGGTCTGTCGGCTGTAGGGAGTTCTTCGTGCCCTTCCAGGTCTCGTGAGGAATGTATTTGAGCGTAGACACGTCGGACTTGTGCCGAGCCAAGGTCTGAGCTGCGTCCTGTCCTATCTTTGTCGCGACAAAACCTAGTGCGGAATGTCTGACATAATGTGAGGTCGTCGCGATACGCCTCTTCAAAAACGCGTTGTAGTTGGATAGTGCCAAACCTGGAAAGATTTGGCTGTCGCCCTGCAGTGTAGTCAGCCAACGTCTCAGAATCTGGAAAAACGGACCGGTCGTATTGATCAATAGACCCTGTCCTTGGGCCCTGATGTCCGTCTTTCCCGCTACAAGAGTGATCAACGTCTGATTCCCTTTGATTGTACGAATGTGATGAACGCAAAGAAGTTCGAGATCCCGAAACCGACAAGCAAGCATCCACTACACGCTAATGCAACTTTTGGCCTCACCAGGGTAGTCGAGTTGTCGAAAACCACACTTCGAATCATGGCCGGAGTCGGTATCTTCGCAAGCATGGCCTGTCGTCTCTCCCACTCGCGTGACTCGCGAAGCAGAAATCGTCGGTACGCATCCTGCTCTGCAATTGCAGCCATCGCACGACAAACGAAGTATTGTCTCGCCGAATCGGTCGAGATGTCGCCGGCTTCCCTCTTCAGCTGAATCCAGAGAGTGAACGATTCCTCTTCCTCCAACTCCGGTTCGACCTTCAACACTTGGTTGTGGAACTTGACCCACTGACCCATCACGGATTTGATGGACTCTACAGTCTTGGGGGCATAGCACGCCAGAGTAGCCGTCTTCACTCTTTCCCGTAGAATTTGAAGCTCCCCAGCATCGGAGATGGTTGGTTGAGGTTTTTGCGGACGACCCCGAAGCTTCCCTACCACCGTGGGTAACATTCATTGCGAATGTCGGGACTTCCCTCCCTTGGACAACCGGAAAGCTTCAGTCTTCACTGATTTTGCCTTCGATCTCCGATCCGCGGAATCTGCTTCCAGCAGAGCACTCCGGAACTTCATCGCCGTGATCTCCGCATGTCCCACCGCGTTTAAAGACTCCTGAAACGCTATTACAGCCTCCTGCGAAAGTCCGTGTTGACTCAACCTCAACGCTTCCAACCTCGTAACCATCACCTGTAATGAATCTCTAACGTCGCTGCTGCGGTACGAGAGGATCAAAACCGATATTCGCCGCGTGACGACGTGGGGAACAACGATCGACAACGCGGTGGCCTTGGAGGCAATGTCCGTGAAGCTGGACACCCGTTATGGCCCGTTCCTTGAACGAGCGCGGGACGCGCCCACAAGGGAATCAACACACGAGAGCCGTGTATTGAATGAAGCGATTCAGGCGTTGCTGCCTGTAGTGATTCCAGCCCAATCGGCCTCATCAATTGATCCTTTCTCGTTGTGTACTTCTTCTTCCTGACAAACAATCTTTGACGGGAGAAGACGATCGCCTTTGCTCATCAGCCAGGCACATATTGGACACACCCAATTTGATCGATGTATGAGGAATGGCGCTGCATTCCTCTCCGTGAGCGTCTCATTCAGACACTGCACAGAACAACGGTGCCCGCATCTCTTGCAATCGAGCTCATCAACATGAGACTCGTCGCAATTCGGAAAGATGCAAGCATCCTCGAGTGGGTGACACTGCACTTCTGCAGGCCACTCACTCGCCGCGATTGTGCTCCACTCAACAGTGGAAGGTTCACAATGATATCTCGTAGTAGTCATTTTGTGTATTTTTTGTTTGTGCGCAACCGGTAGAAAATCCTAATAAAGGAATAGGTAGTTACGCTGCCACAATTCTCTTTCTACCGAACAATGGGTTTGTAGGTACAATAATAATATCGGCTCGTAATCCGTCGGTGCAAAAAAAAAACTAAACATACAATCACAATCGTCGCCCCGAGAACGTATTGCATGGTGAACACGAAGCTGAAAAGCCAAACAGATGCCGTTGCTGATGAAACAATTGACAGTCCAGTGGCGAAACCCTTCACAATGTTGTCGGAGTACTTCACCACAACTGCGATCAGAATTCCTCCAACTGACTGTAATGCCACAACAACCCAAACAATTTCCTTGAATCCCTGAAAGAATCCATGTTCCACAATCGCATCGTAGTCCTTGAAGTAAGATGCCAAAAGACCCACCAGAAGACCCCACGAAGCGAGTTGCATGTTACGAATCCAAACGGAAGGTTTAGTCTGCTTCACAATCTTCTCGAGGTACACTCCAGCAAGTCCCGAGGTACAGCATGCAATAAAGACAGCAATGAAACCAAACATGCGACTCCAAGCTTCAGCCTCAGCAGCTGCATCAGTGACACCAACAGCAGTTCCAGGAGCCTTCCCCTGAGATGTTTGAACCATGGCAATACCAACCCCGAGAAGTACAATGGCTGCCCACTGAAGCATAGTGAGCTTTTTGTTGAGGATCACCACCGAGAGGATTGCTGTTGTGATGAGCTTCATCTGACTCAGCACTTGGTAAGTTGGAGGATCAAGGTGAGTAGCAGCGTAGTACTGAATATTATTCTGGAGGGTGTAGAGACCAGAAGGGATGAGAAGTATTAAATTTTGACTGAAAGATGAAAGGATGTCAGTCTGGATAGCTTTGAAGGCACCGTCCAATCCTTCCTTCTCAATTGTAAGCATCACCATGGAGAGGACTAACTTAACTAATTCACAGGCAACAACGGCTGATGTCGCCAAGTACATTGGCATTGGGTCTGCTCCTGGAATCCTACTCGCTCTCATTGTCAGCGTCAAACTACTGTTTTGTGCGACCAAACACGCTAAAGAACCATATTTCATTACTTCTGCTGAGACAGCCATTGCGGTTGCTGTTGACTTCTCAACAACCGGCTCCTGCGCTTCACGCTGGGGTTCATTTTCTGCTCCCATTTTATGTATTCACTGTTATAGGAATGATTTTGGCCAATGTGACGAACACTTTCTAATAAAATCAAGAAAGCAAAACCAACTGGCTATGTGGAGGGTGGCTGCAGCCAAAAGTAGGAGAATAGAATCGTGAAAAAAAGATGACAGTAAGTAAATAAATTATGCTTAAAGCATAACAACTGAAAAAACAAACACGCATTTCGGAAATAGGAGACTGCAGATTTTTTTTTTCGACATTCAAGCAAATTCTGAAACACTCCGCAAGATAACGAACATGAATTGTTTCACAATAAAGCACTAGTAATAATCATGGATAATTCTGAATACCTGCGATGTTGGCCTAATAATGCTGCTATTCAATCCAGAGTCTCTCCTGTTTCTACCAGCGTACAACTTGAATATCGGACCCGCCTCGTCTTCGTCACATTGAAGACAGTCATTGAGTCTGTTATCAGGAGGAAGGTTGTTGGGGATTTTTTCAATAAAATCCACCAGACAAATCGTCTCACAAAACTTCTTATCATATATCGCATTGTAGAAAAACGTTTGAGTACAAGGCCTGCTTAAGTTCATATTTTTATACATACATTCAAGGGTTTTATTTTTGTTGTTAAGGTGCTCAACTTCACATTTTCGAATAGGATCAGTCAAGTCAGGCTGCGACATAAAAGCTGATAAGTCAGCAAGACTTGAACACTTATTACAAGCAGCTTTGTGGGTAACGAAAGCACCATTGCTGTGGGCTTCGTCAATACTAGTGAAGTTTTGCAACTTATATGTGTGTCTCTCGGAATCTAAGTACTTTACTCCACACACAGCATCTGGACCAAAAGGAACTGGAACGGTTCCATTATATCCAATATAAGGATCTGTAACTAACTCAGTAGGAAGATTAACACAATCCTTAGCAGCAAATGCATCATAAACTGTACTGTTGTAAGTCATTGGAGAAAATGGCACCCCAGGAGGTACTATGCTACCAAATACTGAAGAAACAACACACAGCATTTTTTTTTTTTAAAAGATGCTGAAGACGAAAAAGAAAAAAAAACTCAACATGTGAGGGATACGTAAAAGCATAGCATTAATTTGAATACCTGTAAAGAAATAAAAAATAAACACAACAACAACAACAGCAATCTTGAATAAATGAAGTTCAGAAAAATTGGGTCACCAACCCAGAAGGTTTGATTTTTTGCCATAGAAGGTAGTACAATACAACCAATTGCCAGTGGTTGATTAGGAGGTTAGTCCTATGTTATTTGATGCTTCACAGTACTAATAACATCATCAACAGTAGCAGTAAATTTCGTTAATGTTTGTTCTTGCGGCATTGGTTGACAAACAACTACATCTATGGCTTGCGGGGGAACCTTTGAAGAAACCCAACGTACCATCACATCACAGAATACAACATGAGGCAATTTTTGAAGAATTCGCATAAACACAAGACTGTGAACTTCAGAGACCATCTTTCTGTTCAGAATATGAATCGATAATGTTGTTACTAATGGTGATAACACATCGTTTTGATTATTAGATAACACAAAATACTTCAAATCAATTTGCAACATCCAAGTACACAAAGTGAACAGTGTTGACGGTGATATCGAAGAAGAAGGTTCAAAGGCGGAGACTATGACTGGAAATAACACATTCACCACCATTCCAGTACTAAAGTTAACTTCTAATGTTGACATCAGCAGTCCAAGGTAGGCATCAGCAACTTCAGTGGCTTCACCACTAAAAACAAATCCCTCACAAAATATTAATATACTGCTAAGATGTGGTGATCCAGGAAGTTTAGCTAGAGTCGTAAAGAGTTCCAGCAAGGCTGCTTTACTACCTGAGTCCTGCTGTGCAGATGATGAAAGTAGTTGGCTTGCAATCTGTTGGGTTGTTGTAACCCCAACTTGTTTAGAAAGATAACGAGAAATAACTTGAAATAATAAAATAATATTCGATCGTGGTTGTGAGTGGTTGAGAAGGTGTAGAAACCCTTCTCTCAATCCACCCTCTCCCCACAAAACAGTTTTTTCAGGTAAAGAAATCACTTCTTGAAACACGCGTTCTAACATCTCAGTCAACACCTCCATTCCGATGTTGTTATTTTGTAGGATGCGTGACAAGATTCGTTTTAAGTCGGAAGCATTTCCTGAAAACATCAACACCCGAGTAGCAGCTGCAAAGAAACCAACACAATCAATACTGACAGGAATGTGTTCAAATGTTGCAGTTAAAACGGAGCAATATTCTGGAGTTTCAGACACAATTTTAGGTGATTTTAAAGCGTAGCAGGCAGTCATATCCGCGGCAGCACTTACACTTAATGTGGTCTTCCGTTGTGAGACAACATAAGTTGCAATGTTTGAAATTATTTTTAGAACATACTTTTGCTCATCAGTATTTAACTTTCTGATTATAGGTGAATACGCAGATGCAACACCACAAGAGCGAAAGGCTAAAAGGGGGCAATCCAACACATGTTTGTTGCTAAGAACGCTTTCAAATAATATTGTTGTTAATTTCTTAGTACCAGTTGACGTCGCAATCGGTAGAAAGTCTGGTGCAAGTGATGCAAATAACTGCAACCCACAATCTACAACTTCAACTCGTCTACTACCACCCACACCTGTAAGTTCATCTGTCAAATGTTTCATGTAAGATATAACTACTCCGCTATTGATGAAGTCCGTCATGAAGAGCGACGCAATCCTCGAAGCTACCAAGATCCCCTTCCCACAGGTATCATCATACCAAGAAGTCGGTTCTTGTTCAGCTGCGTGAACAGATGGAGCATAAACTTCCATTATCCCTGTGAATACAACTAGAAGTACATCTTTCATTGTTTCAAAGGATTTTGACGTTTCCATGGCTTCACATATGCAATCAACTATTGAGAAATAGCTGTCCAGAATTGATTCATTCTCGGGATCGAACTGGACGATGGATAACGATCGTTTTAGAATTTCAGTGGTGCGCGGAGAGATTGAATTTCTGTGAATGTGGTTTTCTAGTAGAGTTTGTAAACAGCGAATTAAGCCTTCACAATCTGGATATTGCAACATACTATCATGTAGGAGGCATTCAACACATCTCAAAAACAATAAGGCTGTGCTAGATTCTGGTTGGATGGTTCTCAACTCAAATATTTCATTCGATATTTTTATTTGAAGTTCCAACGCAGAAAGTGATGACACAGGACAGCTTAACACGTGCAACACCATTGATTCCTGACAACACAATGCATCTATCTCAACCATGGGTATAGCCTGAGCTATGGCATCACTCAACTGAGAGTCTCCACATGACACAAACCTTTTGATTATCGTAGGAATCGCTGCGGTTAGAAAATCTTTTATCGCTGGTTGCAGTTGGCAATGTCTACCAGATGGGGAAGAGAGAGACGTCATCTCAAGGCATATTGCTTTTATCAACCACCCGACAGCCGACGGAGACACATCAGTAGAACTGATGTAGCTCATGCACCAGTTTAAAAAGGTTGGCCACCTATCTGGGAAGTCTGACACGACTGCGATAGCAACAAGTAAATCCAGGATCTTTCTCACTATCGGTGTTGGGGTTGTTGCAATGCTTGCGATTGTTGTGAGGTGTTGTAGTGTTGATGTAGTCATCTCTGCGTCCATTCTCTTCCTCCATTTTCGGTCTCTAACTGTCTGCATCAGCACTCCTAAGCAATATTGCGTCACCAACTCAGAACACCTTCCGGATCTCAACATTTGACTGCTCTCTTGACAACATGTTTCAGAACTCTGATAATCTGATAATAATCTATCCGCATGTTCTCTTTTGATAGGATCTGATGCATAAAGGTCTGATAGCAGTCCCTCTATATCCATGATGTGGAACTGAAGGGGAAGGCCATGAGTATATTAAACTAATAATGTCCAACACACCAAATCACGAATAGTACGGGATAGAGGGGGTTTTTTTTAATAATACTTTTCTTCTCCAAGTCAACTTAGTGGGTTGTAACTAATAACCTGATTGATTACTTCCATGGCCATCATTCCATTGGAGGTACTTCGCAACAGGCATTGCATGTGTAGCAGACTTTGTTGCTTTTAAAGCTTGTCCAAGGTCACTCATAGTGACGTTGTCAAGTGATAGCAACTCTTTTGATAATGCTTCAGTGTCGCCATCGCATGCTTCGAGTTTGCGCATTTTCACTCGAACGGTTCGCATCATTGCTTCTCTACAAAGAACATTAATGTCACTACCAGTGTAACCTTCCGTACGAGTTGCAAGAGAGAGGAAATCTATTGCTGCTGGATCGATGTGGCCGTCTAGGTTTGATTTAAACATCGAGATTCGAGCAGCTTCGGTAGGCATTCCAACTAATATTCTCTTCTCTAACCTTCGAAGTATGGCATCATCAAGATCCCATGGAGTGTTTGAGGCTCCTAAAACAAAGACTCGAGAATCTACATCCTCCTTTAGCAATCCATCCATTTGGATCATTAGTTCAGTTTTCATTCGACGAGATCCCTCGTGTTCTTGTCCAGAAGATGTTCTTTGAGACATTATTGAATCTAATTCGTCAAGGAATATTGTCGATGGAGAGTAGTGTCTCGCCATGTCAAACAGCATTCGGATCAATTTTTCACTATCTCCTCTCCACTTCGACACTATTGACGATGCAGATATGTTAAAAAAAGTTGTATTACACTCAGTGGCGACTGCCTTTGCTAACATAGTTTTACCTGTACCTGGTGGACCAAATAAAAGAACTCCCTTCCAAGGTCGAAGACGACCCTTGAAGAACTGAGGATATTTTGTTGGCATCACAACTGCTTCTTTGAGTAATTGCTTTGCGTCTTCAAGGGCAGCGATGTCAGTCCACCTGACGTTTGGGTCTGCATCTAAAATATCTCGTTGGATAATTAAAGATAACTCTTTCATGTCACCAGTCAAATCGATTCCTCCATTTTGTACAAACGGTTTCTTCATCAGTCGTTGGTTTGAAGCAAATGCTGCACCACCTTCCTGTTCATCCTCAGAATCAGTTTTATTTTTAAGAGTCTTACTACTGCTCTTCGGTAGTGGGGTGACATGTGTAGTAACAGGACAGAGGTCTAAAACATTACTCGGTTCTGATGGTGGTGTGAGAGATGCTCGAGGACGAGATGATTTATTAATGTTCGCCAAGGCGAGGGGTTTTTCTGCAGAGGCGACACGTTGAAGTCTTCGTCGAGTATGTTCTTTTTCACCATTGAAATTATCAGTTGGAAGACCAGCAGAAGTGTTGCTTCGAAACAGTTTTGGTTTGTGTCCAAATCGGTGATCAAAATACTCTTCATAATCTTGAATAATTTGTAACAACGATATATTATCAGCGGCTTGCAACTTCGATGAACCAATTCCGCTTTCTCTCTCTAGGACAGTCATCGATTGCAAGAAGCCGTTTTCCATCATAAAGTGATGCATTAACACAATTGCTCCTTTTTTACGACGAATTCTTCCCTTTTCTTCTTCTTCTTTAGCTTTGCTTTCCATCTTCATGGCCATTAAATTACTTGGACCGCTACTCATGTTTGTAGTTCAGTCACAATTTCATTAAAATATTTTTAGTTGGTAACAACCTGTTAAGTTTAATTAAGAACAACACGAAAACAACACTTTTCAGATATACAATACCGCAATCATGCAGTTGATGTTATATAGGCTCTGACAAAAAAAACAAAAATATAATTATCATCAAGGTATCTAACTTGGTCGCATTAGTACTAAAGAAAAATAAGATGTCCTTTCTGAGCACATTCTGTGTGAAGTACGGTCAGGATTGTTGTCGGCTGTATATTTTGTTATCATCGGTGAAGTTGATGAGGAGAAAGGACGTCCCGGAGGGTAAAATAAAAAAGGATGAAAAATAAATAAAAAAGCAATAAACCAGCTAGAATATGGGTTTATTATAAGATTGTCACACTAATTCAAAATATAAAAAAAAGAAAGGTCATAAACACACAATTGTTCTGCTGTTACATAAAACACTTGTGGAATACGTAGTTTTCAGTAGCCTTAATCTTATACTACTTGTCCCTCTTAGGCCTTCATCAGTAAAAAGGGATGAAACAAAAAAAAAAAGGAATAAACCAGCTAGAATATGAGTTTATTATAGATAGGCACACTAAATCAAATATGAAAAAAAAAAAAAAAAAAAAAAAAAAAAAAAGTTATAAAAACACAATTCTTAATCTCACACTACCTGTCCTTCTCAGGACTTCATCAGTAAAAAATGATAAAGTAAAAAAGGACAAACCAGCTAGTTAGTACATGAGATTAAAAAAATGTATTTGAGAAAGAGTAAAAACATCAAATGAATTGTTTTGCTGTTCCGAAAAAATAGTAGTTTCAGGAGCCTTAATCTAAAACTACTTGTCCCTCTTAGTAAGTTCTAAGGGACTTTATTCCAAATTTCTTGTAAAACAGTTTCAAAAGCGGTTCTTAACAACGCGTCCTTGACAGTCTGGTCAATTTTGCGCTGGAACTCAGCTTGTGGTAAAAAAATAAAGAGGAAAATAAAATAAAGAGAGAGATTATTTTTGTTCGATTCCGAGTGTTTTAGTATTCCTCGATGTCTTCCTCTCCTTCGATGTCAGCGGACTCGGCACCAATCTCGTCCTAGTCCTTCTCGAGGGCAGTTATAAATTCAAAATCATCATTGCATGAGTGAAATTTCGTTGTTTCTAATTTTGACTGCAAATCTTCCTTTTTCTTGTTTAGAGCTTCTTGTATATATAACTTACAAAATGATAGTGGTTTACGATATCCGGCAAAAAAAATATTGGTTGATATTATAATCAAGGGAACATCCTTCACTCTCAAATTGCAACTCTTCCATAATTCCGCGTAGTATTTCGTAATCAAATTTAACCAAACTTCTGGCATTAGATAACAAACTTCTCAAAGACCCACAGCACTCTGGTGTAATACTTCTTTTAGGATCTGTAAAACTGTCCAGTTTAGACGATAATTTAAACAAAGCATCGCGTGCTTGTAAGTTAAAATATTAGTTTATATAAAAAAGTGCACTAAATTAAAATATAAAAAAAGGGGGAAATCATAAAAACACATTGTTCTGCTGTTCCAACTGTGGAATACGTAGTTTCAGGCCTTAATTTGTCCCTCTTAGGCCTTCATCAGTAAGTTCTAAGGGACTTCATTCCAGTTAATTAATAATTCGGATCCATCAATTGGTGTATTTCAAAAGAACTGATTTCTTAATATCCATCGGAGCTCTTTTCCTTAGAATTGGTGAGGAGTAGAATTCCTTCATTCGAGGGTGCCATGGTACAGTCGTTATCATTATTATTATCCTGCAGAGTTTTTCTTAAAATCATGTGAAAACAATACTCTGGGTGTTTAAAATTTCTGTTAAAATCGTCAAATGATAATTGCCGGTCTGTCGCTCCTTTGAGAATGTCTCTAACAATAATGCGATCTTTGGAGACAAGGGCCACTTTGTAGTGTGACATTCGTTCACCAGCTTTGTTTAAAATGAATGCGGCGGCTATTGTTGGGTTGTCCATAGAACTGGGATCTACATACTGGCGGATTTCTCGGTTGAGTTTTTGTTCGCTTGCTACCCCCAGCACGGTTAAAGAGAAGCAGCCATCCAGGGATGGTTTTTGCTCGTGGCTGTCAGGTTCTATTTTTTGATGTTCTTCGTAGAATGCTTGTTGTAGTTCTTGTAAATCGTTGAAATCTATTCGGTCAAGATTAAGATGGTCTGCAACAAAATTCAGCGATGCCCATCCACACTCACCTCCAATTAGACCTTCCCCTGAAGATTGATGTGATTGTATTGGGAATCGTTTGTCTAAGGTGTGAAGTGTGGAATTATTATGATTAATGGTGTCTTTTTCGTCGCTTACAGGGATACCATGGTTAAACTTTTCGGAAGTAATATTTAGTCGTCTTCGAATTGCAGCTGCAACATTGCCATCGTTAAAGCTGTGACAAGCTACTGCGGAGTTCTTAAACTTGTCGCAAGATTGTGGTTTGATATATTTTTCTATCTCTCCATATCTGCTTTTTACTTTGTCTTCGCTTTTATCGTTATTTTTACTTTTTGCTTTCTTCACATCACTAAGAACCTCTACTCCAATTTTGGGTGCTACACAATTAGAACTATCAAAATCATCTACAAATTCTGTCATAAATTCAAAATCATCATCATATGAGCGATATTTCCTTGTTTTTAGTTTTTGTAATTCTTCCTTTTTCTTATTTAGAGCTTCTTGGATATGACGGTTATAAAATAGTTTAAACTCTCTATCAAAGGAAATTTGATTATCATCAAGGGACAGTGTTCCATTCTCAAGTTGCTGCAATATGGACATTACTTGGCGGAGTCTTTTGTTATCAAATTTAACCAAACTTCTGGCATTAGATAACAAACGTCCCAAAGACCCACAGCACTCTGGTGTAATACTTCTAAAACTGTCCAGTTCAGACCATAATTTAAACAAAGCACCGCGTGCTTGTAAGTTAACCATTATAATAGTGGCATCGTTAATCAACTGACATACAGAGTCCCTATCTCTTTCATTATTATCAATACGCTGTTCTAAATTTTCTTTTAAATTCGCATCTTCCGTGGCATCGAGTCGATGTCCCAAATCTTCTATAGACCTATTCCACTCTCGCATGTCATGTATTTTAGATAATTTATATTTTAGATACCACTCTTGAAGTTGATCAACCCTTTTAGGGCGAGGTACTTGTTTTGGTCTAACTGTTGTTGATGGTATCTCTTTGGTAATGAAACATTCTACCTTTTCATGTTTTCCGACTAATCTGTACCATCTAACTTCTTGTTTCAAAGATGGCTCGTCTGAAAGCCCATCACAAAATTTCTGATGCTCTTCTGTTATTTCGTGAAATGATTGTGATTCGATATGTTCTTTTATCTCTGGTAAAACAACAAATTCTGTTATAAATTCAAAATCATCATCAAGTGAGCGATATTTCCTTGTTTTTAGTTTTTGTAATTCTTCCTCTTTCTTATCTAGAGCTTCTTGGATATGACGGTTACAAAATGGTGTAAGCCATTTAGCAAAGAAAATTTGACTATCATCAAGGGACAGTGTTCTATTCTCAAGTAGCTGCAATATGAACATTACTTGGCAGAGTCTTTCGTAATCAAATTCAACCAAACTTCTGGCATTAGATAACAAACGTACTAAAGACCCACAGCACTCTGGCGTAATACTTCTTTTAGGATCTGTAAAACTGTCCAGTTCAGACGGTCTTCGCTTTTATCGTTATTTTTACTTTTTGCTTTCTTCCCATCACTAAGAACCTCTACTCCAATTTTGGGTGCTACACAATTAGAACTATCAAAATCATCTACAAATTCTGTCATAAATTCAAAATCATCATCATATGAGCGATATTTCCTTGTTTTTAGTTTTTGTAATTCTTCCTTTTTCTTATTTAGAGCTTCTTGGATATGACGGTTATAAAATAGTTTAAACTCGCTATCAAAGGAAATTTGATTATCATCAAGGGGCAGTGTTCCATTCTCAAGTTGCTGCAATATGGACATTACTTGGCGGAGTCTTTTGTTATCAAATTTAACCAAACTTCTGGCATTAGATAACAAACGTCCCAAAGACCCACAGCACTCTGGTGTAATACTTCTTTTAGGATCTGTAAAACTGTCCAGTTCAGACCATAATTTAAACAAAGCACCGCGTGCTTGTAAGTTAACCATTATAATAGTGGCATCGTTAATCAACTGACATACAGAGTCCCTATCTCTTTCATTATTATCAATACGCTGTTTTAAATTTTCTTTTAAATTCGCATCTTCCGTGTCATCGAGTTGATGTCCCAAATCTTCTATAGACCTATTACACTTTCGCATGTCATGTATTTTAGATAATTTATATTTTAGATACCACTCTTGAAGTTGATCAACCCTTTTAGGGCGAGGTACTTGTTTTGGTCTAACTGTTGTTGATGGTATCTCTTTGGTAATGAAACATTCTACCTTTTCATGTTTTCCGACTAATCTGTACCATCTAACTTCTTGTTTCAAAGATGGCTCGTCTGAAAGCCCATCACAAAATTTCTGATGCTCTTCTGTTATTTCGTGAAATGATTGTGATTCGATATGTTCTTTTATCTCTGGTAAAACAACAAATTCTGTTATAAATTCAAAATCATCATCAAGTGAGCGATATTTCCTTGTTTTTAGTTTTTGTAATTCTTCCTCTTTCTTATCTAGAGCTTCTTGGATATGACGGTTACAAAATGGTGTAAGCCATTTAGCAAAGAAAATTTGACTATCATCAAGGGACAGTGTTCTATTCTCAAGTAGCTGCAATATGAACATTACTTGGCAGAGTCTTTCGTAATCAAATTCAACCAAACTTCTGGCATTAGATAACAAACGTACTAAAGACCCACAGCACTCTGGCGTAATACTTCTTTTAGGATCTGTAAAACTGTCCAGTTCAGACGGTCTTCGCTTTTATCGTTATTTTTACTTTTTGCTTTCTTCCCATCACTAAGAACCTCTACTCCAATTTTGGGTGCTACACAATTAGAACTATCAAAATCATCTACAAATTCTGTCATAAATTCAAAATCATCATCATATGAGCGATATTTCCTTGTTTTTAGTTTTTGTAATTCTTCCTTTTTCTTATTTAGAGCTTCTTGGATATGACGGTTATAAAATAGTTTAAACTCGCTATCAAAGGAAATTTGATTATCATCAAGGGGCAGTGTTCCATTCTCAAGTTGCTGCAATATGGACATTACTTGGCGGAGTCTTTTGTTATCAAATTTAACCAAACTTCTGGCATTAGATAACAAACGTCCCAAAGACCCACAGCACTCTGGTGTAATACTTCTTTTAGGATCTGTAAAACTGTCCAGTTCAGACCATAATTTAAACAAAGCACCGCGTGCTTGTAAGTTAACCATTATAATAGTGGCATCGTTAATCAACTGACATACAGAGTCCCTATCTCTTTCATTATTATCAATACGCTGTTTTAAATTTTCTTTTAAATTCGCATCTTCCGTGTCATCGAGTTGATGTCCCAAATGTTCTATAGACCTATTACACTTTCGCATGTCATGTATTTTAGATAATTTATATTTTAGATACCACTCTTGAAGTTGATCAACCCTTTTAGGGCGAGGTACTTGTTTTGGTCTAACTGTTGTTGATGGTATCTCTTTGGTAATGAAACATTCTACCTTTTCATGTTTTCCGACTAATCTGTACCATCTAACTTCTTGTTTCAAAGATGGCTCGTCTGAAAGCCCATCACAAAATTTCTGATGCTCTTCTGTTATTTCGTGAAATGATTGTGATTCGATATGTTCTTTTATCTCTGGTAAAACAACAAATTCTGTTATAAATTCAAAATCATCATCAAGTGAGCGATATTTCCTTGTTTTTAGTTTTTGTAATTCTTCCTCTTTCTTATCTAGAGCTTCTTGGATATGACGGTTACAAAATGGTGTAAGCCATTTAGCAAAGAAAATTTGACTATCATCAAGGGACAGTGTTCTATTCTCAAGTAGCTGCAATATGAACATTACTTGGCAGAGTCTTTCGTAATCAAATTCAACCAAACTTCTGGCATTAGATAACAAACGTACTAAAGACCCACAGCACTCTGGCGTAATACTTCTTTTAGGATCTGTAAAACTGTCCAGTTCAGACGATAATTTAAACAAAGCATGTGTTTGTAAGTTAACTATTATATCAGTGGCATCGTTAATCAACTGACATACAGAGTCCCTATCTCTTTCATTATTATCAATACGCTGTTTTAAATTTTCTTTTAAATTCGCATCTTTCGTGGCATCGAGTCGATGTCCCAAATCTTCTATAGACCTATTCCACTCTCGCATGTCATGTATTTTAGATAATTTATATTTTAGATACCACTCTTGAAGTTGATCAACCCTTTTAGGGCGAGGTACTTGTTTTGGTCTATCAGTTGTTGATGGTATCTCTTTGGTAATGAAACATTCTACCTTTTCATGTTTTCCGACTAATCTGCACCAACTAACTTGTTGTTTCAAAGATGGTTCGTTTGAAAGCTCATCACAAGATTTCTGATGCTCTTCTGTTATTTTGTGAAATGATTGTGATTCGATATGTTCTTTTATCTCTGGTAAAACAACAAATTCTGTTATAAATTCAAAATCATCATCAAGTGAGCGATATTTCCTTGTTTTTAGTTTTTGTAATTCTTCCTTTTTCTTATCTAGAGCTTCTTGGATATGACGGTTATAAAATGGTGTAAGCCATTTAGCAAAGAAAATTTGGCTATCATCAAGGGACAGTGTTCTATTCTCAAGTAGCTGCAATATGAACATTACTTGGCAGAGTCTTTCGTAATCAAATTCAACCAAACTTCTGGCATTAGATAACAAACGTCCCAAAGACCCACAGCACTCTGGTGTAATACTTCTAAAACTGTCCAGTTCAGACCATAATTTAAACAAAGCACCGCGTGCTTGTAAGTTAACCATTATAATAGTGGCATCGTTAATCAACTGACATACAGAGTCCCTATCACGTTTATTATTATCAATACGCTGTTTTAAATTTTCTTTTAAATTCGCATCTTCCGTGTCATCGAGTTGATGTCCCAAATGTTCTATAGACCTATTACACTTTCGCATGTCATGTATTTTAGATAATTTATATTTTAGATACCACTCTTGAAGTTGATCAACCCTTTTAGGGCGAGGTACTTGTTTTGGTCTAACTGTTGTTGATGGTATCTCTTTGGTAATGAAACATTCTACCTTTTCATGTTTTCCGACTAATCTGTACCATCTAACTTCTTGTTTCAAAGATGGCTCGTCTGAAAGCCCATCACAAAATTTCTGATGCTCTTCTGTTATTTCGTGAAATGATTGTGATTCGATATGTTCTTTTATCTCTGGTAAAACAACAAATTCTGTTATAAATTCAAAATCATCATCAAGTGAGCGATATTTCGTTGTTTTTAGTTTTTGTAATTCTTCCTCTTTCTTATCTAGAGCTTCTTGGATATGACGGTTATAAAATGGTGTAAGCCATTTAGCAAAGAAAATTTGGCTATCATCAAGGGACAGTGTCTCAAGTAGCTGCAATATGAACATTACTTGGCGGGGTCTTTCGTAATCAAATTCAACCAAACTTCTGGCATTAGATAACAAACTTCTCAAAGACCCACAGCACTCTGGTGTAATACTTCTTTTAGGATCTGTAAAACTGTCCAGTTCAGACGATAATTTAAACAAAGCATGTGCTTGTAAGTTAACTATTATATCAGTGGCATCGTTAATCAACTGACATACAGAGTCCCTATCTCTTTCATTATTATCAATACGCTGTTTTAAATTTTCTTTTAAATTCGCATCTTCCGTGGCATCGAGTCGATGTCCCAAATCTTCTATAGACCTATTCCACTCTCGCATGTCATGTATTTTAGATAATTTATATTTTAGATACCACTCTTGAAGTTGATCAACCCTTTTAGGGCGAGGTACTTGTTTTGGTCTAACTGTTGTTGATGGTATCTCTTTGGTAATGAAACATTCTACCTCTTCATGCTTTCCGACTAATCTGTACCATCTAACTTCTTGTTTCAAAGATGGCTCGTTTGAAAGCCCATCACAAAATTTCTGATGCTCTTCTGTTATTTTGTGAAATGATTGTAATTCGATATGTTCTTTTATCTCTGGTAAAACAACAAATTCTGCTATAAATTTAAAATCATCGTTGTTTCTTTTTTTTAATTCTGACTGCAAATCTTCCTTCTCTTTGAGTAGAGCTTCTTGTTTTCTTGACACTTCTTCAGAAATAGCTGCTGCATTCAGATATTTAACATATAAATATGGGTCGGGAATATAATCGGAATTAGTTTCGGGAACATTAACGTGAGCTATAGCACCTCTGAATTTTTGCAAATCTTCCATTACTTCGTACACTTCTGTGTTAAACAAACTACGACTGCTGTCAGATAACAAAGAACGTGCCAAAGAACCTGCAACTAAAACAAAAAACTCTATTGCGGAACAAAGATATCCATCTGATTTTGGTAAACAGGATTGAAGTGAGCTAAATTCAGAATCAAATAAATAAATAATCTTATCCAGCGCATACGATAATTTAGACAAAGTATCACATGTCTGGATCAGCGGCACCTTTTGTACTATAAAAGTGGCATCGTTAATCAACTGACATACAGAGTCCCTATCTCTTTCATTATCAACAATACACTTTTTTAAATATTGTTTTAAATTCGCATCTTCCGTGTCATTGAGTTGATCTTCTAAACGTTTTATCTTCTTATTATACTTTTCTATATCCCTATTACACTCTCGCATGTCATGTATTTTAGATAATTTATATTTTAGATACCACTCTTGAAGTTGATCAACCCTTTTAGGGCGAGGTACCTTTGGTCTAACTGTTTTTGATGGTATCTCTTCGGTAATGGAATATTCTACCTTTTCATGCTTTCCGACTAATCTGTACCATCTAACTTGTTTTTTCAAAGCTTCGTCTGAAAGCTCATCACAAATTTTCTGATCCTCTTCTGTTATCATGTGAAAAGCTTGTGATCTGATATGTTGCTTTATCTCTCCAACTCTGCTTTCTACTTTGTTTTCGCTTTTATCTTTATTTTTACTTTTTGCATTCTGTTTATCGTTATTTTTACTTTTTGCGTTCTGTTTATCGCTATTTTTACTTTTTGCATTCTGTTTATCGTTATTTTTACTTTTTGCGTTCTGTTTATCGCTATTTTTACTTTTTGCATTCTGTTTATCGTTATTTTTACTTTTTGCGTTCTGTTTATCGCTATTTTTACTTTTTGCTTTCTTCACATCACTAAAAACCTCTACTCCAATTTTGGGTGCTACACAATTAGAATTTATCTTTGTTACTTCGTCTTCGCTTTTATTATCGTTATTTTTAAAAGCTTTCTTCACAACACTACTATTAGGATTTGTATTTACTTTATCAGATGACTGGAAGTAACTCATATCCGTCTCAATATTAATATTCTCCGCCATCTCACAAACACAGGTGTGTACTTCCCGTAACAATGCAGAAGCATCAATCTTTTCTCCATCATTATCCGTTTCAACACAAATTTGTTTTTTTAAGAATTTCCAATTTTCTTTACGCTCAGGATGATCTATAATATTACGTAATGTTTTTAATTCTGAAGCAATTTTTGGAAAATACGTTTCTCGTTGCGACTCTGAAAATCCTTTTATTATTTCTGCTACATACGACAATGTCATAAGGTTATGTATACGACCTAAACTAAATGAATCATTTCCATCTTGTCTGCATTCAGTATCATCTGTGTGACTCAACTGGTCTGTCGAATGATTTCTATCTTGATTTGCAATATGCTTACTATCCATAGATTGCAAATAACTTGTTAACGTCTTGAGGTTTTGCCCATCACAACAATAAATTATCCTATTAGTTAAGTTTGGCATTATAAGATCCTTTTGTATAAAAGTATCGTCTTGTAACATATGTTCAAATGATTTAATTACCTTTTCCAACTCTTGTTTTAGATTGTCGTTTCGGTATAGCACGTCAATCGTATCGAAGGGACACCTGGTTCCACCTTTTAGTAATGCTAAACCCTCCCAATATATACCTGAATGTAAGCTTTTATATTCTGGTGTAAGATCATTGACAGCGGACCACAAATTCCCTGACTCGGTTCGATTCCAGATTCTTTTTAAAGTTTCTATCACATCTCCTACATAGGATTTATCCCGAGTTTGGTCATAAATTTTTGTAATAATACCTATCACATTTCCTAAATTGGACTGACCTCCTTCTAAAGCATCTATCGCATCTCCTAATCCGAATATATCCAGAGGTCCGTTAAATTTTCTTTTTAAAGCATCCATCACTTTTCGTAAATCGGATTTATTCAGAGTTCCGTTATGAATTATTTTTAAAGTATCCATCTCACATCTTAAAAATTGCAGAGCTTCGTTACGAATTCTTTCTAAAGTATCTATCACATCTCCTAAATAGGATTTCAGAGTTTCTTTCTGAATTCCCACTAAAATAAGTATCACATTTCGTAAATCGGGTTTATCCTGAGTGTCTTTAATTACTTTCAAAGCATCCATCACATTTCCTAATTTGGATTTATCCAGAGTTTCGTTATTAATTACTTTCAATTTTTCTATCACATCTCCTAATTTGGATTTATCCTGAACTTCGCAATGAATTTCTGTTATCATATGTATCATTTGTCCTAAATCGGATTTATACTGAGTTTCGTTATGAATTATTTTCAAAGCTTCTATCACATCTCCTACATCGGATTTATCCTGAGTGCGTTTGCGAGTGCGTTCGTGCCATACTATTAAAGTATCTATCATATTTCCTACATCGGATTTATCCTGAGTTTCTTCACAAATTCCATTCAAAGCATCTATCACATCTCCTAATTTGGATTTATGCTGAACTTCGTTACGAATTTCTGTTATCATATGTATCATTTGTCCTAAATAGGATTTATACTGAGTTTCGTTATGAATTACTTCCAAAGCTTCACCTCCTAAATCGGATTTATTCTGAGTTCCGTTATGAATTCTTTTTAAAGTATCCATCACACATCTTAAAAATTTCAGAACTTCGTTACGAATTCTTTCTAAAGTATCTATCACATCTCCTAAATAGGATTTCAGAGTTTCGTTACGAATTCCTATTAAAATACGTGTCACATTTCGTAAATCGGGTTTATCCTGAGTGTCTTTAATTACTTTCAAAGCATCCATCACATTTCCTAATTTGGATTTATCCAGAGTTTCGTTATTAATTACTTTCAATTTTTCTATCACATCTCCTAATTTGGATTTATCCTGAACTTCGTTATGAATTTCTGTTATCAAATCTATCATTTGTTCTAAATAGGATTTATACTGAGTTTCGTTATGAATTCTTATCAAAGCTTCTATCACATCTCCTAAATCGGATTCATCCTGAGTGCGTTTGTGCTTTATTATTAAAATATCTATCACATTTCCTAAATTGAATTTATCCTGAGTTTCGTTATTAATTCCATTCAAAGCACTTATCACATCTCTTAATTTATCTTTTTCTGTTGTATTCATATTACGTTTAAGTTATTCTAATAAAAATGTGATTAAAATGTTTGTTGAGTCATACGAACACAATTAACTGTGCGATCGTTTACCACACCCACTGCTTGCATAACAAATAGTAGATAGAGAGAGAGACAAATTTGAAACCACGTTTTTTAAAATCTTTACTCATCGTATCGCATGTGATGCTTTATTATGAATAACCTGTTCTGGAATGTATTTATCAAAACTACTGTTCGTATTTCTTAAGATAAATGGATACCTCTGTTCTGTAGTAAATCAAGCTTCATATCATTGTCGATACTTTAATAGGATTAAAGATTTAAATAACAAACTGTCATCATCATGGATTGCAATATTCTATTCGTCATCATAGTTTTTTTTGGTATAAAGCTCACTAGGATGATTAAGCCATGCACAACGTGCAGAACATGAGTTTATTATAAAAAAAAGTGTACTAAATCACAAAGTAGTTTTCAGGAGCCTTAATCTTATACTACTTGTCCCTCTCAGGCCTTCATCAGTAAGTTCTAAGGGACTTTAATTTTAGTTTATTAATAAATCGGATTTATTAATCGTTTATTCAAAGAACCGATTTCTTAATGTCCATCGGAGCTCGCCAGTTTGATCAGCTGAGTTCTATCTCTTCTACATCTGTTCGTTTTATTACGAGCGCGAGTTCTCCTTCGTCGGAGCTGTAGTCGTCTTTCTTGCGCTTTTCCTTAGTGTTGGTGAGGAGTAGAATTCCTTCATTCGAGGGTGCCATGGTACAGTCGTTATCATTATCATTATTATTATCCTGCAGAGTTTTTCTTAAAATTATGTGAAAATAATATTCCAGATGTTTAAAATATCTGTCAAAAATGGTTGAATGATTGTCAATCCTTTGAAAGTATCTCTGACAATAACAGAATCAAAGGAGATAAGGGCTACCGTGGACATTCGTGCAACAACTTTCTTAATTTGACTTCAGAATCTTTGGTGGCGTAACAGCAGGAGGAGCACGGGCCCATAAAAATATTTTTAGTTGGTAACAACCTGTTAAGTTTAATTAAGAACAACACAAAAACAAAACTTTTCAGATATACAATACCGCAATCATACAGTTGATGTTATATAGGCTCTGACAAAAAAATCAAAAATAAATATAATTATTATCAAAGTATCTAACTTGGTCGCATTGCTCTGTACAAGTACTAAAGAAGAATAAAATGTCCATTCTGAGCACATTCTGTGTGAAGTACGGTCAGGATTGTTGTCGGCTGTGCATTTTGTTATCATCGGTGAAGTTGATGAGGAGAAAGGACGTCCCGGAAGGTAAAATAAAAAAGGAAATAAACCAGCTTGTGGTTTAAAAAAATAAAGAGAAAAATAAAATGAAGAGAGAGATTATTTTTGTTCGATTCCGAGTGTCTAGTATTCCTCGATGTCTTCCTCTCCTTCGATGTCAGCGGACTCGGCACCAACCTCCTCGTAGTCCTTCTCGAGGGCAGCCAAATCCTCTCTGGCCTCAGAGAACTCTCCTTCCTCCATACCTGTTTGTGTTTTGTGAATTGAGTTCATAACAGAAAAGGAAATCTTTTAAATTCTAAATAATAAATAATTACGACATACCTTCACCAACGTACCAATGAACGAATGCTCTCTTGGAGTACATCAAATCGAACTTGTGATCGATACGAGCGAACACCTCAGCGATGGCGGTGGAGTTGGAGATCATGCAGACGGCTCTCTGAACCTTGGCTAAGTCACCACCTGGAACAACAGTTGGTGGCTGGTAGTTGATACCACACTTGAATCCAGTTGGGGACCAGTCAACGAACTGGATGGTTCTCTTGGTCTTGATGGTGGCAACGGAGGCGTTGACATCCTTTGGAACGACGTCACCTCTGTACATCAAACAACAGGCCATGTACTTACCGTGACGTGGGTCACACTTAACCATCGAGGAAGCTGGCTCGAATGCGGCGTTGGTGATCTCAGCAACCGACAACTGCTCGTGGTAGGCCTTCTCAGCTGAGATGACTGGAGCGTATGACGACAACATGAAATGGATTCTTGGGTATGGCACCAAGTTGGTCTGGAACTCAGTTACGTCAACGTTGAGCGCACCATCGAAACGAAGGGAGGCGGTCAAGGATGAGATGACCTGAGCGATAAGACGGTTCAAGTTGGTGTAGGTTGGTCTCTCGATGTCGAGGTTTCTTCTACAGATGTCGTAGATGGCCTCGTTGTCAAGCATGCAAGCAACGTCAGTGTGCTCCAACAAAGAGTGAGTGGACAACACACTGTTGTATGGCTCAACAACAGCGGTACTTACCTGTGGGGATGGGTAGATGGTGAATCCCAACTTTGACTTGCGGCCGTAGTCAACTGAAAGTCTCTCCAAAAGAAGAGCTCCCAAACCGGATCCAGTACCTCCTCCAACACTGTTGAAGACGAGGAATCCCTGGAGACCAGTGCAATTGTCAGCGAGCTTTCTAATTCTGTCGAGGCACAAGTCAACAATCTCCTTACCGATGGTGTAGTGACCTCTGGCGTAGTTGTTGGCGGCATCTTCCTTTCCTGAGATCAACTGCTCAGGGTGGAAGAGCTGACGGTAGGTTCCAGTTCTTACCTCGTCGATGACGGTTGGCTCCAAATCGAGGAAGACGGCACGTGGGACGTGCTTTCCGGATCCGGTCTCACTGAAGAAGGTGTTGAACGCATCGTCCTCAATTCCGATGGTCTTGTCTGATGGCATAGCGCCATCAGGCTGGATACCGTGCTCAAGGCAGTACAACTCCCAGCACGCGTTACCAACCTGGCAACCGGCCTGACCGATGTGGATAGAGATGACTTCTCTCATTTTAGTTTTAGAGCGTTAAGGGGCTTAAAAGTAAAACGTTGCTGAGAGGGGAAACAATGCAATTTAATTACTCAGCTATCACAACAAAATTACTACAATTAAAAGCCATTCAATTCAACACAAGTTAGTTTCAAAAAACTGCTGTGCTGAGAGACCATTCGTGGATGGGATAAGAAGTTACAGTTTGTCCCTCTAAATAGTTAGCCAAAAAAAAAAAAAAAAAAATTACAATATTGGCGATCAGGCGTTTACTAACGCCCGACTGCTCTGAGAAATTAATCAACACACTTCTTTTTTTTTTTTTTTTTTTTGCTGACATTCATTGACAAATAAAAAAGAGATTTACTTTTGATACAAAAAAAAAAACAAGTTAATCAAAACGCGAAGCTCGCGATGGCTTGTCGGGTTCAACTAAAAGAGAGAGAAAAGGCTATGTTTTTCCCATTCGTGTGGTATAGCCATGCACACCTAGCCTTTTAGATTATAAGGGGGTTGTTAACACGGTAGACACTATCGATAAAATGATATTTTTTTTGACAACATGCGGAGAGGGCATTCAATCAGGTCATCTCTCTCCACGAAAAAAAAGAAAAATAAATAAATGGTAATAACCACTATTTGAAGAACAAAATAAATAAAAAAAATTAACAAATCAAAACTGAACAAGAGATCTACATGAAAAAAAAAAAAAAAAAAAAAAAAAAGTTTGACTTTACAAAAGAACCAAAGTGCTGAGGAACACAGAGATTAGTATTTTTTATTTTATTGCACATTGAGCATGTCAGTGGCTTTCCGTTTAGCACCAGTAATTAATTGTATATCATCAGATTCGATTGCTCTTCTGATTAATGAAGCAACGCCTTCCTTAAGATTTGTTCTGTGATCAAGAGCTCTGAAGTCGTTACTCTTTTGCTGAGCCTTTACGAGGATCGATGATAAAAGATTTGCTTTTTTTGCAACATCAACACCATAAGACTCGTTGGTTGATCCTTTTATAAATTTGTAAAGGAATCGAACTGCTCGGGTCTCAGGATCTATGTCGTATGCCATTCGGTAGAGAGAAATCTGTGAATGTTTATTTTATTTTATTATTTTATTTTTATTAAAAAAAAACCATTCAGATAAGCCTTATATTTCGTTGATCGCAGCTAGTGTTACTGGCGCACAGGGAAATAGATAACATGACATAATAAATAACGGCTCTTAATCTGAATAGTTTCTTCTCCGACTTCGTCGGTGCAAAAAAAAAAAGTACTTTAACATACATCTTGCTTTGCCCTCTTCATAACATCGTGACACAGATAGTGATAATGAGTTGAGAACACAGTCCTACACTTAATCCTGTTTTTTTTTTTTTTTTAAAGCATTACTCTTCTCCGTGGCTGTTTAAACCAAATAAAGACATACGTTTCGGCGATGTAAAGCAAAACTGAATGAGCAATAGAATAACCATCTACAGTAGCGGTTCCACGACCCAATTCATCGAGTACAACAAAGCTATCTTGTGTTGCGTGATGAAGGATTGAAGATGTTTCCCTCATCTCAACCATGAAGGTTGAGAGTCCTGACAGGATTCTATCACAAGCACCAATACGAGTAAAAATTCTATCCACTGGAGTTAGTTCCGCAAACGATGCTGGAACGAAGCATCCAAGCTGAGCTAAAATAATAACAACACAAGCACATCTCATGATGGTTGATTTACCTCCCATGTTAGGACCTGTAATTAGAATGACTGGAGGCTCATCACCTCCAATAGTGATATCGTTAGCGATCATTGTATCAGATTTTGATACAGCTCCAGGCTTCATCAGCGGATGAATAACATTCCTAGCTCTCAAATAAGGAGCTTCTCCGTCTTTACGTTCCTTTACTACAGGACGAGTCATGTTATTGGCTGATGAGGTTACAGCTAGTGAACACAAGCAATCAAGTGTGGCTAAGCATTCTATGACTTGTCTCCATTCAGAAACTCCTTCCGAAAAATCTAATAAAATATCTTTTAATACTCTTCTTTTTATTACATCAACATCTTCTTTCTTGTCGTCAACTTTCATTATAAGTTTACTGTTATTGAGATCACGGTATCTGATGATGGCTTTAGTTTCTGATTTTTTTTCAAAACCTGGAAATGGTTTTTTATTTCCAAGTGCTGCGGGTATTTCGACGAGGTAGTGATCTTTTCCAATAGAATTATAACGAATCGTGTTGTTTTTGTAATACATTTGAATTTCTTGAAGGTGGTCATCAAGCTCTCCTTCCAACTGTGAGAAATCACTACACGCCTTATCATACTGAGCGTGTGTACCTGGACGGGGAACAACTTGTCCACTGCTCTCTGCTTTCGCAACGTCAAAACATGTTTCAAATTTTGCTAATTTTTCTCCAATGTCAGGAAATTTTCCTCCTTCTGGTTTAAACGTCACGGCGGACTTGAGTAAATCTGCAGATGCTCGTTCCTTAAATTCTGAAACGAATTCAGTTGCTTGTTTTAACGCACTCAAAGTAGATAAAAAGATGTTAACAATCTTTTTATTATATGCGATAGGATCGACCCAGGCTACTTCTCGTTCACGACCTGCCATTCCTAGTCGGTTGAGACAACGTTCAAGGTCTGGAATTGGTCGGAGTAGTCTTTGGATGTGAGATAGTTTATCAGGGCATTCGACAAGTTCAGCAACTGCATCTTGACGATTTGTAATATCAAGAACATTTCTCAAAGGTGAGCAAACCCAATTATGTAATCTCCTTCTTCCAACTGACCAGACGCAGTGATTAAGAAACCCCAGTAGGGTACCCTGAGCTCTTTGATGAGGACTCAAATTCGAGTTCGCACTTTCCAAAACTTCTAAATTAGACAAGGCAGTACCGTCAAGAGTGACAGCACGTCCTCCCATACTCGGATCGTATTTTCCGAAATTTTTTATTGAAAACAGTTCAGTGTCTTGTTTTGAATCGACCAGGTACACTGCTAGAGCTCCAAAGGCGGACATCACTAACGGATCCGACCAGAACTCTTGTAAAGCTTGGGGAAGGGAGTCTGGATCAGTTGGAAAATAATTCTTTCCCTGAAAATGTTTGTGCGCATCCTCCAGTGAGAGGAATTCATTCTTTGAAGTTAAAAACGTTTTTCGAACTGATCCTAATTCCTTTTCAATTATTGTGAGGGTAAGTTTCGAAACACACCCGCGTTCTAAAATAATTTCCTTCGGTTTCGTAGAGTGTAATAATGTTACTAACGCAGAACGCTGTTCATCTTCTGGGAGAAAGGCAAATCTGAACATTCCTCGAGACGTGTCAGTGACGACTACACCGTATGCGTTATTAGATTCTTTAATCGTAACCAAATAATTAGGATTGTGATCCATAAACATATCTAACTCTGTTATAGTTCCGAGGGTTAAAACTTGACAAAGTTCCCTCGGGACGATTGCTGTTTTACTTCCTCCAGATCTGTCAAGTTGGGTTCTTGTTTGTAGTTGTTCAACCCTACCAATTTTGTGACCAGCTCCAATAAAGCGAGCAGCCCATCCATTAAAACCTTGTTCTGGGATTCCAACCATTCTCATTGAAGACCTCGCCGTATCAATTAACTTTAAGTCGAATTGTTGATGACCAATGTCTGCATCTCTCTCATACAGTTCGTAGAACTTTCCTTTCTTAAAGAACAATACCGTATCCCAGTTTTGCATCTTAATCTCCCAATATTGTCGTTCAAAAGGAGTCATAAGCGACAATGAATTCTGAGGGACGTATAACTTCCTACAATCGTACCCTTCATCACCTTGTTTTCTTCCATTGCTATCTTTTATCGATGATAAGAAACCATATTTCATGCTGTGTTGGTGTGCTGCTGATCCTTTTTTCTCATCTTTTCTGTATTCGCTCATCGTTCGACCTTCCGAATCGATTGCAACATTTCCTAATTTACTCCGTTTCACTCCGGCAGTACTACCAGCAAATACCATTTTATTGACACTGTTGAGTTGAATGAGATTAGTGTTTTTTTTTAAAAAAGAAAAAACAATACTTCGTATTGTGTTGTCCATTTTATTAATAGTGGTGTGACCTGGTTGTGTGAAAATAAGGAATTTTCGATCACACACTTTTACTATATCATTCGGTATAAAAACATTAGTAATCTGATACAATACAACATAAAACAAACACCTGGGTTTGTATACATTTAAAGAAACTGCTGCAGTTTACTACTGCAGGGACAAGAAGAAAAAAAAGAAAAAAACAGAATTAAGTTTTAACTTACAAAACAGGAAAAGGTACAAAACAAAAAGATACAATAAAGGAACCAACATATTTATGCGTAAGCAGAAATTTTTATGTGTTCGCAACAGATACAAAGAACGAAACCAAACAAGAAATCTTTGGTTGATAACTGTTTTATGTATTCCCGACATGAGACGTGGCCCATTTTGGAATGCTATGCCTTGGGATTATAGCTATCGACTGTCCCTGTTTAGTTAGTGATATAGTTGGGTACCACGGTCCTATACTGTTGACTGATAAAACATCACCAGCTGGTTGTGAATTTATAAAAAATTGAAAAGAAGTTGTACTGTTGTGAGTTGACAACAAAAGACTAATAACATCATCCTCATTGATAATTGGTAGTCGAGTGATACCACCACCAGTACTACAAGGATGACCTGTATTTATACAAGACACGCTATTGGAACAGAACCCTACGAGGGTATCAGATCGAGTTTTTCTTGATGAGGACACACCGACTGCTAGAGTTGCTGTTCTGGTTTTGTTATATTTCAACACTTTGAATTCAATAAATGAATTACCGACATAGCTGCAAGCAGAAACTGCTGTTCCGATTCCCCTGTCAGACGAAACGTTTGTCGTTGTTGTTCCGTTGTCTGTCACAAGTAACGTATCACTTGTTAGAGAAAAGGGAAGACTTCTCACATAGCGTTCAAATGATTGTTTCCAACCGTATTTAAAACCAAGTCGAGAAACGTTTTCATAAATATCTTTAAAATCGATATTATTATTATCAGTTTTGTCTGATTCGATCATCGCTGCTACACCTGAAGAACGTCTCTTCCTCGGTCTGTTGCAGTCTTCTATTTCAAAAACTGCTGTGATCTCCGGAAGAGTAGTCGTTTCCTCAAAGACGTGACCTCGACCTTCACAGTATTTCTTTATAGTATTTTGAGATACTAATTGCCACATCATTTCAGTCTTTGTTATTTTATTAAACCTCCTACTGCAAGTTGACACTCCTTCTACGATGTGGTGATGATTCAAATATGAGAACACGACGCTGAGAATATCATCTGACAGCACCTCTACAGAACATGGTGAGCAATTCATTTTTTATAATACTGTGAAAGTGAATAGACTTGACACACACGTTTTGATTGATTGACAATTATTAAAGAAAATACAGTTTGTGTGTAAATTGTTATGTTTTTTTATTATCATTATTTTCTTTTTTTTTTTTCATTTCGTAAAATCGGATGTTTTTATATTCTCAATCAAGCATTTGATGTGGTTGAGTGTTTCTATTTCCTTAATTTTAAATTCTCGTAATTTTGCTTCCAAAATATCTGAAGATACATGAGAAGACTCAATGAGATCTTTAGAATGTGTCTCGTGACTGACAGAGAGAGAGAAAAGTGATGAGACAATCGGATTAAAGTAAGACTGAACACCTTTGGCATCATTTGAATAAAATATTTTTGACTCCTCATCTCTACAAAGAAGAAGATTCTGCTGCTTAGAACTGAGTTCAGAAATTTTTGCGTTTACTAACTTCAGTTCATTCTCGTATTCGGTTAATTTTAATTTAAGTAATTGTAATTTATGTTTTGCCGCTGTCTGTAAGGACAATCGCTGATTATGTCGTTCTGATACTTCATTTTGAAATGATAATAATGATTGTTCTGCTGGTGCTTTTAATACTAATTCACGCTTTAGTATTTCATTTTCATCAGAAATCGTCGATAGAGTGTTCTGTAATTGAAAGACGGTTTGCTGATCGTCATCGTTTTCCTTTTTTATAATTGCAGCCTTCCTCAATAAATACTCTCTCTCGTTCTGATAACGTCCCTCAATAAGAAAACCAACTTCACTGACTGTCGCTGATTTTTTATTATCTTGCAATTCCGTTATTTTGTTTTTGTTGATATCAATTTGTTTTGAGAGGAATGCCTCCATGTTCTTTTGAAGAAAAATTTCTTAAAAAAAAACAAATTAATAATAAATAATATTCAACAGACAAAACTGTTCAATGGCGGTGTATAAAACTAATTGAAAGACAGTTGTAAAACACGTCTCCCAATCAGAAGTGTATATCCACTAAGTACATAGCAGTTAGAAGGTAAAAAAGCATCTGGCGAAGGTGTCAGGTTGGTATTACTGTTTTGATAAGTTCAATAAAAGTGTTTTGAAGTCGTGAATGTCGATTTTATCTTTCTTTCCTACCATTCGCTTCCATTCCTTATCAGTAATACAACTAGATTCTGGACCTAAATAGTTGAATGATTCGATGATGGATTTCACTTCACTAAAACTTGTTAAATCAGAATCATCAACTTCGAGAGTATTGAAGAGTTTTAGAATAGTGTCATCCGTTAAAATCGAAGATGTTAAAGAAGCCGACCAACTTATCGCATTCTCAAATTCATCAGAATCAGTCCGCCCTCTCAAATGAGATTTTCCAATCAACGCCTGCCGTTGATATGCCGCACTCAGTGACATCGCAGGTGGTGAATTTATTTTTACAAGATCATCACCATCTTTATTTCTTACAATGATTTGTAAAGAATTTTCAGTTCCAGTTACTTGAATTGCTTCACGTTTTTTATTATTAATTCCAGTCTGGTTTTCTACATTACACTGTGCCTTAAAACGAATATTTCGATATTTTACGAATGATTGCTTTTGAATAACGACTTTTTGATTTGCGATATCGAAGTCATCAAGCGACTGTTTTAATTTAAGTATGACCGGCCAAGTGTTTATCGTGTCAGTTACCCACATGATAATTTTATATAGTTCTTTGAGATTGGAATTATTTTCGTTTATTGCAATTCCCTTTATCGAATCTGTGCAAAGCACTGATTCCCAATTACGTTGCCTCCACTCAGGTAATTTTGATTTTATATGTGAATCAGATGAGGATATGAAGTTTTTTACTATTTCTATAACGCTGTTGAGATTTTCATATGTGGGTATGAACTCTTTCACGTAATCACGAATGACTCCACTTTCAGTGAAAACCGCATCGCAAGCCTCAGCAGGAGTAATATTCTCAATGCATGTCGCTTTACGTAGGATTTCTTTTAGAGTTTGTTTCACACTTTTTTTTGGTTCTTCATAATTGAAAGTTGACTGACCAGGTTCACTATTACTCTGATCTGAATTAATGACAGCATGATAACGCGATGGGATTATTCGGTAGTGGGGAGGTATTTCTTTTTCTTTTGATATCACACAGTTGAGATCATTATCAACGTGGCATCCTCCGTTTGAACTTTCCTCATCTCCACAAAATTCATTTCCAGATACTAACAACACAACAATTTTTATAATTGCTATTACGATCAAGTGAGCTTCATGCATGCTGTTTGCCGGTCTTGGTGACGTGTCTTGGTTTATATCTATGTTAACAAAGTCTCGAACATCAGTGAAATGAACATCAAATAGGCTGTACCTAGCAGCCTCTTGTTTATTCATTAAGGGTAGAAGTTGGAGGTGAAGGCCGTCTGTTATTGTAGATTTTTTATTTAGGTAGTCGTATGCTTGTCTTAGAATTAGTAGTTCACTTTGTTCACAGCGAAGAGTAAATTTAAATCTGATCATTTTAATGAGATTATTCGCTTCTTCACATTGAAATACGATATTCTCAATAAAATTACACAACAATCCCGCTTCGTCACCACACAACTCTCTAACTGCGGCTTCCGATAATAAAACTTCATTACTGCTATCACAAGGTAGGTTACTATATTTCAATACAGGGCTCGATAAGATCCGAGTAACCTCAGCCATATCAGTATCACTTATTAAAGACACCTGTTCCAACCGTCTCAATGCAGTGTAATTATGCACCACAAATAATAACATTGTTGGGTAGTATTTTGACTGTGGTCCTATGCATTGATTTTGTTCCCATAAAGGATGACTATGAGATTTAACATTTAAAACAGTTCCAATGCACTCAACTAAACAAACCCAAACAGGTGGACAATTCAGTTGTTGTCCTGCAACAGTGTGGTATCTTTGAAATAGTTGTTCACAGTTTGGAAATTTTGGTTTTCTCAAAGGTTCAATCAGACTGCATTTCTCTTTCCATTCGTCTGCCGATATGATAATTTCATTCATTTTTTTTTTTTTTTTTTTTGTAACAGTCAATCTTACAAAGGGTAAAAGTACAAAATGAATTTTTTTTTTTTTTTAAAAGTCAACACTGCCGAGGATATATAAACAGTGCGCCTGACAATGTTTGGAAGGAACAAAATACAACAGGGTTAAGGAATTACTTACAAACACGCAAGTCAAGTATAGGTTAAATTAACTAGGCTTGTTATTTCATTCTCTGCCAGCTACTTAATGGTGCATGGCGTAAGCAATTTGCAGTAAGAATGACTACAGTGTTGGAATAAAGAACACTACACATTCATTAAACACAATGGGGAGGGGCGACATGTATTGTCACCCGATGAAAGGGGTTAGTGTAAATTCGTTCTTAACAGGTGTCCCATCCAGCTCAGGTTCGATCCTCTCTCAGGATCATCTTTGCGTCCAAATTAGCCGATCATTGGAGTATTAGTTTCCTCATTCAGAGATAGGTTGCACTACTCTCTGTTTCTTGCGATTGTTAAACCTTTTTCATTTAATTCGGCATCCCATTGAGCTTGTTCTTGTTGGTACAGGAGTTGTAATTTTTGTTGTCTGAAATACTTCGTCTCAAGGGATTGCATACGAGCTTCTTCTTGCATTAATTCTCTTTCTCTGGGAATCATTCTTTTACCAGCTGTTCTTCTGACTTTACTTCCCAAGGTTTGCAAATCTCTGACGTAGTCGGAGTACTCTTCGCGGTGGACCTGTTGTGTTGGTTTTAATTTTGAGGACAACAAAAACCACACTTCCCACATAAAATATACACATACCTGTTCTTTAAGGTATCGAAACACATTATCAGGTAGCGTATCCCTACGCTGGGCTAAGTTAGATATTTTTGTTGGTTTTCTAATTTGCTCATTTATGTAGGCATCTCTTCCAAAGCCGTCACTCCGATAACGTGTAGTGGGAGCACCAGACATGAGTATTTGAGATCTGATAAGAAATGAAACTAACGAATGGAATAAAATTACTAAAAACAGAAGACAGCTGTCGTTCAACATCGATCACGGCATCAGACTCCTACTCGCTGGAATAACTTGTTTAGTATATTCACCTAATAGACTGAAGGGTTAACTGTTCGATTTTGTACGAAAAATCCAAACAACATAACGATAATTTAACATTAGTTTTAGATACAGTGACTAGGTGTGATAGCGATGCTTAACTTAGACTTTTGAAGTAACTATTTAGGTTTTCGAGTTATTCAATTACGAAATAATCTGGAGGGGGGTGAAATAAAAGTTTGTATTGTGAAAACAGTGAATCAGTGTTTCAGTCGTGTGAGGGGGGGCGGGCGACGCGTTGACCGTTTAAAAAAACGCGTTTTGCTGCTAAAAAAAAAACCAATAAGATATGGTTCCTCCTCCTTCAGTGAAGACTCCGCATGTGACCGAACTGCGAACTAGCAGTGGTGGTGAGGGGAATGTCTTTTTATTTGCTGTTGTTTTTTTCATTTTCATGCTTTTTTTTTGTTTCCTTCTTTTTTTCCTTCTTTTTTTTTTTTTTTTTTTCTCGAGAAGAGGGTATGTAATAAAAATGAAGCACAAAACGTCTCTCACTAAAGAAAGAGTAGTTTTTCTTTTTTCTGTATTTTGTTTTTCTTCTCTTATATACTTTTTTTTTTTTTTTTTTTGGTTTTTCTTTTCCCGTTCTTCCCCTCAATATAATGACAAGGTAAGCCAAACGCTCGAAGTTGCGGAAAGAAGGGGAATCACACTTTCTTTTGGAACCGGTTTTTTTATAAAAGCAAAGGCTGCATCTATTCCTCTTCCTCCTCCTCCTCTTCTTCCTCATCGGATTCCTCGTCGTCCTGAACGTTGGCTGGTGGTGGTGGAGGTTCCTCTCCAGCTTCCTCGGCCAACCAGACATCGGCTTCGTATTGACGTTTTGCGGCAGCTTCCTTCTTTCTTTCAGCGCGGTCGGCTTCCTTCTTGGCAAGCTCTTCTTCATCGTCTTCCGCGTCGGAAACATCGTAGTCGTTACCCTGAAGGTATTTCTTGTAGATTGCTGTTGCGATCTCCTGAACGACGTCATGAACTCTTTCGTGGATTAGCTTAAAGATAACTTTGTCTGCTTCTTTTCCTAATTGTTTCTCATCTCCCTGAACACCATCTTCTTTGAATCCATCAACTACATCCTCCTTTACGACAGGTGTGATATCCTCAACCAACTTTTTAATGAGTCCCTTACGGTCTTCGTCTGTGTTGTTTGTGGTGAGTTGTGTTTAGTAGGATCTCTAAAACCTTGTTTGTGTCACGAAACCCCCCCGTGAACCGACTTAAACTGATAAAGCTTTAGGATGTTTACGTGTGCTGCCAAACACTTTTTTTTGTTCTTACAATACTTGGTAAATGCAAAAAAATTAAAAAAAAAAAAAAAAACCTTTTCCGGCTCTGTCATCAGCAGGGTGAAGACACTTATCGTATAATCTCAATGGTTTGGGTTCCTGTTTCTTGGCTCTCTTTCTCTTTAGAGCTTCTCTGTACTCAGTTTTGTAGTGTTTGATGTATACCGAATCCTTGACAGTCATATCAATTTCTGAAGTTACTTCTTTCAACTTGTTTAAAGGGATTTCAGGAAGATCAATGTCTCCGAACTGTGTTGTGTTGTTTGTTTTTTGTGTTTGAACGACCTTTGTAAAGTATTGTCAAAAACAAAAGTACGGCATACCTGCTTTCTGTCTTTTTGAATCGCCTTCCAGTTGGTACCAACTGGTTGGTTTCCTCCAGATTGTTGCGCACCCATTTTTGAATAATATGCTATGAATTAAAGAATTAAAATAAATATTTTATAAAACAAAACCATTCAAGTCTCTACTGAAGCATTGCAGCGAACAAATGTCCTCCTTGCGTTGGTATGTCGCAAGGTGGCTGTTGGCTACGAAGGAGGGGGAGGAAAAAAAAAAAAAAAAAAAAAGAGAAAAAAGAAAAGTATGGATTATTCAGGTAGTAAAGATTAAGAGGTACCCCCGGCAACGTTATCGCACTGGAGCGGGGTTTTCGAAAAGTCGTGTTTTCCTACGACTGTACAAAATATATTTAATGGAAAAGGCACATCAGAGTATGAAACATTTAAACCTTTGTAAATAACGAACGTTGCCTTTAAACGGCTTACAAGATTATGGATCTGCTGAATCTAATTTTTATAACTTTGAGAATGTTGGTTTTGTCTTAGTCATGTGAGCCTTAGCTGCTGCTACCACGTCTGGTGATTGCAACATGGCAGCATTCCAGCCAGCGATTTGACGAAGACCATCTTCAACTGTGTGGTCCACAGCGTAGTTTAAACCGAACTTTGTTCCCATTACAGCAATTGGTGACTTGCTTGCGATCTCTTGAGCCATTGCTAAAGCATGCGCAATAGTTGCTTCCTTATCCTTACAAACAGCTGTTAACAGTCCCATAGATGAGGCTTCAGCAGAGTGGAATCGACGAGCAGTGTATGCCAGTTCCTTAATATGCCCCATGTTGGAAATTACTTTTGGAAGGCGTTGAAGAGTTCCAACATCAGCAGCGAGACCAATGTCGACTTCCTTAATTGAAAAGAAGCAGTCCTCAGAACCATATCTAATGTCACAGGCTGTGATTAAGTCAATACCAGCACCAATACAGGCATTGTGAACGGCGGCTATGACAGGTTGCTTGCAACGTTCCATCGCAGTGAACGAGTCTTGCATTGACAAAACTAATTCCCGTAGTCTCCATGCTTTCCTTGATACATCACTCCCCTTCTGGGCTAAACTAGTATCCATCAGATCTAATCCAGCTGTGAACGCTCTTCCATTACCACTAATCACAACAGCTCTGCAATCAACATCGTTATTAATTTTTTGGAAACACTCTCTCATGTCTGACCATGACGTCTTGTTCATTGCGTTTAGTTTCTTTGGTCTGTTCATCTTGACATGGAGAACACCACCGTCACGAACGACCTCAAGTGTCTTATAGTCGTAAGTAGTCATTATTTGTGAATAAAGGAGGAGGAGTCTGATTGAGAGAATTCGTTACTTCCAAAACTTACATAAGTTACGATAAATAAAAATTATCTTCCGCAGTTCTCAACTTGTAAAAGTAAGAAAGTACAAACACAAAACCAGAATTACCTAATTTCAACTTACAAAACAAACAAACAAAAAAAAATTAACTATTAACTATCAATCCTTCTTTAAAGGAATTGGTACTAATCTATTTCCTCTCCTACTCCTCGCAGATTGATATTTCAAATCACTAATACGAGTGTGATAATTTAATAAGTCTTGTGTAGTACACATGCAACGCAACCCACGATCACCACCTCCTAAGGTTTGTCTCATGTGAAGCTTTGTTAACATGGGAAGACGACTCTTAACGTTTGATGTACCCTGACCTGTATGAGTGTGCGCCAGAGGGAGAGGAATCTTATTATTATTAGATACTATCGGGCTATCATTCCAGCCTGTTCCAGAGGGAGATGCACATTTCTTTCTTCTTCCTTGTGACAGTGTTGGTGCTTTTGGTACAGTGGGTCCCCTTCGTAAAGGAATCCCTCCAAAACCAGACAGCCCACGAAGAAATAGCGCACGTAACTTTTTAACATCTTCATCTTCCATTTTATTTATATTATTCTAAAAAAATAAATAAAAGAATTTGATTGATATGTTTTTTTTTTAACTTTAATCTTGAAAGAGAAATTCATAGAATAGAACAGTACTCTCATTGTTTTGTTTCTCTCTGTTCAGAATGGAAAAAACAAAAAAAAAAAAAGTTTGTTGTGACTCTCGTACCCTTTCTTGTTATCAAAACTTAATAATAATTTGAGGAATTGTGATGGGAAGGATGTGTAACTACAAAACTAAAATATATTTATAAAAATGAAAAAAAAAGAAGAAGAAGAAAAAAAAAACCCCAGCCTCATTTTCTAAGTAGAAGTTGAGAAACAGGAATGTTGCCCTGAGAAAGGCTGCGTTTTCGACCATAACAACCTCTCAGTTGTTGTGGTTGTCGCTTTGGAGATACTGAAGTTGTACAATCAGCGATAGCAGCAACGGGTGACATTTGTTTCTCAGTTGAGATGTTCTTCTCTGCGGCAGTCATTTGTTGTGTTGGAATACTACTTTCGTTTTCAATCGTTTCCTTTAATTGAAGAAATGTGAGACGATCTTCCCACGTCATGTTGGACCATTTCTGTTTGAGTTGTTGTGGTGACTGATTTCCTAATTTATATAAACTACTTTATTATATATTCGAGAAGAACACAAACCTGAAAGCCAACCCTACCAGCTGATAGTCGTCGTAGTTTAGTAGGAAAGCTGAGGACTCGTTCGGCAGCTGATTTGGGTTGTGAGGTGGATGTTTCGGGTAGTTGATCATCACTGCCACTGCTGTTGAATAAAGCAGGTCCTGAAGGCATTCGACGTACTGCACGATGAGAAACAAACGAACTACTACTATCAAATGGAGTGCTGTCATCAACTCCACTCTTATGAACAGCTGTATTCGAATATAACAACAACTCAACAGAATCTTGTGACGGACCAGACACTCCCTGAGATATCATTTTAGTGACTTCTTCAGTGTCGGTATTGGTGATTGGCTGTGAGTTAGTTGAAGGCATAAAATTATTTTTTAACAGCGGCTTTTGCTCCACAACCAGCGCACGCATAGGAGAACCAGGCCAATAGTCAGCAGCTTCTGTCGGTGATGATGCAGTTCTGGGAGACACCCCTGCGGTTTGAGCTCTAGCTCTCTTCTTTTTAGTATTGACTTTCCGGGTATCTGGTGGTACTGGTGACTGAACTGGTGCAGAATTCCTATTTTCGTTTGACAAAGAAGACACAACTTGAGCAGTGCTAAGTTCTGATCCCTGAACAGGTTGAGTCCAACGAACAGGAGGATGAGGAGTTGTAACCTTTTTAACTACAGGTGGATTAGTTGGTATTGGTTTGTTCTTTGATCGAACCATAATAAATTTATAAAAATCAACCATAACAGGACTGTGATTATCAGTATTCCCAATTGGAGAAGTACACGAAGCAGTTTCCTTTAAACTCCATCCACCAGACTGTTCCATCACATCTAAGGCTGCGATTGATAACATCGACTGTGCAGTTTGGTCACAAAAACTGTGAGGATATGTAACCGTCCAATGTGGTTGTGGTTTTGCTGCGAATTTCAGTTGAGGAACTCTCTTTCCTTTTCTGTATCTGACAATCTGAGGACAGACTTCAATCAACGCTGACGACAGTGATTCAATCGTTCCTTGTTCTACAGATCCAATAACCTTCATTGAAGGAGGATTAAAAGATAAATTTATAATCGCTACTTCCACACCTCCTTCAGGAATCCCACGTAACCTATTAACCGCCCGGGTTCGAACCTCAGTAGGTGGTTTTTCTACATATACTATGTAAGGATTATTTTTAATAAAACATTGTTTTATGAAAGCCGACCAAGTTTCATCATCTGTCAATGATAAAAAGGATCCTCCAGTTTCCGAACAGTAACACAAAGGGTCGTATGAGACTTCTTGTTGAATGAGTGATTTTATCCTGTTAAAACAGGCAATGTTGCTTTGGTGAACTGATATGGTATGATTCCCACCTGGACCAGCTGTATTTATATTGCGAACTTCAATATTTATTAAGTTGTGATACCATTCTCTGGTTTCTTCGAAATGTCGTTGCTCAGCTTCAAGCTCTGCCAGTTTGCTACTGCATGTGCGTAGCTCTAAAGAAGCAGATGAGGGGCTGAGCATTGGTTGTGAATCAATACAAAGACTGTCAGCTTCGGGTGATATCCCGCAGCTGCTTTTTTCAGGACTTTGGATTCTTAATGGTTGCTCAGATACTTGAATCTGTTGGTTATCTTTTTGACGTATTTTAACAACCAGTTCAGGAAGTCCTCCATCAGTAGCGACCCGTCCACTAAATGCCAAAGAGAGAAACGTTTTGAAATGTTTGTCTGTTTTAACAATTCGATTCTTCTTTTCAAAACTATAACTCAAATAAAACGATCCGGGAGGCAACGGCGCAACCGTATCAAATGACTCCCTCGTAATTGTCTCTGCATCAGGCAATGACGATACTTCAACAACGCAGGATTCATCTCTGAAACTGATACAGACGAGACATGATTCCAGTGGTGTGCTATCAATATCGTGAGGTATTGGACTTCCTATTGTCGCTGTTATTGTCGGTGATGATGCTTGAGAAGTTATCTCAATCTTGTCTGCTGTAACAATCGGACTTTTCGTTGAAACAGGTTCAGACATCCCGAGTTGTTTTACTGAAGAGATTCCCCATCCTTCTGTATCCTCAAATAGTATTTTGTGACTACAAAACCGATCTCTACCAGAAATATTTATATCACTTAAAAGCATTGTTGTTGTTTGAGCTGTGTCTTCTTGTTGACTGAAACTATTTCCTCTTCCTGTTTCCCAATGTCCTCCAGGTATCCCCTGCAGTAACTCTGTCATTGATGAAGGGACAATTAAACCAGTTGAGAATGCCCTCTTTGCTAACTCACATGCAACAAATTTAGGATCCTTTTCATGAATAATTATTGTTGTTCTGAGATGACGTGATGATTGTGGATCGTTGTAAACACCACCAGGAGTGAGAACAGCATCAAGTAATCGACACAACTCTATGCAACAGGCTTCATCTGGAACACTTATATAGTAATACTGCAGCAACATTTCAGGATCAGACAACACTTCTAACAACGCTCGTATTGATGCTTCTCTCAGTGATGAGAGTGAAACTCCATAAGGCGGCTCACCTATGAGAAGACTACCTGAAATCGCGTTTAAATTGTGGTGTCTTGCTAGCGACGTAGATAATAAGAACTGAGTTCTAAGTCGACATCTCAAAGTGATCATATCCACAGCTGCACATTGTGGATCTGATAATTGAGCTACGCTAATGAAGTGAATTGGAGTTGGGGTCTTTGCTGTTAGTTGGTTATATCTCAAATGGGCTCCATCAACCAGACAATATCCTTCTTGACACATAACAAGTGACTCACTTAAATGTGATAGTGATCTGCTTAATGTTATTTCAGCATGGTTGGAAGATCTAAAACCAAATTGAGTTGAATTTTTACGAACCTTTTCAAGGAAGTCTTCGAACTGTCTGGTGCAAACTCTTCCTTCAATCACTCTGTCTAAGGATCGAAGAGATTCCTCACTTTCAAGAAGGCATTGCTTGGCTGTATAAATAGCTGAACGTTGTGCAATAACCTCAACTGCGATATTATTCACATTCGAGGGAGGCTCCCCAAGAGCTGCAATCCGGTTCCTCGCAGCAGCACACCCGTCACAGTGGTATTGCCTGAGAGCTGCCCATCTATGTTCACAACCCATCTCTCTCAGTGGTATATTCTTTCTTGTCCAAAAGAACATTCTCCGATCCACACGACTTATAAAAGCAGTTAATGCATCCACAAAGGCTGGGGGTAGGCAACTCCCGGATGCTATTTTTACTGAGCGAGTTATCTTCTTTAAGGAACTAATTGAAATTTGGAATGTCCCAGGGCCGTATATGTTAGCAGCCTGAGCACCTTCTGGTGGTGATGTCCTGGGTAAGAATTGATTATGTAGATCGTCACAGTATCCCATGGCTGATTCAGAACGACAGACTGCGTCGATAGTTGCGGCGTCGATGGTGATGTCGGTGTCGTCGTCTGTTCGGTTTAAAAGATGGGGACGAAGCTCAAGACCTGTTAATGGTTTTCTGTTGCTACTCGAATTACTGAAATCTCTTCCTAATAACGACAGGAGGACGTGTCCAAGTCTTTTTCCATTATGGAATATCCTAGGAGGTTGTAAAGCTGAACAGCTGTATTCTAACTTTCTTGGAGACTTTGCTCTCCTCATAGCACCACCACCCATCCCTGGTGAGCATCCTCTCAAAGGACGCGTTACTTGATCGACAACTGCTTCTTGTTGCTCATGGGGCTTCATTGCTGGGATCCTTCCCAGAAATACGACACCTTCATCACTGACATCCCACCTAGACTCACACGGGGATATATTCATACTTGTAGCGGCGGGGCATTTGACGAAAAAGTGCGCTGCCTTGAATGAAAATATGATATTAAATAATAAATAAAACAGAAGCTGTAAATCCCCTTTTTTCATCTCATTCTGCTCGGTGTTTGTTTAATGTTTGTGCGGAACGGCCTTCAGAAATAACGAAAGAAAAAAGATAAAATAACTCTATTCAAACCTAATCAGTAAACTCCTTTAAGGAATTCTTTGGTGCAAAAAATCTGCGGGGAAGGGATTTGGAAAAGAGGGGGCGCTTTTTTCCCTCTTGGTTCTCTTTTTTTGTTGTTTTTTTTTGGGAGCATCGTTTTTTGAGAAAGTAGAAACGTTTTGTTTTTTATGCTTTCTCCTTCTCTTTTTTTTTTTTTTTTTTTCCGGATTTTTTTTAAAAATTTTTTTTTTTTTCCCCTCTCTTTTTCTACCTTTTCCTAATATGTCCCTCCGCCACTTCGATATGTACAAGGAAGCACCTCGTGATGTGAAGAACAGCAAATCCAGTTTCCAACGGTTCCGAGAACGTGAGGTCAGAGCTGACACTGGAAATGAAATAGTCTTCTGACACATTCGTTTGGAGCATATGCAATAGGAAATGAATAGGACTCAAAAAGGGGTGTGTATGTATTTCAGTCTCTTTGCAAGTGTCACATGCAACCCAAACAGAGAAAACCCTTGGTGTCCATTTGAAAGAATACAAAATACTCTCCCAACGTCAGATAACGGGCTTCCTCAGTACACGGGTTACAAAAGTCTTGCTAAGAGAATAGTAATAATAAAAAATAAAAGAAAAAAAAGAAAGAAAAAAATTAATAATTGTAAGAAAAGTGAATAATAAAAGAAGTTTCGTTCGGTAGCAAGAAATTGCTCGGATGCTGACAATACAAAGTATTTAGCACGGGAAGGGGGATGAGAAAAATTGGGAATGCAAAAAAAAAGGGAAAAAGAAGGGAGGGAACGTTGTTACTAAAATGTTTTTTTGTTCTCTTTTTATTATTGTTCCTTCAAGTATGAAGAAATATGAAACAGACATTAACCATTAATATTCTTGTTTATCGTGCACCATCCTACCTAAGGATAATACGGTGAGAGACTTTTTTTTTTTATTTTATACTCTGAATATATTTACGCTCCAAGAGCAGCCTTGAGGTCAGCAGCAACCTTGTCCATGAACTCAGTTGTACTTTGGTAATCAGTTCTCTCAACCTTTGAGATATCACCCTTGATGCAAAGAGCTAAGTCCTTAGTCATGTTACCACTCTCAACACAAGAGATGACAACCTGTTCAAGGGTGGCAGCAAATTCCTGGAGGCGGTCGTTTCCGTCGAGCTTTCCACGGTGGTTCAATCCTCTAGTCCAGGCAAAGATTGAAGCAATCGGGTTGGTTGATGTTTCACCACCCTTCTGGTGAACTCTGAAGTGACGGGTGACAGTTCCGTGAGCTGCCTCAGCCTCAATGGTCTTACCATCAGGGCACATCAATACTGAAGTCATGAGACCTAATGATCCAAATCCTTGAGCAACGATATCAGACTGGACATCACCATCGTAGTTCTTGCATGCCCATACGTATCCTCCGTCAGACTTGATAGCGAAGGCAACCATGTCATCAATCAAACGGTGCTCGTACCAGGTTCCGATCTCCTTGAACTTAGCAGCGAACTCCTTGTCGTACATGTCCTGAAAGACGTCCTTAAACATTCCATCGTATTGCTTTAAGATTGTGTTCTTTGTTGACATGTAAAGTGGCTGCTTCTTCATCAGAGCGTATTCAAAGCAGGCCTTAGCAAACCCGACGATTGAAGCGTGAGTGTTGTACATTCCCATTAGAACACCTCCATTTTCAGGGAAGTTGAAAACTTCGATGTCAGTTGGAGCAGAACCGTCAGCAGGTTCGAACTTCATTGTGAACTTACCAGCCTGGTGAACCTTTAAGTCCTGGGCCTTGTACTGATCACCGTGAGCGTGACGAGCAACAACAATTGGAGTGTTCCACATAGTGGCAAGACGTGGGATGTTCTTGCACACAATTGGCTCACGGAATACGGTTCCTCCCAAAATGTTTCTGATAGTTCCGTTTGGGGATCTCCACATCTTCTTTAGTTTGAACTCCTCAACACGAGCTTCATCAGGAGTGATGGTCGCACACTTGATACCAACATTGTGCTTCTTGATGGCATTGGCACAGTCGATGGTAATCTGATCGTCGGTTTGGTCTCTTGACTCAATTCCCAAGTCGTAAGATTCGAGAGGGACGTCAACGAATGGGAAGATCAACTTCTCCTTAATCATCTTCCAGATGATACGAGTCATCTCATCACCATCAATATCGACACAGGTGCCGGTAACTTTAATCTTATCGAATCCCATTTTGTTTTTTTTGTAATAAAAAAGTTTTTTCTCGAAAGAGGTTCTGTTTTTAAAAAAAGAAAATACAAAACAAAAAAAACAACAAATTAAAAAGAATTCTAACCGAAAGATAACAATCTATATAAAGTACAGCCAACAGATACAATATGAGGACGTTGTGATTTATTGAAGTTTTATCAAATCAGAGTGGAGAGTTAATTTTATCAAAATCTATTTTTTTTTTTTTTTTTTTTTTTTTTTAAATATATCCCGAGACAACTACGGATGAGATACAAGGTCAGCCCTGTAGTGTCCCTTTATGTATCCTGTACAACTGCTGATTAGCGCAGCGTCTTCTTTAGAATCGCTCTTAACCTGTAACCATTTTTCAAGTCTTTTCAGTAACACAAAGATATGACTTGGATCGTGAACTGCACCAGTCTTTTGAAGTGATCGTAAGAATTTATAAACCCGTTCTGGTTGGTTGAGTAGACTACGAGAATATTCACAAAACCAAAGTTCACATTCACGAACCAAACGCCTCATTGCTTGAAGAGATGCCGCCTGTGATTATTATATAGTTTGTACAAACACGTAATGATTATAAAAAGTAACGAACGTAAACAACGGTACATACATCCTTACCAACGAATGATCCAACGCTGTCTGAAAGTCTCTGGTAGAAATTAAAGAAAGAATCTATTATTAAAAGACCATTTCGTTGACGGGCTTTATTGACCAGCTGTTTTGTTTTGTTTTGTTGTGGGTGTTGCGGTACAAAAAAAAATTTTTTTTAAAATAAATTTAACGAAAAAACAAATACGAACCTCTTTAAACTTTTTCGAATAAGATTCTATTTGTTTGGTTGCCTTGAGTTGTTCTTCTATCTCTGCAAGCCTTTGTTGTAAGAGAGCACCCTGATCACTTGTGTATCTTAAAGTTGACTCTCCCCACGGAAGGTTTTGCTCTTCAGCAGGAGTCTGAGCAAATGATTGATTAGCCAGAACTCTATTACTTGATGAGGGTGGAGGAGAGCTGTTGAGTTTATGAGCAGGAGCAGGGATTGATTTCCCTTGTTCAGGCCTATGAGGTTGTGGTGGATATTTCGCTCTCTTATTATGTGAAGTTGGCTCAAGAGGAGTACAGTCTTCGAAATCAAGAGAACTATAACCCGACTGCTTTGATTGTTTTGGAACAACATTAAGTTTAGGAGTGGATGTTTTAATATCACCGCTACTACAGACTGGAGGAGTTGGTCTTACGATTGGTGATGAAGGAAGTCTTTCCTGAGCCTGATGAAGTTTTTTACGAAGTAATTCTTGTTCTTCAAGATATCTATTATTTCCAACATCTGTCGAGTAATTTGATTGTCTTCTTGGTGTTGGTGGACCAGACACAATGACGGGTTCATATGCTGGTGGAACTCCTTCTGGAGATGAGCTTTCTCTGTTGCTCTTCTCACTCGTCATGTCGTTGGAATCACTTCCGGGTAATGACGCGGTAGTTGATTTTTCGTGATTCTGATTCTTTTCAACTTCCTGGAGTAGAAGTTGTAAGTTTTGTTCCTTCTCATCAAGTTCTTGGTGTCTAGCAGCCAACTGTTGTTGTTTTGATTGCTGTTCTTGAAGTACTCGCTGACGGATTTGTTCTTCAAGTTGATCTTCGAGTAGTTGTCGTCTGTTGTCGTAAAGATCTACTTTTGGAACATTTTGAAGTGTTTCGAGTTCTACTCGTCTGGCTTCTAGAGCTGCTTCCTTCTTCAGGAGATTATTTTCAAGTTGGAGAAGTTCTTCCTTTCGGTTGCACTCTGTCTCTCGTTCAAGTTGTAGTTCTCGCTGTCTTTGTACCATCGCTGCTTCTTCACTGAGTACCTGCTGCTGGTGTTGTTCCAGTAGCATTGTTGCTTTCTCTACTCGCTCTTTTTCACATTCAAGTTGGTGTTGCTTTTGACGAAAATCTGCATCCGTTGCCTTCTTCTTCAACAATTCCATCTCATGAGCAGCCTTTTCCGCTTCCAGTTGTCGCTGGTGCTCTTCAAGTCGACGAGCTTCCTGCTCTGCGATGGATTTCTCTTCTGCCAGTCGTTTCTCGTATTCGACTTTCTCTTGCTGGAGCTTTCGCTGATGCTCCTCCAGACGTCGGGTTTCTTGCTCTGCCAGCGCCTTCTCTTCGGCCAATCGCTTTTCATGTGCTGCTGTTTCCCGTGTCAGGCGCTCTGCGAGAGCCCTCTCCTCTGCGAGTCGTTTTTCATGTTCCACCTTCTCCTGCGCCAGGCGTTCTGCTAAAGCCTTTTCTTCTGCAATCCGCTTCTCGTGTTCAGCCTTCTCTTGTTGGAGCTGACGGTGGTGCTCTTCAAGACGACGAGTTTCTTGCTCAGCGAGTGCTTTCTCTTCCGCGAGACGCCTTTCGTGCGCCACTTTTTCTTGTGCTAATTTTTCGGTGAGGGCTTTTTCCTCCGCAAGCCGCTGCTCGTGAGCCCGCTTTTCATGCTCCAAGCGTTCTGCGAGAATCTTTTCTTCAGCGAGTCTTTTTTCGTGCTCGGCTCTCTCTTCTTTAAGCTGGCGATGGTGCTTTTCCAGACGACGGGTTTCTTCCTCTGCGAGGGCCTTTTCATGAGCGAGTCGCTTCTCGTGAGCGGCAGTTTCCTCTGCTAATCTTTCTGCGAGGGCTTTCTCCTCTAAGAGGCGCTTTGCGTGTTCGGCTTTCTCTTGTATGATGCGTTCTGCAAGTGCCTTCTCCTCAGCGAGTCGTTTTTCATGGTCAGCTTTCTCTTGTTGAAGTTGTCGCTGATGTTCTTCAAGTCGACGAGATTCTTTTTCCGCGAGGATCTTCTCCCGCGCGAGTCGTTTTTCGTGTGCCGCTTTCTCTTGCGCCAAGCGTTCCGCGAGAACCCTCTCCTCAGCAATTCTCTTTTCGTGTTCGATTTTTTCTTGTTGGAGTTGGCGATGGTGCTCTTCAAGGCGACGGGTTTCTTGTTCTGCGAGAGCCTTTTCTTCAGCCAAGTGCTTCTCGTGTTCGGCCTTCTCTCGGGCAAGCCGTTGATGGTGAGCGGCTTTTTCCTGCTGAAGAGTTCGTTGGAGTTGTTGCTCTGAAGCAGCCTGTTCCTCGCGCTGTTTAGAGAGCTGCCACTCAACGTGGTGAAGTTGCTTTTCGGCGGTTGCGAGTTTGTCTTGGGCAGATTTTTCTTCTCGTTGTTGCTGAAGTTGCTGAGCTTGAAGTCTTTTCGTTTGCAGCTCAGCAGTGAAAGCATCGTCGGCGAGACGTTCTCGTTTACTCACTTCGTCGGACAGTTCACTTTGTTGAGCAGTTTTTTGCAACTTACTCTTCTGCGCCTGCTGCTGCTGTTGTAACTGCAAGAGAAGGTTTTGCTGAGCTAACTTCTGAACTTGTTTCTTCTGTTGGTCAGTAGTATGTTGCTTCCTGGCTAATAGTAATTTGTCTCTCGGGTTTAACTGATCAGCCTGACCGTCACTATCAGCTTTGGTAGGATCTTCAACTGGCTCTGCGACAACTGGTTTCTTTTGGGATGCCAGAAGTTGTCTTTTTCTGGATAGTAGTCGCTCGCTCTGCGTAGGGATCGGTTCCTTTTCCGTACTTTTTCGATTTCTACCAGCCTTGTTATTAGGAGGCTCATGCTTGTCTATTCTGGTAGTTAGCAGTGGCGTGGTATCTGAGTCACTCTTTTCACGTTGTGCAGCCAGTACCTTCTTCCTAGCTTGCAACCGTTCACTCTGAGTAGGCGTCGAAGGAAGCTCTCTGTCATTATCAGGTAATGGCTTGGGTTCAATTCCCTTTGGAGGATTTTTTGCCTGCCTTGCTCTTCTGGCCAACAGGAGTTTTCCGGACGGTGTAGGAGGACCATCAGCGGGACACTGATTATCCTCATCGATGATCGCTGATAATAAGTTCCCTTTTGAAATAAGTCTGCCACCAGGCTGGGGTTTATTGTCAGGTGAGAATGTGGTGTCAAATTGACTTTTAGCATTAGGTGTTGTCACGATGTGTTTCTTGTGTGTTGGGCGAGTTTGTCCAGCATCTCCTAATATGACCCCCAAACTTGACACAGGATTCGGTGAAGATACAATGTCACCATTATTATTATTATTATTATTATTAGTAGTAGTATTAGAATGACGAAGTAGTAGGTCCATCTCTTGCTCAATTCGATCGTACGGAACAGACTGCTGCGGATCTGGAGGTGCCAAGGTTGCAGTTTTCTTCCTCAACGATGATACACTTTGAGGAACAGCAACCATCTCTTTGTCCTTCTTCTGTTTTCCAAGAGAAGAAGTCCTCCTAACGGCAACACCAACAGCAGAAGTTGCTCTACGAAGAGGCACAGAACTCTGTCTCGGTTTTACGCGTGTCAACGATGACGTCGATGGACGTTTTTCTTTTCGTTGAGGGCTACGTCCTCGACCAGTTACAGACGACCTTAAACTAACTCTACTTGCAATACTACTCTTAGAAGGTGTAACAACTGGTGGTGTTAAGGGATCCTCTACATCAACTGGAGGACTACTTCTGTAGGGAGGAGTCTTTGTTGATTGTTTAATTACATCTTTACTGTTGTTTGTGTGTTTGTCCCATTTTGTTGGTAAGGATTCCGGCGTTGATTCTCCGATTGAAAATTTCTTCTTGTTGGCAGCCTTTTGAAACTGTTCTGTATGAATCTTAACTGGACTCCCAATTTTATTCGTCCTGTAATGCAACGCAGTCCACGCTACGATGCTCGGAGCAATATCAGTTCGCGACAAGTTTTCGAGAACGAAAAGCTGACCAATTCTAATTGCGTTGCGATCGATGTCTTCAACCAACGCTGACGAGACTTTAAAATACGTCGATGACAAGCCATCAGATCCTTCAATAAACCAATCATCGAGTAACTTCATTATTTGTAAGCATTGAAGTGTTGTATTCGGAGCGACGTACAAATCAGACTCGAAAATCTGTTTAATGGATCCTGTAGTCAGCATCTCAATACCCGTCGGTGAGGGTCCGGCATTACGTGTCATGTGTTGTCGGACCGTACCTTCCTTTGTTATGAAAGAAAAAAAATGTGATGATGACAATTAAAAAAAACACAAAAATATGCGCTCTCACAACCGATAAGCGTACTCGCAATATCTCGCAAGGCGATCGGAATTTTGGTTAGGTTAGGAAGAAAGCGTTTAGTTTAAAAAAAAACTAATTATTGTAGTCGAGATTTCTTTTTTCGTTTCTCTTTACTGGATTTGGTTTCTTTAGTCTCCGCTGTCACTTCTCCTAATACTTCAAACGGAGGTGAATTATTATCGATAATATCGGGATAGGCACACGTAGCCAGAGGCTCATATCTCACATGCGAAGGATGATTTGTTCGATCTAAGAAAGCAAACATTTCCCTCGACGAAGCAAACAACCACAACGAGACATCACGAGGAGTGCCAGACGAAGAATTAATAAGGTGCTCTACATGTTCAACAAGACAGTCAACAGTTGGGTCCGATGCAGGACATACACGAAGTGTACGACAGATGTTTTCGTTGGATAGTTTTATTTTATTTAATTGAGGCATCAATGATGGACAGCAATACGAAACAGTTTGAGTCGTCTTGTCTCCACTCAAAGGAGCTAATGATACAATCTCGTAAGGATCATTTTTATACCTGCTAAGTAAAGCTATGTCTGTGACGGTAAATTTTTGCGGTTTCCATAATTTTTGCCAAACAGGCATCGTTGCCAACGCTTCAGCTGATGTGTCAAACTTTGCGATGGTCACGTGAGGATGAAATTTTTTATCAACCGATATAGTGTTCACCCTATTACACTTTGGGATTAATGACAGCATTGCATCTTGAAGGACTATTAGTTCATTGTTATCAGTTTCTGGTTTTATCCAAACAGTCGCAGAACCAGAAGGATGTTTAAAGAGATCAAGGTCTTTTAAGGTTACGTCAAATTCACGTAAATTTCGTTTTTCAAATTCCAATCTGAGTTCTTCAGCTAATAGCTTTGGTTGTAATAGCTCAGGTTTAATGCATGGGTCAATCATAGTGATGTGTGGTCCACATCGGATGTTTTCTCTGTAAGAACTTCCCAAAACAGTTACATCTCTCCATAGATTCCGTGGTAGCAGAACAACAGCAACTGTGACATCATCTTCACCAGCGGAACGAAGCTCTGCACGTAGTCGATTCCGAGCATCTTTTGCTTGCATTTTGTGACCTTTGCTGGCTGTATTAGATATTGTTATCGGAATTATAAAAACTATTTTTTTGAGTCGTATTATATAAAACAAGGTTTAGAGAATATGAACAGACGGAGCATGACCCCATCTTGTTTCACGAGTCTCTTCACAATAGACGTAAGGGTATCCATCAGGTGTGTAGTATTGATTCCACTTGTAGTTATGTTTTATTGTCCTACCGCCATCTTGATATAATGTGTTCGTCATATCATCATGAAGAGCTTTTCCAGTTTCTAACTGTTGCTGCCATTGTAATTCAGCTAGTGCTCTATGGGCAATTATCGTCTGAGCAGCGCTTCGTCTTAGACGCCTAACTTCTTTTTGCAGTTCAGATACTTCCATTTGTGTTGTTTGGTGAAGACCTGATTGTTGTTAATGAGAATGAGAAAAGAAAAAAAAAAAAAAGAAGAGAAAGAAAAAAAAAAACTCAACACCGCATATTTAAAAGCATCGATCGATTCCTCACAGCGGACAACACTACCGACGTATAATGTAAGACAATAAAATAAATTCCATATAAAAATAAAAAGAATTTCTTTAAGAAAAAAAAAAAAGACAGGCAAGTATTTTTTTTAAATAGGTTAGGGTGCAAAAAACAGCTATACTAAGGCCTCTGGTAAACTTTGTTCCTCACACATCGAAACTTAAAAGAAAGCGGGTTGTTTTAAAAAAAGGAAAAACAACCTGCCTCCCGGGTGTTAGAAGAGAGGAGAGAAAAAGAAAAAAGAAAAAACTCAAAAACATAACTTGCAACCACGCTCACATTAAAAGTCAATGGCTAGGGTAGTGATTATGTCGGGAGTAGATGAAAGTTATAAAAAGTACCACTACGTTAACACCGAAGGTGATATTTTCATCAACCGCTCTGCTTGTCCTTCAGCAAGAAGATTTGAGATGTCAGTTTCGTGAATAACAGAAGCACATGAGAGAATTGTCTTTTCTATGTTTTCGATCGGATTATTTGATTTTCTAATCAAAGTATCAACAAGAGAATCTTCAAACAAATGACAAACAGAAACAATCACATGCATTTGACATGAGTGATGGAGAGGAACTGCTCCTGTATTCGTAAAGATTTCAAGGAGAGACAAGGCTTCAGTTTTACATTCAGATTGTTTACTTGTTGAGGTCCATGGTGAAGGTTTCAGTATCGACTGACATATTGAACCACCCTCACGTTGAAGTTTTAACCGACCGTCTAATAGATAAGGTATTCCTAATAGCTGATCACTGTTGAGTAGCATCTCACTTCCAGATGTTGTAGTCTGAGACGCCGTAGTGACCGATGGCGCATCAACATCTTTGGAAGTTAATTGATTGTTGGAATCGATTATGTTTGCTGTGGTAGCTTCACGTAGTTCTTCTTTTTTCAAATGTTCGATATATCTATTTAACATATCAACATTTTGTCTTACAAATAATATTTTACGATCGACTGTAATATCATCGGGAAGGTCTGTTGGAAGGTCTTCTTCACAGAAGGCGATCAGATCACCTGAAACTTGAAATTTTGAAAATATCTCAACCAAATCAGTGACAAGTTGCACCTCCGACAATAAACTATCCTCCGGAAGGTTAACAAGTTTTTCTAAGTTTGGAATTAAAGGCACCAATAGAACGCCAAATAAACTGTTCGCTAATTGAATATTTTTATAAGCGAGAGCGAATTGTCGCTGTTCTTCACTGAGACTTTCTAAATTAACATTTTTATTTCCAGAAGATATCATTTCTTGAATAAACGGAATAGTAACAGAGTCAGAATCGACTAAAGTGATGGCATGACAAGGTTTAAGTCGACATCCTTCCTCGATAGTTCCAAGTACAGCGATGATTCCATTAAACCTTTTTGATGAAATTTTTAATTCCAAATTGAGATTTCCCGATTTGAACATATTATTAATAATTGAATGAACTTTTACATCCCCAGGTGCCTCTACGATACAGCCCGATGACGTTTCAATAGTTGGTGTGATGTTAGTTTTCGACTTACAGATTGATAAGACAGGAGAAGACATTCCAGTCGACCATTTTCTACTGAGAATCATATTTCCCGCAGGATTCTGTGATTGTTTTGATCTCACAGGATATGATAACTGACGTGGTTTGTATTCGGGGAGAACAAGTTTAGCAGAATGATATTTCATGAAGTCATCAAAATCCCTGTCAGAAATCTCACATCCGATCGCTTTACGAAGCTGACTGTATAACAGCGACTCAATATAACCAATCGCATCTACGAATGATTTGCACACCCTCTGACCGAAACTCACCACCATCAACAACTGCGCTTCTTGACTTGTCAATGCAGGAGTATCGACTTTAAACTGAACGCATATCTTTTCTATTTTTTCGTTTAATGTTTCATCTTGTAGTCTGATTAGAGATTGTAAATCTGTTTCTTGGGGAGCTCTGACTTCATTGGTTTCGTTATCTCTGATTAAGAAGCTCTGTACTGGTAAGAATACACTTCCGCTGTCATAGACGTCGTCTTCTTTGAAGATTCCTTTTATGTTGAATTTACTACACCAGTTACGAAATCGTTTGCATATTGATGAATAAAACTGTTCGATCTTTAAAAAGAACTCTCCCGCAGTAGTGGTATCCGTGTTTCGTAAGGGAGTGTGGCAGTCTGGGGAAGATCTGTTGATTTGGAAGTTCTTGTTATTAAAAAACCAATGAAGATCACACATTGCACTGTCTTGTGTTGGTATCGGAGGAGTGTCAGTGAGTGTAATGGCGTCAGTGCGGATCTCATTGTGAACTATGGTTATTGACTGATTGTGTTTATTTCCCGGATAAAGTATTATTTTATACCTGTTACGAATAACCCAATGCCATTCTTGTATTTTTGTTACTACTTTTGACTTTACCGTAAGAATTCCAGCAGCTGACACTTCATCAGTCGGTGAGCTTTCTTCTCTTTCAGTTTGTTTGTTGAGATCACAAAACTCTTCTGATTTAAATTCGATGGTCACTCTGTCGTTTGCTGACCACTCGTTAGCAATCTTCATTTGGTCTTCAGTAACTCCAATTGTCTTGAATATGCTGAGAGTGGCTTCTCTGGCTGATTTCACAATAAATTCAGCCATCTCAAACTTGTCCTCGTAATCGTGAGGTACGTCACCCAACATAACTGGTTCCTTGTTGGATGTTAGAACATCTGAAGCTGCATTCAGTGCAGCTGATACTTTTATCTCAAGTAATGCATCCATTCTTTACTAAGACTGTAGGATGGAAAAAAAAAAAAAAAAAATTTGTAGGTTAAGATATGTCACAATTGAAATAACAATATAGTGCTGTCTCGTGTATTCATTTTTTTTTTTCTTTCAATCCTTTTTTTAATGAAATAATTTTTTTTTAGTAACAAATCATTAATAATTCGGGGGGAAGAAAATTTTTGCGTTTAGCTTAAATACAGGATAGGTTTGCACACATTGCTAGTTGCTTATTCTTCTGGTTCCAGTCGGTGAACTTCTGGTGAGAATACTGAGGCATCTACAAAAGTAGAATCTGAATTATTATTTTGAATCATTTCTGACAACACCAATCCAGTTGCAGGACCATTCAAGATTCCCCAACAGCTGTGTCCGCATGCGATCCACGCGTTGAGTAATCCGAGTTTACCGATTGTTGGATGAGCACTCCCAAATTGTGGAATACAACAACACTGTTCTTTTATAATAGATTCTGGTGGTACTTTATTTTTAAAGTTAAGTTTGTTAAGGGAAGACAGAATGAAATCTTTCGATTCCTTTGAAGGAATCATCTCACGTGGATCGTCTGGAAGATCAGTCGCTGAATTCCATTTATCTTCACAACAGCTGTACATATCACCATTCCCTCTTGGGTATACTTCTATGTTGTCTCCTGTGAATATTGCTTGCGATTCTTCTGCATCAGTCTGGTCTAAACCAGAGTGAACCATTGAAGCGTGATGCGCGTCCCATGTCTTGGTTGGGAAGCTGTACAAAGAGGGCATCCATTGAGTTAGTTTGTAAGCCCAAGGTCCAAGACAGAATACAACTTTCGCATCAGATACCGGTATTTTAGTACCAGATTTGCAACATAATGAAATAATATTCTTCGAGGAGGAATCGAACTGGAGGGATACAACGGTTTCTGATATAATAGATTTTGCTGCTTTTGATAAATATGTTGTCAGCTCATAAGGGAGTACTTGCATGCAGGTATTATCAATCATTGCCGTGTTGGGACTGCCTACATCTTGCTCAACTGCATTTAAATTTCTGTATCCGAGATTGCAATTTTGTTCACTACTCTCTTTCCATAACTCTTTGTGAAGACCAAAGGATAATTTTGCTAATTTTCCTGTCTCACCTCGACACCAATTCTCAGCTAGGAATCCACCTGCCTTTCCACTGCTGTGGCAGGCAACACTACACTGCTCTACTATAACGCTGGCGATACCTCTCTTGTGTAGGTAGTAGCTGCAAGCACTTCCAATCACACCACCACCCACTATCACAACCGGTGCAGGAGATGACATAATTATCACTGCAATAAACACCGTCTGTTGTGAGAGAATAATAATTTAATTTTTCACAAAACGATTTTTTTTTTTTTTTTTTTTTTTGTGATGTCACAAAAAAAGAAACTAACACAACCTTCACCTTGGTGGTAACTAACCGTTACCTGTTAGGTTATTTAACAAACAAACAAAAAAAAAAAAAAAAAAAAAAAACAGAAGTCAGGTCTACTTATCTAGTGAAATGGAATACAAAAAAGAAAATACTACCAAACTTGTACTCCCTTAAAGAATACGAATATTACTACTGTGGAATAAGAATCATTCTCGCGAGGAAATGCTCTCGTGAATTTTGAAACTTGATACTAATTGGGAAGGGGGAAATTAAAAAGAAGAAGAAAATTCGTGTGATTTTTTCCTCATAAAGACTACAGAGGAAACCCTTACCTGTGAAAAGATTTTTTCTTTGATCAGGGACAGTTCACTCACTTATTCTTAGTTTCAGGATTTAACTTCCTTTCTCGTCACAAATTCAACATCAGACGAACAGCTGTTGGATTGTATCGCACCTGATCTGTAATCAGTATCGCTATTCTGAGTGACGTATTACAATAAATCTAGAGACATGGAGGGTGTCCACACGGAATAATTTCACACCCGTAAAAACAAGATAATGACAACGACACGGAGAAGACATGCCTTGTACTAAAATAGTACTTTATTGTTACTTGAGAAATGATTGTTTTCTTTACCTTAATAAAAAGATTACCACCAACAACAACATTAATACAAAAACCTAATATTCGCATACGATATTCCCGTGTCAGTTCGTGGGTAAATATCGAATACGGCAACGTTTCCAACTCCCCTATCACGGAAAGGTTGATCAGAACAAACTTTCATACTTCCAAGAAAAAGTGAATAAGACTGTCGTTGCCAAGAATACGTAACTGATATCGTATTCCAATCTTCAGATAATTTAAACGACAATGCCGTCGCGGGTATTGAAACATAACTTTGATCAATCGTAAGTGAAATACTTCTATTTGATGTATTGTCACGACATGTGATGTATTCAGACGTAGTTGATGAACAAACTTTTATATCAAACATTAACTGTGATGGTCTTATTGGTGATGATAATGTGTAGTAAATTGGACCAGCTGACTCGAACAACGTACTGTTGATGGTTGCGGCTGATTCAACGTGTTTTGGAGGGTTTAAGAACAGTACGCCGTCTAAGTCAGGTGATTCTGGAGCATCTAAAAAGTCAATCGTTTCAGCGAATTTGCTTGTCGCGAATAAGTTTGTCGTGTTGTTTAGTCCAGCAGCTTCAATCGCTTCAATTCGCTGATCAAATTCCATTCTCTCAATCGTTTTTTGTTTTTCAATCAAATCTTCTTGTTGTTGTCTAACAACACTTTTTAATTTCAATAATTCAGTTTTATTTCTCAGAGCTTCTTGGTGTTCTTGTTTTCGAATGGCTGCTAATTCACGTGCCTTTTCTTTTTCTCTACTGAGTTCTTCTTTTTGAATTGAAAGGTCGGATGATAAGTTGTCCATCTGCGATTGTTTTGTACGCATGTTTTCATTTAGAGAATCGTATTCACTTTTTAAAGACGACATTTTAGTCAGTTCCCCTCTACAACTAACCAGCTGTTGTTGTAGAGCGTGAGTATTTAGTGATGTGGTGGAGGAGTATAATTCCAATTCTTTTTCTAATTTATCGATGATGTCACTTTGAATTTGATGGTCTTCCCGTAGCTCGTCATTCTCATTGGTAAGTCGGGTGATAGTCATTTTTAAATTCTTATTCTCCTCAACAGTATGTTGGTGAGCTGTAGCTGCTGCCTGTGCTGCTGCGCTCTTCTTGCTTTGAACTGTTGAGGCAGCAGCTGATTTCCAACTACTCCATTTTCCACTTTTCTTTTTACCAAATTCAGGACTCAGAGACATAGGAGAGGATGGTGATAAACTGGTTGCGGTAGGTGACGCCATTTCATTAATATCATTCGGTTGTGATGAGTGTAGTGATGTTGGTGAGTCTGGAAGAGACGATGGATTAGAAGGAGCAAAACTGCTATTCTTGATCGTGAATGATTTAACTTTTCCAACAACTTTATTAAAAGAAGCGATTGCACGAAGTTTTTGCGTTTGACGAGCCTCGAAGTCTTTTCGAGCGCACTTAACAAGGATGGGAAGAAACCCTGCGCGTTCACCTTCATCAAGAAAGATATCGATAATGATCATATGGAAGTCTTCCTTTGAAAGGTTGTTACCAATATCACCAATACGGAGAAGGTCATGTACTTGTGGAGGTGTAATCGGTTCTGGTACTTCGCATCCACACAAAAAGTTTTCTACTTCAGATCGAGATATCTTCCCATCTTTGTTGGTGTCAATTATGGTAAATATTTCACTCACAAACACCCGACGCATTTTTTCTAATTGCGCTGCGACTGATCCCTGTTCGCATGCTACTCTCGCCATCTCCACTAATTGCGAAAAGTTTGTTAAGTTTATAAGATCACCATCAGATTGGTCAGACCAATCGACCAACTGTTGCCGAGTTACTTTCCGTCTGGATGTCAATTTTAACAAAAACTCTAACACCGTGTCTATTGTGACTCCTCCCGCGTTCTTATCCTTTCTCAACATTGCGAAGCTCTCACGGAGCTCGACGGAAGTCATATTTTGTTTGGAGTCCCCCGTTCTATGTGAAGGTAGTGAAATTATTAAAACGTTAGTCAACATGAATCACTTTATGTTATTGTTTTTATAAACATTCTTCTCGACTGAGAAAATTCCTTTTATAGTTTCAACTGTTTTATACATTAGTGTGAATACTGATGATGAAAAGAAACAATAATTTGGAGGTGGAGGAGAAAAAATAAAATCTGTCGGTAAATATGTACCGTCTTTAGGCATGCAAAGTACCTAGAGTGAAAAAACGTTTTTTTTTCCCTATCACATTACCCATCTTGATGAGCCCAAAAAGGAAATGTTCTCAAGTAGACAAGTCAACGATAAGAGATTGTAGTATTTCATAGTTGGTAAGTTTCATCTACGAAATGACCACAAGTTAATTGTTTATAAAGTCTCATAAAAGAATTTGATTTTCAAGCAGCTTTTATTTGAGTTCGTAGCCAAGCGTCAAGAATTTGACGAGATGCCAGTCGAGGTACGACACTTCCTCTGCGAACCCCTTCAGTGAGTTTTTGAGCAGAGTCAGACATTCGCTGATCAGCTTCTATGCGACGAGTAATGTCAGCTCGTATGCTCTCCCAGAGCTTCTCAACTCGATAGTTGTGTCGTCTAGATTTTATCTCATCACTCTCTTCTGTTGAAAAGAACATTATTTTATCCCACAATTCCGATATTCCTTTATTTGCTTTAGACGAACAGGTTAATACTGGAGCACGCCAGTCTGTACATCTACCGAAAGGACGAATTAATTGCAATGCCTTACGATACTCAACCTGACTTGACTTGGCTAACTTTTCAGTGCTGCCATCAGCCTTTGTGATGGCAACGATGTCGGCAACTTCGACGATACCTTTCTTTATACCTTGGAGTTCATCACCAGATGATGGTGGGAGGAGTAACAAGAAACAATCAGACATGTTGCGAGCTGCTACTTCAGACTGACCAACACCAACAGTTTCGATTATAATGACGTCAAAACCAGCCGCTTCACAGAGTTGACTGCTGTCGTAAGTTGCTTCAGCTACACCACCAAGACATCCTTTTGTTGGTGATGGTCTAACATAAGCGTTATTGTTGATTGACAATTTATCCATTCGGGTCTTATCACCTAACAATGATCCTCCACTTATGGTCGATGAAGGATCGATTGTAAGGACTGCAACTTTCTTTCCAAGATTTTCAGTTAAATGAGTACCAAGTGCCTCGATAAAACATGATTTACCTGCGCCTGGAGGTCCCGAAACAGCCACTCTAAACGAAGATCTATTTTCATAAGTTGCTACTTCTTGCAATAATAAATCAGCTTGCCTTCTATGATCCGGATTGCTACTTTCAATTAGAGTTATCGCACGTGAAACTGATCGTCTGTCACCACTCAAAACCTTCTCAGCCATCTCTGAAAGGCATCTCTTTTGAATTTGCTTCCACAGCATTTTTATATTATTCTGATTTATAAAATTATATTAGCGATCAAAGTGTACTGCCATCAACATCAAAAAGAATTTTGATGAATGTCGACCTGTTGAGAGATAAATGAGAATGACTGTTTATTTTTTTGTCAAATTAAAACACTTTTTTATGAAAATATAACAATCCAAAAGAAATAGTAATAATAATAATAAGAAATATATATCGTAGATAGATAGTTGACAACACCCCCAACTAGTGTGGAGTAAGATAATAACAAAAAGAAAATCCTCCCTCACCACCTTCGGAAGGATCGGGAGGGATATCTATGGGAAGGGAGAAGTACAGGTTTCGTGTTTTTTTTTTTTGTTTTTAAATCCCCTTCGGTCTGGAGTTACCGAAGGCGGAATTTTTCGAAAGAAGAACTAAACTGATCCTCTAACTGACGCCAACCATCCAACACGGTCTGAAGTTCTGAAACATCGTTACCGTTTGTTGGTGAGGCTTCTGATTGCGGTTGATGCTGTTGTTGTGGTTGTTGTGGTTGTTGTTGTTGTTGTTGTTGTTGCTGTTGTTGCTGTTGCTGTTGTTGCTGTTGCTGTTGCTGTTGTAGTGGAGGTACGGTAGCAGTTGGTTGCCGTTTTGGAGATAGAGAGCGTCTAACCGGAGTTGGATCAACGTGACGCTGTTGTTGCTGCTGTCGTTGCTGTTGTTTCACAGGTCGTCTGGTAGTAGTTGGCGTCGTCACTGCTGGTGTCGCAGGAGATAATTCTGGTGGAGGAACCAAAGATTTCCTTTTATTCGCATCAACAGTGTATTGTTTTAAGATATGTTCAATATTCTTTTGTTGTTGTTCCCACTCTCGTTCCCAATCCGAAAAGTTTTGATCGACCAGACTGACGGCAGGCGGAACCTCCTTCGGAGAGGCAGAACAGGTTCTTGAAACACTCCTCTGTCCACCAGTTGCAGTCTCTTCATCATAAAAAGTATCCGCCTCAGTGTAATGAGAAACTTCTTGCGGACTAAGTTCCGTATCAACTTGATTAGACTGTTTTATCTTTGCAAGTTCTCCAGAAAATCTATTCGTCTTCGGCATAAACGTGCACTCCTTCGTCTCATCCTGCTCTTTCTCTTTCTTTAAAGCACTTATTCTATTTTCATGTTTTTGTCTGGTGACTTCAATCTTTTTCCAAAACGACTCCCTGTTTGGTTTTTAGTTGTTAATCTCCTCATTTTTTTTTATAAAATCCTGACACAGCATCAACAAAAGAAATAGAGGAAGAACATACTGTAGTGGCGCAGGTGTAGTTTTTTTCTTGAGAGGAGGAGTCTGACTACGCTGGTACTGCACCTGAGCAGAGTTTGATGATCGTAAATGAACAGGAACATGACCACCTTGACGAGCTAATATCATTCGACTTCTTTCATTAACTTCTGGTTGGTAACTTCCTTCAGCTGATTCAATCTCCGCACGTTTCCTTTGAAGAGCAATATGAGCTGTGTTAGTTCGAAGCTGCATTTTATTTAGTAGTGTGCTCATTTCCCCAGTTGTGATTTTCTTTTCCTTAGCTTTCGGAGGTGGTGTCTTTTGTTTTAACTGCCTCGTCTTAGCCACGCCATATAATCTCTCACTGACAGGACCTTTACGGTGAAGATGTTGAGCTGCTGGGCTTATTGTTGGTCTGAATGTCGATTGAGCTGTTGAATTATCGTGATGAACTGCCTTGAAGTGTGCTTCTCTTTCTGACCAGTCCTCAACTGGTCCTTTATGACGCCCAGCGAGGATTCTGTTTGATTTCGCAGAAGCTTTCTGAACTCGATCAATATTTTCTATTTCATTCTCTTCTAGTTCTCGTTTTGTGTCTAGTAGTCGGTTTCGTTTCATTAACCAATCAGTTTGAGATTTATAAAAAGCTGCGTGATCTCCTTTTGATCTCTTAACAAGTAGTTCACTGCTGGGACATATTTTTGGTTTTCCAGGAGCGTTCAACATCTCTTCATGAAGTTTGTCATTTCTGGCTTTCAATACTTTTTCTTCTCGTTGTCTTAGAATTTCTTGTCCCTTCAAATAGAGACGATCACCGATGGTTTCTTCTCTGTCAGTTCTGGCGACATGCTGTTCAAGGAGGTTCATTTCATCCATTATTTCATTTCTATATTCCTCGTCTTTAGATTTGTTTACCTCAGCTGCAGCATCGTATGCGGCTCTGGCATAAGGATCCATCATAGGTTCATGAGTAAGAGACTCATTGTAGTTGTCTTCATCATCGTAGTCGGCATCCAGTCTGCTGGTGGGTTCGTATCCAGGAAGTTCATCATCGTCGTAGTGTTCTTCGTCATCGTCGTGAATTGCGAAATCGTCATCATCACCCTGTAACATTTCACCAAGTAGATCAGCGTCCATTGTTTGGATGTGTTGTACTTGTTGGGAAAATAAAAATAATTAAATTGGGGGAAAATAAAAAAATAAAAACGTTAGAAGAGACCATCTCCAACAACACTAACAAAAGATTCCAAAACACTAATTGTGGAGAATTGTTAAATACGATAATAAAGATTTCTCCTTCTGAAATTGTTTGGAATTATAATTTTACTTCTCAAGCGCAGACTCGTTTCTTCAATGTGAGCGAATGCTGTGATGCCCAGTTATCGTTGTAGTTGTTGAGTCTGTTTTAGAGCCAGAGAATGGGTCGCGGAAACGATTTCCTTTTACGTGTTTGGCAACCTCCCTACACCAAAACACAAAACCGATTGCGGTCTACGATAGCGCAGGTAGTTGGACCAAGACTGATGGTAAAAACTACCTACTTCTTCTTCTTCTTTTTCTTGTCTCCTCCCGTAGTTATAATTGAAGCCGACTCCTCTTTCTTTTGTCTGCTAGGGAGGGTCGGGATAATTTCACACATCTTTTGAAGGAGGATTTTCTGGTTGTTTTTTTTTTTTTTTTTTTTTTTTTTTCTCGGAAACAAAACAACACATCAAAAAAACACACAACGAAATACCTTAGTAATACCAGGGACAATTAGAGTGCGGTCTTCAGTATCGAACTCACTCTTTTTAATTCGGTGAGCGTCAGCAGGTGTTTTTATAAGACACTTTACTCTTCCTCTCTTAGCAATTGATTGCCTTGCGTAACACTTCGCTGGTTCAAAAACTACTGGAACACCCAACTTGTCAGCTACTTGATACATTTCTAGTGATGTTGGATTTTCTAAAGCGATCCCCTTACCTACTCGTCTACCACCACTTACAGTAAGTGCAGCATCGATATACTGTGGGTATAGCGATTGGTATTGGTTCTTATCCACGTCAGGGAAGTCAGCTGCTTTCGGCATTTTCCTTTTCCTTTTTTTTTTTTTTTTTTGTACTATTTGTCACCTAGAGAAGAGATAATTAACGATTTTTTTTTAATTTTTTTTTTAAAAAAAAAGGTGTTTTGCAATTTTTTCCTATCTTTTTTTTTTTTTTTTTTTTTAAAGTCTATAAAAGATGGTTAGATTGCTGTTTCTCTAACAAAAGAGAGGTCGTTTAGAATCTAAGAATCAGTAAAACACATCAAATTGAAGTTACGTCATAAAAAGTTTATGTGTGAGTTTTTTTTTTTTTTTTTAAATCTAAAATACCAAGTGTTTTTCAAACAGTAAGCAAAGAAAACAAAAAATAAAAAACCGCAAAAAAGAGGGGTCAGTTAAATCTATTATTTTTTTTTAAAAAAAAAAATTTCTACTTTTTTTTTTTTTTTTTTTTTTTTTCTAATGAAAGTAAGTAAGTAGGTCAGTGACTAAACTTATAACATAACAAATAAGGATGGTAATTACAGAGCGTTTGTTTTCCAATCTTCAGTGTGTAGGTGAAAGGTTAAACCACCACCTGACACAATATTATGATTGTGAATAGATCTCTGGACGTCTGTCCTCATAGATTCTGGACCGCATACTACTACCGCAGCGTTTGAGATTCTGCCACTGAGCCCACGAAGTCCTCGATTTCCCATTTCATTTTCAGCAGCTAAATCGTCAAAAACGTTTACGTGATCTGATACGTTTCGACCTTGAAAAAGATTAGGTCGTCCAGAATGGATTAGTGGGATTCTACCAAGACCAAGAGCTTGAGCTTTACCATCCACTCGTTCTTGTAGTTGGTCTACAGGCATTGAAGTAGACGGTGCATTTAAATCTGAGATGTCGTTGCGTTTATCAGTTGATCTGAGAGGGTTCGCATTACCATGAGTCTCATGCAAAAACAATCTAAACACAAAATTTAAATTCATTGTCGGACCGTCGTGGTCAACATCAAGAGCCATTCTAATGGCTCCTCGATCTTCTCCGCAGAATAAATTAAACATTCTTCTGTCTTTTGCTGACCAGATCAGAGTTATTAGTTTTGTTCTACTTGGACCTGTTGGTTGTTGTCTTCCCCACTTCGCATCTAAATAGTATTCAATAACAGAAACTAAACTTGCTGCTCCCAGACCACCCCCAATAAGAATGACGTGCTCGTAATTACGAAGCTCTAAAGATGGTTTTCCATGAGGTCCCAATACCTGAATAGACGTCAACTTTCTTGCTTCAACCAATTGATGAGCAGCATAAGCCCAAGACTGTGTCACCGCCTCATGAGAATGAATATGAATTGTGAATGTTGTTGTTGGAAGTCCTTTAAAAGGACCAGATTGATCATCTTCAATATGAATAGGACGTGAGCTAAGCGAGATTGATTTCCAAGCTCCAGACACAGCAGGGAATCGAACTTGAACATACTGCAATGGTGATAAACGAGATAATGAAAAACTGTCATAGCAAAATGCATGGTCAGATGATAAAACCTTAACCTCAACACTCGTAACTTTGTCACCATTGAGAAAAGACTCTTCTTGAGCAGAATAAATAGCACTTCTACGAGTTGCTTTATAGTTGGCGTAGAGTTGGTACATTACATCAGTGGCCGCATCAATTAATGAAAATAACAAACCCCAGATTAGTGGAGGGTGATGAATAACTGCCCAAGCTAATGTCCAAATACCAACCGCAGCGTGTAGTTTTTTCCAATTATAACGACGTTTGAGTCCGTTACCAAAACAAGAACGAGTGACGAGCATGGCTTGTAGAACGAGTCCTATGAAGGAGATGAATCCAGCTAGTCCAGGTTGGCGATTCGCATCACCACTTTCCCAACCGATTGCCTTGTTAGAATATGTTACTACCATTCCAAAACCGTGACTGAATACCAACAGTAGTAAAACTGTTGAATTCCATCTGTGCCATTTCAAAGCTCTTTCTTTTGTCATCCCAAAGAAACGAAGTATTATGCTCGATCTCGTAACTGGTATTAAAACTAATGAGAAGCACAGTAGAGCACCTGCTCCAAGACCTCGTACAATTGGTGCTTTTAAATTAGCCTGTTGGTTGTGTTTGGGTTCTTGTCATAGTCGTGACAGTGATAATGTAATTCCAATTATATAAAATAAACACATACCCTCCTGTACTGCTCTGCGTACATAATAATCCAAACAGAAAGCAGAGAAACATAAATTACTATAATTGCAACCTGTGCTAGAGTTAAGTAGCAGCATGGAGAACCCTGTTTTTGTCCGTTTATTTATTTTTTATTCGACACGTGTTGGGATTACCCACCTACTCTCAACGAATAATAAAATGATTTACATACCCAACAAGCAGCTGAAACGTGTAAAATATGATTCTTTGAAGAACAGCGAGTAAGATAGAGAGCAGAGAAGATTGTTAAGATAAAAGTCAGAATAGTAAAAGTAACCCACCAAGTGTCAAGGGTATCACTGGAAGCTGAATGGTTGACAGTTCCTGTTATGAAGTTGATTTTTGACATGCCGGTGTCAGTGTGGACGAATGGGCCATCATTCCAAGGTCCAACAGCCCAAGATATCCAAAACTCACGATCAGTAATAGTAATGTCTGAAACAGTATCTGAAGTGTCCAATAGTCTCTTGAAGGTTATATTAAATCTATCATGAAAGGTATTCGGTAATGCTCCCACTAACTCTAAGTTAGATCTACCTCCAAATGACAAGTCAAACGGTGGGTTAGCTGAGTGCCCAGCAGCGTTATATCTGTCTTGAATCTGTGATGTTCTGGAATCAGCGTATCCCAACCACACGTCAGAATACTCCATTGAAGGTGAGTTAGAGATTGCAACAGAAACCCACTTTGAAACTTTCATAATAAAACTCGCAGTCATCTCAAGGACTGGTGTTGTACCAGGTCGGATATTAATTTCCCAACACATCTCAAAGTCAGCATTAAACACAGTACACACATTCGACATTGTTGTCGCATTCATCGGCGCTAAAGTCACACCTGTCTGAACCAACTGAAGCGCAACAGCACCTCTCTGTCGATCAACACATCTATCAAGTTGTTTTGTGACTGTGTTAATATCTCCATATGCCCATAAGAATGACTCACTACCATCAAGAGACAAGGGAAGATCATCAGCAGCATCCATACTAATAGGAGCGTTAATTGATATAACTGGATTGTTACTAATACGCGACCTACTTCCATAATCAGCTGTTCCACTTAATTGTCTAACTGATGTGTATGTGTTGGCTTTATAACCTGCTTCAACAAGTACTGAAACTTCCCATACTAAACTTGTATAGACTGGTGATGATGGTGCTGTGAAGAGAGCTGCTGTTGTAAATATGTCATTGTTGGTTATGTAGTTTCCGTTTTCAAATAACATAAACTTCTCTGTGTGGTCAAGTGTTCCGATGACACCAAAATCAAGATACCTTAGCAGTAAACCTTCACTGTATGCGGTGTGCTTTCCGATAACTCCTGAATCTCGATCTTCAACTTTAGTGTCAGGATGGATTAGCCACCAATTTCTGTTGACTGTTCCTATCGTTCTGTTCCAACTCTTTGACGTTACTACGAACTCAGCATCAGCAGAACTTCGAATAGCACCAGAAGTATAACCGTCTGGAATCGTAATAAAATGTTCAACGTGAATGTCACTATACATCATTGAAGTTGGCATCAGTTCAAACACTGGAGGCATAGAAGTAATAGTCGACCCATCAGACCTCACAAAGATGTATACAATGTTTGTAATAGCAGTTGTTATGTTTCCAGACACTGCATTAGGACTTACATAATACATTAGAAGACGTCCATCAAACCATCCTGATGAACGCGTTAACTGTAGCAATGGTAAACTCTCTATTGAATTACTTTTAACAGATAAAATAGGACAACCATACACAACATTAGGATCATCACACGAAGTACTCCAAACACATCCATACTGAGTTGGACATGTCGCTTCTGTTGTGAATGATGTGCAACTCTCCCATGATTGATTAACAACCTTTATTGGATGATCAGTTGTCTGCGCAATATAAATCTTTTCTTGACATGTCCTTGCAGCAGGAAAACTGTCTACCGTATTAAATATCAAAGATTCCTTCGAACTTAAATTAATAACTCTCGCAACAGAGAGAGGAGTGCGGAGAGTTGCAGACCTATCTTGCCACAGCCTGCTGAAGTCAAGAACTGATACGGTTCTACCATCTTTATAAGATACAGCTTTTGGATATAAAATTCGATCACTTTCTTCTGATAAAAGTGAATTTATATGAACTGCTGGTATGAGCATATCAATACCTGAAGAGACCACACTCCATGAGTGCTGCTCCATTGCTAATAATAAATTTGTAACAGACTGAATTGGGAATGTAACATTCTCACCAGTGTCTACATTTACTACTATAATTTCACTCAAGTCAGAATATCCATCTTGACCTGGATTCCTCGCCATGATACTACTAGACTGAGCTTCTTCAGATGTGTATGAAGAACCGTATCTAAGAACATATCTCTTCATGGATCTAACATTCACTTCACCAGTAGGTATAGCAGATGGGGTGTTGTAGAACTTGTAGTAAGTTACTCTATTGCCGTTAGACCATCCAGTTTGTGGTTCATAAACTTTTTGTAAATCAACTTCATTTTCTTGTCTTGACGCAGACGGTGCTAATAATATTGGAAAATTATGAACATCACCAGAAACTGGATACGCATCTAAAGCTCCACCTAAATCTCTATCAGGATCAAAGGTATCAGAAGCACCAGGCACTCTCCAAACAGTATGAAATGCTGTGTAAGCTGGATCTTCAGGTAGTTTAGGAAATACTATCTTACCAGAGTCAACAAGGTAAGCCTTTGCTATGATATTATTTCCTTGTTCATTTATATTCATAAAATGGATTGGATTGCTATCATACCAACCCTGACTTACAACACCAGATGATGAACCACTCCCTCCAGGAGGTGGGACAGAATCTCTGGTACAGATTGGGTAGTTGTAATAAATGTTATTTAGTGTTGTGATTCTCCATCCGCTTGATACGACTTTTGCGAATATTTCAGAAACAGAAGTAGTTTGTGAAATAGTGTCAGTCACAGGAATGTCGACAACATTAACGTGTTTCAAGTCACTGTATCCAGTCCAGTCACTGTTTCTTATTCGGAGAGAGGATGGAACACTTTCAAAAACAGGGTCAATCTGACCTAACAACACACCTCCATATCGGAATATGTAAACACCAGATGTTGCCACAGCTTCTGACTCAACTCTCGTAGTCTCATCACTTCTCACAATTCGTATATTCTGAAGTGTCTTCGGTACAAGTTTTGAAGTAGAGTTTGTTATCGGCCAATAGCCAACTGATTTTCCCTTATAAAATCCTTGCTGCTCAACTGCAGTCATGTGAACACGATTTTCACTAGCGACGGTGTTTTCTTTAACAGCAACAATTGGCCAATTATAAGCAAACAACGACACGGTAAAAGTTGTAGTAAACTCGGTTACAGCTGCAGCTGACGTATGCGTGACTCCAGCAACACCGAGGTAGTTCTGAGGGACAACATGTGATGGTGAATTTCCAGGCCAACTTGTAAAAACTGGATTAGAGTTGGTACTGGACACGTAAACCTGTTCGACGACAGGTTCGTCAGCAGCTGATCTCAAATTCTGATTCACAAACATACAATAAGAGGTACCACTCTCATAGTATAATTCTAACTGTTGAAAACCTGCTGCTGCACCAGAATCTGGATAATCACCGAGTATAGTGTCTTTATGTGTAATAGGACAGTCAATTAGTATGTTAGTAGTTGTTCTTGTCCATTCTGATGGTATCAAGCCAGCACTTGTAATGTTGGTTATCATCTTTCCTGCTGTCGTCTGATCGTCTGGAACATTTATTATAATAATCTCCCACAATCCTGAATACTCTGTCATACCTGGAACATGTGAAACGATGTTATTTTGAAGTTCTGTTGACCAATACGATGCGTCGCTTTGCCTACGAAAAACAAGCATCTCTGAAGTTAACAGCGAACCCAAAACTGTTGGAGATCTTCCGAAATCTGCATAGTACACAATACGATTAGCTAGATACCCTTGATTTATTGGAATTACTTGAGGCGTTAGAGTAGTAGGAGAACCAGCATCAACATACGTTATTGGCGTGTTTATGATCTTAGGTGGAGACGGTGTGTATGTTGCAATGCTGACGGATATCAAATCAGGGTGTGAAAACACGGTTGTTGCTGATTCCGCAACAACAGTAATCTGAAGCCAATTAAAACTACTGTAACTGAGTGAAGTCGGAACTGTTGTTAAGACCGAAATATTCTGTGAATCTCTAACGGTGTTGAGAGAACCACTGACACTACTTCTCCTCCAAACTTCATAAATTGAGTTCACACCTACTCCTGAACTTTTTCCGAAATATGCACATTTCAGTAATTGATCTTTATACCACAGATCTCTAAGCGTTGGTTGAGTCGGTGTCGTGGTCGAGGTTTCGAATGTCGCTTCACTTGAAACAACTGGACAATTCCAATACTCATCTGTGTCCTCCATAAAAACAGTAGCTATACTATTAAGTTGTTGAAGAGATGTTATATTACCCGGGAAGTTATCAACTCTCACCCTTTTAACTTTCATCAAATCACTGTAACCCGGAAGTCCTGGGACTACATCTACTATTGCGAATCTATTTTCTGGCCACCAAATATCATAAACATATTGATACTGAACAGATGTATCAGTTCCTTGAAGGTTATTATCAATAATATAGTATTCAACTTCACTTCCAGTAAAGTAACCAGTTTGAAGAGAGTACGTAATGGGTACATCAAGTCGAAATGGTAATCCTGATGAAGGAACCGTCGAGGGAACTCCGACACGAACCGACGACCCGTCTAACAATCTCCAATAAATAACTCTATCCCCATGAGGATTACTGTGATGATCAACTGACTGACTTAGTGTTGGTGTCCCACATATTCCATCAGGTACTTTATTATTACTAGTAGCGTATAATATTCGCGATGCTTTTAGTGTGTCTACTGGGATGTGGCCTTCGATGCTGGCATTACTTTGAAGACCTCTTGTGAATGACATTTTTAATCTATTATTCACAAATTCAACTCTTGTGTTACTCACTGTTAGTGTTGGAGTTCCTGACGGAGCTCCTTGAGTACTATCTGATCGAAGTACCTGAACACATGAGACTCCATTATCGAGATACCCAACAACTATATCTGTGTGGGACATCATCGTGTACTCGACACCACTGAATCCTGTTTTTTTTTTTTTTTATAAGATATTTCCATATTGGAGGAGAAGCCCCAAAGTTGTAAGGTTTGCCAACACCAATACTGAGCGACTGACTCACTGTACTTGATTAACTTGACGAAGAACTTGTTGAAAAACTTCAGAATCTTCATGACTGACAGGATCAACACATAAATACATACCAATTGAAACATATCCAAAATGTTGATCAGTTCTGACTACATCAGATTCAACTTCTATGTGAATAACACCAGCAGAGTCATCAATAGTCCATCTGAGTACAACAATCTGACCAGTTGCGTTATTTAGAATCATTTGATTGTTATGTGTACTGACCTCAGTTGGAACAGGAGTATCAGGAAGTGCTGCTGGAGGATGTACATTAGTTATAAACCTATTGACAATTGGTTGAACACCATCAACTGAAGTGATTCCTCTTACAGCTTCTGGTAATTGATCATACCTAGTTACAGATGATACAACAATGTTTGTGTACTGAGACTCATTCCATAACACTTGTCTGTACATTCCAATATCAACAGCAGTTGAGCTCGTCGTATTGTCTGTTGACCAAATGGTACCCTCAACTGGACTCGTAATGGTATTAAACACTCTCGGATAGCTAAGAGTTGATAGGGTTGTTCCCACTGCTAGTTCTGTTTGTGTAAAGTTTATACAATATTCACTCTCACCTCTATAAAGAAGCTCAGTTAAGATAAATCTCATCGAATCAGCTGTAGTCTGCAAACGGGTATTCGCATGCACAACAGGACAGTTTATTATGGTAGTAGTTGTAGAAAGCCAATCTTCAGGTATTGTGTGAATCCAAGTAAAAGTTGGTCCAACATACGATGTTGGTACAGTAACCTGAGTGACTGATCTCACTGATGAATAAGATGACTGCCCAGGAACGCTATCCACTAGAGGTAGCTGACCCGGAATTGAACTTCCGTTTGCTCTTAGAAATAAATAAATCACTCCTAACACTGAATCAGATGTTGACGTCGGTAAGTCATAATAATCAACACGTTGACCTTGAAACCAACCTGATTGTTTTTGAAGAATTACTCCAACTAATTCCGTTCTATTAGGACTTTGAAATGTAACTCTATCATCACCAGTATCTAACTGTCGAACGAATACAATCGTCGACAAATCATTATTTATTGAACTATCTTGAGCAATAAGTGTTACATCCTGCTGGGGATCAAGTGGTGGAGGTAGGTACTGAGGTAGACCTTTTCTATCTTCAACAACGACCTCACCATTTTCCGTAACCCAGGTAGTTATTATGTCAGCTACTGTGAATTGACCTCCAAATCCAATACCCACCCATTTATTCTCATTTCGAAGATTTCCTTTATATTTTAATGTAAACTCAACGGATGATTCCAGAGCTCGCCATGATAAAGATAGTTTTGAATCGAAGTCAACAGACCCTGCTATTCTATCAGAAGGAACTGACGGTGGTGAATTTGTTGCACGAGAAAGTAATGGAGAAGGTGTAATCAATCCTGGTGGTGGTGCAGTGATAGGTTGATTTGTTACTGCAGGAATGACTGACGAAGACGTCCACCAGACTTGACCAACACCCCAAACCCTAGGCGCAGACACGTGCTCTATTAAGTCAGTAACAGATGTTGTACATTGGGAAAGAGGACTACCAGAACGTACTCCCCAAAATACTTTATTAAACCTATTTAGAATAATACTTGTTTGTGGTCGTGATGTCCCTTGTGAATCGATTGTCACTCCTGTAACTTTTCTCGTAAAAACAACAACAATCCTACCAGCAGCAGTAGTCTCAACCGTGAGGTCTGTAACTCCGAGTAGGTTGTCATTATCAGGAGATGCGATAAAGACATTATTCCTACGATATAAATAAGTAACACACACAACTCTCTGACGCGTAAGGTAAGCAACTACAAATTCACCATCATCACTAGTAGTGTCACTTCCTCCAAAACCGATTGCAATGTATCCTGACCCAAAACGAGTTTCAATACGTACCCGAATAAAATCTAATGTCGGTAACACGCTGTAGTATAAATCAATTCCTTGTTCTGAATTAAGTGTCAGTTGATGAGCCCATTGAGAGCGCTGTTGCCACCAAGGGTCAGATACTTGTAAATAAATAGATTTAATAATATTAGAACTTGATTCTTGATACGATATAGTACTCAGCTGATTGAATGATTTCACACTTTGATCTTGATATGTGGGGGGGACGTGAGCTATATTTCTTATAAACAAAGGCGTAAAACCGGATTCGCTAGGGCGGATATCAAACAACGCGTTTCCTACGACCTCGGTACTTGTCGGCAGCTTACGCAGCTGCCATGTTATCGAGTTAGTTGACGGGTATTGTAACAGTGTTCCAGCGTTGATACAGTACACAGTGTTTCCTTCGAGTAAGATCCTCTTTTTTTGAAGGGCCCCGTCCTCCACCGAGACATCAGCTGCGACTAATGGACAGTACAAGAAGCTCCCTGATGCCACAACACTCCAACCCTCTTGTTGCGCGGCTGCCAACAACACCGAACTGCTGGAATACATAGTCGTGGGTGGTATTTCTGTGATTACATACATGTGTTTCCACACACCAGTGTAATTAGTAGTGTTCCCTCTATCAATAATGTCATCCTGCCCTAATATACGAACTTTATCACCCCATTCATCCTCTCTTACTATTGAATACATTACAGGTGGTTCAGCAGTGGGATTCAACTCCACATCTTCAAACTCATAAAATGTGCATGCCCTGCCTCGATACCAACCAGATTGCTTTGGTATAACCACATTCCCATTCACAGCCAAGAAAATGAATGTGAACAGGAATGGGAATTTCATAGTTTGGCCTCCCAGCCTGCAAGATGGAAAAGCAATATGAGAAACACAAAATACACGCGAAGCTGATATGTAGAAAGGACGAATATAATTTGCGAGGTGCTATAAAGAAACATGAACTCATGTTCATAACTACGGACTTCAGGAGGGCAAGCCAAGTCCGGAAGGAGACTAACAGGAAAAAAAGGGAAAATGTCTTGATTAGAGTTTTTTTTGTATTTTTCCAAGGAAAGGAAACAAAGGAGAAATTAAGAAAAACCCGGTTTTATTTTTTTTTTTTTTTTTTTTTTTCATTACTACCTGAAACTGTCTCTTCTTTTTCTACAGCAACGGGCTGACGCAAAACACGCGTACATTTAATGTGGGTCCAGGGCAATTGCCCACCTCATAAGAGGCCCATTGTTCATCCTTTCTTTCTCCCCAAGTTAGTAAGGCAGGTGTAAAATAAAATAATAAAAAGAAATTTATTTATGGGGAGGAATTGTCAATCGTAAGATATGACTTATACTTATCACATATGTAAATATGTGGAGAAGGTAAGAACAATAACGAAAAACTTCATGTCGAAGTTGCAGCTCGTCGCAATTTGAATTGACATAGCTGTAGCTGCTATGTGCTTTTTGGGGATGGCCTGAAAGGTGCGGACTTTCATCTAAGATCTCTCAAAAACTCTCGATCTGTGTCCAATCTATATCGGCCCATCAGTCAATCAACAATCAGACCATCCCCATGGTGTAGGTGCTACTTTGGTTAATTTGGAAGCTTGAGAAATCAAGTCAGTTGTGAGTTTTGAATCACAGTATTGAAAAGTGTGGGTTGAAGGATAACGTTTTCTTCATTTTCTTTCTTTGTTTCCTGACTCAAATTTTCTTTTTTCTTTTCTTTTTCTGGAAAAACATATCTTCTTGCAGATGACATAAAAAGAAAAACATTCTCTAGTCCTTGTACAGTGGAAAGACAATCCTTTAACTCTTCTTGTGTTAGAGAGTCTTTCTGGAGATACATCCTCCTCTCTTTTCTGTACTTTGAGCATTTTGCTAACAGGTGCTCTACAGAGTCTTTTTCTCTGCACCTAGGACATTTCCCTTGTGTTTGTTTACAGTCGCCAATTCTGAGTTGTGAAATCAGAATTTCTTCCGCTCTTTCAGTTTCAGATGGGAAAGGACGGGGGTCAAATTTTTCTTTTATTCTGTGTTTTAGTTTAGCTACATGGGTGCTGTAGTCTATGGGAACTTTTTTTTGTTTTAAAAGGGTTTCTTCATCTTTTTTTAATGAAATGTTTTGGGCTAGTTTGTCTGCTTCTTCGTTTCCGACAATACCACAGTGAGAAAAGACATGCTGGAAAATAAACTTTGTTTTGAATTTATTGTTGAAAAATTCAATAAACTGCCAGATGCGGCTTCCTAGTCTCGTTTTCTGTTTTGTTCCCCCTTTTTCCAGTTCCATCAAGGCACTGGAGGAGTCTGACACAAATAAAACTGACGCATTTTCCGGCGGTTTAAATTCCTTAAAAAGTAAAACAAAAGCGTTTTTGATCGCCATCATTTCAGCCCTAAAAGAGGTGCAGATTATTCCTGCTTCACTTTTGTTTGTGAGAAATTCATTTCCTTCGCTGTCTATGATGTACACACCCGCAGCACCGCGTTCTTCAACAACGGCACCATCGGTATATACCTCTAAGACTGGTTCATAATCTTTCCTTATTTCATTAAGAACAGCTTCACAGGCTTTTTTATTTTTCTTTTTGTCTTTTTTTTTTCTAACATGCATTTCTGGTTTAAAAACATTGAAATCATTTGAAAAACTCCATGGAGGATGAACGTAAATGGGATATTTCTCAAAACTGAGTGATAGAAGGTTGTGTTCTTTCAGAACATTCATTCCTAAACGAGTAAAAGAATCAATGGGTGTTGAGGATATTCTTTCAGGTGGAATAAAGACATTTAATAAAGGGGACGTGATTCGCGCCATTTTGGCGAACCATCTACCAGTTTCAAGTCTCAAATGGGTGTTGATACTTTGTTGTTGTGCCTCAAAAAAGATCTTATCTCTTGTTTCCCTTGTTGGTGGTAAGGCACCTAAGACATAGCACGCACCCCTAAGGTGTAAAGAGAGAAGCCTGTCCATGTGAATCTTTTTATACCTAACTTCAGGATAAAAAGCTTCACACGAGTTTGTTATGACAGGTCGAATATACAAATCATACACCTCACGCAAAGTTGCAGTACACTGTCCCCATGCTTTTGATGCGACAAGCTTCAGATACCTTAAGCGAAGATTAACTCTTCTACAAATATACGAGATATGCTGTTTCCAATCGAGCTTGTTATCAAGGATCACCCCAAGAAGCTTGGCGCTATCAACACATGGAACAATATTTTTTGTTAAATTTGAAGTAAAAGTGAAAGGTGTTTGTAGTGGGGAATTTGGGGAGTAGGGATAATACACAAGTTTTGTTTTGTCAGGCTCATAACTTACTTTTAATTTTAATTCGTTTAGATCCTTTTCAATCTCATTAAAGAAATATTTCGTTTTTGCCAAATGATAAGTAAAACCTTTCCCTTCATCATCAACTACAAAAGCAATATCATCCGCATACTTAGCAACCGTAATATCTAGTCTTTCTGCGACTTTTTCAATATACAGAGTAAAAAGTAGAGCCGACAAAACTGTTCCTTGTGGAACGCCAGAATAAACATTGTGGTAAGAACCTTTTTCATTATTAACAACAACCGCTGCTCTTCGTTTTTTAAGAAAGGCCTGAATCCAGGCTATAAAATGTTTTGGTATTCCAAGATCTACCATCCTTTGAAGGAGAAGATCATGGTTCACACTATCAAAAGCTTTTTCGATATCAAGAAGAACAAGGGCCGCTGACTTTTTTTGGTGTTTAAGAAATCTAAGTCTGTCCGTAACATATAGGATGTTTTCCCGGCAAGAACGCGTTTTCCGATAAGAAGTTTGGTTGAAACCAATACCGTCAGTTTTCTTTTCATTCGGTGATTGCATAAAATACGTAAGACGTTCCTTCACCATTCTTTCCATCAATTTCGCAATAAAAGGGGTGAGAGAGATCATTCTATATGAAGAGGGGAGGTTTGGGGGTTTTCCTTTTTTTAAAACAGGGATCCAGTGTGTGTCTTTCCAATCACTCGGGACAACAGAATGTTTCCACGAATTGTTAAAAATCTTAAGTAAAATGTTTAGCATTCTAGGTCCCAAATGGTTAAGAAGAATACCTTGAACGCCATCTGGTGAATTCTTTTCCAGAGCCATTCCTCTCAATTGGATTCTAAGTTCATGTTGTGTAAATGGTGTAAAATCAGAAGGGTCTGTTTCTATTTTCTTTGTCTTTGTTTTTTCTTTGATGTTACCAACACGTTGTAAAAATTGATTATTGAAAATTGATGCTTTTTCCACATCATCTGTAACAAGTTTATCACCACAGGTGATTTCTCGAATTTCTTTAAGTCTTGATCTTCCATCAAGGCCTCTTATGTCTTCAAAAGCTTCAATAATAGACTTGTCTTTTTAAAGGCTTTTTTTAAACTGTTGATTCTTGGCATCAACGACTGTTTTTTTGAGTTCTTTTTTTAAAGATGTAAAAATTGACTTTCCCTGTTGCGACAGATCTGTAAGATCATCCCGTTGGTCACAATGTGACTCGTTGAACTCATGAAACTTAGATGCAACCGTCGTGTTCCACCACTTCTTTGGTGACTTTCCTTTCAAATAAATCCTTGGTACAAAGATCCGTAACGCATTTTTTAATTCTTTTATGAATTCCATTGATAATTTCTGGTTATCTTGAATCTTTTCAAGTCGCTTCGCCACCCTTTCGAGGTGGGAGCTGTAGTTTGGCCACAGTGCCCTGTTCCAATTATAAGAAAAAACCGTTGCACCGTTCGCTCTGTTTATCGAATCCGAAAAAAAAGAAAGAGAAAAATACATTGGTACATGATCGCTTGATAGAGATTCGAGCGTCGTCCAGTTGCCAATATCACAGTTTTTTTGGAGAACAACATCAGGAGAAGTGTTTGATTTTGGTCTTGTGGGGATTTCCTTAACGTTGCAGCATTCAAACTGGTTATTGTTTAGAAAAGTCGAGACTTCATGGCCATTTGTGTTTGACTCGTCTCTCGGGTCCCAGAGTGGATGCCTTGCGTTAAGATCCCCCGCGATAACTACTTTATCATTTTTATTAAAAAGAAAAATACTATTCATATCAAAAGAGGGGGACCTATCAGAGGTTGATTGGCTTACCGGTGGTCTGTACACGTTGTATACCCTTACAGTTTGTTTTGAATTTGACACAAAAATGCCCTGGACTTCAGTGCAGTCTTGGCTGTGTTGTGCAACAGCGAATGCTGTCACGCTTAGGCTGTTTTTGTAAAAAATTGCCAATCCACCACCTCTGACGGGTGCGTTTTTTTTTACCGGAATTCTCCGGTCTCTTCTGAGACACTTGTACCCATTAAAATTAATGGTTTCGTCGTTATCCTTTAACAATGTTTCCTGAACCATGAATAGGTCAGGTTTTATATTTTGTAAAAAAAAAGTTATTTCGTCGGATTTCGACTTGAGACCACAAACATTAAAAGATACAATTCTCAGCTCACTGTTTTTTTGCTTTTTTTGTGGACCGGGGTTCGGGTGGATGTCTCCACACAAAAGAAGGTTCGAGAAATAAAAAAAGATATAAATTATAAGGAAACAGTCAATTCGGAGGTTCTTCTTTTTTTCTTTTTGTGTTGTCATCACCATCGTTTTCTTTGTCCAGCTTCTGTTTCACAAGATCGATGTCATCGTCCATCGATCCTTGTAGAAAACCTTCTTTTTCTTGCGGGTTTATTTCCGCATCCCAAGCTTCTGCTTGCTTTTTCGGATCATCGGCTAGAAAAGTGCCAATGATCTTTGTTGTTAGATGCTTTGTTTGTGCATCTAACAATAATTTTAGCTGGTTTAAAATGTCCGTTTGTTCTATTGACGGGGTTACTGAGGTTGACGGTGATGACAAAACAGTTTTTTTTCCTTTACCGCTCTCTCCCTTAGTTCCTTTCTTTCCTTTTTTCCCTTTCCCTTTTCCTTTTCCTTTTCCTTTTTCGTTAATATCTTTTTTTTCAGTTTGGTCTGTTTTCGTTTCTATTGAGTTCTTTTCAATTCTTCTTTCATCTTTTGAGGGTTGAGTTATTTTTTTAACGATTACTGATCCGCAAGACTGCAGATTCTCGTACGAGCTCACAACATGTGACTCTTCCCTTTTTTTTTTATAACAGTATTTAATTTTTTTTTTCATTAAATCAAAAAAAAATTCAACGTCAAATGACGTTGCGTTCTCTTTGCTTATGCCGCTTATCTCGAAATAAGTCGGACATTTTACTCCAAAATTTGAACGAAAGTTTGTTTCTGATTCTTTTTTAATTCGTATCCCAAGGCTTCTTCCTTGGTACATTGTGAGCCCGAGGGCTCCTTTGTTTTTTGGGTCTTTATTGAGATCGATTGCTATCTTTTTAAGCTGGGTGTAAGGTGTGTCAGGGGTCCACACAATTGTGTAGTAGGAGGAGAGGTGTTGAGTGCTTTTGTGTTCGGAAAAGAAAATGCCGTGTTGGCCGGATATTTCTAAGAAATCAGCTGCACATTCTTTTTTGATTTCCAATAAACAAGAAAAAACGTTTACAACATTGTCTTTTGAAACTGTGAAGTGCATTTCTTTTAAACTTAAAATGTTTATTGTTTTAAAATACAGATTTGTTATTCTGAGATACTGTTTAAACGCTATCATTGGTGAGCTCATAAACGAAAAGGGGGAGATTGGTGGGACATTGTTGGGAAGGTGAGTTTGCGACTGACTTAAAGTCTCAAGCGTCCAGTTGCCATGTAAAAAGCAATTGTTGGAATTGTTCTGCGCTTGTTGTTGTACCGGCTGGCTTTGTGTTGGCTGTTGCGGCTGCTGTTGTTGCATCATTAAGTGTTGTGCCTGCTGTTGCTGTGCCATTAATTGCTGTGCTTGCTGCTGTTGCATCATTGATTGCTGTGCTTGCTCTTGTTGCTGCACGACCATCGATTCTTGTGTTCCGGACATTTTTAGTTTTTTTTTTTTTGTAAATCACACACAATAAAGTACAGAAACAATAAAGTACAGAAACTGTAGCTTTTTTTTTTTTGTAAATCACACACAATAAAGTACAGAAACAATAAAGTACAGAAACTGTAGATTTTTGGAGCGTAAATGGTCTAGTGGTAGAATGGCCCCCCGCCACGGGGTCGGCCCGAGTTCGATTCTCGGTTTACGCATATTTTTCTTATTCGTTGGACTGGAAATAAGTGAGGATGTATGAATGAAAAATTTATTGTGATTCAAAGAAAATAAGATAACATGACAATGTCTGCTAAACTGCAGAGGATGGCACGCAGGAACTAAATAGTGGTGTGCTTTGACTGCAAACACTTTCTTCATTCTGACGAGACGCAATTGCAAAGACAGCAAGAACACTGACTGTTGAGGTTCTGAGGGTTGCTCGACGACGAGCCAAAACACCAGAAGCCCTCGTTTCAGTGTCTGCTTGAATTGCATAACGAGATGTTGCAATTTTGAAAGGTGTTGTTCCAAACTGACAAACCCCACTGTTTGTGGCTTTCGGTTGAGGTACTTTTTTACGATACTCCTCAACAGCTTTCTTGGCCTGCTGCCGATGATGATCCATAAGCTTTCCATTTCCATTTAAAATATCTTGGAACGTGCCACATTCGGAAGTAATATATCCCCTATCAACAGAAAGAGTTGGAAACTTTCCACATGTATCAGGAACTGGATCAGGTGAGCTTTCCTTAAGCAGCCTTCTTTGTGTTGAAATGTAATTTTTTAGTTGCCCAGCTTTACCTTGGTTGACTCCCCCCTTTCGCAGCAACATTCTGATATTGTCTTCTGTAAGATTGTGAATTACTATTCTCTTTCTTGCAGACCTGTTTGGTTGCGTCGGCATCGGTGGGTTTTTCACTTCCTTAGGTTTTTTTAGTTCCTGAGAAGCAGCCCACAACTTCTTCGCAGCCTCCATTCTTTTTTCTGCCTTAGTTATTCCCACAGAAGATGAGGAAGACGAGGATGCCTCGGGCTTCTCAGGTGTGTGAACAGTAGCACATTCCTCCCTTTTTCCTAATTCCTGCTCCCCTGCCCCCGTTTCAGGTTCTCCTTGTTGGGGTTTCACAGCCTCTTCAGTTCCGACTTTTGTGATTCCAATCGAACTCAAAACACTTGCTTGCACTTCTTCGTTTGTGGAATCACGTGTCACACTGACCTGATTTCCCAATGATGGTGTTAAACTTTTTGCTTCAGCAGCCAATGTATCATGTTCTTCTTGTTGCTGTTTTTTCATCAGCTCGGGTTCAGATGCTATTTTGTTGGTCATGCCCTTTTGAGAGGCATTACTTGGCTCTTCGTTTGGAATTTCATGTGAAAACTCACTCTCCACCTTGCGTTTTTTCAAGGGGCTCGAGGAAGACGTACTTTTCTGTTTCTTCTGCTGTTGGTTTATGCAGTGTGAGGAACTACTGCTAGTTGAACTGACAGTTTTTTTCGCTTTCTTGTCTGTCTGCTTTGTGTGTTTACTCCGCTTTTGCTTTTTTTCCTTGTGAGCCCGTTGCGATTCATCACCGGAAAGGTATGATGTTCTTATTTCTTGGAGCCTCACTCGCTCTGCTTCAGGTAAGTAAGATTTTTCAGTTAACTGGACATTGCAGTCCAACACACATCGTCTGTCTATCTTGTCTTCCATTCCGCATAAAAAATATTTTTTATTGTCTTTTGTGTTGTACCACTCCAATTCATCTTTTTTGACAGACTTGACCCTCCCCAAGTAGAATTCACCATTCTCCGCCATCAACGCAAGAATCTGGTGCTTTGTAAACACCTCACTTGTAAAGTCTGGGGGATCATTTTCTGAATTGTCCCGTTGTGTCATTGTTGTGTTTGGTGGGACATCACTGAAAGAATAAAATAAGTATATCACATATGATATTATTTGACAACATAACTAAACTGACTTGCTGCTTTCAACCTGAAAAGGTGGCAACGATTGTTTCCTAGTGTAACTAACCATAAAGCAGCAAGGGAAGAAAATAAGCAAATTGTCACTTCCTTAGTCCAACGGTTACTTCTTTTGATTAAACCCTTGAGAATGTGGTGGATGCAGTTGACCGAAACAGTTTTCATGAGCAACCGAGCGACAATGTACACCTGCGCCTACCAGCTTTTGATGGTAGTGTAGTGGACTACCGTGGCTGTAACGGGTGCTACCACATCCATGGTTACTTTAACAAAAGAGGTTTATGGAAGTCAATTGGAGGAAGACGAGGCGGTAAACAGAGTGCAGTAATTTGCTTTTGTTGAAGAGTCTCAACTGCTTGCCGAGCAAGCTCCGAAACACGCCTGCGAGGGATTACTGGAATTGGTGAACTTAACTCAGAAAGTTTTGTGTTCGAAGTCTTGTTCTTAAGAGAGTATCTTTTACAATGCTTTTCCTCTTGTTTCTTTCGAAGCAGTTGAATACGGTGGAGGTATCTTCCAACACCGAGAGGTTCTAATTGAACTGGTTTTGGACGCTGCGGCTGATGAGCTTCCTTCTTAATAATGTTCGACACAACTCTCTGTTTACGAGTTCGGGTTTCCATGATTTTACCACATGACTTGTTACCTCTGTGAAGAAGTCTCTTTGCAGGGAGCTTTTGAACTGTTTCCTGCGGATAAGAGACAACTGAGGCTAGGGAGCGAACCTTCGGGCCCTTCAAAAGAACAGATGACAACAACATACTAACTCCAAGATTCTTTTCTGCAAAGTAAAACTGAAGAGCTGCAAGACAGGGATGTCGTCTCCCCTTTTTATTGTAGAAGGAAAATGTCAACAACTTTCCAAGGTAACAGGTTAGAATTTTCTTTTTTTGCACAACTGCAGATGACAACAATCGATTCACAGCTCCTCTGCCTCGTATTTTTCGGATCTTGAACTGTAGTAACGCTCCATAAGCGTGGTACAGAATTCCCATCTTGGAATTGGCATCAAGCAAACAGACTTTTTTGCGACTTGTTCGTCGATGCGCGCACCACTGAATCCACTTTATGATATATGTTCTGTAGATTACTTTACCAATAATCATGATGAGAAAGTAACGAGTTCGGGTTTTCAACATAGTCGGTTTCAGAGCAGAATCTTTCAACTGAGAAAGTATTTCCAAACTCGTAATGACATTAAAAGACCGATCGACAAGTTCACGGCGTTGCAAAGAACACGACCTCAAAATTACTACAAACTGCTTAGCTTCACTCTCAAGATTATTTAATCGTTCTCGATATTCATACGATACATTCTGGTAGAGATATGATACTGTTTTCCTTAAATTTGTCCATCTAAGTTTCATTCTTTCAACGGAAATATCAATCTCTACCGTGCAAATCTTACGAACTTCTGCTTCTCGCAGTTGAAAAGCACTCCGTTGTTGTCTTCGTTGTTCGTTGATTTGCTGCATTTGAAAAAAGTCGGTTTGTTTTATGAATGATATTGCAATCCTTTCGCTAGCGACTTCCATTCCTAAGAACTCCGTTGCTTCTGATATCACAACATCTAATCTACACATCATAAAGGAAGTGGTCGCAATGATACAAATTTCATTACACAGCTGTGAGTACAGAATAAATAAATCCATCGAACGTTTCAGTTCAATTCTCTCTCTGAAGAATTTTTCATCAATCTCATGTGGCACTAGAGTGAAGGCATCCAATCGTAATTTAACAGCAAAGTTATGATCGCTCATTGTCTTTGCAATGAGCGGAAGCACATCTTCTATCCAGATGTCGGACTCCAGGTGTGCAATTTCGGCAGAAATAAGTTTATAGTGATCGGTGAAGTCCACTCTTCGGATCAGTTGCACCTGGAGAAAAACAGACCTTCGAAATGCATTTATCATTGGCAAGTGAGGGTTGCTTGAGATAATGTTGTCAAATTGATATTGTTGTTGGGTTAAGATACCTAACCTCTCACATCGTTCTGAGAGTAAGGTAGTTGGGAATAAATGTTGTTGGAAGCAGATACTTAAAAATATCAGTAGTTGTTCTGCAATGATCTGTTCTCGTTTACTGAACTCTAAGATAGACGTGAGATTAACATAAAAGTTTATTCGAATTAATGATCTCGTTATGAATTCATTGTTTGCAATAGAGTCTGATGAGTTTTTATTTCCCCACCAACATTTTCGATCATACCTTCCAGACCCTCGAGTATACTCTTCATGAACTTCCACAAAGTGTAATCTGTTATATTCTCGCGCCATCCGAGAATGTTCCGCCAGCAGTAATTCCTTCCTTTGTTTTGCGTCTTTCAGTGATTGTTCATGGGATTCAGTTATTTCCTGCACTGCTGATGAAACCGGCGGTTGTTCGCTGCTCTGGCAGGGCGAAGATACTCTCCTGAATGTTCGTTCTGAAGAAAATAATTCCCGTTCCCTCTCGCTGAGACCGCGCAAGTGTTCAACGATGTGCTTTTGTTTTAACACAACTTCCTTGTGTTCAGCATGGTAAGAAATTTGAAGCGATGCAAGAAAATTTCTTGTGTCAATCTCAAATTGAACTTGTTCTGTAAAACACAACACTACAGAAGAACTATTCTCCAATGAAAAGGTCGGTATTCCCAGGTAGTGAAAAACTACAGTAGCCGTGGTGGCAGCAGTTGGGTTGCTGTGAAAGACCAGACGTGCCTTAATCAAGCAATCTTCATCTTTTTCGTCGACAACGTTCAAATTTGCTTCATGTTGCAATAAGGAAAAAGCGACATTGGGTTTATTATTAAAAACAGCCATCATCAATGGTGTTGCCCCAGTTGCTGTTTGAATATCGACCTTTGCACCAGCTAACAAAAGTCGGATAGCAGCTTGACTGTTTCCACCCAATCCACAAAAATGAAGAGCCCGCCAACCATTTTCGTCAAGGGCCGAGTTCACCGAATTTTCAGCAGGCAAAATGATATTTGCGAGGCGCTTCCAGTCTGACTTCCCACTGGCGAACCGTCCCCGAACCACTTCCCATTTACCCATAATTAAAGGCTGAGCGAACCGAAAGCTTATTTGACGCGTACCATAATTTATTAACCTGTCATGTAATCAAAAATAAAAGTTGCAACGTGATACCATACCGAACTGACGATAAGCTGATATGACGACGTAATATTGAGTTCCGGGAGGGGTGAAGGGAACACTTTATTATTTAACGCGACAACGAGATGAATAAAGGAAGTGATAAACTACGAATCGCTGATAAACAAAAGTGAAATATAAGTAACAGAAACTGTGAGAAAACAATGAAATTACCGACACAGCGATTTACAGTTTGTAGAAGTGATAAGTAGCAACTTCCTCACTAAAACGCAGTTAACAGTATTGTGACTGAACATAGCTGCTGCACAAACGATCGCTCTTTGACACATTAATGTAGCAGTGGTATGTTTGCTGATCGACTCGAAGATCACCACGTGCTAAACAGAACTTCTTCCTTCTCAATGTTCAGTAATCAGTGAAACAAGCAACAAATTTAAACACCCTTGAGAGTTGTTGTTTTAACAGTTGTATCCTTAGAACCAGAAGCGACAACACGAGGGGCTGTGAAGGCGAGATCAAGAACTCCGTCCGTGTGATTTTCATGTGTTGTTAGCGGGCGAGTAGAACGAAGGTCATGCAGATTAATATTACCATCTTCTGAACCAGTTACAAAACAATCTGATTTTGATAAAGTGCTGTCAGGACACCACGCAATCGAATAGACCCACCCAGTGTGGCCGGCGAATGTTTTTGTTGGGTACTGGGAACGTAAATCCCACAATCGAGTACGCTTATCGGAGTGTCCAGTTAGAATCATGTTTGGGTCAGATGGATGAGTGTCCAAACTGTAAACAGCGTACTCACCTGAACAACCACTCTTATAAGCTGCTGTACTAACATCCCACACTCGCACTTGGCCATCAAGACCCGACGAAACAATATTTGCACCGTCATTTGTAAACTTAACTGCAAGAACTGGTCTAGAGTGACCATTCATAGTAGCACTTTGAAGTTGCTCACCATCGATGCTGCTATCCAACGCATCTGCCACACGCAACAACTTCAAACTCTTATCCCACGACCCACTCACAGCCAAATCACCAACCTTATTAATGGCAACACAATCTACAGAGTCAGTATGATATTTTAATGTCCGAACTGACTGAAGGCTGGTAGCATCGCTGTATTTCCAAAAACGAACAGTTCCGTCCTTGGAACCCGAAATTGCAGTAAAACCTGGAACGTGACGTTTACGCTTTGGGGTTTTTTTAACGGTTGCGGAAGCGTTAGCAGCTACAGATTTTACTGCAGATGAGTGGCCGTCTCCAACGGCAAGGACTTCCCCGTTGTGGACCAAACGAATACGGCGGTCGTAGCACCCCGTGACTACAATACTTTCTGATTCTACAACTTCTGTGTTAAGAAACGGTGCTGCTACTGCTGATACCCAGTCATCATGGGGCATCTCTTGTCCCTCTTCCATAGTCATAGAAGGAGTATACTCAAGTAGTAGTGTGTCATCTTGATTAACATCTGGGTGTAATTTCAAGAACTTATCTAAGCTCTGAGTTATAAATTCCTCTTCGTACAGAAAGTCAAATGGGATTGCTTCCTCATCACTCTTTCCGAGGAGTTTATTTATCAGCTGTTTTGTTTTATTGGTTTTTTTTTGTTTTTGTAAAGTAAAAGAAGCACTACAATGGCTCTGACGAACTTTTCAATAAATTATTTTTCCAAAACTTATTTGGATAGCTTCACTTAATAGCGATTCAAATACATACCGTACTGAGTCCTCCTTTAGTTATTCCTTTTGGTACCGTGAAAGTAGCTCCAAGTTGCACCTCTTCCTCGAACGTGGTGGTATGGAAGCTGACGATAACCGTCGGTACATTTTCAGCAATGGTTTCCTCCATTGTTGTGATGTTTTATGATACTACGAAAAAGAGAATAAGAAAATATCATAATAAAACAGTCATAGGTGGAGGAGAATTTGACAAACATTCAAAAGCTGCCTGCATATGTGTTTTCTCTGTTATGTGGTATTGTTGATATTATTATGGGTAAGCTAAACGTTTATTAATTCATCTGTTTGGGCAAATATAACTTTAATTTCCTTTTTTTTTTTTTTTTTTTTTTTTGAAGAAGAAGAAGAAGCCTGTGTTTGCTCGCGGATTTAGTTCAGGCAGTATTCAAAGCTTTCGGCTATTCAGTGTAAAAAGTAAAAGTATTAAAGAGGGAAAACCACTTTTATTCTTTGTAAGTATATTAACTTTTTGGTGTGTATGGGCACCTCTATATATTTCATATGTTGTTTGCAAAACGAGGAATTACCGCAAAGTAAAATAGACCGTGGGTACTCTATTAAAAAATTACTCCAATAAACAGAATAAAAGTGTACTCTTAAATTAAAAATATAACAAAACTATTGCAGAAGAGCAGCTCTTGGAATAGCGGGAGGGAGGCAAGAAGGCCGAAATTTGTGGAAAGGTGGAAAATATTCAAACACAAAATTACAAACTAGCATATCGGTGACACGTCACCAAAGAAACAAGGAGTACATTTGTGTCATAGTACAGGGACATAGATCTATTGCGGAAGAGCGGAGAATTTTGAAGCTCCTGGAATAGTAGGGGATCTTTAAAAAGAAAAAAAGTTTGTGAACTAAGGCATTGATGATCTCCAGTCAAAGAAGCCAGCTGTGTGTCCGTCCTCACCATTGTGGTTAATTTCCATTGAAGCAAAGGCGTATTCTACTAACATCACAGGAAAATCTGCCTCTGCATTTTCAATGATTTTAACTCCTGCCAATCTGCCATCAGTGCAAATAATATCCATGTATTGTTCTTCTTGTCCATCACGTCTGTTGTGAAATTGTTTCACCTGGAGATTAACAGTGATACCTCTCTCCGCCGACTGCATCAGTATCGGCGTAGCTGGGCCAACTGGAACCTCGAATTCAATCCTATCGTAGTGAGTGTGACCTGCTACTCTTGCACCAGTGCCAATGTCTCTTCTCAGACCATATGATACTCTTTTACATTGAATCCACTCGCCCCTAGGCAATTCTACTCCCCCGATATTTGTGATGTCAGTATTACCAGTCACAACAGCACCATTCGATTCAAACCGAACAAAGCTATAATGGGTTCCAGCAGAGACAGAAGCAGCCACCGAAAGCAGTAATAACAGAAACGTTGAATTCCACATTTTAAGTTTGAAAACTGTAATTAAATGAAAATTTCGCTTCAATTATTCAGAGCTTTCTCTCACTTACATTAACATACATTATTTCCTGTCATATCATCATAGGATTTACTATTCCCGACAAAAACTACAGATGAATGTTAGAAAGGTAAAATGAAATACTTTTTTCGGGGGCTTACACCGAAAGAAAAACTAAAAGAATTGGTTCCAAATTATCAGCGGTAGTAGAAAAATACAAAATAATGACAACTAAGAATCGATTCATCACTTTACACCGAATGATTAATCGCAGCTTGCACAAAACTCAAGATAGCGCCATTATTTCGAGGCGGCTGAACTGATACCAGGGCGTTGTCATTATCTTCTTTCTTCTGTACATTTTCATTTATGGGATCGGTTTAGATACACCAGTGGTTGCACTTAAAAGGTACACGATGCGGTGTTGCTTTATCTCCACGACAGAAGATGCAGTTTAAGACATCTGAAGTCTCCAACTCTGAAGCGGGGCTTCTTGTGGTCTTGTCAGTTCTTATAAAAGGTGGATGCCTCTGTTGGCCGACTGTACTCGTTTTCTTCTCTTGTGAAAATTCATAAGGGTTCCCATATCCAGTCTAGTAACTAAACGCTAAAGTACCACACCGTTATCTGGGGGTTTCTTTATCGCACCTGCAGCGTATTTTGCCGCGTTGTCTGCTATTTCGTTGTACAGCATATCCTTATGTATCGGGACATACTGCCAACTTCAAGACTGATACATTTGTAACAGATTTCTGTTCTTCAGGTCCTCAATCAAGTGCTTGTATTAGCGCCTCCTTCTTCTCCTATCGATATTCTCTTAGGGGCTGTTCAGGTAGTCTAGTAATGCGCGACTAACGATGACAGGAATGGTAACCAAATGAGCTTCGTGCGTCCAATTTAAGGATGTGTGACTATCCCGCAACTGGGTGTATTTAGGGGTCGCGAGGCATAACAACTGGTCTTTGGCCAGGCCTCCGTCCTACTGGGGAAATGGAAAAGACTACAGGTCCACACTCACAAGTAGAGTCAGCGTCAGGCGTCGAGTTGGTTAATGCTTGGAGTTGACCAAAAAGGAAAAAAGGGGGGATGTATGTTCGATTATGTAAAAATTACAACCGTGTTGTATCATAAAAACATAAAGATAATTTAACATTAGTTTTAAATACAGTGACTAAGGGTGATGCGCAACTTAGCATAATAAAGTAACTATAGGTTTCGAGAGTAATCCATATACCTCCTACCTCTATTCTCTCACCAGTATGGTGTAGAAGTAAGTCATTCCAGTTTGCAGGACTGAAATGTAGTTACTTTAAGTTTCATGTTCATAATAAAAAAACATATTGTTTACTGTTACTAGTTCGTAGCTCACTACTAGCGGAGCACTCTTCTACAGAAAGTGTTTTAATTATCAAAGTCTAATAATTGTTAAGAATTTTTTTTTTTTGAGTACACCACAACCTGTGGGTCTGTGATGCTGATTGCGCTGTTAGGCGCGGTTGTTCTTTTTCTTTCTTTTTTTCTTTCTTTCTTACTTTCTTTATTTTAGGGGTTGGGAATGGGGATCCCGTAGGCTTCATATCTCCTTTCTTTGTTTTGACAACTTAAAACTAATACTACATAATTAATTGTCTACTTGGACGACTTCAGATGTGTTGCAATGTTGCCTTCAATGTTGATATCCGAAATGTCGATGTTTTAATAATACTGGTTGTGCCGGTCTGACACAACCAGTCATCTGCTGTTGATTCGCAGGTAAGTAGCAGTCCTCCAGTAGACATGCTTCCTCTCCCTTGTCATTCATCATGTGACTGATGTATTTTTCTCTCAAGGTTTCTATACACCAATGTTCGCATATAAATAATACATGATGTGCTGTCGCCTTTTCAAGTTTACAGAAAAAGCACAGCTCGTTCAGTCCTTTGATCTTTAGAGATCTGCAATGTCCCACTCTAAAGCGTGACATCAGTACTTCCCTGGTCGTGTTAGAGGAACGTCATCAATGTGCCCATGTCAAGTTGAGTGGGCAGTTGTTTAATAATAACATCTTTGTGAGGATCATCCTTCAGGCCTGCAGCGAATTTCGCCAGTTGGTCCGCTACTTCGTTGTACCTCACGTTTCTGTGTGCCGGTACATACTGCATGTTAACTTGGATTCCCTTCTTCTCCAGTTTCATTGCCAACTTCCAGATCTTTTGTTCATTGAGGACCTTCGTTTATATGGCCCTTGTTCCAATGCCTGCATAACTGACATCGAATCAGTCAACAGGTGCGTCGTTGCTGTTAGAGATTCATGTTCATCCTCCGCCACCTGAACTAAATTTTCCAACGCCATTTTCACTGCAATCTGCTCGGTCCTATAAGAGGAACCCGCTACTGGTATTTTATATCCAAGTAGACGCATCTTGCTTTCGTTAACCATGACCACAGCGGCAGCCGAGTCTGTCATGTAAGTCTTGGGTTTGTGTCTTATCGACCCGTCAGTGTAGACTTTCATCTCGTGAGTTGGTAGTTCAGCCTCTTGCTGTTCAGCCTCTTCCTTGTTGCTTGAATATGTGAATCTCATCGCATTAGTACTTTTCCATGGAGGGAGAGTGTAGTGTTCTGGGTTCACTTCCAGGTTGGTAATGCTCCGGTAATTGTCAAGGCCAGGGACACCAGGGATATAGTCTATCCAGACATTCCATCCCTATTTTGATTTTTGATATAATTCCGAACTCCCTGTTCTGTCAGCTTGCGAGTCGGTAGGAACGGACTCAATTTGAAACGTTCATAGGCTCTACACATCTTATACTGGATGTGTTCCTTCAGTCTTGGCGTGTCGGCTTCTTTGTAGAGTCCCCGTAGTTTGGTGCTCCGCAGACATCCAGTTACCAGCCTCACTGCCCCGTTAGCACCCCTTTGGTAACATCCAAGCAAAGCTTTCAACACCATAAAGCACCCTTGCCAACACCACCGTCACCGGTATACTGATGAGTGTCCTCTTTCTGCAGCCTATCCGGTGAGTCTAACCAATAAGCCTAGACCCTTGGAAGCAGCTGCCATCATCTTTTGAATTTGCGACATAAAGGTTAACTTCTCGTCATAATGTACACCACGGTATTTGTATGCTCCTCAGAGTATACCACTACTGGGGACTTGTCATGTGTTCCACTTGGTCTCACGTGAATATATTCCGTCTTGCCAGGATTCTTATTGATCTTGATGTGTGAGTTAAGTGCCCACCTTTCAAATATTTTGACTGCGTTGTTAACCTTGTTTTCTAAACAGCTGACAGTGCCCGCGGTTATTACTATTCCAACATCATCTGCAAAGACAGTCGGTTCGTACATCACTCGAATGTTCCGGAATGCTCCCTTCACTCCATTCACCCTTGTTGAAATCTTCCTACTAGTCAAGTAGTTTTGAACCCACCGTAGATATTTCGTACTGGTATTGCGGACATCTTATTCAGAAGAGTTATTATATATTCGGAGTGAGTGGTCTGTTATTAGTTTTATCGTTATTATCGAACTTCTTCTGCAGTTCACAGCCACTCACCCACTTCCACACTTCAATTCAAAACCCACCCCTGCCGGTGTCCCGTCAGGACCTGGCACTACCCCAGCGCGGTGAACCTATCCAAGATTAGGATAGGGTCACATGAATGTCCTTAGTATCTGTTCTGCCAGTTGTGCGTATTACTTTATATTCTTTATTCAGGTGCTGTACAGACATGGAAAGCAAATTACCGGTTGAACGCTTTTTGTAGGTCGAAGGTGATTAATATCGCTTCTTGATAAGAATTTTTTTTTTTTTTGAGTGCACCACGACCCCTGAGTCTGTGATGCTGATTGCGCTGTTAGGCGCGGTTGTTCTTTTTCTTTCTTTCTTTCTTACTTTCTTTGTTTTGGGGGTTGGGGGTGGGAATCCCGTAGGCTTCGTATCTCCTTTCTTTGTTTTGACAACTTAAAACTAATACTACATAATTAATTGTCCACTTGGACGACTCCAGATGTGTTGCAATGATGCCTTCAATGTTGATATCCGAAATGTCGATGTTTTAATAATACTACCGTCCTAATAGTTGTGCCAGTCTGTCTAAGGTTGTGACAAAACCAGTCATCTGCTGTTGATTCGCAGATAAGTAGCAGTCCTCCAGTTGGCATGCTTCCTCTCCCTTGTCATTCATCATGTGACTGATGTATTTTTCTCTCAAGGTTTCTATACACCAATGTTCGCATATAAATAATACATGATGTGCTGTCGCCTTTCCAAGTTTACAGAAAAAGCACAGCTCGTTCAGTCCTTTGATTATCAGAGATCTGCAATGTCCCACTCTAAAGCGTGACATCAGTACTTCCTCTGGTCGTGTTAGAGCTTCGATGTACGGAGGGTGTCTTACCTCTCCCGGTCCGATCCAGTTCTCCCGTTTTCTCCGCTTGTGAAACGTCATCAATGTTCCCATGTCAAGTTGAGTGGGCAGTTGTTTAATAATAACATCTTCGTGAGGTGGATCTTCCTTCAGGCCTGCAGCGAATTTCGCCAGTTGGTCCGCTACTTCGTTGTACCGCACGTTTCTGTGTGCCGGTACATACTGCATGTTGACTTGGATTCCCTTCTTCTCCAGTTTCATTGCCAACTTCCAGATCTTTTGTTCATTGGGGACCTTTGTTTATATGGCCCTTGTTCCAATGCCTGCATGACTGACATCGAATCAGTCAACAGGTGCGTCGTTGCTGTTAGAGATTCATGTTCATCCTCCGCCACCTGAACTAAATTTTCCAACGCCAGTTTTACTGCAATCTGCTCGGTCCTATAAGAGGAATCCGCTACTGGTATTTTAGTAGACGCATCTTGCTTTCTTTTACTATGACCACAGCGGCAGCCGAGTCTGTCATGTAAGTCTCGGATTTGTGTCTTATCGATCCGTCAGTGTAGACTTTCATCTCGTGAGCTGGTAGTTCAGTTTCTCGCTGTTCAGCCTCTTCCTTGTTGCTTGATTATGTGAATCTCATCGCATTAGTACTTTTCCATGGAGGAAGAGTGTAGTGTTCTGGGTTCACTTCCAGGTTGGTAATGCTCCGGTAATTGTCAAGGCCAGGGACACCAGGGATATAGTCTATCCAGACATTCCATCCCCATTTTGATTTTTGATAGAGTTCTGAACTCCCTGTTCTCGTCAGCTTGCGAGTCGGTAAGAACGGACTTAATTTGAAACGTTCATAGGTTCTACACATCTTGTACTGGATGTGTTCCTTTAGTCTTGGCGTATCGGCTTCTTTATAAAGTCTCTGTAGTTTGGTGCTCCGCAGACATCCAGTTACCAGCCTAACTGCCCTGTTTACCAGTAATTCCAGTTGTTCGAAGCACCCCTTTGGTAACATCCAAGCAAAGCTTTCAACACCATAAAGCACCCTTGCTAACACCACCGTCACCAGTATACTGATGAGTGTCCTCTTTCTGCAGCCTATCCTAGTGAGTCTAACCAACAAGCCTAGACCCTTGGAAGCAGCTGTCATCATCTTTTGAATTTGCGACTTAAAGGTTAACTTCTCGTCATAATGTACACCCAGATACCGCACGGTATTCGTCTTGTGAACTTTTCGTCCAACCGCATAGGCAAATCCGTGTAATCCGGGTCCCACTCTTTCCAGCATCTTATCTATTTCTGCCTTGTTGTGGACTTTCTTCAGTTGTGAGAAGCTGGCACTCATCTTCATTGTTTTCAGTACCGCCGGTTTATTCGGTAGCTTGACTTTGATCTTATGTTTTGGAACGACATACAGGTGAGTGATGGCGAATTCTTCTTTTGAAACTACAGTTGTTGAGTTATCATCCTTCACAAGGTTACTCATTTGTTCTGCCGTGGCCACCACATATTTAAATGTGTGTTCTTCAGAGTATACCACTACTGGGGACTTGTCATGTGTTCCACTTGGTCTCACGTGAATATATTCCGTCTTGCCAGGGTTCTTATTGATTTTGATGTGCGAGTCAAGTGCCCACCTTTCAAATATTTTGACGGCGTTGTTAACCTTGTTTTCTAAACAGCTGACAGTGCCCGCGGTTATTACTATTCCAACATCATCTGCAAAGACAGTCGGTTCGTACATCTCTAGTTTATCTATCAAATCGTTTATGAAGATAGAGAATAACTGGGGTCCCAGCACGCTTCCTTGTGGCACTCCTACTCGAATGTTCCGGAATGCTCCCTTCACTCCATTCACCCTTGTTGAAATCTTCCTACTAGTCAAGTAGTTTTGAACCCACCGTAGATATTTCGTTGGTAGTCCTATTTTGGACATCTTATTTAGAAGAGTTACCGGTTGAACTGCATCGAAGGCTTTTTGTAGGTCGAAGGTGATTAATATCGCTTCTTCTCCCATTGTCTTGGCACTTTTGAGTTTGTCTGTAACTATACAGAGATTTTCAATGGAATCCCGTCCTCGTTTGTAGGCTGCTTGCCTCGGATTCATTCTGTCTTTCAACAGGTGGTGCATCCGTTCTACGACCATTCTTTCAAAGAGTTTCGAGACGGTCGAGGTTAGTGCTATCGGTCTGTACGATAAGACTTGCTTCTTGTCTTTATCAGGTTTCAGAAGAGAAGAAGAAAAAAGAGAATGAGAATATTAAATTCTCATATTGATTTGACTAGAAGAAATAAAAAGAGAAAGTCTCAATATTTTTTTTTTTTTTTTTTTTTTTGATACTGGATACGTTGTGATTCAGAGAGGGTAATTCTCTGTTCACTCGATATCCTGTTAATGAGCGGGGTAAGTTGACCCCAAAAGGTTCGTTCATAAATAGAAAGGAATACAATAGAGAAACATAAGACTGAGCTAGATTAGTCTAATGTGCAGCAAGAGTTACGTAAAAATATAATAAATTAATCAGCATAATAGTTACAACAGCATGGTTTGACAGGTTACTCAATAAACCTTATTCTTTGAGTTGTTGACATGTTTCTAAATCCTCAGAGAGTACATCTAAATTACATCTACGCCTAATATTTTTTCCCCTCATCAACAACTGTCAGCTCCATCATCAGCATTTCTTCGCATGAACCCATCTTCTGACTCAATCATTGAACCTTGTCGTGCAGCATGAATCAGCATCCATCAGCTCCTTGCTTGCATCAGAAAATTTTCACTTTGATTGTGTACAAATTACAGTGTTCCATACGAGTTTAAGTTCTTTTTAGTTTTGTCCTCTGGACTTGTCCATCCCCTACGTCACATAGATATTTTAATAGCATTACCATGCCATCAAAGTCATTAGACTGTTCTATTAACTCGTCTTCTGTTAATATAAGCGAGTCTAAATTCATTTTTCTTTCTTTGTAGAATGCTGGACATTCACAAACAAAGTGTTGCACTGTGTCCTCCACTTCACAGCAGAGACACAATCCATTTCTATATCGGTTATCAATTTGTTTTGTAGTAAAGCATGCCTTACCCATTCTTATTTGTGATATTAGTATTTCCATTTCCCTGTTGAATTTCTCCGGAAATGATTCCTTCTTTCCAATCATTACCTTTGTATGTAGATATTTCATTTTTGTTGTGACAGTTTTGTAGTCCACTTTTACATTGTTTTGCTCCATTTTAACCGCTTCCGCAGCCAGAGCATCAGCTCTCTCATTTCCTTCTATACCGCAATGTGAGAATATATGGGACAGATTAACTTTGAGCCCTAATCCACATAGCAAGTCTAAAAGAATCCAGCACTTAAGACCCAATTCAGTTTTTTGGTAGAAGTGGCCTCTCTTTAGCTCAGATAAAGCACTCTGTGAGTCCGATAGGATTAGAACCGCCTTGTTCTCTAGTTCCTCTCTCGATTTTTCCTTAAAAGATTTCAGTGTTGCATTGAGAGCGTAATAAATTGCAAACAACTCCGACCTAAAGGAAGAGCACAGTTTCCCTGCCGGGTACGTTCCCTCTATAACTTTGTTTTTATACTTAATCACAAAAGATGATCCTCCGGTCCCTTCACTTACAGAACCGTCGGTGTATATTTTCGCAAGTATGTTGTTTTCATATTTTTCTTTCAACTTTCTAATGTATTCTTTACAAATTTTCTGATTCTGACTGAAATTTTCGCACTTTTTTACACCAATACTTTCGTTAATTTCTATATCTGCAAAATCCTTCCAAGGAGGAAAGTATGTGGGAGGATAATGTTCTACTGGTAGGTCTGTGAGACCAATGTCACTGTAAGTTTTTACCGCAAAGCACAAGGTTTGCATATGTTTAAAGTTAATTCTTCGTTTTTCCATCAATCTTTTGGTACAAGGAGAAGTTCGCAGTCGTTCGATCTTTGCAGCCCATCTTGCTGTTTCAACAAGATAGTAGCTACTTAATTCGGCGATGCAGGATTCTTCCAAGACTTTTTCAAATTTTGTTCCGTAGTCAGCACCTGTTATTATTTGAGCTGCCTTCATATGCAGAGTATTCAACTTTCTCATTAGCTTTCTATTTCGTACAATGGTACTGTACAAACTCTCCATTGCGTAAGTAAAGACAGGTATGATGTATATCAAGTAAACTAATCTGATGATATTCTTTGTACATCCCCATCTCTTATCAGCCAGCATTTTTAGGAAGCGAAGCTTCTTATTCACACTTTTACATATTCGTGATACATGATCAGAAAACGATAGGTCATTGTCTATTTGGACACCCAGAAACCTTTCTGAGACGGTTTCTGCGAGGTACGATTTATCTTTAAATTTTATTTTATACTTACATTTTATAATACGCGATGTACTTGAATCAATTATCATAAGTTTTGTTTTTTCCCTTGCCAACTCAAGGTCAATGTTATTCAGATGTGCTTCCGTTTCTGAGAAAGCGGTTTGTATTTTATTCGCAAGGTTGCCAGCAGATTTATCATCTGATACCACAAACGCAATATCATCAGCATAGAGTGACAGGTTCGCTTTTTTCTCTATTATTTCAGTTATTTCATCAATGTATACGATAAACAATATACTAGCAAGTACTGTTCCCTGAGGGACTCCATTAGTGAGCTTTATGTACTTGCTAACTTTGCTATTTATTATGGTTGCAGCAGTCCTTTTGTGTAGAAAGCTTTCAACCCATCTTATATAGTATTCAGGTATTGACATATTTTTCATTCTTTCGAGTAATTTTAGGTGGTTGACAGAATCAAAGGCTTTCTTTATATCCATGAATACAACCGCAGAAGTTTTCCCTCTTATTCTATTCTCATTGAGTATATCGATTAGGTACAGAATCTGTTCCCTACACGATCTCGTCTTACGATAAGCAGCTTGATTATGACTCAGGTTTTTAACACCATTGTTGTGTTTCTCCAAATGATACACAAGTCTGTTCTTTATTAATTTTTCGATAAGTTTAGCGATCGCTGGGGTAAGAGCTATCATTCTGTATGAAGCTGGGTTGTGGGGATCTTTTCCTGCTTTTGCAATCGGTACCCAATAAGTCTGTTTCCAGTCATTAGGTACGACCATGTTCAACCAGGAGTTATTTAATATATCTACTAGTATTTTTTGCATTTTTGGTTTTAAGTTCTGCAGCAGTATGGCATTCATCCCATCAGGTGAAGATTTGGTACTATGTAGTCTTCCCAATTGTGTCATCACCTCAGAAGGAGTGAACGGAACTATGTCATCTCTTATGTTAATGTTGAAGTTTTGTCTATATTTTGTTTGTACATCTTTGCCAACAATGTTTGAGAAGAAATCAGTGAAGAAATCTGCCTTTTCTTTGTCGTCGAGAATTTTGTTCATATTTGTATCATGTATGAAAGGTATCTCTACTCTTTCACACCGTCCGTCAAGTTTCCTTACATCATCCATATACTTTAGGATGCCACCTTCGTCCGGAGATCCATCTTCCGTGACACATTCTTTGATTTTTTTTTCTATGTTTCTTTCTCTACACTCTTTTACTTTATCACATATTTGTTCATTAAGTTTCTTTAAGAGCAACATATTCTCGTCATTTAAATCACTGTCATCAGTTATTTCCTTTTGTTTCTCCTCAAAATGACGGAGTTGCTCCATCAGTTCAGAATTCCACCATTTCCTTGCTCTTTGTTTTCGCACATAGATTCTCGGAACGTGTTTGCTTTTTGCTTTTAATATTTCATTTTTAAATATTTTTGCTTTACTTTCGTTTATTTTAATATTTTGTATTCTTTCTGAGGCCACTTCGAGGTCATCACTGAAGTTAGTCCAATCAGCTTTAGCCCAGTTGAAGCCACTTTTTCTAACTTTTTGATAGTCAACATTTTTACATGAGTTGTGAATAACAATCATCATTGGTGAGTGGTCAGAGTTTACTGTTCCAAGGGTAGACCAAGATTCTATTTTCATATTAGTGTTTGTCAGAGTCAGGTCTGGAGATGTCATTGACTCTAACCTTGTTGGGATTGATGGCTCATTCCAACACACAAGATTGTTTTCACTTATCCATTCTGTTATGATATCACCATTAATATCGTCAATTGGTTTATCTTCCCACATGTGATTATGTGCATTAAAGTCACCCATTATGACAATGTTGTTTTTCATATTTCCTTTCAGATCAATGCAATCCAGATTGTAATTTGGGCTCCTTGTATCATTTATAATTTGTAATGGTGGACGGTAAATATTATAGATAATCAAAGGTTCTTCACATTGTATTTCCACAGCTGATATTTCTAGTGAGTCGCATTCACTTTGTGTGATCACAATCTCACTGAATTTATGTTTGTTATGAACATATGTCAATAGACCACCACCTCTAACAGGTTTTCCAACTTGCCTTGGTAGAGTTCTATCTTTCCTATATGGCGTATATTCATTAATTTCGGGTGTTTTCTTTCCCTTCGTTAAAAATGTCTCTTGGATCAATAGCACATCTGGTTCATAGTTAAATACGAGAAGACGTAAGAGTTCAATTGATGTGTTCATTGATCTTGTATTTACTGAAATTATCTTAAAGTCAGCATAAGTTCTTTCAATATTAGGTTCTAGGTTCGGGACTTTTGGAGGGAGTGAGAACTGATGTTCTGCTGGGTTGTTTTCCGCATGTCATTCATATTCACCATTTGACATGTCCATGTCAGTGTCACCAGTAGTGCCGGTAATTTCTGTCTGACCTAGTCCTGGCAATAAAATTTCTAATTTTGTTTCAATTTCTTTGAAACGCTTCTCTATTACTTCAAAGTTTCTGTTTTGTTTCGTCGCATTGATTTCGACGTTTGCGATTCTTTTGTTGCTTAACTCAACATTCTTTTCTATATTGTCTATTTTATTAAAATATGTCTCGTTCATTGATAATAATTTGTCGAGCTTGCTCTCAATTCCACTATTTTCTTGTTTATTTTCCTGTTGTTTTGTCTCACCAGACTTTACTTGTGGTTCACTTTTTGCAGTATGCGTAATTGATCTAGGCTTTGGCCTTTCTGTCCGGTTACACCGCAGTGTCACACCACTTTCTGGCCATTCTAGGACCATCCTGTCCTCTGCTCCCAGGAAGTCGTCTTCTATTTTGACGATCCACTTGCCGTCAATTATTTTTATCGCTTTCGCAGCGATGTCCTTAGTCGCAAAGTTAATTGCGATATTCTCTGCTGGGAGTCCCTTTGGGATACCCTCAACTGAGAAGTACCCCAGAGATTTCACGCCAATACTTTTGCGCACCTCCTCACGGGAAGCACTCTCTACTCTCACGCCATAATTCCCTCTGCATAATGCGACGCCATATGCGTTGCTCACTTTGTTGTTTATTTCTACGGCACTTTTTAGGTCCGTTTTCCCCAGCCATATTACACTTATCACCCTATTTAAAGGGTTATCTTTTTTCAGCCTAAAAAACATACCACCCCTTCCTGATACACTCAGGAATGTCCTTTGATGTTCTTCCTTTATTTTTATCAAGATAGAAAAAATTTTGATTTTGGGGAGACTTCCGTTTGTCTCTACTTCAGAAACATCTGGTCGAAACATGCCCAGGATCCTACTGTTATAATCCAAAGAGGTAAAAACTCTATGGAACACTGTTTTTAGTTCACTATTTTCATTCAAAAATTCTTCAGCGCTAACGTTAGCTTCAGCTAGTGCTTTTTCTGTAGTTTCAGCAATGACAACGATTCCATCGGATACATTCCAGTCAGCCATTTTTTTTTTTTTGAGTGTTTCACTACTGTGTTTCTCCTTCTTTTTGTTACTACTATAATTGCTTAGCCATTTTGTGTTGTGTATGTCAATAAAGTACAGAAACTGTAGCTTTAGAATCGTTGGTCAATATTTTTTTTTTTTTTTTTTTTTTTGATACTGGATACGTTGTGATTCAGAGAGGGTAATTCTCTGTTCACTCGATATCCTGTTAATGAGCGGGGTAAGTTGACCCCAAAAGGTTCGTTCATAAATAGAAAGGAATACAATAGAGAAACATAAGACTGAGCTAGATTAGTCTAATGTGCAGCAAGAGTTACGTAAAAATATAATAAATTAATCAGCATAATAGTTACAACAGCATGGTTTGACAGGTTACTCAATAAACCTTATTCTTTGAGTTGTTGACATGTTTCTAAATCCTCAGAGAGTACATCTAAATTACATCTACGCCTAATATTTTTTCCCCTCATCAACAACTGTCAGCTCCATCATCAGCATTTCTTCGCATGAACCCATCTTCTGACTCAATCATTGAACCTTGTCGTGCAGCATGAATCAGCATCCATCAGCTCCTTGCTTGCATCAGAAAATTTTCACTTTGATTGTGTACAAATTACAGTGTTCCATACGAGTTTAAGTTCTTTTTAGTTTTGTCCTCTGGACTTGTCCATCCCCTACGTCACATAGATATTTTAATAGCATTACCATGCCATCAAAGTCATTAGACTGTTCTATTAACTCGTCTTCTGTTAATATAAGCGAGTCTAAATTCATTTTTCTTTCTTTGTAGAATGCTGGACATTCACAAACAAAGTGTTGCACTGTGTCCTCCACTTCACAGCAGAGACACAATCCATTTCTATATCGGTTATCAATTTGTTTTGTAGTAAAGCATGCCTTACCCATTCTTATTTGTGATATTAGTATTTCCATTTCCCTGTTGAATTTCTCCGGAAATGATTCCTTCTTTCCAATCATTACCTTTGTATGTAAATATTTCATTTTTGTTGTGACAGTTTTGTAGTCCACTTTTACATTGTTTTGCTCCATTTTAACCGCTTCCGCAGCCAGAGCATCAGCTCTCTCATTTCCTTCTATACCGCAATGTGAGAATATATGGGACAGATTAACTTTGAGCCCTAATCCACATAGCAAGTCTAAAAGAATCCAGCACTTAAGACCCAATTCAGTTTTTTGGTAGAAGTGGCCTCTCTTTAGCTCAGATAAAGCACTCTGTGAGTCCGATAGGATTAGAACCGCCTTGTTCTCTAGTTCCTCTCTCGATTTTTCCTTAAAAGATTTCAGTGTTGCATTGAGAGCGTAATAAATTGCAAACAACTCCGACCTAAAGGAAGAGCACAGTTTCCCTGCCGGGTACGTTCCCTCTATAACTTTGTTTTTATACTTAATCACAAAAGATGATCCTCCGGTCCCTTCACTTACAGAACCGTCGGTGTATATTTTCGCAAGTATGTTGTTTTCATATTTTTCTTTCAACTTTCTAATGTATTCTTTACAAATTTTCTGATTCTGACTGAAATTTTCGCACTTTTTTACACCAATACTTTCGTTAATTTCTATATCTGCAAAATCCTTCCAAGGAGGAAAGTATGTGGGAGGATAATGTTCTACTGGTAGGTCTGTGAGACCAATGTCACTGTAAGTTTTTACCGCAAAGCACAAGGTTTGCATATGTTTAAAGTTAATTCTTCGTTTTTCCATCAATCTTTTGGTACAAGGAGAAGTTCGCAGTCGTTCGATCTTTGCAGCCCATCTTGCTGTTTCAACAAGATAGTAGCTACTTAATTCGGCGATGCAGGATTCTTCCAAGACTTTTTCAAATTTTGTTCCGTAGTCAGCACCTGTTATTATTTGAGCTGCCTTCATATGCAGAGTATTCAACTTTCTCATTAGCTTTCTATTTCGTACAATGGTACTGTACAAACTCTCCATTGCGTAAGTAAAGACAGGTATGATGTATATCAAGTAAACTAATCTGATGATATTCTTTGTACATCCCCATCTCTTATCAGCCAGCATTTTTAGGAAGCGAAGCTTCTTATTCACACTTTTACATATTCGTGATACATGATCAGAAAACGATAGGTCATTGTCTATTTGGACACCCAGAAACCTTTCTGAGACGGTTTCTGCGAGGTACGATTTATCTTTAAATTTTATTTTATACTTACATTTTATAATACGCGATGTACTTGAATCAATTATCATAAGTTTTGTTTTTTCCCTTGCCAACTCAAGGTCAATGTTATTCAGATGTGCTTCCGTTTCTGAGAAAGCGGTTTGTATTTTATTCGCAAGGTTGCCAGCAGATTTATCATCTGATACCACAAACGCAATATCATCAGCATAGAGTGACAGGTTCGCTTTTTTCTCTATTATTTCAGTTATTTCATCAATGTATACGATAAACAATATACTAGCAAGTACTGTTCCCTGAGGGACTCCATTAGTGAGCTTTATGTACTTGCTAACTTTGCTATTTATTATGGTTGCAGCAGTCCTTTTGTGTAGAAAGCTTTCAACCCATCTTATATAGTATTCAGGTATTGACATATTTTTCATTCTTTCGAGTAATTTTAGGTGGTTGACAGAATCAAAGGCTTTCTTTATATCCATGAATACAACCGCAGAAGTTTTCCCTCTTATTCTATTCTCATTGAGTATATCGATTAGGTACAGAATCTGTTCCCTACACGATCTCGTCTTACGATAAGCAGCTTGATTATGACTCAGGTTTTTAACACCATTGTTGTGTTTCTCCAAATGATACACAAGTCTGTTCTTTATTAATTTTTCGATAAGTTTAGCGATCGCTGGGGTAAGAGCTATCATTCTGTATGAAGCTGGGTTGTGGGGATCTTTTCCTGCTTTTGCAATCGGTACCCAATAAGTCTGTTTCCAGTCATTAGGTACGACCATGTTCAACCAGGAGTTATTTAATATATCTACTAGTATTTTTTGCATTTTTGGTTTTAAGTTCTGCAGCAGTATGGCATTCATCCCATCAGGTGAAGATTTGGTACTATGTAGTCTTCCCAATTGTGTCATCACCTCAGAAGGAGTGAACGGAACTATGTCATCTCTTATGTTAATGTTGAAGTTTTGTCTATATTTTGTTTGTACATCTTTGCCAACAATGTTTGAGAAGAAATCAGTGAAGAAATCTGCCTTTTCTTTGTCGTCGAGAATTTTGTTCATATTTGTATCATGTATGAAAGGTATCTCTACTCTTTCACACCGTCCGTCAAGTTTCCTTACATCATCCATATACTTTAGGATGCCACCTTCGTCCGGAGATCCATCTTCCGTGACACATTCTTTGATTTTTTTTTCTATGTTTCTTTCTCTACACTCTTTTACTTTATCACATATTTGTTCATTAAGTTTCTTTAAGAGCAACATATTCTCGTCATTTAAATCACTGTCATCAGTTATTTCCTTTTGTTTCTCCTCAAAATGACGGAGTTGCTCCATCAGTTCAGAATTCCACCATTTCCTTGCTCTTTGTTTTCGCACATAGATTCTCGGAACGTGTTTGCTTTTTGCTTTTAATATTTCATTTTTAAATATTTTTGCTTTACTTTCGTTTATTTTAATATTTTGTATTCTTTCTGAGGCCACTTCGAGGTCATCACTGAAGTTAGTCCAATCAGCTTTAGCCCAGTTGAAGCCACTTTTTCTAACTTTTTGATAGTCAACATTTTTACATGAGTTGTGAATAACAATCATCATTGGTGAGTGGTCAGAGTTTACTGTTCCAAGGGTAGACCAAGATTCTATTTTCATATTAGTGTTTGTCAGAGTCAGGTCTGGAGATGTCATTGACTCTAACCTTGTTGGGATTGATGGCTCATTCCAACACACAAGATTGTTTTCACTTATCCATTCTGTTATGATATCACCATTAATATCGTCAATTGGTTTATCTTCCCACATGTGATTATGTGCATTAAAGTCACCCATTATGACAATGTTGTTTTTCATATTTCCTTTCAGATCAATGCAATCCAGATTGTAATTTGGGCTCCTTGTATCATTTATAATTTGTAATGGTGGACGGTAAATATTATAGATAGTCAAAGGTTCTTCACATTGTATTTCCACAGCTGATATTTCTAGTGAGTCGCATTCACTTTGTGTGATCACAATCTCACTGAATTTATGTTTGTTATGAACATATGTCAATAGACCACCACCTCTAACAGGTTTTCCAACTTGCCTTGGTAGAGTTCTATCTTTCCTATATGGCGTATATTCATTAATTTCGGGTGTTTTCTTTCCCTTCGTTAAAAATGTCTCTTGGATCAATAGCACATCTGGTTCATAGTTAAATACGAGAAGACGTAAGAGTTCAATTGATGTGTTCATTGATCTTGTATTTACTGAAATTATCTTAAAGTCAGCATAAGTTCTTTCAATATTAGGTTCTAGGTTCGGGACTTTTGGAGGGAGTGAGAACTGATGTTCTGCTGGGTTGTTTTCCGCATGTCATTCATATTCACCATTTGACATGTCCATGTCAGTGTCACCAGTAGTGCCGGTAATTTCTGTCTGACCTAGTCCTGGCAATAAAATTTCTAATTTTGTTTCAATTTCTTTGAAACGCTTCTCTATTACTTCAAAGTTTCTGTTTTGTTTCGTCGCATTGATTTCGACGTTTGCGATTCTTTTGTTGCTTAACTCAACATTCTTTTCTATATTGTCTATTTTATTAAAATATGTCTCGTTCATTGATAATAATTTGTCGAGCTTGCTCTCAATTCCACTATTTTCTTGTTTATTTTCCTGTTGTTTTGTCTCACCAGACTTTACTTGTGGTTCACTTTTTGCAGTATGCGTAATTGATCTAGGCTTTGGCCTTTCTGTCCGGTTACACCGCAGTGTCACACCACTTTCTGGCCATTCTAGGACCATCCTGTCCTCTGCTCCCAGGAAGTCGTCTTCTATTTTGACGATCCACTTGCCGTCAATTATTTTTATCGCTTTCGCAGCGATGTCCTTAGTCGCAAAGTTAATTGCGATATTCTCTGCTGGGAGTCCCTTTGGGATACCCTCAACTGAGAAGTACCCCAGAGATTTCACGCCAATACTTTTGCGCACCTCCTCACGGGAAGCACTCTCTACTCTCACGCCATAATTCCCTCTGCATAATGCGACGCCATATGCGTTGCTCACTTTGTTGTTTATTTCTACGGCACTTTTTAGGTCCGTTTTCCCCAGCCATATTACACTTATCACCCTATTTAAAGGGTTATCTTTTTTCAGCCTAAAAAACATACCACCCCTTCCTGATACACTCAGGAATGTCCTTTGATGTTCTTCCTTTATTTTTATCAAGATAGAAAAAATTTTGATTTTGGGGAGACTTCCGTTTGTCTCTACTTCAGAAACATCTGGTCGAAACATGCCCAGGATCCTACTGTTATAATCCAAAGAGGTAAAAACTCTATGGAACACTGTTTTTAGTTCACTATTTTCATTCAAAAATTCTTCAGCTCTAACGTTAGCTTCAGCTAGTGCTTTTTCTGTAGTTTCAGCAATAACAACGATTCCATCGGATACATTCCAGTCAGCCATTTTGTGTTGTGTATGTCAATAAAGTACAGAAAGTAGCTTTAGAATCGTCAATATGTCCTCTTTAGTACAGTGGTTAGTATACCTGGCTTTCACCCAGGCGACCTGGGTTCGAACCCCAGAGGAGGAACTTTTTTAATGTTGCATTTTGCAAGTGCTTATAATTTATTAGTAAGCAAGGCGAGTTGAACAGATTTCGATAAAGTGGAAGTAAAAAAGCTGGTAGTTTCGGAAGGCAAGCCAGGAAGTGTTCAAAGGACATGGCAGAGATGTGATGGCCCAGCTAGAGCGAGATATGGCGGACCTAGACATCACGAAGCGGCCGTTATTGTCCCACGAGGCGTCGGGAAAACAAGATGACAAGTGGGCCACATCGGATGTGAGGGGATTTGAGAACACGAGAGGGACGTGCTACGCCGCAGCAACAGTCTGCAGCCTAATATGGGCCACACCACTAATAGGGTTGATGAGAGAGAAAGAAACGGCGGATAAAACGTGCGTCGGGGGCCTGTGTACTGTGGAAGATGTCTAAAGAAGACCACCCAAGACTGGACGGGTTAATGGAGGAGACACGAGTCACGATCCAGGACTTCACGGCGGACACGGTCAGGAAGGAGATAACAAGGTATTCTTTGGCAGGAGGTTCGCCATTGGCTTTCCTTAAACAGATCCTAAATAACCTGGCACTGAAGGAGTGCGCGGTGTGGGGGGGGACTCTGAGGAGCCTGTTCGAATCCAGATTGAAGGCGACACACAGGTAATTTGCTTTCCATGTCTGTACAGCAGCTGAATAAAGAATATAAAGTAATACGCACAACTGGCAGAACAGATACTAAGGACATTCATGTGACCCTATCCTAATCTTAGATAGGTTCACCGCGCTGGGGTAGTGCCAGGTCCTGACGGGACACCGGCACCTTTTTGAATTGAAGAGTGGAAGTGGGTGAGTGACTGTGAACTGCAGAAGAAGTTCGATAATAACGATAAAACTAATAACAGTACCACTCATGCCGAATATATAATATGCACAAGGTAAGAGAAGTGGAATAAAATACACACAAAGTAATTTCGGTAGTTTATGTTTTCTTTATCATCGGCGCTGCTTTAGGACATGGTAGCAAATTACCTAAATGGAATTTCAATGTGTATGTGGGTTTGTGAGGCAGGAGGTGCAGCTGAGTTTCATGGTCTTGGACCCAAAGACCAAGCCGGAGACTGCAAAGATCATCCTCTTAGGAGGGCCGCTCGAAGAAGAGACGAAGAGTCCAACGATCTGCGAGAGGTGTAGATCGCCAAACAGAGACTGCACTGTGCAGTGGAGATTCGCCGAGATGCCGCCGATCCTGTTCGCGAAGGAGAGAGTGGAACAGACGACGAGGGCCGCCTTTCAGGTAGAGACTGAAAGCGGGCCACGCAGTTATGTTTTAACGGGGAGTGTATGTGGCAATGGGAGACATGCAATGACAATGGTAAGAACGCCGAGGAACCGATGGGCATGTGTGAGCGACGAACGGGTGCGGAGCAAAGAAGGACCAGGCACGGGGCCGCTTTATTGGGTGTATACGAGAATCGAAGGAACGGAGGGTCTGTTAAGTGAGAAGCTCCTCTCCATAGACCACCGCATGCGGAGCACCGAGCACCGAAGCCACGCCCAATGGATGATAAATCAGGACGAGCGAGGCGGTGGTACTTTGACCAAAAAACACAAGTAGCGAAGGAGGCGGTGGTAGAAAGGAGGGAAGAGCCAGTTCTGCATGTGGAAAAGCCGAGGGCAGAGCAACCACCATCCCCGTCGGAGCCGAAACCTTTGGAGCTGCCGCCCCAGCTGCTCAAGTCTGAGGCGCGGAGTCCAGAGCGGGCAGAAGGCTCAACAACGGAACCAATGCGAATGGACGGGAGCGACCAGACTAAAGACGTCACCGAACCGTCGGCGGGGATAGGATTGCACGCAGGAGGGAATTACTCGGACACATCCCTGTCGCTATCGGAACCGCCGCCTGTGAAACCCCACGAAAATGTCGAGACTTTGGAGCCAGCATCAAACGGAGACATTGCGAAACTGACGCAAGAGACGAAGGAAGCGCCACCAGTACAAACTAACGGCTCTGAAGGGGACGGTGGGCAACAGGCGCCGCCGCCCCAGCTGCTCAAGTCTGAGGCGCGGAGTCCAGAGCGGGCAGAAGGCTCAACAACGGAACCAATGCGAATGGACGGGAGCGACCAGACGAAAGACGTCACCGAACCGTCGGCGGGGATAGGATCGCACGCAGGAGGGAATTACTCGGACACATCCCTGTCGCTATCGGAACCGCCGCCTGTGAAACCCCACGAAAATGTCGAGCGGATGCCACAGGACTGAGTGCGGTGCCATTGACGCTGTCAAAGCAACCGGAGGACCAGGATAGACGACAGACACCGCCGGCTCCCCAGCAGTCCGTATTAAAACTACAAGAAACAGGACAGGATTTGCTACAGGTCCTGGTGAAAGTAGCCGAGCGGTCGAAAGAACCGGAGGCGCCGCCTGCGGTAAAAGAAGAGTCGAACCTGCCGGCGAGGAACCTGTCACCACCGGTGTCTATTTTAACACCAAGCCAGGACGTGCGGACGCCTACGCAGCCGTTGCGTGATCCCGAGCAGGGAGAACCGCATGCACTTGTGAAACCGACAGAGGGCGCACAGACGCAAGCAAATGGATTGGTTTCAGAAGGAGCAGCCCCACAGAAGAGCAGAAGGGAGCCGACAGAACCTAAGACGTCTAGGGAGCAAGGTCTAAAACTGGGCTTTTACGCAACAGGACCGTCATACTTGTGCAAAAAGCTAAAAGCTAAAGCTAAGCTATCTAGCTTTTTTTAGCTTTTTTTTGAAAAATTTTTTTTTTTAAATTTTAGCATGTTTCTGTACTTTTTTGATATTTTTTTTGGTTTTGTGAGGAAAAAAAGTGTGGAAAAAAAAAAAAATCACCAATTATAATATTTCCAGTATCCACCACTACAGGTATTTGTGTGTTTTTTGGCTCATTTAAGCTGTTAAGTGACGTGATTTTTCGATATTTGCGCAACCTGGTATCTACAAAGATAACATTTCATAATTCAACTATGTGTACTGTTGGGAGAGAAATATGTTTTTTTTTTGATATGACAGGCAAATTATTACTTACTGCAACTGGAAATATTACTGCGCGGAAAAAACCGCACTAATTTCCAAATCTGCAAAAAACCGCACTAATTTTTCCACGCAGTAATATTTCCACCGCACTAATATTTCTACTCAGAATCGACTTTTTTCCAGCTGCATTTTTCTGCTGGTGCCTTACACAGCAAAAAAGCAACCAAATTTTTTTCTACCACCAAGTGGAAAAAACCGCCCTAATTTTTTCTCAAAAAAACCGCACTAATTTTTCTGTGCAGTAATATTTCCCCGCAGTAATTATTCAGCGCAGTAATATTTCCAGTTGCAGTATTACAATCAACACTGAGTATGATTTTTCGCTATACTTGCCTTAACACACATTTTCCCTACCTGGATTAAAAAAATGTCACTAAAAGGAGGAGAAATTCACTAAATAATTATACCACAGAAATAGTAAAATACAAGCTAGAAAGACATGTGATATCAGTTATTAGAAGAGGGTAGAAAGGAATTATTAAACTTAGGAAAGTTCGTCTTTAACCCTCTTCACAGCAGGGCCTTCTGCTTTTTTTGTCTTCTTCCTTATTGGGTCAGCAGCACACACCTTAAACATGTTGCACGCTACTTGCAGCATAGCATCAACATGTCTGGGTTGAATTACCAGGTGAGATTTGGACAGTTAGCTTTTGGCTAAGGCCCTCCCTGAAGAGCAAGAACAGAAAAACTACTCACACCTGAAGAAAACATACACAAAGAACCATTCTTGATCGCTGCTTTGTCAGTAGGCGGGATGTCACTTTGAATGTCCGTTCAACATGTGCCTCTGATGCAGCGATTCTACACAGTGACATGTAGAACTGTGTAAGGTGGGGAACAACCTTGCTACCAATTTCCCTCCAGAATATTGCTGCATCCTTCTTCTGATGTGCTTTCTTTTGCCTCTCTACTGTAGCTGTTGACAACTCAGAGATAAGGGTGGTGCTGAACCCATGTCTTACCAGCCACCCTGCAAAGTAAGGCTGCATCAGGTTCTGCTGCTCCTCATTCAGACCCATCCCCTGCATTGCCCTTAACATCTTAAGGGGAATGAGTTAAGTTACCAGGTGAGATTTGGACTGTTAGCTTTTGGCTAAGGCCCTCCCTGAAGAGCAAGAACAAAAAAACTACTCACACCTGAAGAAAACATACACAAAGAACACACTGTAAGCTGTGTGTGTATTTTGTGTTTGTCACAACAGGAGAGAAAAGAAAGAATGTCAAGGTTGGTCACCTTGCCTATCAACGCACAACATTGGTGGTCTCTACTAGACCCTGAGTGATCCCACTGGATCTCTCATCGTTCATAGTACCTATGTGAAGTTATAAAATCAAAGGTAAACTATGAACTACAAATGACTTAGCCTGTTATTATAATGCCACAGGCAGGCCCTGCATTCAGCAACTATCCAGCAGTGCTTGGATGTCCTGATCTTCTTCTAAAAAAAAGAAAGAAAAACAAAACTGTAGCTGGGATCACTCAGGATCAACAGACTACCAATGCTACCTGTTGTACTTGCTCACTATGGGGGGTGATGCCAAACACCCAGAAGTACTAAACTGCTTTCCTTCTTGCTGCCCAGGAGTTTCTGACCAGAACTAATAGAAAATAAAAAGTAGATGGGAAACAATAAAAAGTAAAATGGATATAACTGAAGTTAAACAAGACAAATGAAGTAACAGACCAGAACAGATAGGGAATTGTAATAGAAGATTACAAATAAAAAAATGCAAGTATCAACACATAATCAAGATACACCAGCAGCTAACAAACAACATAAAATTGAAGATCAGTTGCCAGAGTATTTCAACCATGGTAGAATACTCGCCCCTCTGGCAGGGATTATCCCAGACTTGTCCTTTAATCTAGTTGGACACCATGGCTTACAACCCTTCCAGAGGGAAGCACCATTATGACTTCTATTTTTTTTCTTCAAGAAAATCATAAGGTGGGAACAAAGAAAAATGCTAAGAGGAACCCCCTATTAATCTTAGTTTACTCAGGGAATGATCACCAAGTCCACTTTTGTGCTCTCTTTTCTTACTTGTTTTTACTTTAAAATTTTCTGGTTAAAAATACCAAAAAATCTGCCATGACCAGGAATCGAACCCCCGACCACGGCTACGTAAGCGATTTAAGGTCGACGACCATAACCACTCGGCTATGCAGGCTCTGGTACGTTCTCCAAAAAAACTGTGATATTGGCAACTGGACGACGCTCGAATCTCTATCAAGCGATCATGTACCAATGTATTTTTCTCTTTCTTTTTTTTCGGATTCGATAAACAGAGCGAACGGTGCAACGGTTTTTTCTTATAATTGGAACAGGGCACTGTGGCCAAACTACAGCTCCCACCTCGAAAGGGTGGCGAAGCGACTTGAAAAGATTCAAGATAACCAGAAATTATCAATGGAATTCATAAGAGAATTAAAAAATGCGTTACGGATCTTTGTACCAAGGATTTATTTGAAAGGAAAGTCACCAAAGAAGTGGTGGAACACGACGGTTGCATCTAAGTTTCATGAGTTCAACGAGTCACATTGTGACCAACGGGATGATCTTACAGATCTGTCGCAACAGGGAAAGTCAATTTTTACATCTTTAAAAAAAGAACTCAAAAAAACAGTCGTTGATGCCAAGAATCAACAGTTTAAAAAAAGCCTTAAAAAAGACAAGTCTATTATTGAAGCTTTTGAAGACATAAGAGGCCTTGATGGAAGATCAAGACTTAAAGAAATTCGAGAAATCACCTGTGGTGATAAACTTGTTACAGATGATGTGGAAAAAGCATCAATTTTCAATAATCAATTTTTACAACGTGTTGGTAACATCAAAGAAAAAACAAAGACAAAGAAAATAGAAACAGACCCTTCTGATTTTACACCATTTACACAACATGAACTTAGAATCCAATTGAGAGGAATGGCTCTGGAAAAGAATTCACCAGATGGCGTTCAAGGTATTCTTCTTAACCATTTGGGACCTAGAATGCTAAACATTTTACTTAAGATTTTTAACAATTCGTGGAAACATTCTGTTGTCCCGAGTGATTGGAAAGACACACACTGGATCCCTGTTTTAAAAAAAGGAAAACCCCCAAACCTCCCCTCTTCATATAGAATGATCTCTCTCACCCCTTTTATTGCGAAATTGATGGAAAGAATGGTGAAGGAACGTCTTACGTATTTTATGCAATCACCGAATGAAAAGAAAACTGACGGTATTGGTTTCAACCAAACTTCTTATCGGAAAACGCGTTCTTGCCGGGAAAACATCCTATATGTTACGGACAGACTTAGATTTCTTAAACACCAAAAAAAGTCAGCGGCCCTTGTTCTTCTTGATATCGAAAAAGCTTTTGATAGTGTGAACCATGATCTTCTCCTTCAAAGGATGGTAGATCTTGGAATACCAAAACATTTTATAGCCTGGATTCAGGCCTTTCTTAAAAAACGAAGAGCAGCGGTTGTTGTTAATAATGAAAAAGGTTCTTACCACAATGTTTATTCTGGCGTTCCACAAGGAACAGTTTTGTCGGCTCTACTTTTTACTCTGTATATTGAAAAAAGTCGCAGAAAGACTAGATATTACGGTTGCTAAGTATGCGGATGATATTGCTTTTGTAGTTGATGATGAAGGGAAAGGTTTTACTTATCATTTGGCAAAAACGAAATATTTCTTTAATGAGATTGAAAAGGATCTAAACGAATTAAAATTAAAAGTAAGTTATGAGCCTGACAAAACAAAACTTGTGTATTATCCCTACTCCCCAAATTCCCCACTACAAACACCTTTCACTTTTACTTCAAATTTAACAAAAAATATTGTTCCATGTGTTGATAGCGCCAAGCTTCTTGGGGTGATCCTTGATAACAAGCTCGATTGGAAACAGCATATCTCGTATATTTGTAGAAGAGTTAATCTTCGCTTAAGGTATCTGAAGCTTGTCGCATCAAAAGCATGGGGACAGTGTACTGCAACTTTGCGTGAGGTGTATGATTTGTATATTCGACCTGTCATAACAAACCCGTGTGAAGCTTTTTATCCTGAAGTTAGGTATAAAAAGATTCACATGGACAGGCTTCTCTCTTTACACCTTAGGGGTGCGTGCTATGTCTTAGGTGCCTTACCACCAACAAGGGAAACAAGAGATAAGATCTTTTTTGAGGCACAACAACAAAGTATCAACACCCATTTGAGACTTGAAACTGGTAGATGGTTCGCCAAAATGGCGCGAATCACGTCCCCTTTATTAAATGTCTTTATTCCACCTGAAAGAATATCCTCAACACCCATTGATTCTTTTACTCGTTTAGGAATGAATGTTCTGAAAGAACACAACCTTCTATCACTCAGTTTTGAGAAATATCCCATTTACGTTCATCCTCCATGGAGTTTTTCAAATGATTTCAATGTTTTTAAACCAGAAATGCATGTTAGAAAAAAAAAAGACAAAAAGAAAAATAAAAAAGCCTGTGAAGCTGTTCTTAATGAAATAAGGAAAGATTATGAACCAGTCTTAGAGGTATATACCGATGGTGCCGTTGTTGAAGAACGCGGTGCTGCGGGTGTGTACATCATAGACAGCGAAGGAAATGAATTTCTCACAAACAAAAGTGAAGCAGGAATAATCTGCACCTCTTTTAGGGCTGAAATGATGGCGATCAAAAACGCTTTTGTTTTACTTTTTAAGGAATTTAAACCGCCGGAAAATGCGTCAGTTTTATTTGTGTCAGACTCCTCCAGTGCCTTGATGGAACTGGAAAAAGGGGGAACAAAACAGAAAACGAGACTAGGAAGCCGCATCTGGCAGTTTATTGAATTTTTCAACAATAAATTCAAAACAAAGTTTATTTTCCAGCATGTCTTTTCTCACTGTGGTATTGTCGGAAACGAAGAAGCAGACAAACTAGCCCAAAACATTTCATTAAAAAAAGATGAAGAAACCCTTTTAAAACAAAAAAAAGTTCCCATAGACTACAGCACCCATGTAGCTAAACTAAAACACAGAATAAAAGAAAAATTTGACCCCCGTCCTTTCCCATCTGAAACTGAAAGAGCGGAAGAAATTCTGATTTCACAACTCAGAATTGGCGACTGTAAACAAACACAAGGGAAATGTCCTAGGTGCAGAGAAAAAGACTCTGTAGAGCACCTGTTAGCAAAATGCTCAAAGTACAGAAAAGAGAGGAGGATGTATCTCCAGAAAGACTCTCTAACACAAGAAGAGTTAAAGGATTGTCTTTCCACTGTACAAGGACTAGAGAATGTTTTTCTTTTTATGTCATCTGCAAGAAGATATGTTTTTCCAGAAAAAGAAAAGAAAAAAGAAAATTTGAGTCAGGAAACAAAGAAAGAAAATGAAGAAAACGTTATCCTTCAACCCACACTTTTCAATACTGTGATTCAAAACTCACAACTGACTTGATTTCTCAAGCTTCCAAATTAACCAAAGTAGCACCTACACCATGGGGATGGTCTGATTGTTGATTGACTGATGGGCCGATATAGATTGGACACAGATCGAGAGTTTTTGAGAGATCTTAGATGAAAGTCCGCACCTTTCAGGCCATCCCCAAAAAGCACATAGCAGCTACAGCTATGTCAATTCAAATTGCGACGAGCTGCAACTTCGACATGAAGTTTTTCGTTATTGTTCTTACCTTCTCCACATATTTACATATGTGATAAGTATAAGTCATATCTTACGATTGACAATTCCTCCCCATAAATAAATTTCTTTTTATTATTTTATTTTACACCTGCCTTACTAACTTGGGGAGAAAGAAAGGAAGAACAATGGGCCTCTTATGAGGTGGGCAATTGCCCTGGACCCACATTAAATGTACGCGTGTTTTGCGTCAGCCCGTTGCTGTAGAAAAAGAAGAGACAGTTTCAGGTAGTAATGAAAAAAAAAAAAAGGTACGTTGAAATTTTTTTTTTTTTTTGGTTACACTCGTCTGTGCTTCCAGACTCTTTGTTTTTGTTCTTTTCACTTCTATGTTTTGTCTTTCTTTAATACTTTCTTTTTAACTTAAGTCTGACAAATTGGAAAACACGGGAAACATAGGTAGGCTCCGCCTGAGGACGTAAGAAGAGCGGCAACGGAAAAAATAAATGGTCACGCATCCTTGAAATTGGACACATGAAGCTAATTCGGTTGCCATTCCTACCATCGATAAGGAAAACAAAGAGTCGAGCATATAACTAGAGCGGTGGTCAAAGACCACTTGAACAGCCCGAAGGCCTGCCCGCAAGAGAAATTTATAAGGAGAATAGGAGAAGAAGGAGAGCTGAATTTCGATAAAGTGGGAAGTAACGGACTGGGAGCTTTTGGCTCCTGCCCTATTCCCGATGTAAACTTTCTTTTTATTTTTATTTTTTTTAACAGGCCCAAAGGGCGACAATGATGGTTGCTGACCAAGGAATAATATTCAAATGAATTTTCGTTTCAAAGAAACGAACAGAATTAAGAGAGAGGCAGAGAAAAAAAAAAAAAAAAAAAAGAAAGAAAAGAAAAGAAAAAAAAAAATGAAGAGGAAATAATCAAACATGAAAAAAAAAAAAAAAAAAAAATATATATCAGTCATTCCTTTTTTTTGCGAACAAATTCTGGACACTGAAAAAAATTTTCAAAAAAAAATTGTAAAAATTTCGATCGAAGCGGCATTTTAATGCGCTGCATCGTTGGGTTCATTTCCGTCCGAAATCGGGAGGTTGGCATTACATACTTGTCTCCCGAATTGAGAAAAGAGATTTTGTGGTTTACTAAATCAGCTCAGCCGTGGACAAGTACCAAAACTAAAAATTAATCGAAGGGTCTAATTTTACACTGCTGACCCAGCGGGATTCAGAGAAAAAATAATCGAGCAAAAATATATTAAAGAGTACTCAGCATGTGCCGGTGAGGCAGATTGTTACTACCTGTCTTTTTGGACCTACTTTGATACTTAATGAAAACACTTTCTTTATATAGATGCAACATTTTCCTTACATAATTGCTACTAGGGTTGATTAGTTAGCAAAAAGGTGCATATCTCTTGAGTTCGGGAGAAGGAAAAAAAATTAGTAAAAAAAAAAAAATTAGGGTGTTTTTTACTCAGATTTTCTCGATCTTTCCATTCCAGGTCTGGGATTAATATTTATCATTGAGTAGTACCAAGGAAATCTTGCAAAGAGACGTTTATCTCTTTTTAGCAGCACTTACCATGTTTAAAAGTATATCCCTATGCCTAATTTTACAGATCGCACCCTCCCCGATTCCAAAAAATAAAAAATCGAGCAAAAGTAACATATCGTGTAACCTTGCTCAGGCGGTGAGAAAATGGTGTTTTTTGTTCGCAAAAAAAAGGAATGACTGATATATGAGTGGATGTCAAAAGTCTGGTACCGTTTTGGTCAACGGTAAACTGCGGGCATGTATAACTCAATCGAGACCCAACCCCGTCTGAAACATGCCCCAAAAAATTCAATTCCGGGTGTGGGATCTCACTTTACTCGTAATACTTGTAAAAAAAAAAAAAATTCCTGCATTTTTTGCTTGTGGCCTGTTACAACCTGGTTACAGAGCCCAAAACAAACATGACTACAAAAGCGACAATTGAGCAACTGCAATTACTGATTGACAAGATGAGAGACCTGCCAAAGTGGAGTGACAGGAAAGAGTCAAATGGGACTACAAAAACCTGGGTAAGCGTGATTGCAAAACTACTGGAATGCCTTTCTGGGGGTGATGTTACTGCTATGCTTCTGAGGGTTGTGGGGATACCAGTGCTGTGGAAGTCAATTGTCCCTTCAGTAGTCAATGACACTATTGTGAAAATGGAAACGGGTGACAGACGAGAAGTACTGCAGTCTCTAGAAGAAAAAGGATGGAAGTTAAGCTTTCTAGAAGAAGCTGGGCTAAAAATAGGCAGAAAGGCCTGGGATGCTAAAAGCGATGTGCCCGTAGATATAGGGAGGCCAAGGAAGATCTGCCCAGAGCTATGCAGTCAGGTAGAGAGCGAGCACAATGCAGCCTCGTCTGAGACTTCAATAGTAGTAAAAAGGCTTTCAGCTCAACGTCGCGAGACTGTTACGTTGCAGAATGTCCTTGGAACATTTAAATCTATCTATGAAGTCAGCAGTATTCGTGATCTGATATCAGAATCTACATACCGTCGTATGCGTGGGAAGGAATATCGTCACCTTGCACGGCGAACTGACGTCTGCTCGTACTGCCTGTGTGGACAGACAATTAGAAAGAAACTGTCAAAACTACTTAGCAGTGTTGAGCGACAGAGTGGTTACTCATTAACTGTTTGGAATGCTGCGCGTGCCAGTGCGCTGACGTTGCAGCTAATGGTGTCCAGTAAGGGTGGCTTACCTGCCAGTGCACGACCAGCTGCTATGTCATTTATCAACCAACTTGTTGAGGTTCATTATCATGTAGAAGAGTTTAAGAGACAGAATGCAGTCTATTCAGAAAACACTGCTGACCCTGGGGATAGCTTAATTATAACACTCGACTATAAGGAGAAGGGTACCCTGCCACAGGTACCACAAGAGTCATCATCACACTACTACCAGCAGGGGAAGTACAGTTGTCTGGGTATAGTTATGCATTTCAAGTTGCACGATGAAACTCGACGACAGTACATTGACCTTCTCTTGCCACACACAAATCAAGATGCGGCTGTGACTTATTTATGTCTTCGCAAGCTGTGGGAGATGCCTTTAATCAGGAAGAACATGAAACCAATCCACATCTGGTGTGACAGTGGCACACACTTTCGGAATGCCACAGTCATAAGCGAGCTTCTGGCACACCCGAATGTCAAAAGTGTTAACTTCTTTCCCGGAAGGCACGGCAAGAGCCATTGTGACAAGCATTTCGGTAGTATTTCTAATGCAATCCAGTCTACCTCGAGGACTGAGGTAGTGCAGACAATCACAGATGTAAAAAATATTCTACAGCAGTTAGATAATACAACGCCGGAGTTTCTTTTTTTCAAAGTACAGTCAGTAGTTGTAAGAAACCTCAGCATCCCTGCCATCACCAGTATTTCAACCTACCGCAAGGAGACAAATGGTAAACTATTTATAGCTACCTCGTCAGATGCTATGGAACAGTACGAACTTAGCAGCAGAAAATCTGAACACACCTTAGAGCACTCTCCGAAGATTTCCTCTAATCTACCCCTAACAAAGGATGAGAAAACAGTTATTGGGGATGCACAGTACCAACGTGATGCTGTTGATGAGGAGGTGGAAGAGGTCGACCACAGCAAGCTTGTAAGGACGCTTCAAAACAAGAGGGAGAGAAAGGATCAGTTGTTTGCAAAACTCAAGAAAGACTATGAGAATAATAAAAAAATGCCAGTCACTCAAGCAAGTGAAACATGGGAACAAACAGCCCCCACAACAATTAAGAAAAAAAGAAAGAAACGGACCTGTGGGACATGTGGGGCCCCAAATCACGATAGCAGGAATTGTCTTGACGGTAGCTCTTCCGAGAGTTCCACTCAGAGCTCTTGCGATCAGAATGTGAAACGTCCAAAGGAAACGCAAAAAAAGTAGAATACGGGGTTTCTCTGTAGCCACAAGCAAGCCTGTGTAAGCCACAAGCAAAAAATGCAGGAATTTTTTTTTTTTTTACAAGTATTACGAGTAAAGTGAGATCCCACACCCGGAATTGAATTTTTTGGGGCATGTTTCAGACGGGGTTGGGTCTCGATTGAGTTGTACATGCCCGCAGTTTACCGTTGACCAAAACGGTACCAGACTTTTGACATGTCCTCATATATAAATAAAAAACGTTGTATGAAAAAGGAAAAAAAAGAAAAAAAAAAGACCAGAAAAGGAAAGAGAAAATGAAAAGGTATAATATTATTGTGGGGATATGAGGGATAGCAGGGAGATGCTCTTTTTTTTTTTTTTTTTTTTTTCTTATTTATTATTTAAAAAAAGGAAACAATCAGTTTAGCGTCTCGATCAGGACGGAAAATAGAAATTAATCGACATAGTTGATCGATAGAAAAAAAAACAATGATAACATTGTTTATTCATTTTTTTTTTTTTTTTTTTTTTTTAAATCTTTTTAATTATTTTAAAGAAAAAACAATCAGTTTAGCGTCTTGACCAGGACGGAAAATAGTAAGTAATCGACATAGTCGATCGATAAAAAAAAAACAATGATAACATTGTTTATTCCTTTTTTTTTTTTTTTTATTCTTTTTATTTATTTTTAAAGAAAAAACAATCAGTTTAGCGTCCTGACCAGGACGGAAAATAGAAAGTAATCGACATAGTCGATCGATAAAAAAAACAATGATAACATTGTTTATTCTTTTTTTTTTTTTTATTTTAATTCTTTTTATTTATTTTTAAAAAGAAAAAAAAATGGAAAATAGAAATTAGTCAACAAAGTCGAACGATAAAAAAAAACAATGATAACATTGTTTATTCTTTTTTTTTTTATTTTTTTTATATTCTTTTTTATTAATTTTGAAAAAAAAACAATCAGTTTAGCGTCTTGACCAGGACGGAAAATAGAAAGTAATCGACATAGTCGATCGATAAAAAAAACAATGATAACATTGTTTATTCTTTTTTTTGTATTTTTTTATATTCTTTTTTATTAATTTTGAAGAAAAAAAACAATCAGTTTAGCGTCTTGACCAGGACGGAAAATAGAAAGTGATCGACATAGTCGATCGATAAAAAAACAATGATAACATTGTTTATTCTTTTTTTTTTTTTTTTTTTTTTTTTTAAATTCTTTTTATTTATTTTTTAAAGAAAAAAAACGGAAAATAGAAATTAGTCAACAAAGTCGAACGATAAAAAAAACAATGATAACATTGTTTATTCTTTTTTTTTATTTTTTTTTTTTAATATTTTTTTTTATTTTGAAAAAAAAAAAACAATCAGTTTAGCGTCTTGACCAGGACGGAAAATAGAAAGTAATCGACATAGTCGATCGATAAAAAAAAACAATGATAACATTGTTTATTCTTTTTTTTTTGTATTTTTTTTAATATTCTTTTTTATTAATTTTGGAAAAAAAAAAACAATCAGTTTAGCGTCTTGACCAGGACGGAAAATAGAAAGTGATCGACATAGTCGATCGATAAAAAAACAATGATAACATTGTTTATTCTTTTTTTTATTTTAAATTCTTTTTATTTATTTTTTAAAGAAAAAAAAAAAAACGGAAAATAGAAATTAGTCGACAAAGTCGAACGATAAAAAAAACAATGATAACATTGTTTAATCTTTTTTTTTTTTTTTTTTTTTTTTATTCTTTTTATTTATTTAGAAAAAACAATCAGTTTAGCGTCTTGACCAGGACGGAAAATAGAAATTAGTCGACAAAGTCGATCGATAAAAAAACAATGATAACATTGTTTATTCTTTTTTTTTTTTTTTTTTTTTAAATTCTTTTTATTTATTTTTTAAGAAAAAAAAAACGGAAAATAGAAATTAGTCGACAAAGTCGAACGATAAAAAAACAATGATAACATTGTTTATTCTTTTTTTTATTTTTTTTTTTTTTATTCTTTTTTATTAATTTTGAAAAAAAAAAAACAATCAGTTTAGCGTCTTGACCAGGACGGAAAATAGAAAGTAATCGACATAGTCGATCGATAAAAAACAATGATAACATTGTTTATTCTTTTTTTTTTTTTTTTTTTTTTAAATTCTTTTTATTTATTTTTTAAGAAGAAAAACGGAAAATAGAAATTAGTCGACAAAGTCGAACGATAAAAAAACAATGATAACATTGTTTATTCTTTTTTTTATTTTTTTTTTTTATATTCTTTTTTATTAATTTTGAAAAAAAAAAAAAAAAAAAACAATCAGTTTAGCGTCTTGACCAGGACGGAAAATAGAAAGTAATCGACATAGTCGATCGATAAAAATACAATGATAACATTGTTTAATCTTTTATAATTTTTTATTTTTTTTTTTGTTTTAAAAAAAAAAAAAAAAACAAGCGGAATTGATCATAATGGGTGGTAGGGGTTGTTATAACTTCGTTTGAAAATTCTTCTTTTTTGATTTCTTTTTTTTTTTCTTTTTACAGGAGTTAAGATCACTTTCAGGAGACAACACATTAACAAGAGCAGCAAGCAGAGTTGACACTATCAATTCAAATTTGAAATACCGGGAATTAATTTACAAGGAGGTATCTCAAGTGACTTGGTATCTCTAGCGTGTCGGTATCTCTGGAGTGCTGGTATCTCGTATGTGCGTTGGTATCTCATGAGTGATGGTATCTCTTGTGCATTAGAGAAACGAAAAAGAATGTCATGACCATGACGGAAGAATTGAGGAATTGAGTTAACATGTTCAATTTAACTTATTTAAACTTTTTTTTTTTTTTTAACAGACCGTAACTATTTGAAAATAAAATGTAGATGGGAAACAGTGAAAAGTAAAATGGATGATAAAATTAAATGAGAAATATGACATAACAGACCAGATAGCGAGTATTAAAAGGAAATTGAAAAGGAAAAGAGAAACTAGGTTAACACTTATTTAAAATTAAGACCGGTTAGTCAGTTTAAGGTCTTGACTAGGACCAACAAAAAAGAAAGAAAAAAAAAATTAACGATCAAGCTGAGCTGATCTTGTTTTTATTACAAATAGGGGAGCGGGAGGGATGGAAGGAATAGAGGAAAAAAAAAGAAAAGGTTGATCAATTGGATCTGATCGTCGAGAAGAAGAAATTATTTTAAAGGTTGATCGGTATAGCCGATCGTTGAGAAAAATAAACAGATATAAATACAATCAGTTTAAATTAAAAAAAGAAAAAAAGATTAACGATCAAGCTGAGCTGATCTTGTTTTTATTACAAATAGGGGAGCGGGAGGGATGGAAGGAATAGAGGAAAAAAAAAGAAAAGGTTGATCAATTGGATCTGATCGTCGAGAAGAAGAAATTATTTTAAAGGTTGATCGGTATAGCCGATCGTCGAGAAAAATAAACAGATATAAATACAATCAGTTTAAATTAAAAAAAGAAAAAAAGATTAACGATCAAGCTGAGCTGATCCTGTTTTTATTTAAAATTAGGGGAGCGGGAGGGATGGAAGGAATAAAGGAAAAAAAAAAAAAAAAAAAAAAGGTCGATCAATTGGATCTGATCGTCGAGAAGAAGAAAACAATTATTTATAAAAAAAAAAAATGGTCGGTATAGCCGATCGTTGAGAAAAGAACAGATATAAATACAATCGGTTTTGGTGATCGACGAGTGGAGCGATCACTTGACAAGAAGGAAAAAGAAAGGACCGATTAATTGGGGCTTTGATTGTATTCCCAAGGCATGTTTTTTTTTTTTTTTTTTTATTATTCATTTACATTATTATTTTTTTTTTTTTTTTTTAAATTAATAATCACATTTTGTTCAAAAATATTTCATATTAGAGTAAAAGAAAAAGAAAAAAAGAAATAAGAGAAAAAAAAAAAAAAAAAAAAACCATTGCTGGCCCCCTCACCACTCATAGAGGATGAGGAGGCCAGTAAGGCGTCACTCAAATCTATGCCAAGCCTTGGGAACTTGGATTGGGGTTTAGACCATTTATAATTAACAATTAACAATTAACCTGATTAACGTTATGATCTGACGGACATAAACATATCGATAAAATAATACAAACAAAAACGAACAATAAATAATAAATAAGCTAAAAAACTAAATAAACAAAGTGATGTGAAAGTAAGGAAAAAGAGAATTACAAGGGGGTGGAGTCACCGTGAACGTCATCAGCAGAACATCTCCTTCGATTGTAACGATATCTTGATGGAGGGGTTCGTTTTTTCAGAGTTGAACGCTCAGACTTTCTCGGCGGAGTTTCATTTTCCTCATGTTCTTCTGTGTCTGGCGGACTCAAACCTTCTGCCCATGAAGCTAATTGGAACTTCAGGGCCGCAATTTGAGACCGTGCCAAGGCGAGTTGAGCATTTAAATCGCTCGCCAGTCCCGTTAACATCATGGATTGCTCAAGCTGCTCTGCGTGAGTTGTACACCGTTGGTGATTCAGCTCCGAGAGGCGAAGTTGGGCATCCAGAAGTTGTTCTGAGAGCTCTGCCGCTTTCTCGTTTGTTTCGAGAGAGTCATCTACTGCTCGACAGTAATTCTCGAGTAAGTCAATCCTACCCTCGGACCATTGTCTCGCAATAGGTGTATTCTCTTTAACGGAGATAACGTGACTCTCTTGTCGTAAAATCTTGGTCGGCGTGCGGTCGAGAGCTTCACTCTGCGGCATTGTCGGAGGAATTGAGGCTAGAGGACAAAGAGGGGTGATATAATTAAGGGTAGGGATAAGGGGTTTAATAAGAGGAGTAAAAAGACTACTCGTAGTTGTAAAGAGCGAGAGGTAGTTCTTTGCTATCTTCATCATAGCAACAGATTCATACAGAACGGGGGTTCGGGGGGAAACTTGTTGACTAAAGTGGGTCATACGGGGACGCGCGGCACGCAAACTCTCGACCTCCTGTTGAGTATAGAAAAGTCTTATTTTACTTTCTCTTTCCTCATTACATTTGGTCTCCAATTCGTTCGACAGAAGAACAAACCTTTGATGGTAATTAAAGAGCGCCATTTCCGATAGGTCTGCTCTCTGAGTCAGATTTGCGAGCTCACGTTTCCTGTAATCTTCCACTAAGTCATATTGTCGAACTAGTGCAGAAAGAGAAGTCTTCGATTCATCGCGTTCTGCTGTTAACCGTTGAATTACTCCTTCCAGAAGTTCATATTCTTTTCTATCTTTTTCAATAATTAAAACAGGGGGCGCAGGAGGAAGTGAGGATGGATCCTGGTTGGTAGCTTTGATCTCAACAGGTAATCCATTTAGAAACTGCTTGTCTTTCTCGAGGGAGGCTGACATCGCATTAAAGTAAAATAAAAATAGAACATAAAAAATTCGTTCTTTCATTTGCTCTAATTCGTTTTCTAAAATCTGGCATTTCAAGGAAAGTTTCAGCCTTAATTTTCCTTCTTTTTTTTTGTACAAGGGGGTTTGAGAACCCATGTCAGATTGAGTTCTTATCACTATAGCGAAATCAGCAGGAAGTGTTTGCGATCCCGTTGACATGAGTTCAGGTGGGGGAGTCTGGAAAGAGATGGAAGAAATAGAAGAGAATGACAAGGAGAGTCCAGTGAGCTCATCCTCATCTAACAAAACAGAAGGGGCCGGGGAGGAAGAACCATTGGCAATAAGTAGAATAGAAAGAGCCGATGCGTAACAAGTTTGCCAGATAAAACATTTCTCAAGCCACGATCTTTCAATGGTGAGCTTTTCGATCGTTTTCAGTTTTGTTACTTTGTGGATTTTGACTTCTTCCACAGGGAAGATTTCTTTACCATCTTTTATAAAACTTGCAGTGGCAGGTTCTTCTTTAATGCTGAATTTCGATAAAGTGGGAAGTAACGGACTGGGAGCTTTTGGCTCCTGCCCTATTCCCGATGTAAACTTTCTTTTTATTTTTATTTTTTTTTAACAGGCCCAAAGGGCGACAATGATGGTTGCTGACCAAGGAATAATATTCAAATGAATTTTCGTTTCAAAGAAACGAACAGAATTAAGAGAGAGGCAGAGGAAAAAAAAAAAAAAAAAAGAAAGAAAAGAAAAAAAAAAAATGAAGAGGAAATAATCAAACATGAAAAAAAAAAAAAAAAAAAATATATATCAGTCATTCCTTTTTTTTGCGAACAAATTTTGGACATTGAAAAAGATTTTCAAAAAAAATTGTAAATTTTTCGATCGAAGCGGCATTTTAATGCGCTGCATCGTTGGGTTCATTTCCGTCCGAAATCGGGAGGTTGGCATCACATACTTGTCACCCGAATTGAGAAAAGAGATTTTGTGGTTTACTAAATCAGCTCAGCCGTGGACAAGTACCAAAACTAAAAATTAATCGAAGGGTCTAATTTTACACTGCTGGCCCAGCGGGATCCAGAGAAAAAATAATCGAGCAAAAATATATTAAAGAGTACTAAGCATGTGCCGGTGAGGCAGATTGTTACTACCTGCCTTTTTGGACCTACTTTGATACTTAATGATCATTATCACCACCACAGATGCAACATTTTCCTTACATAATTGCTACTAGGGTTGATTTGTTAGTAAAAAGGTGCATATCTCTTGAGTGCGGGAGAAGGGAAAAAAAATAGTAAAAAAAAAAAATTTAGGGGTGTTTTTTACTCAGATTTTCTCGATCTTTCCATTCCAGGTCTGGAATTAATATTTATCATTGAGTAGTACCAAGGAAATTTTGCAAAGAGACGTTTATCTCTTTTTAGCAGCACTTACCATGTTTAAAAGTATATCCCTATGCCTAATTTTACAGATCGCACCCTCCCCGATTCCAAAAAATAAAAAATCGAGCAAAAGTAACATATCGTGTAACCTTGCTCAGGCGGTGAGAAAATGGTGTTTTTTGTTCGCAAAAAAAAGGAATGACTGATATATATAAATAAAAAACGTTGTATGAAAAAGGAAAAAAAAGAAAAAAAAAAAGACCAGAAAAGGAAAGAGAAAATGAAAAGGTATAATATTATTGTGGGGATATGAGGGATAGCAGGGAGATGTTCTTTTTTTTTTTTTTTTTTTTTTTTCTTATTTATTATTTAAAAAAAGGAAACAATCAGTTTAGCGTCTCGATCAGGACGGAAAATAGAAATTAATCGACATAGTTGATCGATAGAAAAAAAAACCAATGATAACATTGTTTATTTATTTTTTTTTTTTTTTTTTTTTTTAAATCTTTTTAATTATTTTAAAGAAAAAACAATCAGTTTAGCGTCTTGACCAGGACGGAAAATAGTAAGTAATCGACATAGTCGATCGATAAAAAAAAAACAATGATAACATTGTTTATTCCTTTTTTTTTTTTTTTTATTCTTTTTATTTATTTTTAAAGAAAAAACAATCAGTTTAGCGTCCTGACCAGGACGGAAAATAGAAAGTAATCGACATAGTCGATCGATAAAAAAAACAATGATAACATTGTTTATTCTTTTTTTTTTTTTTATTTTAATTCTTTTTATTTATTTTTAAAAAGAAAAAAAAATGGAAAATAGAAATTAGTCAACAAAGTCGAACGATAAAAAAAAACAATGATAACATTGTTTATTCTTTTTTTTTTTATTTTTTTTATATTCTTTTTTATTAATTTTGAAAAAAAAACAATCAGTTTAGCGTCTTGACCAGGACGGAAAATAGAAAGTAATCGACATAGTCGATCGATAAAAAAAACAATGATAACATTGTTTATTCTTTTTTTTGTATTTTTTTATATTCTTTTTTATTAATTTTGAAGAAAAAAAACAATCAGTTTAGCGTCTTGACCAGGACGGAAAATAGAAAGTGATCGACATAGTCGATCGATAAAAAAACAATGATAACATTGTTTATTCTTTTTTTTTTTTTTTTTTTTTTTTTTAAATTCTTTTTATTTATTTTTTAAAGAAAAAAAACGGAAAATAGAAATTAGTCAACAAAGTCGAACGATAAAAAAAACAATGATAACATTGTTTATTCTTTTTTTTTATTTTTTTTTTTTAATATTTTTTTTTATTTTGAAAAAAAAAAAACAATCAGTTTAGCGTCTTGACCAGGACGGAAAATAGAAAGTAATCGACATAGTCGATCGATAAAAAAAAACAATGATAACATTGTTTATTCTTTTTTTTTTGTATTTTTTTTAATATTCTTTTTTATTAATTTTGGAAAAAAAAAAACAATCAGTTTAGCGTCTTGACCAGGACGGAAAATAGTAAGTAATCGACATAGTCGATCGATAAAAAAAAAACAATGATAACATTGTTTATTCCTTTTTTTTTTTTTTTTATTCTTTTTATTTATTTTTAAAGAAAAAACAATCAGTTTAGCGTCCTGACCAGGACGGAAAATAGAAAGTAATCGACATAGTCGATCGATAAAAAAAACAATGATAACATTGTTTATTCTTTTTTTTTTTTTTTTTTTTAATTCTTTTTATTTATTTTTTAAAAAGAAAAAAAATGGAAAATAGAAATTAGTCAACAAAGTCGAACGATAAAAAAAAACAATGATAACATTGTTTATTCTTTTTTTTTTTTATTTTTTTTATATTCTTTTTTATTAATTTTGAAAAAAAAAAACAATCAGTTTAGCGTCTTGACCAGGACGGAAAATAGAAAGTAATCGACATAGTCGATCGATAAAAAAAACAATGATAACATTGTTTATTCTTTTTTTTTTTTATTTTAAATTCTTTTTATTTATTTTTTAAAGAAAAAAAACGGAAAATAGAAATTAGTCGACAAAGTCGAACGATAAAAAAAAACAATGATAACATTGTTTATTCTTTTTTTTGTATTTTTTTATATTCTTTTTTATTAATTTTGAAAAAAAAACAATCAGTTTAGCGTCTTGACCAGGACGGAAAATAGAAAGTAATCGACATAGTCGATCGATAAAAAAAAACAATGATAACATTGTTTATTCTTTTTTTTTTTTTTTTTTTTAAATTCTTTTTATTAATTTTTTAAAGAAAAAAAACGGAAAATAGAAATTAGTCAACAAAGTCGAACGATAAAAAAAAACAATGATAACATTGTTTATTCTTTTTTTTTATTTTTTTTTTTTTAATATTTTTTTTTTTTATTTTGAAAAAAAAACAATCAGTTTAGCGTCTTGACCAGGACGGAAAATAGAAAGTAATCGACATAGTCGATCGATAAAAAAAACAATGATAACATTGTTTATTCTTTTTTTTTTTTTTTTTTTTTTAAATTCTTTTTATTTATTTTTTAAAGAAAAAAAACGGAAAATAGAAATTAGTCAACAAAGTCGAACGATAAAAAAAAACAATGATAACATTGTTTATTCTTTTTTTTTATTTTTTTTTTTTAATATTTTTTTTTTATTTTGAAAAAAAAAACAATCAGTTTAGCGTCTTGACCAGGACGGAAAATAGAAAGTAATCGACATAGTCGATCGATAAAAAAAAACAATGATAACATTGTTTATTCTTTTTTTTTATTTTAAATTCTTTTTATTTATTTTTTAAAGAAAAAAAACGGAAAATAGAAATTAGTCGACAAAGTCGAACGATAAAAAAAAAAACAATGATAACATTGTTTATTCTTTTTTTTTTTGTATTTTTTTTAATATTCTTTTTTATTAATTTTGAAAAAAAAAAACAATCAGTTTAGCGTCTTGACCAGGACGGAAAATAGAAATTGATCGACATAGTCGATCGATAAAAAAACAATGATAACATTGTTTATTCTTTTTTTTTATTTTAAATTCTTTTTATTTATTTTTTAAAGAAAAAAAAAAAGAAAAAAAACGGAAAATAGAAATTAGTCGACAAAGTCGAACGATAAAAAAAACAATGATAACATTGTTTATTCTTTTTTTTGTATTTTTTTATATTCTTTTTTTATTAATTTTGAAAAAAAAAAACAATCAGTTTAGCGTCTTGACCAGGACGGAAAATACAAAGTGATCGACATAGTCGATCGATAAAAAAAAACAATGATAACATTGTTTATTCTTTTTTTTTATTTTAAATTCTTTTTATTTATTCTTTAAAGAAAAGAAACGGAAAATAGAAATTAGTCGACAAAGTCGAACGATAAAAAAAAACAATGATAACATTGTTTTTCCTTTTTTTTTTTTTTTTTTTATATTCTTTTTTATTAATTTTGAAAAAAAAAAAACAATCAGTTTAGCATCTTGACCAGGACGGAAAATAGAAAGTGATCGACATAGTCGATCGATAAAAAAACAATGATAACATTGTTTATTCTTTTTTTTTATTTTAAATTCTTTTTATTTATTTTTTAAAGAAAAAAAACGGAAAATAGAAATTAGTCAACAAAGTCGAACGATAAAAAAAACAATGATAACATTGTTTATTCTTTTTTTTTTTTTTTTTATTTTTTTTTATATTCTTTTTTATTAATTTTGAAAAAAAAACAATCAGTTTAGCGTCTTGACCAGGACGGAAAATAGAAAGTGATCGACATAGTCGATCGATAAAAAAAAAACAATGATAACATTGTTTATTCTTTTTTTTTATTTTAAATTCTTTTTATTTATTCTTTAAAGAAAAGAAACGGAAAATAGAAATTAGTCGACAAAGTCGAACGATAAAAAAAACAATGATAACATTGTTTTTCCTTTTTTTTTTTTTTTTTTTTTTTTATATTCTTTTTTATTAATTTTGAAAAAAAAAAAAACAATCAGTTTAGCGTCTTGACCAGGACGGAAAATAGAAAGTGATCGACATAGTCGATCGATAAAAAAACAATGATAACATTGTTTATTCTTTTTTATTTATTTTAAATTCTTTTTATTTATTTTTTAAAGAAAAAAAACGGAAAATAGAAATTAGTCGACAAAGTCGAACGATAAAAAAAACAATGATAACATTGTTTATTCTTTTTTTTTTTTATTTTTTTTTATATTCTTTTTTTATTAATTTTGAAAAAAAAACGATCAGTTTAGCGTCTTGACCAGGACGGAAAATAGAAAGTGATCGACATAGTCGATCGATAAAAAAAAACAATGATAACATTGTTTATTCTTTTTTTTTATTTTAAATTCTTTTTATTTATTCTTTAAAGAAAAGAAACGGAAAATAGAAATTAGTCGACAAAGTCGAACGATAAAAAAAACAATGATAACATTGTTTTTCCTTTTTTTTTTTTTTTTTATATTCTTTTTTATTAATTTAAAAAAAAAAAACAATCAGTTTAGCGTCTTGACCAGGACGGAAAATAGAAAGTGATCGACATAGTCGATCGATAAAAAAACAATGATAACATTGTTTATTCTTTTTTATTTATTTTAAATTCTTTTTATTTATTTTTTAAAGAAAAAAAACGGAAAATAGAAATTAGTCGACAAAGTCGAACGATAAAAAAAACAATGATAACATTGTTTATTCTTTTTTTTTTTTATTTTTTTTTATATTCTTTTTTTATTAATTTTGAAAAAAAAACGATCAGTTTAGCGTCTTGACCAGGACGGAAAATAGAAAGTGATCGACATAGTCGATCGATAAAAAAAAACAATGATAACATTGTTTATTCTTTTTTTTTATTTTAAATTCTTTTTATTTATTCTTTAAAGAAAAGAAACGGAAAATAGAAATTAGTCGACAAAGTCGAACGATAAAAAAAACAATGATAACATTGTTTTTCCTTTTTTTTTTTTTTTTTATATTCTTTTTTATTAATTTAAAAAAAAAAAACAATCAGTTTAGCGTCTTGACCAGGACGGAAAATAGAAAGTGATCGACATAGTCGATCGATAAAAAAACAATGATAACATTGTTTATTCTTTTTTTTTATTTTAAATTCTTTTTATTTATTCTTTAAAGAAAAGAAACGGAAAATAGAAATTAGTCAACAAAGTCGAACGATAAAAAAAAACAATGATAACATTGTTTATTCTTTTTTTTTTTTTTTTTTTTTTTATATTCTTTTTTATTAATTTTGAAAAAAAAACAATCAGTTTAGCGTCTTGACCAGGACGGAAAATAGAAAGTAATCGACATGGTCGATCGATAAAAAAACAATGATAACATTGTTTATTCTTTTTTATTTATTTTAAATTCTTTTTATTTATTTTTTAAAGAAAAAAAACGGAAAATAGAAATTAGTCAACAAAGTCGAACAATAAAAAAAAACAATGATAACATTGTTTATTCTTTTTTTTTTTTTTTTTTTTTATATTCTTTTTTATTAATTTTGAAAAAAAAAACAATCAGTTTAGCGTCTTGACCAGGACGGAAAATAGAAAGTAATCGACATAGTCGATCGATAAAAAAACAATGATAACATTGTTTATTCTTTTTTATTTATTTTAAATTCTTTTTATTTATTTTTTAAAGAAAAGAAACGGAAAATAGAAATTAGTCGACAAAGTCGAACGATAAAAAAAAACAATGATAACATTGTTTATTCTTTTTTTTTTTTTTTTATTCTTTTTATTAATTTTTTAAAAAAAAAAAAAAACAATCAGTTTAGCGTCTTGACCAGGACGGAAAACTGGAAGTAATCGACATAGTCGATCGATAAAAAAAACAATGATAACATTGTTTCATCTTTTATATTTTTTAATTTTTTTTTATATTTGAAGAAAAGAAAGAAGAAAAAAAAAAAAAAAAAAAAAAAAAACAAGCGGAATTGATCATAATGGGTGGCAGGGGTTGATATAACTTCAATTTGAAAATTCTTCTTTTTTAATTTCTTTTTTTTTGAAATTTTTTTTTTATTTAACAGGAGTTAAGATCACTTACATGAGTTAACACAACACAGATACGAGAGTAGCAAAATGAGGTAACACTACCAATTCAACAAAAAATAATCAGGATCGGACACAAGGAGGAGAGTTCATTCTACCTCTCACTGTCCTTGCTGGTATCTTAAGTGTCTTGGTATCTCTTGTGTGTCGGTATCTCGGAAGTGCTGGTATCTCGTATGTGCGTTGGTATCTCTTGCGTGTTGGTATCTCTTGCACATAATAAAAAAAAATATTGAGTTAACATGATCAGTTTTATTTATCATCAGAGACAGACCGGAACTATTTGAAAATAAAATGTAGATGGGAAACAGTGAAAATTAAAATGAATGATAAAATTAAATGAGATTTATGACATAACAGACCAGATAGAGAGTAATAAAGGGAAAAGGAAAACGGAAAGGGTTCATTCACTTAGTTAAAGTTAAGACCGATTAGTCAGTTTAAGGTCTTGACTAGGACCAACAAAAAAAAAAAAAAAAATATAAATAAATAAATAAATAACGATCAAGCTGAGCTGATCTTGTTTTTATTAAAATAAGGGGAGCGGGAGGGATGGAAGGAATAAAGGAAAAAAAAAGAAAAGGTCGATCAATTGGATCTGGTCGTCGAGAAGAAGAAGACAATTATTTTAAAGGTCGATCGGCATAGCCGATCGTTGAGAAAAATAACCAGATATAAATACAATCAGTTTAAATAGAAAAAAAAAAAAAATAAATAAATAAAAAAAGTTTAACGATCAAGCTGAGCTGATCTTGTTTTTATTAAAATAAGGGGAGCGGGAGGGATGGAAGGAATAAAGGAAAAAAAAAGAAAAGGTCGATCAATTGGATCTGATCGTCGAGAAGAAGAAAACAATTATTTTTAAAAAAAATGATCGGTATAGCCGAGGTTTTGGTGATCGACGAGTGGAGCGATCACTTGACAAGAAGGAAAAAAGAAAGGACCGATTAATTGGGGCTTTGGTTGTATTCCCAAGGCATGTTTTTTTTTTTTTTTTTTTTATTATTCATTTACATTTTTTTTTTTTTTTTTTTTTTTAAATTAATAATCACATTTTGTTCAAAAATATTTCATATTAGAGTAAAAGAAAAAGAAAAAAAGAAATAAGAGAAAAAAAAAAAAACCATTGCTGGCCCCCTCACCACTCATAGAGGATGAGGAGGCCAGTAAGGCGTCACTCAAATCTATGCCAAGCCTTGGGAACTTGGATTGGGGTTTAGACCATTTACAATTAACAGTTGACAATTAATCTGATTAACGTTATGATCTGACGGACATAAACATATCGACAAAATAATACAAATAAATAAATACTAATAGAAACTAGAACTTAGCAATCGTCATCTAAAAAGATTCTTCTGCGATCATGAAAGTTCGTTGAGGTTGGAGTTCGCTTTTTTTTTTTTTTGATAAGCGCTCAAACCAATTACAATTAACAATTAATCTGATTGACGTTATGATCGGACAGACATAAACATATCGACAAAATAATACAAATAATTTAATACTAATAGAAACTAGAACTTAGCAATCGTCATCTAAAAAGATTCTTCTGCGATCATGAGGATTCGTTGAGGGTGGAGTTCGCTTTTTTTGTGATAGGCGCTCCCTCGGACGCTTTGGGGTCTCATTTTCTTCTTGCGCTTCCTTTTCGGGTGGGTTAAAACCATTTGCCCATGTTTGTAACTGAAATTTGAGAGCTCTGTTTTGGTCTTTTGCCAAATAGAGTTGCTCAGAGAGCTCACTGGCCATCTCCATCAACAACATGGAATGATCCAGTTGTTCTTTATGGATAGTCTTCTGTTGATAGCTCAACTCGGAGCATCGACGTTGCTCTTCCACTAGTTTTTCCGAGAGCAGCGCCACTTTCTCATTTGTTTGGAGAGAGTCACTTACCGCTTGACAGTAGTTGTCCAGTAAATCGAGTCTACCTTCGGACCATTGCCTCGCAATAGGTGAATCTTCCGTCGATGAGGTCGCCGCACTGTCTTTTTCTTGTTCCGTTTGAGCAGAAGACGATACCAGTAGTCTACTTTGAGACAGTTCAGAAGGGAACGTGATCAATGGAGAATGAGGTTTAAAAAAAAAGGAAAGACGGGGTTTGGGAGTCCAGGAGTAATAGGTTGTTGCGATGAGAGGGAGTCGATAATTCTTTACCGTGGACGTTGATTCGAATAAAAAAGGGGGTGTTGGGGAAAATTGTTGGGAAAAATGGGACAGTTGAGGGCCAGCACGCAATGTTGCGACCTCTTGTTGAGACAAATAGAGTTGAATTTTTGTTCCAGTTTCATCCCTACACTTAGATTCTAATTCATTGTTTAATAGAATGAACCTTTGTTGTAAGTTGAAATAAAACATTTCAGCGTGGTCCGCTCTTTGTGATTGTCGCGCCAGCTCGCTCGTCCTTTTTTCCTCCAGAGAGTTAGTTCTTTGAACTAATGAGAGAAGAGAACTTTTCACTAAATCACATTCAGCGATCAGGTGTTGATTCTCTTTTTCCAATAGTTCACGTTTTTTCTGTTCCGTTTCTACGTTAAAGACAGATGGGGGTGCGGATAGATTTAAAGGGAGTGGGCTGTGAGATACACTCTCGGCGGCCCGTTGTTTGGATGCTTTGTTCTCAATAGACAATCCATTCAGTAGCTGCTTGTCATTCTCAAGGGAGGCTGACATCGCATTAAAGTAAAATAAAAATAGAACATAAAACATTCGTTCTTTCATTTGTTCTAGTTCGTTTTCTAAAATCTGGCATTTCAAGGAAAGTTTCAGCCTTAATCTTCCTTCTTTTTTATTGTACAAGGGGGTTTGGGAACCCATGTCAGATTGACTTCTTATCACTATAGCGAAATCAGCAGGAAGTGTTTGCGATCCCGTTGACATGAGTTCAGGTGGGGAATTCTGGAGAGAGATGGAAGAAATAGAAGAGAATGACAAGGAGAGTCCAGTGAGCTCATCCTCATCTAACAAAAAAGAAGGGGCCGGGGAGGAAGAAGAACCATTGGCAATGAGTAGAATAGAAAGAGCCGATGCGTAACAAGTTTGCCAGATAAAACATTTCTCAAGCCACGATCTTTCAATGGTGAGCTTTTCGATCGTTTTCAGTTTTGTTACTTTGTGGATTTTGACTTCTTCCACAGGGAAGATTTCTTTACCATCTTTTATAAAACTTGCGGTGGCAGGTTCTTCTTTAATGCTGCGCATTAGTGGTCTTGAATGCCACGTGGGGAGGTTCCTCGTCTGGAACAGAACATATGAGCACTGTCTGGCGATTCTGGTGCATTCACAAAATAAAGCTTTTGTTGGTGCTAAAGGTGAACCGATGTGACGTGTCCAGATGTTCAGCTGGTCCATGCAGATGTTTCCTCGTACGCCAACTTCAATAGTAAAAATGTTACAGTCGAAGCCATTAGCGATGATCGAGTCTCTTAGCTTTAGGTATTTCTTTTCCTTTAAGACATGAGAGGTTTCGAAACGATCTTCATTTGGACACGTCAGCTCCAGAATCAGTGCTCTTTTCGCAAAAAAAGAATAAATAAAAATGTCTGGTCTTAGAGAGGACGAGACATGGCACACTTCAAGAGGAACAATTAGGCGGTTATCACCGACATCGTCGAGGATGACCCAATCATTCGCTAGTGAGAGTTCGCCCGTCTCTTTAGAAATTCTTTCTAGGGGTTTATTTTCCCCTGTTTTTAAAAAAGTTTGAGAGGGAGGCGGGAGGTTTTCTTTTCTTTTGTTGGCTTTTATTATCAACTCTTCCAAGAAGATAACAATGCGTTTTAGAACGCTGTCGTGACGCCACGTGAACCTCCCTTGTGTTAAAGAGACAGGACAGCCTGTTAAGACATGCCTGAGGGTAGGATTCACTTTGCCACACAAAACACAATTTTGGTCCACATTGGTGATGTTCCACCTCTTTAAATTATCTTGTGAGGGGAGGGTGTTTGTAACCGCTTTCAGTTGAAATGAGATATAGGCAGGATTTCCCTCCCTAAGTACCTTATTCCAGGTGAAATCGTTTATCATACATTTAGACCACTCCTTCCACTGACCTTGGACTTGTAAATTATTCAAAGAGTTCAGTAGTTCATCTGTGGCTTCCACTTCAAAACGCTTAAGGAGATCGGGGCGAGTAGTACGTAGATCGCGCAATCGGTGACCAAGACCAGCTGATTGCTTCGCAAGAGAACGGTAAGAAAAAAACTTAATAAGGCGCTCCCACTCAGCAGAAGCTGAAAACTTTTTCGACCAATTGGACGATTTCTCCATAATAACATTGTAGACACCGTGCATGTCAGAGTCCTGTGAGGATCTGAGGATGTCTAGTTTAATTGATTGCGCTTGTTTATATAGCGTCTCAACTCTTTTGTGTCTGAGACCAACAGTGTTCTTTGAACCGGTAAAAAGGATGACTGTGTTCGCAGAGCGGACAAATCCCCACCATTTCTTCAAAAAAGGTTTAATAATTTTGTCCAATCCATGGTGTCCAACTAGATTAAAGGACAAGTCTGGGATAATCCCTGCCAGAGGGGCGAGTATTCTACCATGGTTGAAATACTCTGGCAACTGATCTTCAATTTTATGTTGTTTGTTAGCTGCTGGTGTATCTTGATTATGTGTTGATACTTGCATTTTTTTATTTGTAATCTTCTATTACAATCCTCTTTCTGTTCTGGTCTGTTACTTCATTTGTCTTGTATAACTTCAGTTATATCCATTTTACTTTTTATTGTTTCCCATCTACTATTTATTTTCTATTAGTTCTGGTCAGAAACTCCTGGGCAGCAAGAAGGAAAGTAGTTGAGTACTTCTGGGTGTTTGGCATCACCCCCCATAGTGAGCAAGTACAACAGGTAGCATTGGTAGTCTGTTGATCCTGAGTGATCCCAGCTACAGTTTTGTTTTTCTTTCTTTTTTTTAGAAGAAGATCAGGACATCCAAGCACTGCTGGATAGTTGCTGAATGCAGGGCCTGCCTGTGGCATTATAATAACAGGCTAAGTCATTTGTAGTTCATAGTTTACCTTTGATTTTATAACTTCACATAGGTACTATGAACGATGAGAGATCCAGTGGGATCACTCAGGGTCTAGTAGAGACCACCAATGTTGTGCGTTGATAGGCAAGGTGACCAACCTTGACATTCTTTCTTTTCTCTCCTGTTGTGACAAACACAAAATACACACACAGCTTACAGTGTGTTCTTTGTGTATGTTTTCTTCAGGTGTGAGTAGTTTTTTTGTTCTTGCTCTTCAGGGAGGGCCTTAGCCAAAAGCTAACAGTCCAAATCTCACCTGTAAATTCAACTCAGTCCTTGTCAGTTTTGGCATCAAACTTGTAATGGTTTAATCATTACAGGTTATTTACTGAAATATTTGTTCTAAAAGTTGCTAAGTATTTCTCACTTAGAAATTTTTTATTTTTTTATTTTCAGCTTAATTAGCTACAAATTGTTACTACTAAGTGTTTCTCACTTAGATTTTTTTTTTTTGCTTTTCAGCTCCTTAAAAGCTGCTAAGTGTTTCTGCTAAGTGTTTCTCACTTAGAATTTTATTTTTATGTTCGTTTTCTATCCCTTCTCCTATCCCTTTTGTTCAAAATAAGCGGGAGGAAATTCTCTCATTCATGTTAAGATGCACTCTGAACTTTGATTTTTTGATCTGAGTGTGAGGGAATGACCTGTTAGTGCATTGGGCATAGGCTGGGCTGCAGTTTAGATGTCTTAGGTGTTAATAGGGGGTTCCTCTTAGCATTTTTCTTTGTTCCCACCTTATGATTTTCTTGAAGAAAAAAAATAGAAGTCATAATGGTGCTTCCCTCTGGAAGGGTTGTAAGCCATGGTGTCCAACTAGATTAAAGGACAAGTCTGGGATAATCCCTGCCAGAGGGGCGAGTATTCTACCATGGTTGAAATACTCTGGCAACTGATCTTCAATTTTATGTTGTTTGTTAGCTGCTGGTGTATCTTGATTATGTGTTGATACTTGCATTTTTTTATTTGTAATCTTCTATTACAATCCTCTTTCTGTTCTGGTCTGTTACTTCATTTGTCTTGTATAACTTCAGTTATATCCATTTTACTTTTTATTGTTTCCCATCTACTATTTATTTTCTATTAGTTCTGGTCAGAAACTCCTGGGCAGCAAGAAGGAAAGTAGTTGAGTACTTCTGGGTGTTTGGCATCACCCCCCATAGTGAGCAAGTACAACAGGTAGCATTGGTAGTCTGTTGATCCTGAGTGATCCCAGCTACAGTTTTGTTTTTCTTTCTTTTTTTTAGAAGAAGATCAGGACATCCAAGCACTGCTGGATAGTTGCTGAATGCAGGGCCTGCCTGTGGCATTATAATAACAGGCTAAGTCATTTGTAGTTCATAGTTTACCTTTGATTTTATAACTTCACATAGGTACTATGAACGATGAGAGATCCAGTGGGATCACTCAGGGTCTAGTAGAGACCACCAATGTTGTGCGTTGATAGGCAAGGTGACCAACCTTGACATTCTTTCTTTTCTCTCCTGTTGTGACAAACACAAAATACACACACAGCTTACAGTGTGTTCTTTGTGTATGTTTTCTTCAGGTGTGAGTAGTTTTTTTGTTCTTGCTCTTCAGGGAGGGCCTTAGCCAAAAGCTAACAGTCCAAATCTCACCTGTAAATTCAACTCAGTCCTTGTCAGTTTTGGCATCAAACTTGTAATGGTTTAATCATTACAGGTTATTTACTGAAATATTTGTTCTAAAAGTTGCTAAGTATTTCTCACTTAGAAATTTTTTATTTTTTTATTTTCAGCTTAATTAGCTACAAATTGTTACTACTAAGTGTTTCTCACTTAGATTTTTTTTTTTTGCTTTTCAGCTCCTTAAAAGCTGCTAAGTGTTTCTGCTAAGTGTTTCTCACTTAGAATTTTATTTTTATGTTCGTTTTCTATCCCTTCTCCTATCCCTTTTGTTCAAAATAAGCGGGAGGAAATTCTCTCATTCATGTTAAGATGCACTCTGAACTTTGATTTTTTGATCTGAGTGTGAGGGAATGACCTGTTAGTGCATTGGGCATAGGCTGGGCTGCAGTTTAGATGTCTTAGGTGTTAATAGGGGGTTCCTCTTAGCATTTTTCTTTGTTCCCACCTTATGATTTTCTTGAAGAAAAAAAATAGAAGTCATAATGGTGCTTCCCTCTGGAAGGGTTGTAAGCCATGGTGTCCAACTAGATTAAAGGACAAGTCTGGGATAATCCCTGCCAGAGGGGCGAGTATTCTACCATGGTTGAAATACTCTGGCAACTGATCTTCAATTTTATGTTGTTTGTTAGCTGCTGGTGTATCTTGATTATGTGTTGATACTTGCATTTTTTTATTTGTAATCTTCTATTACAATCCTCTTTCTGTTCTGGTCTGTTACTTCATTTGTCTTGTATAACTTCAGTTATATCCATTTTACTTTTTATTGTTTCCCATCTACTATTTATTTTCTATTAGTTCTGGTCAGAAACTCCTGGGCAGCAAGAAGGAAAGTAGTTGAGTACTTCTGGGTGTTTGGCATCACCCCCCATAGTGAGCAAGTACAACAGGTAGCATTGGTAGTCTGTTGATCCTGAGTGATCCCAGCTACAGTTTTGTTTTTCTTTCTTTTTTTTAGAAGAAGATCAGGACATCCAAGCACTGCTGGATAGTTGCTGAATGCAGGGCCTGCCTGTGGCATTATAATAACAGGCTAAGTCATTTGTAGTTCATAGTTTACCTTTGATTTTATAACTTCACATAGGTACTATGAACGATGAGAGATCCAGTGGGATCACTCAGGGTCTAGTAGAGACCACCAATGTTGTGCGTTGATAGGCAAGGTGACCAACCTTGACATTCTTTCTTTTCTCTCCTGTTGTGACAAACACAAAATACACACACAGCTTACAGTGTGTTCTTTGTGTATGTTTTCTTCAGGTGTGAGTAGTTTTTTTGTTCTTGCTCTTCAGGGAGGGCCTTAGCCAAAAGCTAACAGTCCAAATCTCACCTGTAAATTCAACTCAGTCCTTGTCAGTTTTGGCATCAAACTTGTAATGGTTTAATCATTACAGGTTATTTACTGAAATATTTGTTCTAAAAGTTGCTAAGTATTTCTCACTTAGAAATTTTTTATTTTTTTATTTTCAGCTTAATTAGCTACAAATTGTTACTACTAAGTGTTTCTCACTTAGATTTTTTTTTTTTGCTTTTCAGCTCCTTAAAAGCTGCTAAGTGTTTCTGCTAAGTGTTTCTCACTTAGAATTTTATTTTTATGTTCGTTTTCTATCCCTTCTCCTATCCCTTTTGTTCAAAATAAGCGGGAGGAAATTCTCTCATTCATGTTAAGATGCACTCTGAACTTTGATTTTTTGATCTGAGTGTGAGGGAATGACCTGTTAGTGCATTGGGCATAGGCTGGGCTGCAGTTTAGATGTCTTAGGTGTTAATAGGGGGTTCCTCTTAGCATTTTTCTTTGTTCCCACCTTATGATTTTCTTGAAGAAAAAAAATAGAAGTCATAATGGTGCTTCCCTCTGGAAGGGTTGTAAGCCATGGTGTCCAACTAGATTAAAGGACAAGTCTGGGATAATCCCTGCCAGAGGGGCGAGTATTCTACCATGGTTGAAATACTCTGGCAACTGATCTTCAATTTTATGTTGTTTGTTAGCTGCTGGTGTATCTTGATTATGTGTTGATACTTGCATTTTTTTATTTGTAATCTTCTATTACAATCCTCTTTCTGTTCTGGTCTGTTACTTCATTTGTCTTGTATAACTTCAGTTATATCCATTTTACTTTTTATTGTTTCCCATCTACTATTTATTTTCTATTAGTTCTGGTCAGAAACTCCTGGGCAGCAAGAAGGAAAGTAGTTGAGTACTTCTGGGTGTTTGGCATCACCCCCCATAGTGAGCAAGTACAACAGGTAGCATTGGTAGTCTGTTGATCCTGAGTGATCCCAGCTACAGTTTTGTTTTTCTTTCTTTTTTTTAGAAGAAGATCAGGACATCCAAGCACTGCTGGATAGTTGCTGAATGCAGGGCCTGCCTGTGGCATTATAATAACAGGCTAAGTCATTTGTAGTTCATAGTTTACCTTTGATTTTATAACTTCACATAGGTACTATGAACGATGAGAGATCCAGTGGGATCACTCAGGGTCTAGTAGAGACCACCAATGTTGTGCGTTGATAGGCAAGGTGACCAACCTTGACATTCTTTCTTTTCTCTCCTGTTGTGACAAACACAAAATACACACACAGCTTACAGTGTGTTCTTTGTGTATGTTTTCTTCAGGTGTGAGTAGTTTTTTTGTTCTTGCTCTTCAGGGAGGGCCTTAGCCAAAAGCTAACAGTCCAAATCTCACCTGTAAATTCAACTCAGTCCTTGTCAGTTTTGGCATCAAACTTGTAATGGTTTAATCATTACAGGTTATTTACTGAAATATTTGTTCTAAAAGTTGCTAAGTATTTCTCACTTAGAAATTTTTTATTTTTTTATTTTCAGCTTAATTAGCTACAAATTGTTACTACTAAGTGTTTCTCACTTAGATTTTTTTTTTTTGCTTTTCAGCTCCTTAAAAGCTGCTAAGTGTTTCTGCTAAGTGTTTCTCACTTAGAATTTTATTTTTATGTTCGTTTTCTATCCCTTCTCCTATCCCTTTTGTTCAAAATAAGCGGGAGGAAATTCTCTCATTCATGTTAAGATGCACTCTGAACTTTGATTTTTTGATCTGAGTGTGAGGGAATGACCTGTTAGTGCATTGGGCATAGGCTGGGCTGCAGTTTAGATGTCTTAGGTGTTAATAGGGGGTTCCTCTTAGCATTTTTCTTTGTTCCCACCTTATGATTTTCTTGAAGAAAAAAAATAGAAGTCATAATGGTGCTTCCCTCTGGAAGGGTTGTAAGCCATGGTGTCCAACTAGATTAAAGGACAAGTCTGGGATAATCCCTGCCAGAGGGGCGAGTATTCTACCATGGTTGAAATACTCTGGCAACTGATCTTCAATTTTATGTTGTTTGTTAGCTGCTGGTGTATCTTGATTATGTGTTGATACTTGCATTTTTTTATTTGTAATCTTCTATTACAATCCTCTTTCTGTTCTGGTCTGTTACTTCATTTGTCTTGTATAACTTCAGTTATATCCATTTTACTTTTTATTGTTTCCCATCTACTATTTATTTTCTATTAGTTCTGGTCAGAAACTCCTGGGCAGCAAGAAGGAAAGTAGTTGAGTACTTCTGGGTGTTTGGCATCACCCCCCATAGTGAGCAAGTACAACAGGTAGCATTGGTAGTCTGTTGATCCTGAGTGATCCCAGCTACAGTTTTGTTTTTCTTTCTTTTTTTTAGAAGAAGATCAGGACATCCAAGCACTGCTGGATAGTTGCTGAATGCAGGGCCTGCCTGTGGCATTATAATAACAGGCTAAGTCATTTGTAGTTCATAGTTTACCTTTGATTTTATAACTTCACATAGGTACTATGAACGATGAGAGATCCAGTGGGATCACTCAGGGTCTAGTAGAGACCACCAATGTTGTGCGTTGATAGGCAAGGTGACCAACCTTGACATTCTTTCTTTTCTCTCCTGTTGTGACAAACACAAAATACACACACAGCTTACAGTGTGTTCTTTGTGTATGTTTTCTTCAGGTGTGAGTAGTTTTTTTGTTCTTGCTCTTCAGGGAGGGCCTTAGCCAAAAGCTAACAGTCCAAATCTCACCTGTAAATTCAACTCAGTCCTTGTCAGTTTTGGCATCAAACTTGTAATGGTTTAATCATTACAGGTTATTTACTGAAATATTTGTTCTAAAAGTTGCTAAGTATTTCTCACTTAGAAATTTTTTATTTTTTTATTTTCAGCTTAATTAGCTACAAATTGTTACTACTAAGTGTTTCTCACTTAGATTTTTTTTTTTTGCTTTTCAGCTCCTTAAAAGCTGCTAAGTGTTTCTGCTAAGTGTTTCTCACTTAGAATTTTATTTTTATGTTCGTTTTCTATCCCTTCTCCTATCCCTTTTGTTCAAAATAAGCGGGAGGAAATTCTCTCATTCATGTTAAGATGCACTCTGAACTTTGATTTTTTGATCTGAGTGTGAGGGAATGACCTGTTAGTGCATTGGGCATAGGCTGGGCTGCAGTTTAGATGTCTTAGGTGTTAATAGGGGGTTCCTCTTAGCATTTTTCTTTGTTCCCACCTTATGATTTTCTTGAAGAAAAAAAATAGAAGTCATAATGGTGCTTCCCTCTGGAAGGGTTGTAAGCCATGGTGTCCAACTAGATTAAAGGACAAGTCTGGGATAATCCCTGCCAGAGGGGCGAGTATTCTACCATGGTTGAAATACTCTGGCAACTGATCTTCAATTTTATGTTGTTTGTTAGCTGCTGGTGTATCTTGATTATGTGTTGATACTTGCATTTTTTTATTTGTAATCTTCTATTACAATCCTCTTTCTGTTCTGGTCTGTTACTTCATTTGTCTTGTATAACTTCAGTTATATCCATTTTACTTTTTATTGTTTCCCATCTACTATTTATTTTCTATTAGTTCTGGTCAGAAACTCCTGGGCAGCAAGAAGGAAAGTAGTTGAGTACTTCTGGGTGTTTGGCATCACCCCCCATAGTGAGCAAGTACAACAGGTAGCATTGGTAGTCTGTTGATCCTGAGTGATCCCAGCTACAGTTTTGTTTTTCTTTCTTTTTTTTAGAAGAAGATCAGGACATCCAAGCACTGCTGGATAGTTGCTGAATGCAGGGCCTGCCTGTGGCATTATAATAACAGGCTAAGTCATTTGTAGTTCATAGTTTACCTTTGATTTTATAACTTCACATAGGTACTATGAACGATGAGAGATCCAGTGGGATCACTCAGGGTCTAGTAGAGACCACCAATGTTGTGCGTTGATAGGCAAGGTGACCAACCTTGACATTCTTTCTTTTCTCTCCTGTTGTGACAAACACAAAATACACACACAGCTTACAGTGTGTTCTTTGTGTATGTTTTCTTCAGGTGTGAGTAGTTTTTTTGTTCTTGCTCTTCAGGGAGGGCCTTAGCCAAAAGCTAACAGTCCAAATCTCACCTGTAAATTCAACTCACTTTTGGCAAAAGGGAGAGATAAGTCATGGATCATTAAACTCCATGTTAACCTTGACAATAACAAGTGTTGGACAGACCAAGCCTTCTGAGACCCATATAGTGGCATGGCGTCGACTTTTTTTAAAAAATTCCTGGTAAAAGTGGTCAGGCGCTCTCGCAGTTTCTGTTCTTTGGCGTTCGGCTCAAACCAACGCCCGAGGTATTTGAACTCTCCAGCTTCCTGGAGATTCGTAATCGGAACATTGTTAATCTTCAGGTCCGGGTTAGCTGGTTTCCCTTGTACAAAGCTGTGGGCAATGCATTTCTGGGGTTTCGCTTTCATACCACGAGACCAGGAAAGTGCTAAAGGTGAACCGATGTGACGTGTCCAGATGTTCAGCTAGAAGATTTCTTAGATTCTTGATCAACTGGCTGGCTTTCACAAAAATCCTCTGTGGCAGGGAAATATTCTTGTGGGGAAAAACCCGCAAGTTTGAAAAAAAATCTCCAAATCCGCGAGAATATTTCCGCGGGAATATTTCCCCGCAAGAATATTTCCCCGCGAGAATATTTCCCTTTACAGTAAACAAAGTGATGTGAAAGTAAGGAAAAAGAGAATTACAAGGGGGTGGAGTCACCGTGAACGTCATCAGCAGAACATCTCCTTCGATTGTAACGATATCTTGATGGAGGGGTTCGTTTTTTCAGAGTTGAACGCTCAGACTTTCTCGGCGGAGTTTCATTTTCCTCATGTTCTTCTGTGTCTGGCGGACTCAAACCTTCTGCCCATGAAGCTAATTGGAACTTCAGGGCCGCAATTTGAGACCGTGCCAAGGCGAGTTGAGCATTTAAATCGCTCGCCAGTCCCGTTAACATCATGGATTGCTCAAGCTGCTCTGCGTGAGTTGTACACCGTTGGTGATTCAGCTCCGAGAGGCGAAGTTGGGCATCCAGAAGTTGTTCTGAGAGCTCTGCCGCTTTCTCGTTTGTTTCGAGAGAGTCATCTACTGCTCGACAGTAATTCTCGAGTAAGTCAATCCTACCCTCGGACCATTGTCTCGCAATAGGTGTATTCTCTTTAACGGAGATAACGTGACTCTCTTGTCGTAAAATCTTGGTCGGCGTGCGGTCGAGAGCTTCACTCTGCGGCATTGTCGGAGGAATTGAGGCTAGAGGACAAAGAGGGGTGATATAATTAAGGGTAGGGATAAGGGGTTTAATAAGAGGAGTAAAAAGACTACTCGTAGTTGTAAAGAGCGAGAGGTAGTTCTTTGCTATCTTCATCATAGCAACAGATTCATACAAAACGGGGGTTCGGGGGGAAACTTGTTGACTAAAGTGGGTCATGCGGGGACGCGCGGCACGCAAACTCTCGACCTCCTGTTGAGTATAGAAAAGTCTTATTTTACTTTCTCTTTCCTCATTACATTTGGTCTCCAATTCGTTCGACAGAAGAACAAACCTTTGATGGTAATTAAAGAGCGCCATTTCCGATAGGTCTGCTCTCTGAGTCAGATTTGCGAGCTCACGTTTCCTGTAATCTTCCACTAAGTCATATTGTCGAACTAGTGCAGAAAGAGAAGTCTTCGATTCATCGCGTTCTGCTGTTAACCGTTGAATTACTCCTTCCAGAAGTTCATATTCTTTTCTATCTTTTTCAATAATTAAAACAGGGGGCGCAGGAGGAAGTGAGGATGGATCCTGGTTGGTAGCTTTGATCTCAACAGGTAATCCATTTAGTAACTGCTCCCCATAGTGAGCAAGTACAACAGGTAGCATTGGTAGTCTGTTGATCCTGAGTGATCCCAGCTACAGTTTTGTTTTTCTTTCTTTTTTTTAGAAGAAGATCAGGACATCCAAGCACTGCTGGATAGTTGCTGAATGCAGGGCCTGCCTGTGGCATTATAATAACAGGCTAAGTCATTTGTAGTTCATAGTTTACCTTTGATTTTATAACTTCACACAGGGTACTATGAACGATGAGAGATCCAGTGGGATCACTCAGGGTCTAGTAGAGACCACCAATGTTGTGCGTTGATAGGCAAGGTGACCAACCTTGACATTCTTTCTTTTCTCTCCTGTTGTGACAAACACAAAATACACACACAGCTTACAGTGTGTTCTTTGTGTATGTTTTCTTCAGGTGTGAGTAGTTTTTTTGTTCTTGCTCTTCAGGGAGGGCCTTAGCCAAAAGCTAACAGTCCAAATCTCACCTGGAAATTCAACTCAGTCCTTGTCAGTTTTGGCATCAAACTTGTAATGGTTTAATCATTACAGGTTATTTACTGAAATATTTGTTCTAAAAGTTGCTAAGTATTTCTCACTTAGAAATTTTTTATTTTTTTATTTTCAGCTTAATTAGCTACAAATTGTTTCTACTAAGTGTTTCTCACTTAGATTTTTTTTTTGCTTTTCAGCCCCTTAAAAGCTGCTAAGTGTTTCTGCTAAGTGTTTCTCACTTAGAATTTTATTGTTATGTTCGTTTTCTATCCCTTCTCCTATCCCTTTTGTTCAAAATAAGCGGGAGGAAATTCTCTCATTCACGCTAAGATGCACTCTGAACTTTGATTTTTTGATCTGAGTGTGAGGGAATGACCTGTTAGTGCATTGGGCATAGGCTGGGCTGCAGTTTAGATGTCTTAGGTGTTAATAGGGGGTTCCTCTTAGCATTTTTCTTTGTTCCCACCTTATGATTTTTCTTGAAGAAAAAAAATAGAAGTCATAATGGTGCTTCCCTCTGGAAGGGTTGTAAGCCATGGTGTCCAACTAGATTAAAGGACAAGTCTGGGATAATCCCTGCCAGAGGGGCGAGTATTCTACCATGGTTGAAATACTCTGGCAACTGATCTTCAATTTTATGTTGTTTGTTAGCTGCTGGTGTAATTAAATCATGTGTTGATACTTGCATTTGTTTATTTGTTATCTTTTACTACAATAACGCTTGCTTATCTTTTCTTTTTATTCCCTATCTGTTCTGATCTGTTACTTCATTTGTCTTGTTTAACTTCAGTTATATGCATTTTACTTTTTATTGTTTCCCATCTACTTTTTATTTTCTATTAGTTCTGGTCAGAAACTCCTGGGCAGCAAGAAGGAAAGTAGTTAAGTACTTCTGGGTGTTTGGCATCACCCCCCATAGTGAGCAAGTACAACAGGTAGCATTGGTAGTCTGTTGATCCTGAGTGATCCCAGCTACAGTTTTGTTTTTCTTTCTTTTTTTTAGAAGAAGATCAGGACATCCAAGCACTGCTGGATAGTTGCTGAATGCAGGGCCTGCCTGTGGCATTATAATAACAGGCTAAGTCATTTGTAGTTCATAGTTTACCTTTGATTTTATAACTTCACACAGGGTACTATGAACGATGAGAGATCCAGTGGGATCACTCAGGGTCTAGTAGAGACCACCAATGTTGTGCGTTGATAGGCAAGGTGACCAACCTTGACACTCTTTCTTTTCTCTCCTGTTGTGACAAACACAAAATACACACACAGCTTACAGTGTGTTCTTTGTGTATGTTTTCTTCAGGTGTGAGTAGTTTTTTTGTTCTTGCTCTTCAGGGAGGGCCTTAGCCAAAAGCTAACAGTCCAAATCTCACCTGGAAATTCAACTCAGTCCTTGTCAGTTTTGGCATCAAACTTGTAATGGTTTAATCATTACAGGTTATTTACTGAAATATTTGTTCTAAAAGTTGCTAAGTATTTCTCACTTAGAAATTTTTTATTTTTTTATTTTCAGCTTAATTAGCTACAAATTGTTTCTACTAAGTGTTTCTCACTTAGATTTTTTTTTTGCTTTTCAGCCCCTTAAAAGCTGCTAAGTGTTTCTGCTAAGTGTTTCTCACTTAGAATTTTATTGTTATGTTCGTTTTCTATCCCTTCTCCTATCCCTTTTGTTCAAAATAAGCGGGAGGAAATTCTCTCATTCACGCTAAGATGCACTCTGAACTTTGATTTTTTGATCTGAGTGTGAGGGAATGACCTGTTAGTGCATTGGGCATAGGCTGGGCTGCAGTTTAGATGTCTTAGGTGTTAATAGGGGGTTCCTCTTAGCATTTTTCTTTGTTCCCACCTTATGATTTTTCTTGAAGAAAAAAAATAGAAGTCATAATGGTGCTTCCCTCTGGAAGGGTTGTAAGCCATGGTGTCCAACTAGATTAAAGGACAAGTCTGGGATAATCCCTGCCAGAGGGGCGAGTATTCTACCATGGTTGAAATACTCTGGCAACTGATCTTCAATTTTATGTTGTTTGTTAGCTGCTGGTGTAATTAAATCATGTGTTGATACTTGCATTTGTTTATTTGTTATCTTTTACTACAATAACGCTTGCTTATCTTTTCTTTTTATTCCCTATCTGTTCTGATCTGTTACTTCATTTGTCTTGTTTAACTTCAGTTATATGCATTTTACTTTTTATTGTTTCCCATCTACTTTTTATTTTCTATTAGTTCTGGTCAGAAACTCCTGGGCAGCAAGAAGGAAAGTAGTTAAGTACTTCTGGGTGTTTGGCATCACCCCCCATAGTGAGCAAGTACAACAGGTAGCATTGGTAGTCTGTTGATCCTGAGTGATCCCAGCTACAGTTTTGTTTTTCTTTCTTTTTTTTAGAAGAAGATCAGGACATCCAAGCACTGCTGGATAGTTGCTGAATGCAGGGCCTGCCTGTGGCATTATAATAACAGGCTAAGTCATTTGTAGTTCATAGTTTACCTTTGATTTTATAACTTCACACAGGGTACTATGAACGATGAGAGATCCAGTGGGATCACTCAGGGTCTAGTAGAGACCACCAATGTTGTGCGTTGATAGGCAAGGTGACCAACCTTGACACTCTTTCTTTTCTCTCCTGTTGTGACAAACACAAAATACACACACAGCTTACAGTGTGTTCTTTGTGTATGTTTTCTTCAGGTGTGAGTAGTTTTTTTGTTCTTGCTCTTCAGGGAGGGCCTTAGCCAAAAGCTAACAGTCCAAATCTCACCTGGAAATTCAACTCAGTCCTTGTCAGTTTTGGCATCAAACTTGTAATGGTTTAATCATTACAGGTTATTTACTGAAATATTTGTTCTAAAAGTTGCTAAGTATTTCTCACTTAGAAATTTTTTATTTTTTTATTTTCAGCTTAATTAGCTACAAATTGTTTCTACTAAGTGTTTCTCACTTAGATTTTTTTTTTGCTTTTCAGCCCCTTAAAAGCTGCTAAGTGTTTCTGCTAAGTGTTTCTCACTTAGAATTTTATTGTTATGTTCGTTTTCTATCCCTTCTCCTATCCCTTTTGTTCAAAATAAGCGGGAGGAAATTCTCTCATTCACGCTAAGATGCACTCTGAACTTTGATTTTTTGATCTGAGTGTGAGGGAATGACCTGTTAGTGCATTGGGCATAGGCTGGGCTGCAGTTTAGATGTCTTAGGTGTTAATAGGGGGTTCCTCTTAGCATTTTTCTTTGTTCCCACCTTATGATTTTTCTTGAAGAAAAAAAATAGAAGTCATAATGGTGCTTCCCTCTGGAAGGGTTGTAAGCCATGGTGTCCAACTAGATTAAAGGACAAGTCTGGGATAATCCCTGCCAGAGGGGCGAGTATTCTACCATGGTTGAAATACTCTGGCAACTGATCTTCAATTTTATGTTGTTTGTTAGCTGCTGGTGTAATTAAATCATGTGTTGATACTTGCATTTGTTTATTTGTTATCTTTTACTACAATAACGCTTGCTTATCTTTTCTTTTTATTCCCTATCTGTTCTGATCTGTTACTTCATTTGTCTTGTTTAACTTCAGTTATATGCATTTTACTTTTTATTGTTTCCCATCTACTTTTTATTTTCTATTAGTTCTGGTCAGAAACTCCTGGGCAGCAAGAAGGAAAGTAGTTAAGTACTTCTGGGTGTTTGGCATCACCCCCCATAGTGAGCAAGTACAACAGGTAGCATTGGTAGTCTGTTGATCCTGAGTGATCCCAGCTACAGTTTTGTTTTTCTTTCTTTTTTTTAGAAGAAGATCAGGACATCCAAGCACTGCTGGATAGTTGCTGAATGCAGGGCCTGCCTGTGGCATTATAATAACAGGCTAAGTCATTTGTAGTTCATAGTTTACCTTTGATTTTATAACTTCACACAGGGTACTATGAACGATGAGAGATCCAGTGGGATCACTCAGGGTCTAGTAGAGACCACCAATGTTGTGCGTTGATAGGCAAGGTGACCAACCTTGACATTCTTTCTTTTCTCTCCTGTTGTGACAAACACAAAATACACACACAGCTTACAGTGTGTTCTTTGTGTATGTTTTCTTCAGGTGTGAGTAGTTTTTTTGTTCTTGCTCTTCAGGGAGGGCCTTAGCCAAAAGCTAACAGTCCAAATCTCACCTGGAAATTCAACTCAGTCCTTGTCAGTTTTGGCATCAAACTTGTAATGGTTTAATCATTACAGGTTATTTACTGAAATATTTGTTCTAAAAGTTGCTAAGTATTTCTCACTTAGAAATTTTTTATTTTTTTATTTTCAGCTTAATTAGCTACAAATTGTTTCTACTAAGTGTTTCTCACTTAGATTTTTTTTTTGCTTTTCAGCCCCTTAAAAGCTGCTAAGTGTTTCTGCTAAGTGTTTCTCACTTAGAATTTTATTGTTATGTTCGTTTTCTATCCCTTCTCCTATCCCTTTTGTTCAAAATAAGCGGGAGGAAATTCTCTCATTCACGCTAAGATGCACTCTGAACTTTGATTTTTTGATCTGAGTGTGAGGGAATGACCTGTTAGTGCATTGGGCATAGGCTGGGCTGCAGTTTAGATGTCTTAGGTGTTAATAGGGGGTTCCTCTTAGCATTTTTCTTTGTTCCCACCTTATGATTTTTCTTGAAGAAAAAAAATAGAAGTCATAATGGTGCTTCCCTCTGGAAGGGTTGTAAGCCATGGTGTCCAACTAGATTAAAGGACAAGTCTGGGATAATCCCTGCCAGAGGGGCGAGTATTCTACCATGGTTGAAATACTCTGGCAACTGATCTTCAATTTTATGTTGTTTGTTAGCTGCTGGTGTAATTAAATCATGTGTTGATACTTGCATTTGTTTATTTGTTATCTTTTACTACAATAACGCTTGCTTATCTTTTCTTTTTATTCCCTATCTGTTCTGATCTGTTACTTCATTTGTCTTGTTTAACTTCAGTTATATGCATTTTACTTTTTATTGTTTCCCATCTACTTTTTATTTTCTATTAGTTCTGGTCAGAAACTCCTGGGCAGCAAGAAGGAAAGTAGTTAAGTACTTCTGGGTGTTTGGCATCACCCCCCATAGTGAGCAAGTACAACAGGTAGCATTGGTAGTCTGTTGATCCTGAGTGATCCCAGCTACAGTTTTGTTTTTCTTTCTTTTTTTTAGAAGAAGATCAGGACATCCAAGCACTGCTGGATAGTTGCTGAATGCAGGGCCTGCCTGTGGCATTATAATAACAGGCTAAGTCATTTGTAGTTCATAGTTTACCTTTGATTTTATAACTTCACACAGGGTACTATGAACGATGAGAGATCCAGTGGGATCACTCAGGGTCTAGTAGAGACCACCAATGTTGTGCGTTGATAGGCAAGGTGACCAACCTTGACACTCTTTCTTTTCTCTCCTGTTGTGACAAACACAAAATACACACACAGCTTACAGTGTGTTCTTTGTGTATGTTTTCTTCAGGTGTGAGTAGTTTTTTTGTTCTTGCTCTTCAGGGAGGGCCTTAGCCAAAAGCTAACAGTCCAAATCTCACCTGGAAATTCAACTCAGTCCTTGTCAGTTTTGGCATCAAACTTGTAATGGTTTAATCATTACAGGTTATTTACTGAAATATTTGTTCTAAAAGTTGCTAAGTATTTCTCACTTAGAAATTTTTTATTTTTTTATTTTCAGCTTAATTAGCTACAAATTGTTTCTACTAAGTGTTTCTCACTTAGATTTTTTTTTTGCTTTTCAGCCCCTTAAAAGCTGCTAAGTGTTTCTGCTAAGTGTTTCTCACTTAGAATTTTATTGTTATGTTCGTTTTCTATCCCTTCTCCTATCCCTTTTGTTCAAAATAAGCGGGAGGAAATTCTCTCATTCACGCTAAGATGCACTCTGAACTTTGATTTTTTGATCTGAGTGTGAGGGAATGACCTGTTAGTGCATTGGGCATAGGCTGGGCTGCAGTTTAGATGTCTTAGGTGTTAATAGGGGGTTCCTCTTAGCATTTTTCTTTGTTCCCACCTTATGATTTTTCTTGAAGAAAAAAAATAGAAGTCATAATGGTGCTTCCCTCTGGAAGGGTTGTAAGCCATGGTGTCCAACTAGATTAAAGGACAAGTCTGGGATAATCCCTGCCAGAGGGGCGAGTATTCTACCATGGTTGAAATACTCTGGCAACTGATCTTCAATTTTATGTTGTTTGTTAGCTGCTGGTGTAATTAAATCATGTGTTGATACTTGCATTTGTTTATTTGTTATCTTTTACTACAATAACGCTTGCTTATCTTTTCTTTTTATTCCCTATCTGTTCTGATCTGTTACTTCATTTGTCTTGTTTAACTTCAGTTATATGCATTTTACTTTTTATTGTTTCCCATCTACTTTTTATTTTCTATTAGTTCTGGTCAGAAACTCCTGGGCAGCAAGAAGGAAAGTAGTTAAGTACTTCTGGGTGTTTGGCATCACCCCCCATAGTGAGCAAGTACAACAGGTAGCATTGGTAGTCTGTTGATCCTGAGTGATCCCAGCTACAGTTTTGTTTTTCTTTCTTTTTTTTAGAAGAAGATCAGGACATCCAAGCACTGCTGGATAGTTGCTGAATGCAGGGCCTGCCTGTGGCATTATAATAACAGGCTAAGTCATTTGTAGTTCATAGTTTACCTTTGATTTTATAACTTCACACAGGGTACTATGAACGATGAGAGATCCAGTGGGATCACTCAGGGTCTAGTAGAGACCACCAATGTTGTGCGTTGATAGGCAAGGTGACCAACCTTGACATTCTTTCTTTTCTCTCCTGTTGTGACAAACACAAAATACACACACAGCTTACAGTGTGTTCTTTGTGTATGTTTTCTTCAGGTGTGAGTAGTTTTTTTGTTCTTGCTCTTCAGGGAGGGCCTTAGCCAAAAGCTAACAGTCCAAATCTCACCTGGAAATTCAACTCAGTCCTTGTCAGTTTTGGCATCAAACTTGTAATGGTTTAATCATTACAGGTTATTTACTGAAATATTTGTTCTAAAAGTTGCTAAGTATTTCTCACTTAGAAATTTTTTATTTTTTTATTTTCAGCTTAATTAGCTACAAATTGTTTCTACTAAGTGTTTCTCACTTAGATTTTTTTTTTGCTTTTCAGCCCCTTAAAAGCTGCTAAGTGTTTCTGCTAAGTGTTTCTCACTTAGAATTTTATTGTTATGTTCGTTTTCTATCCCTTCTCCTATCCCTTTTGTTCAAAATAAGCGGGAGGAAATTCTCTCATTCACGCTAAGATGCACTCTGAACTTTGATTTTTTGATCTGAGTGTGAGGGAATGACCTGTTAGTGCATTGGGCATAGGCTGGGCTGCAGTTTAGATGTCTTAGGTGTTAATAGGGGGTTCCTCTTAGCATTTTTCTTTGTTCCCACCTTATGATTTTTCTTGAAGAAAAAAAATAGAAGTCATAATGGTGCTTCCCTCTGGAAGGGTTGTAAGCCATGGTGTCCAACTAGATTAAAGGACAAGTCTGGGATAATCCCTGCCAGAGGGGCGAGTATTCTACCATGGTTGAAATACTCTGGCAACTGATCTTCAATTTTATGTTGTTTGTTAGCTGCTGGTGTAATTAAATCATGTGTTGATACTTGCATTTGTTTATTTGTTATCTTTTACTACAATAACGCTTGCTTATCTTTTCTTTTTATTCCCTATCTGTTCTGATCTGTTACTTCATTTGTCTTGTTTAACTTCAGTTATATGCATTTTACTTTTTATTGTTTCCCATCTACTTTTTATTTTCTATTAGTTCTGGTCAGAAACTCCTGGGCAGCAAGAAGGAAAGTAGTTAAGTACTTCTGGGTGTTTGGCATCACCCCCCATAGTGAGCAAGTACAACAGGTAGCATTGGTAGTCTGTTGATCCTGAGTGATCCCAGCTACAGTTTTGTTTTTCTTTCTTTTTTTTAGAAGAAGATCAGGACATCCAAGCACTGCTGGATAGTTGCTGAATGCAGGGCCTGCCTGTGGCATTATAATAACAGGCTAAGTCATTTGTAGTTCATAGTTTACCTTTGATTTTATAACTTCACACAGGGTACTATGAACGATGAGAGATCCAGTGGGATCACTCAGGGTCTAGTAGAGACCACCAATGTTGTGCGTTGATAGGCAAGGTGACCAACCTTGACACTCTTTCTTTTCTCTCCTGTTGTGACAAACACAAAATACACACACAGCTTACAGTGTGTTCTTTGTGTATGTTTTCTTCAGGTGTGAGTAGTTTTTTTGTTCTTGCTCTTCAGGGAGGGCCTTAGCCAAAAGCTAACAGTCCAAATCTCACCTGGAAATTCAACTCAGTCCTTGTCAGTTTTGGCATCAAACTTGTAATGGTTTAATCATTACAGGTTATTTACTGAAATATTTGTTCTAAAAGTTGCTAAGTATTTCTCACTTAGAAATTTTTTATTTTTTTATTTTCAGCTTAATTAGCTACAAATTGTTTCTACTAAGTGTTTCTCACTTAGATTTTTTTTTTGCTTTTCAGCCCCTTAAAAGCTGCTAAGTGTTTCTGCTAAGTGTTTCTCACTTAGAATTTTATTGTTATGTTCGTTTTCTATCCCTTCTCCTATCCCTTTTGTTCAAAATAAGCGGGAGGAAATTCTCTCATTCACGCTAAGATGCACTCTGAACTTTGATTTTTTGATCTGAGTGTGAGGGAATGACCTGTTAGTGCATTGGGCATAGGCTGGGCTGCAGTTTAGATGTCTTAGGTGTTAATAGGGGGTTCCTCTTAGCATTTTTCTTTGTTCCCACCTTATGATTTTTCTTGAAGAAAAAAAATAGAAGTCATAATGGTGCTTCCCTCTGGAAGGGTTGTAAGCCATGGTGTCCAACTAGATTAAAGGACAAGTCTGGGATAATCCCTGCCAGAGGGGCGAGTATTCTACCATGGTTGAAATACTCTGGCAACTGATCTTCAATTTTATGTTGTTTGTTAGCTGCTGGTGTAATTAAATCATGTGTTGATACTTGCATTTGTTTATTTGTTATCTTTTACTACAATAACGCTTGCTTATCTTTTCTTTTTATTCCCTATCTGTTCTGATCTGTTACTTCATTTGTCTTGTTTAACTTCAGTTATATGCATTTTACTTTTTATTGTTTCCCATCTACTTTTTATTTTCTATTAGTTCTGGTCAGAAACTCCTGGGCAGCAAGAAGGAAAGTAGTTAAGTACTTCTGGGTGTTTGGCATCACCCCCCATAGTGAGCAAGTACAACAGGTAGCATTGGTAGTCTGTTGATCCTGAGTGATCCCAGCTACAGTTTTGTTTTTCTTTCTTTTTTTTAGAAGAAGATCAGGACATCCAAGCACTGCTGGATAGTTGCTGAATGCAGGGCCTGCCTGTGGCATTATAATAACAGGCTAAGTCATTTGTAGTTCATAGTTTACCTTTGATTTTATAACTTCACACAGGGTACTATGAACGATGAGAGATCCAGTGGGATCACTCAGGGTCTAGTAGAGACCACCAATGTTGTGCGTTGATAGGCAAGGTGACCAACCTTGACACTCTTTCTTTTCTCTCCTGTTGTGACAAACACAAAATACACACACAGCTTACAGTGTGTTCTTTGTGTATGTTTTCTTCAGGTGTGAGTAGTTTTTTTGTTCTTGCTCTTCAGGGAGGGCCTTAGCCAAAAGCTAACAGTCCAAATCTCACCTGGAAATTCAACTCAGTCCTTGTCAGTTTTGGCATCAAACTTGTAATGGTTTAATCATTACAGGTTATTTACTGAAATATTTGTTCTAAAAGTTGCTAAGTATTTCTCACTTAGAAATTTTTTATTTTTTTATTTTCAGCTTAATTAGCTACAAATTGTTTCTACTAAGTGTTTCTCACTTAGATTTTTTTTTTGCTTTTCAGCCCCTTAAAAGCTGCTAAGTGTTTCTGCTAAGTGTTTCTCACTTAGAATTTTATTGTTATGTTCGTTTTCTATCCCTTCTCCTATCCCTTTTGTTCAAAATAAGCGGGAGGAAATTCTCTCATTCACGCTAAGATGCACTCTGAACTTTGATTTTTTGATCTGAGTGTGAGGGAATGACCTGTTAGTGCATTGGGCATAGGCTGGGCTGCAGTTTAGATGTCTTAGGTGTTAATAGGGGGTTCCTCTTAGCATTTTTCTTTGTTCCCACCTTATGATTTTTCTTGAAGAAAAAAAATAGAAGTCATAATGGTGCTTCCCTCTGGAAGGGTTGTAAGCCATGGTGTCCAACTAGATTAAAGGACAAGTCTGGGATAATCCCTGCCAGAGGGGCGAGTATTCTACCATGGTTGAAATACTCTGGCAACTGATCTTCAATTTTATGTTGTTTGTTAGCTGCTGGTGTAATTAAATCATGTGTTGATACTTGCATTTGTTTATTTGTTATCTTTTACTACAATAACGCTTGCTTATCTTTTCTTTTTATTCCCTATCTGTTCTGATCTGTTACTTCATTTGTCTTGTTTAACTTCAGTTATATGCATTTTACTTTTTATTGTTTCCCATCTACTTTTTATTTTCTATTAGTTCTGGTCAGAAACTCCTGGGCAGCAAGAAGGAAAGTAGTTAAGTACTTCTGGGTGTTTGGCATCACCCCCCATAGTGAGCAAGTACAACAGGTAGCATTGGTAGTCTGTTGATCCTGAGTGATCCCAGCTACAGTTTTGTTTTTCTTTCTTTTTTTTAGAAGAAGATCAGGACATCCAAGCACTGCTGGATAGTTGCTGAATGCAGGGCCTGCCTGTGGCATTATAATAACAGGCTAAGTCATTTGTAGTTCATAGTTTACCTTTGATTTTATAACTTCACACAGGGTACTATGAACGATGAGAGATCCAGTGGGATCACTCAGGGTCTAGTAGAGACCACCAATGTTGTGCGTTGATAGGCAAGGTGACCAACCTTGACACTCTTTCTTTTCTCTCCTGTTGTGACAAACACAAAATACACACACAGCTTACAGTGTGTTCTTTGTGTATGTTTTCTTCAGGTGTGAGTAGTTTTTTTGTTCTTGCTCTTCAGGGAGGGCCTTAGCCAAAAGCTAACAGTCCAAATCTCACCTGGAAATTCAACTCAGTCCTTGTCAGTTTTGGCATCAAACTTGTAATGGTTTAATCATTACAGGTTATTTACTGAAATATTTGTTCTAAAAGTTGCTAAGTATTTCTCACTTAGAAATTTTTTATTTTTTTATTTTCAGCTTAATTAGCTACAAATTGTTTCTACTAAGTGTTTCTCACTTAGATTTTTTTTTTGCTTTTCAGCCCCTTAAAAGCTGCTAAGTGTTTCTGCTAAGTGTTTCTCACTTAGAATTTTATTGTTATGTTCGTTTTCTATCCCTTCTCCTATCCCTTTTGTTCAAAATAAGCGGGAGGAAATTCTCTCATTCACGCTAAGATGCACTCTGAACTTTGATTTTTTGATCTGAGTGTGAGGGAATGACCTGTTAGTGCATTGGGCATAGGCTGGGCTGCAGTTTAGATGTCTTAGGTGTTAATAGGGGGTTCCTCTTAGCATTTTTCTTTGTTCCCACCTTATGATTTTTCTTGAAGAAAAAAAATAGAAGTCATAATGGTGCTTCCCTCTGGAAGGGTTGTAAGCCATGGTGTCCAACTAGATTAAAGGACAAGTCTGGGATAATCCCTGCCAGAGGGGCGAGTATTCTACCATGGTTGAAATACTCTGGCAACTGATCTTCAATTTTATGTTGTTTGTTAGCTGCTGGTGTAATTAAATCATGTGTTGATACTTGCATTTGTTTATTTGTTATCTTTTACTACAATAACGCTTGCTTATCTTTTCTTTTTATTCCCTATCTGTTCTGATCTGTTACTTCATTTGTCTTGTTTAACTTCAGTTATATGCATTTTACTTTTTATTGTTTCCCATCTACTTTTTATTTTCTATTAGTTCTGGTCAGAAACTCCTGGGCAGCAAGAAGGAAAGTAGTTAAGTACTTCTGGGTGTTTGGCATCACCCCCCATAGTGAGCAAGTACAACAGGTAGCATTGGTAGTCTGTTGATCCTGAGTGATCCCAGCTACAGTTTTGTTTTTCTTTCTTTTTTTTAGAAGAAGATCAGGACATCCAAGCACTGCTGGATAGTTGCTGAATGCAGGGCCTGCCTGTGGCATTATAATAACAGGCTAAGTCATTTGTAGTTCATAGTTTACCTTTGATTTTATAACTTCACACAGGGTACTATGAACGATGAGAGATCCAGTGGGATCACTCAGGGTCTAGTAGAGACCACCAATGTTGTGCGTTGATAGGCAAGGTGACCAACCTTGACATTCTTTCTTTTCTCTCCTGTTGTGACAAACACAAAATACACACACAGCTTACAGTGTGTTCTTTGTGTATGTTTTCTTCAGGTGTGAGTAGTTTTTTTGTTCTTGCTCTTCAGGGAGGGCCTTAGCCAAAAGCTAACAGTCCAAATCTCACCTGGAAATTCAACTCAGTCCTTGTCAGTTTTGGCATCAAACTTGTAATGGTTTAATCATTACAGGTTATTTACTGAAATATTTGTTCTAAAAGTTGCTAAGTATTTCTCACTTAGAAATTTTTTATTTTTTTATTTTCAGCTTAATTAGCTACAAATTGTTTCTACTAAGTGTTTCTCACTTAGATTTTTTTTTTGCTTTTCAGCCCCTTAAAAGCTGCTAAGTGTTTCTGCTAAGTGTTTCTCACTTAGAATTTTATTGTTATGTTCGTTTTCTATCCCTTCTCCTATCCCTTTTGTTCAAAATAAGCGGGAGGAAATTCTCTCATTCACGCTAAGATGCACTCTGAACTTTGATTTTTTGATCTGAGTGTGAGGGAATGACCTGTTAGTGCATTGGGCATAGGCTGGGCTGCAGTTTAGATGTCTTAGGTGTTAATAGGGGGTTCCTCTTAGCATTTTTCTTTGTTCCCACCTTATGATTTTTCTTGAAGAAAAAAAATAGAAGTCATAATGGTGCTTCCCTCTGGAAGGGTTGTAAGCCATGGTGTCCAACTAGATTAAAGGACAAGTCTGGGATAATCCCTGCCAGAGGGGCGAGTATTCTACCATGGTTGAAATACTCTGGCAACTGATCTTCAATTTTATGTTGTTTGTTAGCTGCTGGTGTAATTAAATCATGTGTTGATACTTGCATTTGTTTATTTGTTATCTTTTACTACAATAACGCTTGCTTATCTTTTCTTTTTATTCCCTATCTGTTCTGATCTGTTACTTCATTTGTCTTGTTTAACTTCAGTTATATGCATTTTACTTTTTATTGTTTCCCATCTACTTTTTATTTTCTATTAGTTCTGGTCAGAAACTCCTGGGCAGCAAGAAGGAAAGTAGTTAAGTACTTCTGGGTGTTTGGCATCACCCCCCATAGTGAGCAAGTACAACAGGTAGCATTGGTAGTCTGTTGATCCTGAGTGATCCCAGCTACAGTTTTGTTTTTCTTTCTTTTTTTTAGAAGAAGATCAGGACATCCAAGCACTGCTGGATAGTTGCTGAATGCAGGGCCTGCCTGTGGCATTATAATAACAGGCTAAGTCATTTGTAGTTCATAGTTTACCTTTGATTTTATAACTTCACACAGGGTACTATGAACGATGAGAGATCCAGTGGGATCACTCAGGGTCTAGTAGAGACCACCAATGTTGTGCGTTGATAGGCAAGGTGACCAACCTTGACACTCTTTCTTTTCTCTCCTGTTGTGACAAACACAAAATACACACACAGCTTACAGTGTGTTCTTTGTGTATGTTTTCTTCAGGTGTGAGTAGTTTTTTTGTTCTTGCTCTTCAGGGAGGGCCTTAGCCAAAAGCTAACAGTCCAAATCTCACCTGGAAATTCAACTCAGTCCTTGTCAGTTTTGGCATCAAACTTGTAATGGTTTAATCATTACAGGTTATTTACTGAAATATTTGTTCTAAAAGTTGCTAAGTATTTCTCACTTAGAAATTTTTTATTTTTTTATTTTCAGCTTAATTAGCTACAAATTGTTTCTACTAAGTGTTTCTCACTTAGATTTTTTTTTTGCTTTTCAGCCCCTTAAAAGCTGCTAAGTGTTTCTGCTAAGTGTTTCTCACTTAGAATTTTATTGTTATGTTCGTTTTCTATCCCTTCTCCTATCCCTTTTGTTCAAAATAAGCGGGAGGAAATTCTCTCATTCACGCTAAGATGCACTCTGAACTTTGATTTTTTGATCTGAGTGTGAGGGAATGACCTGTTAGTGCATTGGGCATAGGCTGGGCTGCAGTTTAGATGTCTTAGGTGTTAATAGGGGGTTCCTCTTAGCATTTTTCTTTGTTCCCACCTTATGATTTTTCTTGAAGAAAAAAAATAGAAGTCATAATGGTGCTTCCCTCTGGAAGGGTTGTAAGCCATGGTGTCCAACTAGATTAAAGGACAAGTCTGGGATAATCCCTGCCAGAGGGGCGAGTATTCTACCATGGTTGAAATACTCTGGCAACTGATCTTCAATTTTATGTTGTTTGTTAGCTGCTGGTGTAATTAAATCATGTGTTGATACTTGCATTTGTTTATTTGTTATCTTTTACTACAATAACGCTTGCTTATCTTTTCTTTTTATTCCCTATCTGTTCTGATCTGTTACTTCATTTGTCTTGTTTAACTTCAGTTATATGCATTTTACTTTTTATTGTTTCCCATCTACTTTTTATTTTCTATTAGTTCTGGTCAGAAACTCCTGGGCAGCAAGAAGGAAAGTAGTTAAGTACTTCTGGGTGTTTGGCATCACCCCCCATAGTGAGCAAGTACAACAGGTAGCATTGGTAGTCTGTTGATCCTGAGTGATCCCAGCTACAGTTTTGTTTTTCTTTCTTTTTTTTAGAAGAAGATCAGGACATCCAAGCACTGCTGGATAGTTGCTGAATGCAGGGCCTGCCTGTGGCATTATAATAACAGGCTAAGTCATTTGTAGTTCATAGTTTACCTTTGATTTTATAACTTCACACAGGGTACTATGAACGATGAGAGATCCAGTGGGATCACTCAGGGTCTAGTAGAGACCACCAATGTTGTGCGTTGATAGGCAAGGTGACCAACCTTGACACTCTTTCTTTTCTCTCCTGTTGTGACAAACACAAAATACACACACAGCTTACAGTGTGTTCTTTGTGTATGTTTTCTTCAGGTGTGAGTAGTTTTTTTGTTCTTGCTCTTCAGGGAGGGCCTTAGCCAAAAGCTAACAGTCCAAATCTCACCTGGAAATTCAACTCAGTCCTTGTCAGTTTTGGCATCAAACTTGTAATGGTTTAATCATTACAGGTTATTTACTGAAATATTTGTTCTAAAAGTTGCTAAGTATTTCTCACTTAGAAATTTTTTATTTTTTTATTTTCAGCTTAATTAGCTACAAATTGTTTCTACTAAGTGTTTCTCACTTAGATTTTTTTTTTGCTTTTCAGCCCCTTAAAAGCTGCTAAGTGTTTCTGCTAAGTGTTTCTCACTTAGAATTTTATTGTTATGTTCGTTTTCTATCCCTTCTCCTATCCCTTTTGTTCAAAATAAGCGGGAGGAAATTCTCTCATTCACGCTAAGATGCACTCTGAACTTTGATTTTTTGATCTGAGTGTGAGGGAATGACCTGTTAGTGCATTGGGCATAGGCTGGGCTGCAGTTTAGATGTCTTAGGTGTTAATAGGGGGTTCCTCTTAGCATTTTTCTTTGTTCCCACCTTATGATTTTTCTTGAAGAAAAAAAATAGAAGTCATAATGGTGCTTCCCTCTGGAAGGGTTGTAAGCCATGGTGTCCAACTAGATTAAAGGACAAGTCTGGGATAATCCCTGCCAGAGGGGCGAGTATTCTACCATGGTTGAAATACTCTGGCAACTGATCTTCAATTTTATGTTGTTTGTTAGCTGCTGGTGTAATTAAATCATGTGTTGATACTTGCATTTGTTTATTTGTTATCTTTTACTACAATAACGCTTGCTTATCTTTTCTTTTTATTCCCTATCTGTTCTGATCTGTTACTTCATTTGTCTTGTTTAACTTCAGTTATATGCATTTTACTTTTTATTGTTTCCCATCTACTTTTTATTTTCTATTAGTTCTGGTCAGAAACTCCTGGGCAGCAAGAAGGAAAGTAGTTAAGTACTTCTGGGTGTTTGGCATCACCCCCCATAGTGAGCAAGTACAACAGGTAGCATTGGTAGTCTGTTGATCCTGAGTGATCCCAGCTACAGTTTTGTTTTTCTTTCTTTTTTTTAGAAGAAGATCAGGACATCCAAGCACTGCTGGATAGTTGCTGAATGCAGGGCCTGCCTGTGGCATTATAATAACAGGCTAAGTCATTTGTAGTTCATAGTTTACCTTTGATTTTATAACTTCACACAGGGTACTATGAACGATGAGAGATCCAGTGGGATCACTCAGGGTCTAGTAGAGACCACCAATGTTGTGCGTTGATAGGCAAGGTGACCAACCTTGACACTCTTTCTTTTCTCTCCTGTTGTGACAAACACAAAATACACACACAGCTTACAGTGTGTTCTTTGTGTATGTTTTCTTCAGGTGTGAGTAGTTTTTTTGTTCTTGCTCTTCAGGGAGGGCCTTAGCCAAAAGCTAACAGTCCAAATCTCACCTGGAAATTCAACTCAGTCCTTGTCAGTTTTGGCATCAAACTTGTAATGGTTTAATCATTACAGGTTATTTACTGAAATATTTGTTCTAAAAGTTGCTAAGTATTTCTCACTTAGAAATTTTTTATTTTTTTATTTTCAGCTTAATTAGCTACAAATTGTTTCTACTAAGTGTTTCTCACTTAGATTTTTTTTTTGCTTTTCAGCCCCTTAAAAGCTGCTAAGTGTTTCTGCTAAGTGTTTCTCACTTAGAATTTTATTGTTATGTTCGTTTTCTATCCCTTCTCCTATCCCTTTTGTTCAAAATAAGCGGGAGGAAATTCTCTCATTCACGCTAAGATGCACTCTGAACTTTGATTTTTTGATCTGAGTGTGAGGGAATGACCTGTTAGTGCATTGGGCATAGGCTGGGCTGCAGTTTAGATGTCTTAGGTGTTAATAGGGGGTTCCTCTTAGCATTTTTCTTTGTTCCCACCTTATGATTTTTCTTGAAGAAAAAAAATAGAAGTCATAATGGTGCTTCCCTCTGGAAGGGTTGTAAGCCATGGTGTCCAACTAGATTAAAGGACAAGTCTGGGATAATCCCTGCCAGAGGGGCGAGTATTCTACCATGGTTGAAATACTCTGGCAACTGATCTTCAATTTTATGTTGTTTGTTAGCTGCTGGTGTAATTAAATCATGTGTTGATACTTGCATTTGTTTATTTGTTATCTTTTACTACAATAACGCTTGCTTATCTTTTCTTTTTATTCCCTATCTGTTCTGATCTGTTACTTCATTTGTCTTGTTTAACTTCAGTTATATGCATTTTACTTTTTATTGTTTCCCATCTACTTTTTATTTTCTATTAGTTCTGGTCAGAAACTCCTGGGCAGCAAGAAGGAAAGTAGTTAAGTACTTCTGGGTGTTTGGCATCACCCCCCATAGTGAGCAAGTACAACAGGTAGCATTGGTAGTCTGTTGATCCTGAGTGATCCCAGCTACAGTTTTGTTTTTCTTTCTTTTTTTTAGAAGAAGATCAGGACATCCAAGCACTGCTGGATAGTTGCTGAATGCAGGGCCTGCCTGTGGCATTATAATAACAGGCTAAGTCATTTGTAGTTCATAGTTTACCTTTGATTTTATAACTTCACACAGGGTACTATGAACGATGAGAGATCCAGTGGGATCACTCAGGGTCTAGTAGAGACCACCAATGTTGTGCGTTGATAGGCAAGGTGACCAACCTTGACACTCTTTCTTTTCTCTCCTGTTGTGACAAACACAAAATACACACACAGCTTACAGTGTGTTCTTTGTGTATGTTTTCTTCAGGTGTGAGTAGTTTTTTTGTTCTTGCTCTTCAGGGAGGGCCTTAGCCAAAAGCTAACAGTCCAAATCTCACCTGGAAATTCAACTCAGTCCTTGTCAGTTTTGGCATCAAACTTGTAATGGTTTAATCATTACAGGTTATTTACTGAAATATTTGTTCTAAAAGTTGCTAAGTATTTCTCACTTAGAAATTTTTTATTTTTTTATTTTCAGCTTAATTAGCTACAAATTGTTTCTACTAAGTGTTTCTCACTTAGATTTTTTTTTTGCTTTTCAGCCCCTTAAAAGCTGCTAAGTGTTTCTGCTAAGTGTTTCTCACTTAGAATTTTATTGTTATGTTCGTTTTCTATCCCTTCTCCTATCCCTTTTGTTCAAAATAAGCGGGAGGAAATTCTCTCATTCACGCTAAGATGCACTCTGAACTTTGATTTTTTGATCTGAGTGTGAGGGAATGACCTGTTAGTGCATTGGGCATAGGCTGGGCTGCAGTTTAGATGTCTTAGGTGTTAATAGGGGGTTCCTCTTAGCATTTTTCTTTGTTCCCACCTTATGATTTTTCTTGAAGAAAAAAAATAGAAGTCATAATGGTGCTTCCCTCTGGAAGGGTTGTAAGCCATGGTGTCCAACTAGATTAAAGGACAAGTCTGGGATAATCCCTGCCAGAGGGGCGAGTATTCTACCATGGTTGAAATACTCTGGCAACTGATCTTCAATTTTATGTTGTTTGTTAGCTGCTGGTGTAATTAAATCATGTGTTGATACTTGCATTTGTTTATTTGTTATCTTTTACTACAATAACGCTTGCTTATCTTTTCTTTTTATTCCCTATCTGTTCTGATCTGTTACTTCATTTGTCTTGTTTAACTTCAGTTATATGCATTTTACTTTTTATTGTTTCCCATCTACTTTTTATTTTCTATTAGTTCTGGTCAGAAACTCCTGGGCAGCAAGAAGGAAAGTAGTTAAGTACTTCTGGGTGTTTGGCATCACCCCCCATAGTGAGCAAGTACAACAGGTAGCATTGGTAGTCTGTTGATCCTGAGTGATCCCAGCTACAGTTTTGTTTTTCTTTCTTTTTTTTAGAAGAAGATCAGGACATCCAAGCACTGCTGGATAGTTGCTGAATGCAGGGCCTGCCTGTGGCATTATAATAACAGGCTAAGTCATTTGTAGTTCATAGTTTACCTTTGATTTTATAACTTCACACAGGGTACTATGAACGATGAGAGATCCAGTGGGATCACTCAGGGTCTAGTAGAGACCACCAATGTTGTGCGTTGATAGGCAAGGTGACCAACCTTGACACTCTTTCTTTTCTCTCCTGTTGTGACAAACACAAAATACACACACAGCTTACAGTGTGTTCTTTGTGTATGTTTTCTTCAGGTGTGAGTAGTTTTTTTGTTCTTGCTCTTCAGGGAGGGCCTTAGCCAAAAGCTAACAGTCCAAATCTCACCTGGAAATTCAACTCAGTCCTTGTCAGTTTTGGCATCAAACTTGTAATGGTTTAATCATTACAGGTTATTTACTGAAATATTTGTTCTAAAAGTTGCTAAGTATTTCTCACTTAGAAATTTTTTATTTTTTTATTTTCAGCTTAATTAGCTACAAATTGTTTCTACTAAGTGTTTCTCACTTAGATTTTTTTTTTGCTTTTCAGCCCCTTAAAAGCTGCTAAGTGTTTCTGCTAAGTGTTTCTCACTTAGAATTTTATTGTTATGTTCGTTTTCTATCCCTTCTCCTATCCCTTTTGTTCAAAATAAGCGGGAGGAAATTCTCTCATTCACGCTAAGATGCACTCTGAACTTTGATTTTTTGATCTGAGTGTGAGGGAATGACCTGTTAGTGCATTGGGCATAGGCTGGGCTGCAGTTTAGATGTCTTAGGTGTTAATAGGGGGTTCCTCTTAGCATTTTTCTTTGTTCCCACCTTATGATTTTTCTTGAAGAAAAAAAATAGAAGTCATAATGGTGCTTCCCTCTGGAAGGGTTGTAAGCCATGGTGTCCAACTAGATTAAAGGACAAGTCTGGGATAATCCCTGCCAGAGGGGCGAGTATTCTACCATGGTTGAAATACTCTGGCAACTGATCTTCAATTTTATGTTGTTTGTTAGCTGCTGGTGTAATTAAATCATGTGTTGATACTTGCATTTGTTTATTTGTTATCTTTTACTACAATAACGCTTGCTTATCTTTTCTTTTTATTCCCTATCTGTTCTGATCTGTTACTTCATTTGTCTTGTTTAACTTCAGTTATATGCATTTTACTTTTTATTGTTTCCCATCTACTTTTTATTTTCTATTAGTTCTGGTCAGAAACTCCTGGGCAGCAAGAAGGAAAGTAGTTAAGTACTTCTGGGTGTTTGGCATCACCCCCCATAGTGAGCAAGTACAACAGGTAGCATTGGTAGTCTGTTGATCCTGAGTGATCCCAGCTACAGTTTTGTTTTTCTTTCTTTTTTTTAGAAGAAGATCAGGACATCCAAGCACTGCTGGATAGTTGCTGAATGCAGGGCCTGCCTGTGGCATTATAATAACAGGCTAAGTCATTTGTAGTTCATAGTTTACCTTTGATTTTATAACTTCACACAGGGTACTATGAACGATGAGAGATCCAGTGGGATCACTCAGGGTCTAGTAGAGACCACCAATGTTGTGCGTTGATAGGCAAGGTGACCAACCTTGACATTCTTTCTTTTCTCTCCTGTTGTGACAAACACAAAATACACACACAGCTTACAGTGTGTTCTTTGTGTATGTTTTCTTCAGGTGTGAGTAGTTTTTTTGTTCTTGCTCTTCAGGGAGGGCCTTAGCCAAAAGCTAACAGTCCAAATCTCACCTGGAAATTCAACTCAGTCCTTGTCAGTTTTGGCATCAAACTTGTAATGGTTTAATCATTACAGGTTATTTACTGAAATATTTGTTCTAAAAGTTGCTAAGTATTTCTCACTTAGAAATTTTTTATTTTTTTATTTTCAGCTTAATTAGCTACAAATTGTTTCTACTAAGTGTTTCTCACTTAGATTTTTTTTTTGCTTTTCAGCCCCTTAAAAGCTGCTAAGTGTTTCTGCTAAGTGTTTCTCACTTAGAATTTTATTGTTATGTTCGTTTTCTATCCCTTCTCCTATCCCTTTTGTTCAAAATAAGCGGGAGGAAATTCTCTCATTCACGCTAAGATGCACTCTGAACTTTGATTTTTTGATCTGAGTGTGAGGGAATGACCTGTTAGTGCATTGGGCATAGGCTGGGCTGCAGTTTAGATGTCTTAGGTGTTAATAGGGGGTTCCTCTTAGCATTTTTCTTTGTTCCCACCTTATGATTTTTCTTGAAGAAAAAAAATAGAAGTCATAATGGTGCTTCCCTCTGGAAGGGTTGTAAGCCATGGTGTCCAACTAGATTAAAGGACAAGTCTGGGATAATCCCTGCCAGAGGGGCGAGTATTCTACCATGGTTGAAATACTCTGGCAACTGATCTTCAATTTTATGTTGTTTGTTAGCTGCTGGTGTAATTAAATCATGTGTTGATACTTGCATTTGTTTATTTGTTATCTTTTACTACAATAACGCTTGCTTATCTTTTCTTTTTATTCCCTATCTGTTCTGATCTGTTACTTCATTTGTCTTGTTTAACTTCAGTTATATGCATTTTACTTTTTATTGTTTCCCATCTACTTTTTATTTTCTATTAGTTCTGGTCAGAAACTCCTGGGCAGCAAGAAGGAAAGTAGTTAAGTACTTCTGGGTGTTTGGCATCACCCCCCATAGTGAGCAAGTACAACAGGTAGCATTGGTAGTCTGTTGATCCTGAGTGATCCCAGCTACAGTTTTGTTTTTCTTTCTTTTTTTTAGAAGAAGATCAGGACATCCAAGCACTGCTGGATAGTTGCTGAATGCAGGGCCTGCCTGTGGCATTATAATAACAGGCTAAGTCATTTGTAGTTCATAGTTTACCTTTGATTTTATAACTTCACACAGGGTACTATGAACGATGAGAGATCCAGTGGGATCACTCAGGGTCTAGTAGAGACCACCAATGTTGTGCGTTGATAGGCAAGGTGACCAACCTTGACACTCTTTCTTTTCTCTCCTGTTGTGACAAACACAAAATACACACACAGCTTACAGTGTGTTCTTTGTGTATGTTTTCTTCAGGTGTGAGTAGTTTTTTTGTTCTTGCTCTTCAGGGAGGGCCTTAGCCAAAAGCTAACAGTCCAAATCTCACCTGGAAATTCAACTCAGTCCTTGTCAGTTTTGGCATCAAACTTGTAATGGTTTAATCATTACAGGTTATTTACTGAAATATTTGTTCTAAAAGTTGCTAAGTATTTCTCACTTAGAAATTTTTTATTTTTTTATTTTCAGCTTAATTAGCTACAAATTGTTTCTACTAAGTGTTTCTCACTTAGATTTTTTTTTTGCTTTTCAGCCCCTTAAAAGCTGCTAAGTGTTTCTGCTAAGTGTTTCTCACTTAGAATTTTATTGTTATGTTCGTTTTCTATCCCTTCTCCTATCCCTTTTGTTCAAAATAAGCGGGAGGAAATTCTCTCATTCACGCTAAGATGCACTCTGAACTTTGATTTTTTGATCTGAGTGTGAGGGAATGACCTGTTAGTGCATTGGGCATAGGCTGGGCTGCAGTTTAGATGTCTTAGGTGTTAATAGGGGGTTCCTCTTAGCATTTTTCTTTGTTCCCACCTTATGATTTTTCTTGAAGAAAAAAAATAGAAGTCATAATGGTGCTTCCCTCTGGAAGGGTTGTAAGCCATGGTGTCCAACTAGATTAAAGGACAAGTCTGGGATAATCCCTGCCAGAGGGGCGAGTATTCTACCATGGTTGAAATACTCTGGCAACTGATCTTCAATTTTATGTTGTTTGTTAGCTGCTGGTGTAATTAAATCATGTGTTGATACTTGCATTTGTTTATTTGTTATCTTTTACTACAATAACGCTTGCTTATCTTTTCTTTTTATTCCCTATCTGTTCTGATCTGTTACTTCATTTGTCTTGTTTAACTTCAGTTATATGCATTTTACTTTTTATTGTTTCCCATCTACTTTTTATTTTCTATTAGTTCTGGTCAGAAACTCCTGGGCAGCAAGAAGGAAAGTAGTTAAGTACTTCTGGGTGTTTGGCATCACCCCCCATAGTGAGCAAGTACAACAGGTAGCATTGGTAGTCTGTTGATCCTGAGTGATCCCAGCTACAGTTTTGTTTTTCTTTCTTTTTTTTAGAAGAAGATCAGGACATCCAAGCACTGCTGGATAGTTGCTGAATGCAGGGCCTGCCTGTGGCATTATAATAACAGGCTAAGTCATTTGTAGTTCATAGTTTACCTTTGATTTTATAACTTCACACAGGGTACTATGAACGATGAGAGATCCAGTGGGATCACTCAGGGTCTAGTAGAGACCACCAATGTTGTGCGTTGATAGGCAAGGTGACCAACCTTGACATTCTTTCTTTTCTCTCCTGTTGTGACAAACACAAAATACACACACAGCTTACAGTGTGTTCTTTGTGTATGTTTTCTTCAGGTGTGAGTAGTTTTTTTGTTCTTGCTCTTCAGGGAGGGCCTTAGCCAAAAGCTAACAGTCCAAATCTCACCTGGAAATTCAACTCAGTCCTTGTCAGTTTTGGCATCAAACTTGTAATGGTTTAATCATTACAGGTTATTTACTGAAATATTTGTTCTAAAAGTTGCTAAGTATTTCTCACTTAGAAATTTTTTATTTTTTTATTTTCAGCTTAATTAGCTACAAATTGTTTCTACTAAGTGTTTCTCACTTAGATTTTTTTTTTGCTTTTCAGCCCCTTAAAAGCTGCTAAGTGTTTCTGCTAAGTGTTTCTCACTTAGAATTTTATTGTTATGTTCGTTTTCTATCCCTTCTCCTATCCCTTTTGTTCAAAATAAGCGGGAGGAAATTCTCTCATTCACGCTAAGATGCACTCTGAACTTTGATTTTTTGATCTGAGTGTGAGGGAATGACCTGTTAGTGCATTGGGCATAGGCTGGGCTGCAGTTTAGATGTCTTAGGTGTTAATAGGGGGTTCCTCTTAGCATTTTTCTTTGTTCCCACCTTATGATTTTTCTTGAAGAAAAAAAATAGAAGTCATAATGGTGCTTCCCTCTGGAAGGGTTGTAAGCCATGGTGTCCAACTAGATTAAAGGACAAGTCTGGGATAATCCCTGCCAGAGGGGCGAGTATTCTACCATGGTTGAAATACTCTGGCAACTGATCTTCAATTTTATGTTGTTTGTTAGCTGCTGGTGTAATTAAATCATGTGTTGATACTTGCATTTGTTTATTTGTTATCTTTTACTACAATAACGCTTGCTTATCTTTTCTTTTTATTCCCTATCTGTTCTGATCTGTTACTTCATTTGTCTTGTTTAACTTCAGTTATATGCATTTTACTTTTTATTGTTTCCCATCTACTTTTTATTTTCTATTAGTTCTGGTCAGAAACTCCTGGGCAGCAAGAAGGAAAGTAGTTAAGTACTTCTGGGTGTTTGGCATCACCCCCCATAGTGAGCAAGTACAACAGGTAGCATTGGTAGTCTGTTGATCCTGAGTGATCCCAGCTACAGTTTTGTTTTTCTTTCTTTTTTTTAGAAGAAGATCAGGACATCCAAGCACTGCTGGATAGTTGCTGAATGCAGGGCCTGCCTGTGGCATTATAATAACAGGCTAAGTCATTTGTAGTTCATAGTTTACCTTTGATTTTATAACTTCACACAGGGTACTATGAACGATGAGAGATCCAGTGGGATCACTCAGGGTCTAGTAGAGACCACCAATGTTGTGCGTTGATAGGCAAGGTGACCAACCTTGACACTCTTTCTTTTCTCTCCTGTTGTGACAAACACAAAATACACACACAGCTTACAGTGTGTTCTTTGTGTATGTTTTCTTCAGGTGTGAGTAGTTTTTTTGTTCTTGCTCTTCAGGGAGGGCCTTAGCCAAAAGCTAACAGTCCAAATCTCACCTGGAAATTCAACTCAGTCCTTGTCAGTTTTGGCATCAAACTTGTAATGGTTTAATCATTACAGGTTATTTACTGAAATATTTGTTCTAAAAGTTGCTAAGTATTTCTCACTTAGAAATTTTTTATTTTTTTATTTTCAGCTTAATTAGCTACAAATTGTTTCTACTAAGTGTTTCTCACTTAGATTTTTTTTTTGCTTTTCAGCCCCTTAAAAGCTGCTAAGTGTTTCTGCTAAGTGTTTCTCACTTAGAATTTTATTGTTATGTTCGTTTTCTATCCCTTCTCCTATCCCTTTTGTTCAAAATAAGCGGGAGGAAATTCTCTCATTCACGCTAAGATGCACTCTGAACTTTGATTTTTTGATCTGAGTGTGAGGGAATGACCTGTTAGTGCATTGGGCATAGGCTGGGCTGCAGTTTAGATGTCTTAGGTGTTAATAGGGGGTTCCTCTTAGCATTTTTCTTTGTTCCCACCTTATGATTTTTCTTGAAGAAAAAAAATAGAAGTCATAATGGTGCTTCCCTCTGGAAGGGTTGTAAGCCATGGTGTCCAACTAGATTAAAGGACAAGTCTGGGATAATCCCTGCCAGAGGGGCGAGTATTCTACCATGGTTGAAATACTCTGGCAACTGATCTTCAATTTTATGTTGTTTGTTAGCTGCTGGTGTAATTAAATCATGTGTTGATACTTGCATTTGTTTATTTGTTATCTTTTACTACAATAACGCTTGCTTATCTTTTCTTTTTATTCCCTATCTGTTCTGATCTGTTACTTCATTTGTCTTGTTTAACTTCAGTTATATGCATTTTACTTTTTATTGTTTCCCATCTACTTTTTATTTTCTATTAGTTCTGGTCAGAAACTCCTGGGCAGCAAGAAGGAAAGTAGTTAAGTACTTCTGGGTGTTTGGCATCACCCCCCATAGTGAGCAAGTACAACAGGTAGCATTGGTAGTCTGTTGATCCTGAGTGATCCCAGCTACAGTTTTGTTTTTCTTTCTTTTTTTTAGAAGAAGATCAGGACATCCAAGCACTGCTGGATAGTTGCTGAATGCAGGGCCTGCCTGTGGCATTATAATAACAGGCTAAGTCATTTGTAGTTCATAGTTTACCTTTGATTTTATAACTTCACACAGGGTACTATGAACGATGAGAGATCCAGTGGGATCACTCAGGGTCTAGTAGAGACCACCAATGTTGTGCGTTGATAGGCAAGGTGACCAACCTTGACACTCTTTCTTTTCTCTCCTGTTGTGACAAACACAAAATACACACACAGCTTACAGTGTGTTCTTTGTGTATGTTTTCTTCAGGTGTGAGTAGTTTTTTTGTTCTTGCTCTTCAGGGAGGGCCTTAGCCAAAAGCTAACAGTCCAAATCTCACCTGGAAATTCAACTCAGTCCTTGTCAGTTTTGGCATCAAACTTGTAATGGTTTAATCATTACAGGTTATTTACTGAAATATTTGTTCTAAAAGTTGCTAAGTATTTCTCACTTAGAAATTTTTTATTTTTTTATTTTCAGCTTAATTAGCTACAAATTGTTTCTACTAAGTGTTTCTCACTTAGATTTTTTTTTTGCTTTTCAGCCCCTTAAAAGCTGCTAAGTGTTTCTGCTAAGTGTTTCTCACTTAGAATTTTATTGTTATGTTCGTTTTCTATCCCTTCTCCTATCCCTTTTGTTCAAAATAAGCGGGAGGAAATTCTCTCATTCACGCTAAGATGCACTCTGAACTTTGATTTTTTGATCTGAGTGTGAGGGAATGACCTGTTAGTGCATTGGGCATAGGCTGGGCTGCAGTTTAGATGTCTTAGGTGTTAATAGGGGGTTCCTCTTAGCATTTTTCTTTGTTCCCACCTTATGATTTTTCTTGAAGAAAAAAAATAGAAGTCATAATGGTGCTTCCCTCTGGAAGGGTTGTAAGCCATGGTGTCCAACTAGATTAAAGGACAAGTCTGGGATAATCCCTGCCAGAGGGGCGAGTATTCTACCATGGTTGAAATACTCTGGCAACTGATCTTCAATTTTATGTTGTTTGTTAGCTGCTGGTGTAATTAAATCATGTGTTGATACTTGCATTTGTTTATTTGTTATCTTTTACTACAATAACGCTTGCTTATCTTTTCTTTTTATTCCCTATCTGTTCTGATCTGTTACTTCATTTGTCTTGTTTAACTTCAGTTATATGCATTTTACTTTTTATTGTTTCCCATCTACTTTTTATTTTCTATTAGTTCTGGTCAGAAACTCCTGGGCAGCAAGAAGGAAAGTAGTTAAGTACTTCTGGGTGTTTGGCATCACCCCCCATAGTGAGCAAGTACAACAGGTAGCATTGGTAGTCTGTTGATCCTGAGTGATCCCAGCTACAGTTTTGTTTTTCTTTCTTTTTTTTAGAAGAAGATCAGGACATCCAAGCACTGCTGGATAGTTGCTGAATGCAGGGCCTGCCTGTGGCATTATAATAACAGGCTAAGTCATTTGTAGTTCATAGTTTACCTTTGATTTTATAACTTCACACAGGGTACTATGAACGATGAGAGATCCAGTGGGATCACTCAGGGTCTAGTAGAGACCACCAATGTTGTGCGTTGATAGGCAAGGTGACCAACCTTGACACTCTTTCTTTTCTCTCCTGTTGTGACAAACACAAAATACACACACAGCTTACAGTGTGTTCTTTGTGTATGTTTTCTTCAGGTGTGAGTAGTTTTTTTGTTCTTGCTCTTCAGGGAGGGCCTTAGCCAAAAGCTAACAGTCCAAATCTCACCTGGAAATTCAACTCAGTCCTTGTCAGTTTTGGCATCAAACTTGTAATGGTTTAATCATTACAGGTTATTTACTGAAATATTTGTTCTAAAAGTTGCTAAGTATTTCTCACTTAGAAATTTTTTATTTTTTTATTTTCAGCTTAATTAGCTACAAATTGTTTCTACTAAGTGTTTCTCACTTAGATTTTTTTTTTGCTTTTCAGCCCCTTAAAAGCTGCTAAGTGTTTCTGCTAAGTGTTTCTCACTTAGAATTTTATTGTTATGTTCGTTTTCTATCCCTTCTCCTATCCCTTTTGTTCAAAATAAGCGGGAGGAAATTCTCTCATTCACGCTAAGATGCACTCTGAACTTTGATTTTTTGATCTGAGTGTGAGGGAATGACCTGTTAGTGCATTGGGCATAGGCTGGGCTGCAGTTTAGATGTCTTAGGTGTTAATAGGGGGTTCCTCTTAGCATTTTTCTTTGTTCCCACCTTATGATTTTTCTTGAAGAAAAAAAATAGAAGTCATAATGGTGCTTCCCTCTGGAAGGGTTGTAAGCCATGGTGTCCAACTAGATTAAAGGACAAGTCTGGGATAATCCCTGCCAGAGGGGCGAGTATTCTACCATGGTTGAAATACTCTGGCAACTGATCTTCAATTTTATGTTGTTTGTTAGCTGCTGGTGTAATTAAATCATGTGTTGATACTTGCATTTGTTTATTTGTTATCTTTTACTACAATAACGCTTGCTTATCTTTTCTTTTTATTCCCTATCTGTTCTGATCTGTTACTTCATTTGTCTTGTTTAACTTCAGTTATATGCATTTTACTTTTTATTGTTTCCCATCTACTTTTTATTTTCTATTAGTTCTGGTCAGAAACTCCTGGGCAGCAAGAAGGAAAGTAGTTAAGTACTTCTGGGTGTTTGGCATCACCCCCCATAGTGAGCAAGTACAACAGGTAGCATTGGTAGTCTGTTGATCCTGAGTGATCCCAGCTACAGTTTTGTTTTTCTTTCTTTTTTTTAGAAGAAGATCAGGACATCCAAGCACTGCTGGATAGTTGCTGAATGCAGGGCCTGCCTGTGGCATTATAATAACAGGCTAAGTCATTTGTAGTTCATAGTTTACCTTTGATTTTATAACTTCACACAGGGTACTATGAACGATGAGAGATCCAGTGGGATCACTCAGGGTCTAGTAGAGACCACCAATGTTGTGCGTTGATAGGCAAGGTGACCAACCTTGACATTCTTTCTTTTCTCTCCTGTTGTGACAAACACAAAATACACACACAGCTTACAGTGTGTTCTTTGTGTATGTTTTCTTCAGGTGTGAGTAGTTTTTTTGTTCTTGCTCTTCAGGGAGGGCCTTAGCCAAAAGCTAACAGTCCAAATCTCACCTGGAAATTCAACTCAGTCCTTGTCAGTTTTGGCATCAAACTTGTAATGGTTTAATCATTACAGGTTATTTACTGAAATATTTGTTCTAAAAGTTGCTAAGTATTTCTCACTTAGAAATTTTTTATTTTTTTATTTTCAGCTTAATTAGCTACAAATTGTTTCTACTAAGTGTTTCTCACTTAGATTTTTTTTTTGCTTTTCAGCCCCTTAAAAGCTGCTAAGTGTTTCTGCTAAGTGTTTCTCACTTAGAATTTTATTGTTATGTTCGTTTTCTATCCCTTCTCCTATCCCTTTTGTTCAAAATAAGCGGGAGGAAATTCTCTCATTCACGCTAAGATGCACTCTGAACTTTGATTTTTTGATCTGAGTGTGAGGGAATGACCTGTTAGTGCATTGGGCATAGGCTGGGCTGCAGTTTAGATGTCTTAGGTGTTAATAGGGGGTTCCTCTTAGCATTTTTCTTTGTTCCCACCTTATGATTTTTCTTGAAGAAAAAAAATAGAAGTCATAATGGTGCTTCCCTCTGGAAGGGTTGTAAGCCATGGTGTCCAACTAGATTAAAGGACAAGTCTGGGATAATCCCTGCCAGAGGGGCGAGTATTCTACCATGGTTGAAATACTCTGGCAACTGATCTTCAATTTTATGTTGTTTGTTAGCTGCTGGTGTAATTAAATCATGTGTTGATACTTGCATTTGTTTATTTGTTATCTTTTACTACAATAACGCTTGCTTATCTTTTCTTTTTATTCCCTATCTGTTCTGATCTGTTACTTCATTTGTCTTGTTTAACTTCAGTTATATGCATTTTACTTTTTATTGTTTCCCATCTACTTTTTATTTTCTATTAGTTCTGGTCAGAAACTCCTGGGCAGCAAGAAGGAAAGTAGTTAAGTACTTCTGGGTGTTTGGCATCACCCCCCATAGTGAGCAAGTACAACAGGTAGCATTGGTAGTCTGTTGATCCTGAGTGATCCCAGCTACAGTTTTGTTTTTCTTTCTTTTTTTTAGAAGAAGATCAGGACATCCAAGCACTGCTGGATAGTTGCTGAATGCAGGGCCTGCCTGTGGCATTATAATAACAGGCTAAGTCATTTGTAGTTCATAGTTTACCTTTGATTTTATAACTTCACACAGGGTACTATGAACGATGAGAGATCCAGTGGGATCACTCAGGGTCTAGTAGAGACCACCAATGTTGTGCGTTGATAGGCAAGGTGACCAACCTTGACACTCTTTCTTTTCTCTCCTGTTGTGACAAACACAAAATACACACACAGCTTACAGTGTGTTCTTTGTGTATGTTTTCTTCAGGTGTGAGTAGTTTTTTTGTTCTTGCTCTTCAGGGAGGGCCTTAGCCAAAAGCTAACAGTCCAAATCTCACCTGGAAATTCAACTCAGTCCTTGTCAGTTTTGGCATCAAACTTGTAATGGTTTAATCATTACAGGTTATTTACTGAAATATTTGTTCTAAAAGTTGCTAAGTATTTCTCACTTAGAAATTTTTTATTTTTTTATTTTCAGCTTAATTAGCTACAAATTGTTTCTACTAAGTGTTTCTCACTTAGATTTTTTTTTTGCTTTTCAGCCCCTTAAAAGCTGCTAAGTGTTTCTGCTAAGTGTTTCTCACTTAGAATTTTATTGTTATGTTCGTTTTCTATCCCTTCTCCTATCCCTTTTGTTCAAAATAAGCGGGAGGAAATTCTCTCATTCACGCTAAGATGCACTCTGAACTTTGATTTTTTGATCTGAGTGTGAGGGAATGACCTGTTAGTGCATTGGGCATAGGCTGGGCTGCAGTTTAGATGTCTTAGGTGTTAATAGGGGGTTCCTCTTAGCATTTTTCTTTGTTCCCACCTTATGATTTTTCTTGAAGAAAAAAAATAGAAGTCATAATGGTGCTTCCCTCTGGAAGGGTTGTAAGCCATGGTGTCCAACTAGATTAAAGGACAAGTCTGGGATAATCCCTGCCAGAGGGGCGAGTATTCTACCATGGTTGAAATACTCTGGCAACTGATCTTCAATTTTATGTTGTTTGTTAGCTGCTGGTGTAATTAAATCATGTGTTGATACTTGCATTTGTTTATTTGTTATCTTTTACTACAATAACGCTTGCTTATCTTTTCTTTTTATTCCCTATCTGTTCTGATCTGTTACTTCATTTGTCTTGTTTAACTTCAGTTATATGCATTTTACTTTTTATTGTTTCCCATCTACTTTTTATTTTCTATTAGTTCTGGTCAGAAACTCCTGGGCAGCAAGAAGGAAAGTAGTTAAGTACTTCTGGGTGTTTGGCATCACCCCCCATAGTGAGCAAGTACAACAGGTAGCATTGGTAGTCTGTTGATCCTGAGTGATCCCAGCTACAGTTTTGTTTTTCTTTCTTTTTTTTAGAAGAAGATCAGGACATCCAAGCACTGCTGGATAGTTGCTGAATGCAGGGCCTGCCTGTGGCATTATAATAACAGGCTAAGTCATTTGTAGTTCATAGTTTACCTTTGATTTTATAACTTCACACAGGGTACTATGAACGATGAGAGATCCAGTGGGATCACTCAGGGTCTAGTAGAGACCACCAATGTTGTGCGTTGATAGGCAAGGTGACCAACCTTGACACTCTTTCTTTTCTCTCCTGTTGTGACAAACACAAAATACACACACAGCTTACAGTGTGTTCTTTGTGTATGTTTTCTTCAGGTGTGAGTAGTTTTTTTGTTCTTGCTCTTCAGGGAGGGCCTTAGCCAAAAGCTAACAGTCCAAATCTCACCTGGAAATTCAACTCAGTCCTTGTCAGTTTTGGCATCAAACTTGTAATGGTTTAATCATTACAGGTTATTTACTGAAATATTTGTTCTAAAAGTTGCTAAGTATTTCTCACTTAGAAATTTTTTATTTTTTTATTTTCAGCTTAATTAGCTACAAATTGTTTCTACTAAGTGTTTCTCACTTAGATTTTTTTTTTGCTTTTCAGCCCCTTAAAAGCTGCTAAGTGTTTCTGCTAAGTGTTTCTCACTTAGAATTTTATTGTTATGTTCGTTTTCTATCCCTTCTCCTATCCCTTTTGTTCAAAATAAGCGGGAGGAAATTCTCTCATTCACGCTAAGATGCACTCTGAACTTTGATTTTTTGATCTGAGTGTGAGGGAATGACCTGTTAGTGCATTGGGCATAGGCTGGGCTGCAGTTTAGATGTCTTAGGTGTTAATAGGGGGTTCCTCTTAGCATTTTTCTTTGTTCCCACCTTATGATTTTTCTTGAAGAAAAAAAATAGAAGTCATAATGGTGCTTCCCTCTGGAAGGGTTGTAAGCCATGGTGTCCAACTAGATTAAAGGACAAGTCTGGGATAATCCCTGCCAGAGGGGCGAGTATTCTACCATGGTTGAAATACTCTGGCAACTGATCTTCAATTTTATGTTGTTTGTTAGCTGCTGGTGTAATTAAATCATGTGTTGATACTTGCATTTGTTTATTTGTTATCTTTTACTACAATAACGCTTGCTTATCTTTTCTTTTTATTCCCTATCTGTTCTGATCTGTTACTTCATTTGTCTTGTTTAACTTCAGTTATATGCATTTTACTTTTTATTGTTTCCCATCTACTTTTTATTTTCTATTAGTTCTGGTCAGAAACTCCTGGGCAGCAAGAAGGAAAGTAGTTAAGTACTTCTGGGTGTTTGGCATCACCCCCCATAGTGAGCAAGTACAACAGGTAGCATTGGTAGTCTGTTGATCCTGAGTGATCCCAGCTACAGTTTTGTTTTTCTTTCTTTTTTTTAGAAGAAGATCAGGACATCCAAGCACTGCTGGATAGTTGCTGAATGCAGGGCCTGCCTGTGGCATTATAATAACAGGCTAAGTCATTTGTAGTTCATAGTTTACCTTTGATTTTATAACTTCACACAGGGTACTATGAACGATGAGAGATCCAGTGGGATCACTCAGGGTCTAGTAGAGACCACCAATGTTGTGCGTTGATAGGCAAGGTGACCAACCTTGACACTCTTTCTTTTCTCTCCTGTTGTGACAAACACAAAATACACACACAGCTTACAGTGTGTTCTTTGTGTATGTTTTCTTCAGGTGTGAGTAGTTTTTTTGTTCTTGCTCTTCAGGGAGGGCCTTAGCCAAAAGCTAACAGTCCAAATCTCACCTGGAAATTCAACTCAGTCCTTGTCAGTTTTGGCATCAAACTTGTAATGGTTTAATCATTACAGGTTATTTACTGAAATATTTGTTCTAAAAGTTGCTAAGTATTTCTCACTTAGAAATTTTTTATTTTTTTATTTTCAGCTTAATTAGCTACAAATTGTTTCTACTAAGTGTTTCTCACTTAGATTTTTTTTTTGCTTTTCAGCCCCTTAAAAGCTGCTAAGTGTTTCTGCTAAGTGTTTCTCACTTAGAATTTTATTGTTATGTTCGTTTTCTATCCCTTCTCCTATCCCTTTTGTTCAAAATAAGCGGGAGGAAATTCTCTCATTCACGCTAAGATGCACTCTGAACTTTGATTTTTTGATCTGAGTGTGAGGGAATGACCTGTTAGTGCATTGGGCATAGGCTGGGCTGCAGTTTAGATGTCTTAGGTGTTAATAGGGGGTTCCTCTTAGCATTTTTCTTTGTTCCCACCTTATGATTTTTCTTGAAGAAAAAAAATAGAAGTCATAATGGTGCTTCCCTCTGGAAGGGTTGTAAGCCATGGTGTCCAACTAGATTAAAGGACAAGTCTGGGATAATCCCTGCCAGAGGGGCGAGTATTCTACCATGGTTGAAATACTCTGGCAACTGATCTTCAATTTTATGTTGTTTGTTAGCTGCTGGTGTAATTAAATCATGTGTTGATACTTGCATTTGTTTATTTGTTATCTTTTACTACAATAACGCTTGCTTATCTTTTCTTTTTATTCCCTATCTGTTCTGATCTGTTACTTCATTTGTCTTGTTTAACTTCAGTTATATGCATTTTACTTTTTATTGTTTCCCATCTACTTTTTATTTTCTATTAGTTCTGGTCAGAAACTCCTGGGCAGCAAGAAGGAAAGTAGTTAAGTACTTCTGGGTGTTTGGCATCACCCCCCATAGTGAGCAAGTACAACAGGTAGCATTGGTAGTCTGTTGATCCTGAGTGATCCCAGCTACAGTTTTGTTTTTCTTTCTTTTTTTTAGAAGAAGATCAGGACATCCAAGCACTGCTGGATAGTTGCTGAATGCAGGGCCTGCCTGTGGCATTATAATAACAGGCTAAGTCATTTGTAGTTCATAGTTTACCTTTGATTTTATAACTTCACACAGGGTACTATGAACGATGAGAGATCCAGTGGGATCACTCAGGGTCTAGTAGAGACCACCAATGTTGTGCGTTGATAGGCAAGGTGACCAACCTTGACACTCTTTCTTTTCTCTCCTGTTGTGACAAACACAAAATACACACACAGCTTACAGTGTGTTCTTTGTGTATGTTTTCTTCAGGTGTGAGTAGTTTTTTTGTTCTTGCTCTTCAGGGAGGGCCTTAGCCAAAAGCTAACAGTCCAAATCTCACCTGGAAATTCAACTCAGTCCTTGTCAGTTTTGGCATCAAACTTGTAATGGTTTAATCATTACAGGTTATTTACTGAAATATTTGTTCTAAAAGTTGCTAAGTATTTCTCACTTAGAAATTTTTTATTTTTTTATTTTCAGCTTAATTAGCTACAAATTGTTTCTACTAAGTGTTTCTCACTTAGATTTTTTTTTTGCTTTTCAGCCCCTTAAAAGCTGCTAAGTGTTTCTGCTAAGTGTTTCTCACTTAGAATTTTATTGTTATGTTCGTTTTCTATCCCTTCTCCTATCCCTTTTGTTCAAAATAAGCGGGAGGAAATTCTCTCATTCACGCTAAGATGCACTCTGAACTTTGATTTTTTGATCTGAGTGTGAGGGAATGACCTGTTAGTGCATTGGGCATAGGCTGGGCTGCAGTTTAGATGTCTTAGGTGTTAATAGGGGGTTCCTCTTAGCATTTTTCTTTGTTCCCACCTTATGATTTTTCTTGAAGAAAAAAAATAGAAGTCATAATGGTGCTTCCCTCTGGAAGGGTTGTAAGCCATGGTGTCCAACTAGATTAAAGGACAAGTCTGGGATAATCCCTGCCAGAGGGGCGAGTATTCTACCATGGTTGAAATACTCTGGCAACTGATCTTCAATTTTATGTTGTTTGTTAGCTGCTGGTGTAATTAAATCATGTGTTGATACTTGCATTTGTTTATTTGTTATCTTTTACTACAATAACGCTTGCTTATCTTTTCTTTTTATTCCCTATCTGTTCTGATCTGTTACTTCATTTGTCTTGTTTAACTTCAGTTATATGCATTTTACTTTTTATTGTTTCCCATCTACTTTTTATTTTCTATTAGTTCTGGTCAGAAACTCCTGGGCAGCAAGAAGGAAAGTAGTTAAGTACTTCTGGGTGTTTGGCATCACCCCCCATAGTGAGCAAGTACAACAGGTAGCATTGGTAGTCTGTTGATCCTGAGTGATCCCAGCTACAGTTTTGTTTTTCTTTCTTTTTTTTAGAAGAAGATCAGGACATCCAAGCACTGCTGGATAGTTGCTGAATGCAGGGCCTGCCTGTGGCATTATAATAACAGGCTAAGTCATTTGTAGTTCATAGTTTACCTTTGATTTTATAACTTCACACAGGGTACTATGAACGATGAGAGATCCAGTGGGATCACTCAGGGTCTAGTAGAGACCACCAATGTTGTGCGTTGATAGGCAAGGTGACCAACCTTGACATTCTTTCTTTTCTCTCCTGTTGTGACAAACACAAAATACACACACAGCTTACAGTGTGTTCTTTGTGTATGTTTTCTTCAGGTGTGAGTAGTTTTTTTGTTCTTGCTCTTCAGGGAGGGCCTTAGCCAAAAGCTAACAGTCCAAATCTCACCTGGAAATTCAACTCAGTCCTTGTCAGTTTTGGCATCAAACTTGTAATGGTTTAATCATTACAGGTTATTTACTGAAATATTTGTTCTAAAAGTTGCTAAGTATTTCTCACTTAGAAATTTTTTATTTTTTTATTTTCAGCTTAATTAGCTACAAATTGTTTCTACTAAGTGTTTCTCACTTAGATTTTTTTTTTGCTTTTCAGCCCCTTAAAAGCTGCTAAGTGTTTCTGCTAAGTGTTTCTCACTTAGAATTTTATTGTTATGTTCGTTTTCTATCCCTTCTCCTATCCCTTTTGTTCAAAATAAGCGGGAGGAAATTCTCTCATTCACGCTAAGATGCACTCTGAACTTTGATTTTTTGATCTGAGTGTGAGGGAATGACCTGTTAGTGCATTGGGCATAGGCTGGGCTGCAGTTTAGATGTCTTAGGTGTTAATAGGGGGTTCCTCTTAGCATTTTTCTTTGTTCCCACCTTATGATTTTTCTTGAAGAAAAAAAATAGAAGTCATAATGGTGCTTCCCTCTGGAAGGGTTGTAAGCCATGGTGTCCAACTAAATTAAAGGACAAGTCTGGGATAATCCCTGCCAGAGGGGCGAGTATTCTACCATGGTTGAAATACTCTGGCAACTGATCTTCAATTTTATGTTGTTTGTTAGCTGCTGGTGTATCTTGATTATGTGTTGATACTTGCATTTTTTTTATTTGTAATCTTCTATTACAATCCTCTTTCTGTTCTGGTCTGTTACTTCATTTGTCTTGTTTAACTTCAGTTATATCCATTTTACTTTTTATTGTTTCCCATCTACTTTTTATTTTCTATTAGTTCTGGTCAGAAACTCCTGGGCAGCAAGAAGGAAAGCAGTTTAGTACTTCTGGGTGTTCGGCATCACCCCCCATAGTGAGCAAGTACAACAGGTAGCATTGGTAATCTGTTGATCCTGAGTGATCCCAGCTACAGTTTTGTTTTTCTTTCTTTTTTTTAGAAGAAGATCAGGACATCCAAGCACTGCTGGATAGTTGCTGAATGCAGGGCCTGCCTGTGGCATTATAATAACAGGCTAAGTCATTTGTAGTTCATAGTTTACCTTTGATTTTATAACTTCACACAGGGTACTATGAACGATGAGAGATCCAGTGGGATCACTCAGGGTCTAGTAGAGACCACCAATGTTGTGCGTTGATAGGCAAGGTGACCAACCTTGACATTCTTTCTTTTCTCTCCTGTTGTGACAAACACAAAATACACACACAGCTTACAGTGTGTTCTTTGTGTATGTTTTCTTCAGGTGTGAGTAGTTTTTTTGTTCTTGCTCTTCAGGGAGGGCCTTAGCCAAAAGCTAACAGTCCAAATCTCACCTGGAAATTCAACTCTAAAAAATTCGTTCTTTCATTTGCTCTAATTCGTTTTCTAAAATCTGGCATTTCAAGGAAAGTTTCAGCCTTAATTTTCCTTCTTTTTTTTTGTACAAGGGGGTTTGAGAACCCATGTCAGATTGAGTTCTTATCGCCATAGCAAAATCAGTAAGAAGTGTTTGCGATCCCGTTGACATGAGTTCAGGTGGGGGAGTCTGGAAAGAGATGGAAGAAATAGAAGAGAATGACACTTCATTTGTCTTGTTTAACTTCAGTTATATCCATTTTACTTTTTATTGTTTCCCATCTACTTTTTATTTTCTATTAGTTCTGGTCAGAAACTCCTGGGCAGCAAGAAGGAAAGCAGTTTAGTACTTCTGGGTGTTTGGCATCACCCCCCATAGTGAGCAAGTACAACAGGTAGCATTGGTAGTCTGTTGATCCTGAGTGATCCCAGCTACAGTTTTGTTTTTCTTTCTTTTTTTTAGAAGAAGATCAGGACATCCAAGCACTGCTGGATAGTTGCTGAATGCAGGGCCTGCCTGTGGCATTATAATAACAGGCTAAGTCATTTGTAGTTCATAGTTTACCTTTGATTTTATAACTTCACACAGGGTACTATGAACGATGAGAGATCCAGTGGGATCACTCAGGGTCTAGTAGAGACCACCAATGTTGTGCGTTGATAGGCAAGGTGACCAACCTTGACATTCTTTCTTTTCTCTCCTGTTGTGACAAACACAAAATACACACACAGCTTACAGTGTGTTCTTTGTGTATGTTTTCTTCAGGTGTGAGTAGTTTTTTTGTTCTTGCTCTTCAGGGAGGGCCTTAGCCAAAAGCTAACAGTCCAAATCTCACCTGGAAATTCAACTCAGTCCTTGTCAGTTTTGGCATCAAACTTGTAATGGTTTAATCATTACAGGTTATTTACTGAAATATTTGTTCTAAAAGTTGCTAAGTATTTCTCACTTAGAAATTTTTTATTTTTTTATTTTCAGCTTAATTAGCTACAAATTGTTTCTACTAAGTGTTTCTCACTTAGATTTTTTTTTTGCTTTTCAGCCCCTTAAAAGCTGCTAAGTGTTTCTGCTAAGTGTTTCTCACTTAGAATTTTATTGTTATGTTCGTTTTCTATCCCTTCTCCTATCCCTTTTGTTCAAAATAAGCGGGAGGAAATTCTCTCATTCACGCTAAGATGCACTCTGAACTTTGATTTTTTGATCTGAGTGTGAGGGAATGACCTGTTAGTGCATTGGGCATAGGCTGGGCTGCAGTTTAGATGTCTTAGGTGTTAATAGGGGGTTCCTCTTAGCATTTTTCTTTGTTCCCACCTTATGATTTTTCTTGAAGAAAAAAAATAGAAGTCATAATGGTGCTTCCCTCTGGAAGGGTTGTAAGCCATGGTGTCCAACTAGATTAAAGGACAAGTCTGGGATAATCCCTGCCAGAGGGGCGAGTATTCTACCATGGTTGAAATACTCTGGCAACTGATCTTCAATTTTATGTTGTTTGTTAGCTGCTGGTGTAATTAAATCATGTGTTGATACTTGCATTTGTTTATTTGTTATCTTTTACTACAATAACGCTTGCTTATCTTTTCTTTTTATTCCCTATCTGTTCTGATCTGTTACTTCATTTGTCTTGTTTAACTTCAGTTATATGCATTTTACTTTTTATTGTTTCCCATCTACTTTTTATTTTCTATTAGTTCTGGTCAGAAACTCCTGGGCAGCAAGAAGGAAAGTAGTTAAGTACTTCTGGGTGTTTGGCATCACCCCCCATAGTGAGCAAGTACAACAGGTAGCATTGGTAGTCTGTTGATCCTGAGTGATCCCAGCTACAGTTTTGTTTTTCTTTCTTTTTTTTAGAAGAAGATCAGGACATCCAAGCACTGCTGGATAGTTGCTGAATGCAGGGCCTGCCTGTGGCATTATAATAACAGGCTAAGTCATTTGTAGTTCATAGTTTACCTTTGATTTTATAACTTCACACAGGGTACTATGAACGATGAGAGATCCAGTGGGATCACTCAGGGTCTAGTAGAGACCACCAATGTTGTGCGTTGATAGGCAAGGTGACCAACCTTGACATTCTTTCTTTTCTCTCCTGTTGTGACAAACACAAAATACACACACAGCTTACAGTGTGTTCTTTGTGTATGTTTTCTTCAGGTGTGAGTAGTTTTTTTGTTCTTGCTCTTCAGGGAGGGCCTTAGCCAAAAGCTAACAGTCCAAATCTCACCTGGAAATTCAACTCCTTGTCTTTCTCGAGGGAGGCTGACATCGCATTAAAGTAAAATAAAAATAGAACAGTTTAGTACTTCTGGGTGTTTGGCATCACCCCCCATAGTGAGCAAGTACAACAGGTAGCATTGGTAATCTGTTGATCCTGAGTGATCCCAGCTACAGTTTTGTTTTTCTTTCTTTTTTTTAGAAGAAGATCAGGACATCCAAGCACTGCTGGATAGTTGCTGAATGCAGGGCCTGCCTGTGGCATTATAATAACAGGCTAAGTCATTTGTAGTTCATAGTTTACCTTTGATTTTATAACTTCACACAGGGTACTATGAACGATGAGAGATCCAGTGGGATCACTCAGGGTCTAGTAGAGACCACCAATGTTGTGCGTTGATAGGCAAGGTGACCAACCTTGACATTCTTTCTTTTCTCTCCTGTTGTGACAAACACAAAATACACACACAGCTTACAGTGTGTTCTTTGTGTATGTTTTCTTCAGGTGTGAGTAGTTTTTTTGTTCTTGCTCTTCAGGGAGGGCCTTAGCCAAAAGCTAACAGTCCAAATCTCACCTGGAAATTCAACTCAGTCCTTGTCAGTTTTGGCATCAAACTTGTAATGGTTTAATCATTACAGGTTATTTACTGAAATATTTGTTCTAAAAGTTGCTAAGTATTTCTCACTTAGAAATTTTTTATTTTTTTATTTTCAGCTTAATTAGCTACAAATTGTTTCTACTAAGTGTTTCTCACTTAGATTTTTTTTTTGCTTTTCAGCTCCTTAAAAGCTGCTAAGTGTTTCTGCTAAGTGTTTCTCACTTAGAATTTTATTTTTATGTTCGTTTTCTATCCCTTCTCCTATCCCTTTTGTTCAAAAAAAGCGGGAGGAAATTCTCTCATTCACGCTAAGATGCACTCTGAACTTTGATTTTTTGATCTGAGTGTGAGGGAATGACCTGTTAGTGCATTGGGCATAGGCTGGGCTGCAGTTTAGATGTCTTAGGTGTTAATAGGGGGTTCCTCTTAGCATTTTTCTTTGTTCCCACCTTATGATTTTCTTGAAGAAAAAAAATAGAAGTCATAATGGTGCTTCCCTCTGGAAGGGTTGTAAGCCATGGTGTCCAACTAAATTAAAGGACAAGTCTGGGATAATCCCTGCCAGAGGGGCGAGTATTCTACCATGGTTGAAATACTCTGGCAACTGATCTTCAATTTTATGTTGTTTGTTAGCTGCTGGTGTATCTTGATTATGTGTTGATACTTGCATTTTTTTTATTTGTAATCTTCTATTACAATCCTCTTTCTGTTCTGGTCTGTTACTTCATTTGTCTTGTTTAACTTCAGTTATATCCATTTTACTTTTTATTGTTTCCCATCTACTTTTTATTTTCTATTAGTTCTGGTCAGAAACTCCTGGGCAGCAAGAAGGAAAGCAGTTTAGTACTTCTGGGTGTTCGGCATCACCCCCCATAGTGAGCAAGTACAACAGGTAGCATTGGTAATCTGTTGATCCTGAGTGATCCCAGCTACAGTTTTGTTTTTCTTTCTTTTTTTTAGAAGAAGATCAGGACATCCAAGCACTGCTGGATAGTTGCTGAATGCAGGGCCTGCCTGTGGCATTATAATAACAGGCTAAGTCATTTGTAGTTCATAGTTTACCTTTGATTTTATAACTTCACACAGGGTACTATGAACGATGAGAGATCCAGTGGGATCACTCAGGGTCTAGTAGAGACCACCAATGTTGTGCGTTGATAGGCAAGGTGACCAACCTTGACATTCTTTCTTTTCTCTCCTGTTGTGACAAACACAAAATACACACACAGCTTACAGTGTGTTCTTTGTGTATGTTTTCTTCAGGTGTGAGTAGTTTTTTTGTTCTTGCTCTTCAGGGAGGGCCTTAGCCAAAAGCTAACAGTCCAAATCTCACCTGGAAATTCAACTCTAAAAAATTCGTTCTTTCATTTGCTCTAATTCGTTTTCTAAAATCTGGCATTTCAAGGAAAGTTTCAGCCTTAATTTTCCTTCTTTTTTTTTGTACAAGGGGGTTTGAGAACCCATGTCAGATTGAGTTCTTATCGCCATAGCAAAATCAGTAAGAAGTGTTTGCGATCCCGTTGACATGAGTTCAGGTGGGGGAGTCTGGAAAGAGATGGAAGAAATAGAAGAGAATGACACTTCATTTGTCTTGTTTAACTTCAGTTATATCCATTTTACTTTTTATTGTTTCCCATCTACTTTTTATTTTCTATTAGTTCTGGTCAGAAACTCCTGGGCAGCAAGAAGGAAAGCAGTTTAGTACTTCTGGGTGTTTGGCATCACCCCCCATAGTGAGCAAGTACAACAGGTAGCATTGGTAGTCTGTTGATCCTGAGTGATCCCAGCTACAGTTTTGTTTTTCTTTCTTTTTTTTAGAAGAAGATCAGGACATCCAAGCACTGCTGGATAGTTGCTGAATGCAGGGCCTGCCTGTGGCATTATAATAACAGGCTAAGTCATTTGTAGTTCATAGTTTACCTTTGATTTTATAACTTCACATAGGTACTATGAACGATGAGAGATCCAGTGGGATCACCAATGTTGTGCGTTGATAGGCAAGGTGACCAACCTTGACATTCTTTCTTTTCTCTCCTGTTGTGACAAACACAAAATACACACACAGCTTACAGTGTGTTCTTTGTGTATGTTTTCTTCAGGTGTGAGTAGTTTTTTTGTTCTTGCTCTTCAGGGAGGGCCTTAGCCAAAAGCTAACAGTCCAAATCTCACCTGGAAATTCAACTCAGGAGAGTCCAGTGAGCTCATCCTCATCTAACAAAACAGAAGGGGCCGGGGAGGAAGAAGAACCATTGGCCAGGATCTTTCAATGGTGAGCTTTTCGATCGTTTTCAGTTTTGTTACTTTGTGGATTTTGACTTCTTCCATATGCCCGGACCAAGGCTTCTTGGTGCGTTTGATGTCGAGCTTGTGTATTTGATGGGTTGAAAATTGAACAGATTTTCTTTGTCCCAAATTGACAGACGAATGAATGGATGTCCTCTTGGTCTTTCTTCAAATCTTACTCTCATTCCTAGGAAAACTATGTCATTGCGTCCAAGTGACGTATCTGTGTATGACATTTGATATTCAGCTTGTGGAGGTGGAGTAGGTTCATTCTTACTAAAGATTAGAAAGTCATCAATATATCTGAAGATTATCCTGTCATTAGCAATACTTAAACCATTGCTATGGATGATGTTGTCAATCCAGTTCTTTTCGATACCAAAGCAGTACAGATTAGCAATGTGAGGAGAGCATTGAGAACCCATTGGAATACCATGACATTGCCTTAACATATGGTCACCATTTTTAATATAAGAATTAGATAGTATTACATTCAGTAGTTCCTGGGGGGGGGGGGGGGTAGGGGGGGGGTACAATAGATAAGAGATTTGGGAGAGGAATAGGGGCAGTGAACTTTTGGTTCAGGCCCTTCCCATCGAACAGGACGAAGACTTCTAAAACCTGAGATGAACCAATTGAGTTGAAACAAACAAATAACAGAGACGCAACACATACCGGAACATCATCGCAAGCAATGCTTCGGACCTCCGTCGACCTTCGTTCTTCCGGCGGCAAAGGGAAACAAGAAAGAACGGGCAATGAGACAAACCTGTTAGTTGGTGTTGTGTTGTTGTTAAAAACAAAAACATAAACGCCAGGAAGTTCGACAACGAAGACATCGACATCGATCGCTGCTCTGCAGATGTCCGGCGGGTGTTTGTCTACACTGTGTTTATTGTTTGTTTTTTTCCCAAGGTTCAACCTTGGGAAGAGAAGTAAAAAATTCCGTCAATGTTGGCCTTCCTGTTCGAAGGTGCGCACCAATGACGATAAATAGAGTGGGGGGAGAAAACCTTTGATCCAACTGGATCCCTTCACGAGCTGACATTGCCATGTGAAGTTAAATATTCTGGCGATGCCAGCTCAGGCGACTTAGCCTGCTTTTTTCTTTAAATAAAAAAAATAAAAAGATACCAACAGGTGGGGTGATGGGTTGCGCCACTGCAATCCAGTCACAAAAAGAAACAAAGGTAATCTCAAGGGTTCTCGACCCTTGGCTCTCCCTGCGCAAGCATCGCATGGAGGGTGACGCTAAGCACCCGGGGGGTACGAAACAAACTTTCCCCCTGCTGTCCTGTTTGAAATAAAAAAAAAAAACAAAGGGATAGAAGCAAACAGAATACGTTACACCTCAACAGTGATCGACATAGTCGATCGATAAAAAAACAATGATAACATTGTTTATTCTTTTTTTTTATTTTAAATTCTTTTTATTTATTCTTTAAAGAAAAGAAACGGAAAATAGAAATTAGTCGACAAAGTCGAACGATAAAAAAAAAACAATGATAACATTGTTTATTCTTTTTTTTTTTTTTTTTTTTTATATTCTTTTTTATTAATTTTGAAAAAAAAACAATCAGTTTAGCGTCTTGACCAGGACGGAAAATAGAAAGTGATCGACATAGTCGATCGATAAAAAAACAATGATAACATTGTTTATTCTTTTTTTTTATTTTAAATTCTTTTTATTTATTTTTTAAAGAAAAAAAAAAACGGAAAATAGAAATTAGTCGACAAAGTCGAACGATAAAAAAAACAATGATAACATTGTTTATTCTTTTTTTTGTATTTTTTTATATTCTTTTTTATTAATTTTGAGAAAAAAAAAAACAATCAGTTTAGCGTCTTGACCAGGACGGAAAATAGAAAGTGATCGACATAGTCGATCGATAAAAAAAACAATGATAACATTGTTTATTCTTTTTTTTTATTTTAAATTCTTTTTATTTATTCTTTAAAGAAAAGAAACGGAAAATAGAAATTAGTCGACAAAGTCGAACGATAAAAAAAAACAATGATAACATTGTTTTTCCTTTTTTTTTTTTTTTTTTATATTCTTTTTTATTAATTTTGAAAAAAAAAAAAAACAATCAGTTTAGCGTCTTGACCAGGACGGAAAATAGAAAGTGATCGACATAGTCGATCGATAAAAAAGCAATGATAACATTGTTTATTCTTTTTTTTTATTTTAAATTCTTTTTATTTATTCTTTAAAGAAAAGAAACGGAAAATAGAAATTAGTCGACAAAGTCGAACGATAAAAAAAAAAACAATGATAACATTGTTTATTCTTTTTTTTTTTTTTTTTTTTATATTCTTTTTTATTAATTTTGAAAAAAAAACAATCAGTTTAGTGTCTTGACCAGGACTGTCGATAAAGTACTTTTTCCGAATTTTGGTAAATATAACCTTCCCAGGGGCAAAAAATACCCAGGACCCCATCAGAACCCCCAAAAATGTGATTTCGGGGCCGAAAAAACCTCGATTTGGCTGATTTCGGCAAAGGAATGAAAAATCTCAAAAAGTGTGGACCGTGTGGTACCTGGGGGTCCAATTTTGAGGCCTGTGAAATGCACCTTCAAATAATTTTTTTTTACAATGAGAAGAGGTGAGTCTTGGTGTGCCCCTGTATGCGCAGTTTGCTAATATACCATTTACGTATCAGTTTCCGCCTCAAGAACACGCCACGAAAAAGAACAGCGCTCGCTCGGCCATGCTTGAGGCCACGAGGCTCACGGGCAGGATAACGCAGCGGAAAACAACGTTCTGCAGGGCAGCTCACAAAGTCATTCTGCGGAGGAGAGCATTGATCCCAGAGTGCATGAAAACACCTCCCGAGGCATCTCTGAAGTCACGCAACAACACTTGGACAGTCAGAAGTAAGATACGCGCGAGAAAGGGGTCCAGAAACGTCCAGTATCTGAATCGTGATCACAGAAGGCTCACAGAATGGAGAAAGCGTCACGTCTGTACCCCAAACAGGGATAAGCCTGAAGACAGCTGTAGTGGTAGTGCCTCAAATAGCAGTGCCATAGATAAGCAGCAGCGACATAGGGCAACATGCCCCATCCAAAAGGCCGTTCAAGGCATCACTTAAGACCCAACCATACTCACCAGCAGGGCATACAAGACACTCTAGTATATGCAGCATAAGGAGAAGTACGAAAGACACACCCGCTTGCAACTGTACCCAAACGAGGGAGATATACTCCTGGAGTCTTGGAGTCGTAACAACACTGCAGATATTGCGGCAAGAAGGGATCGCCGCAGAGACATCCAACAAAGTCCTGAGTGAGTGACATAGTTGAAGCTGTCGCAGGTGCGCAGACAGAAGGGAAGCGGGTCGAAGTCACCAACTATATCTCGAAGGACAGTCCGACTTGTTGATGGATTCAGGTGATCTGTCGGTGACCTGACTTCTTGAAGCAGCAGCTTCCTCTTCACCCTCCATCACATCGCTGCAACATGATACTTCCTCTAGTGCCCGTCGTGCTCGTGGGATGAAGCTAACAACCGTTGGCGCTACAGGGGCTGAACGTACCACCCCGTCCTCACAGGGAAGACCTCTAGACAGCAAGGTCTAATACTAATCTGCCATCTGTATCCAAGGATTGGTCCTCTGTCTATCTTGTACAGAAAGAAGCACAGCTTCGGGCCGAATTTCGAAAGCTGAGCACATGGGATGTTCAAGAGAAAGCCAGTAGCCTAAACATCGGACATAGGGGAATTAACAAGCCGGTCTGGTGGAGCATATTATTAAGGTTCAAATCAGGTCGATAAAAATAAAAATTGGGTTCCCATTTCATCCCCCACTCAACTCAGAGGGAAACCCTGGTTATGGATTGCTCAATGCACGGGATTACTTGTAATTTTTGTGAGCCCTCCTAATACACCCCTTGTTTTCACCCCCCTCAGGTACCACACGGTCCACACTTTTTGAGATTTTTCAAAGACTTGTTCTAAAGTGCCGAAGAACTGTTTCTTTGGATCGCAATCCCCATTTTTGGGGTATATGTTGCAGTTTTCATAATTTGGGTGCACAAAAAACTTGTTCTCCGGAAAAAAACCGAAAGTGCCCAAAATCTCCTGGAATGTGGCTGGGCAACTGTTAACTTCATAGCAGATCACCTCAAAACTGAAAGAATCAGAATATCGAAGATGTTTAAGATTCAATTCCGACTCGCAGAGCAAGAGCTTAAGTTAATTGGAGAGAACTTGATGTTCTCATTTAACCCAGATGGTTGGTTTCATCAGATAGTTATTTATGAAACAATAAGAATATATCTGGGACTAGAAGTAACACATGTGACAACCCATGAACAGCTGAAAACAATCACAGTAGGTCCAACAGAACAAGAAACTATTGTCATTCCATACATCATAGTGTCACGTAGAGCAGCCTACACACATTACATCGTCTTTATTGATATAAATTCTAAATACAAGGGATTTGATATAATCAATCCAACTCCAGATTGTAATGGGATAGAAGATATCATGACGAAGTATCCGTTGAAGGAATACGAATACCACGTTGTAATGAAAACAACGAAAGATATTCCTCCAATAGACTTGTCTGCACTGGCAATAACAGAGTCACCAGCAAAGGATAATTCCACAACAAAAACTACAGAAGTGGAAATTAAAAAATCCACGGACGAGGAGGATGTAACAGATCTTGAGACAATGATTTCGGCAATCGAAAAAGCGGACAAAATGAAGCCCATATCGATACCGGGAAAAGTCAATAAGATAGAGATAAGGGCCGTATCACCACCAAAGATATGCCAGGATAATATACCGACCCTGTACATATCGCCGATGGTGAAGATACCACCATTACCAGTACTACTATCACCAGTGTTACCAAGACCATCAATAATTCCAATGACAATACCAATAACGATACCGAAGATAATAAAAATGGAACCTTCGGTAATGCAAAAAATTATATCGCTACCATCAAATAGTTTTCAGAAGACGCTAGTCACTGTAAATAATGCACTTACGGTAGCCCCACCAGCAATCCCGACATTGATGCCAGCAACGATTTCAAAGGTATCACAATTGGCACCGCCGACTGTACTTCAAAAGAAGACACAAGTCATTGCAAATGATGAACTCACACAGGTCCCGCCGACAATTCCAACAATGATACCAACACCAATTACAAATTTATCACAATCGACACCGTCAATTGTACTTCAAAAGAATACACAAGTCAGTGCGAGTGATGCACTTACACAGGCCCCGCCGATAATTCCAACGCTGATGCCAGCAAGGATTTCAAAAATATCACAATTAGCACCGCCGACTGTAATTCAGAAGAAGACACAAGTTATCGCAAATGAGGCACCTACAATGGCCCCACCTGCAATCCCAACGTTGATGCCAGCAACGATCTCAAAGGTATCACAATTGGAACCTCCGACTGTACATCAAAGTGTGATTCAATCTATGAAAACGATACAATTACCGATTGTATCACCATTGGATCTGGATCATAATGATGTGGATATGATCGATATGCCGTCACCAGCAACAGTACAACTGGATACGGACACTGACATGGTAATGGAAACTATGTCACCAGAGACGCAGGAATCACCGGAGCATAGATATGCTGGCCTAATGACTCCATCCAAAGACAGGATGGAGTCACCACCAATAACTCCGATTAAGATTAAGACTCCACTGAAAATAAAGACGCCTCTGAAGATCGAAACTCCGACTAAAATAATTCCACAAACCCAACAAGCATGTTGGGATGGAAAGAACCTCGAATTAATACGAAGTTTGTCAAAAGAAAGACAGTTGGAGAAAATAGTCACCACATACAGACTAAGATCAACTACACCACAAACAGTAGCCAGGAAGATGGAAACACCACCTACTGTAAGCAGTAAAGCCACGAATTCCGGAACAACAATACCGATTACACCACAAAAGGTATCAAGAGTACTAACATACACAGATACAGAGAATATCGGTAAAACTTGCAAATATTGCAATAAATCCTGGAAGTCATTTATTGACCATATCAATAAATGTGGAATATTCAGAGCATCAAAAGAATATCCAACATATGTTGATGAAGATGATAACACTTCATTTACGGTCACTGAATACAAAACGGATCCTCGAAATAGTATTGTAACTGTTACAAAAGATGAGACAGAAACTCATATGTTATCTATCAAAAAGAATGGCAAGTTGGCAACACAAACGGTCGCTGATGAACCAGAGAGAAGCAGTAACAAGAGACTGAACTCACAGAGTCCAATGCGAATTGTGAGAATCAAAAAATACCTGAGCAACCGGAAAAGGCTTAAAAATGAGTGTACTGAACATAAGTTGGCACAGAAAATGAAACTTAAAGAAGTACAAAAACAGAAATTAGCAAAGGGAAAGGAAAAGAAGAAACTGAAATTGGTAAAAAGACTCAACTCGCAGAGTCCAATGAGACCGATGCTCAGAAGAAATACTCGAAAGAAAAGAAGCAAACAAGATGAACATGATTCTTCAGATGATATGAGTATTTCACAGAGATCTTCAACTCCAGATATCCCTGATGCTAAGGAACAATTATCAGACTTTGATAATTAAAAACACTTTCTACATTTATTGTAGAAAAGTGCTCCACTAGTAGTGAGCTACGAACTAGTAACAGCAAAAAATATGTTTTTTTTTTTATTTATGAACATGAAACACAAAGTAACTACATTCCAGTCCTGCAAACTGGAATGACTCAGTCTCAACATTTGACTGACTTACTTCTACACCATACTGATGAGAGAGAATAGAGGTAAGAGGTATATGGATTACTCTCGAAACCTATAGTTACTTTAATATGCTAAGTTGCGCATCACCCTTAGTCACTGTATTTAAAACTAATGTTAAATTATCTTTATGTTTTTATGATACAACACAGTTGTAATTTTTACAAAATCGAACATACATCCCCCCTAGGGGGGGGGGGGGGGGTACAAGCATCGATTTTACGGTAGTAAATTAAGGAGGGGAAATTTGGATTTATGCAGTTTTGACACCTCTTACCTTATATCCTTGCTCTGTTCACAGATTTAGCTGCTAATATACCAAAAGACCCCAAAAAAACCCAAAACAAGACTGGTTACTAGCTTTTTTAATTAAAAAAAATTTTTTTTACTCCCCTTCAAGTAATTTTTTTTTTTTTTTTTTTACATTCTGAGAGAATAAATTTTTTTTCAAAAAATTCAAAAAAAGTGTTCTTGTTTTTTTTTCAAAATTAATAAAAAAGAATATAAAAAAATACAAAAAAAAGAATAAACAATGTTATCATTGTTTTTTGGGAAAACCCCTAATCCGAACACAAAAGTTTCCGAAACCGCCAACTCTATACAAAAAAAAAATTTGTCACGGGAGAAACAATCCCCCAATGAAAGAATTATAAAATTTATTTTTTGTTGCTGACACGGTGGCCCAGTGGGTGTTACCGCGGTCTTCTGAGGTGCAACTCGCGGGTTCGAACCCGGCTGCAAACCTTTTTTTTGTTTGCCTCAAAATGTCAACACAATGTTGAGTGACTAACTGTACTGACTAACTGTACTTGATAACTTGAGGAACTTGTTGATAACTTGAATACGAGGTTTTGTGCCGTCAGGTACGGACTGTTGCTGTGGCGAAGGTTATCCTGGCAAAGGCGGTGGAGTTACAATCCTGCGCCCCGATGGCTCTTTGGCACACGAAGATTGATTTTCCGATCATAAACAACAAGCCCTCCTTTGAATCACACACCACATTCGTTCGGTCAGGGTACGTCTTTGGGCCAATTAAGCGTCTGACCAACGTTCCAGAGTGTCTGCCCCATATATCCATCCCCTCTGTGTCTTCCGTCCTGCTTCATCCCTGGAAGTCATTTTTGCATACAATGATCGATGCATCTTCGTTTGGGCCTTTGTCAACAAGGTGCTTACATCCCTTCAGTGGGTGCTTGTACAGCTGTTGCCAATGTAAGGGCAGTTGGTGCCACTGTAACACCCACCTCCATAGAGACCACCTTAAACGATGTGCTGGTGGTTTGAGGCAATGATGTTGACAGTACAAGCTAAACATTGGCAGGCGGACGTGGTGCAAGAACGTCCAAAATAATCTGAGAAAAACTCTTTGTGAACTTGTCACGCGTCCCAAAAGTGTCTCCCATCAGAAGCAGGCATGTTTGTTTAGAAAAAATTGTGAGGAGATTTAAAATTACTCAACGCATTTTTCAGGGAAAAAAAAAAGTCTGCCTTAAATTCGGCAAGTTCGATTCCGGGTGGCGGATTTTTTAACCACAGGCCACAAGGCACTTTTTTTGTATAGAGTTGGCGGTTTCGGAAACTTTTGTGTCTGGATTAGAGGTTTTCCCTTGTTTTTTTTATCGATCGACTATGTCGATCACTTTCTATTTTCCGTCCTGGTCAAGACGCTAAACTGATTGTTTTTTTTTTTTTTTCAAAATTAATAAAAAAGAATATAAAAAAAAATACAAAAAAAAGAATAAACAATGTTATCATTGTTTTTTTTTATCGGTCGACTTTGTCGACTAATTTCTATTTTCCGTTTTTTTTCTTTAAAAAATAAATAAAAAGAATTTAAAATAAAAAAAAAGAATAAACAATGTTATCATTGTTTTTTTATCGATCGACTATGTCGATTACTTTCTATTTTCCGTCCTGGTCAAGACGCTAAACTGATTGTTTTTTTTTTTTTTTCAAAATTAATAAAAAAGAATATAAAAAAAATACAAAAAAAAGAATAAACAATGTTATCATTGTTTTTTTTTATCGGTCGACTTTGTCGACTAATTTCTATTTTCCGTTTTTTTTCTTTAAAAAATAAATAAAAAGAATTTAAAATAAAAAAAAAGAATAAACAATGTTATCATTGTTTTTTTATCGATCGACTATGTCGATCACTTTCTATTTTCCGTCCTGGTCAAGACGCTAAACTGATTGTTTTTTTTTTTTTTTTCAAAATCAAAAAAAATGAATAGAAAAAAAAAAAAATAAAAAAATAGAATAAACAATGTTATCATTGTTTTTTTTTATCGTTCGACTTTGTCGACTAATTTCTATTTTCCATTTTTTTCTTTAAAAAAAAAAAAATAAATAAAAAGAATTAAAAAAAAAAAAAAAGAATAAACAATGTTATCATTGTTTTTTTATCGATCGACTATGTCGATCACTTTCTATTTTCCGTCCTGGTCAAGACGCTAAACTGATTGTTTTTTTTTCTCAAAATTAATAAAAAGAATAAAAAAAAATACAAAAAAAAAGAATAAACAATGTTATCATTGTTTTTTTTTTATCGTTCGACTTTGTCGACTAATTTCTATTTTCCGTTTTTTTTTTTCTTTAAAAAATAAATAAAAAGAATTTAAAATAAAAAAAAAAGAATAAACAATGTTATCATTGTTTTTTTATCGATCGACTATGTCGATCACTTTCTATTTTCCGTCCTGGTCAAGACGCTAAACTGATTGTTTTTTTTTCAAAATTAATAAAAAAGAATATAAAAAAAATACAAAAAAAAGAATAAACAATGTTATCATTGTTTTTTTTTATCGTTCGACTTTGTCGACTAATTTCTATTTTCCGTTTTTTTTTTCTTTAAAAAATAAATAAAAAGAATTTAAAATAAAAAAAAAAAGAATAAACAATGTTATCATTGTTTTTTTATCGATCGACTATGTCGATCACTTTCTATCTTCCGTCCTGGTCAAGACGCTAAACTGATTGTTTTTTTTTTTCAAAATTAATAAAAAAAAATAAAAAAAATAAAAAAAAAAGAATAAACAATGTTATCATTGCTTTTTTTTTTTATCGATCGACTATGTCGATTAATTTCTATTTTCCGTCCTGGTCAAGACGCTAAACTGATTGTTTTTTCTTTAAAATAATTAAAAGGATTTAAAAAAAAAAAAAGGGAAAACCTACAGATCCACCCCCAGGTTTGGAGAAACGTATACTACGGTCACGGCCTTGTGTAGCTTTTTTGACATTTTTCCCAAATCGACAGCCCTCTATTCTGGGCGAGAAAATTTTCAAATCCGTGATAGCGCAGTGGTGTTGGTGCCGGACTGAAGCCCTGAAGGTAGGAGGTTCGATTCCCTCGGGGGGATTTTTTTTTTTTCCGAAATTTTTTTTTCTGGGCATCTGTTCATCGCTGTTACTCATTTTTTTTTAAGGCTTGTTAACTTTTAAATACTACCAACGTGGTGCAGCGTAGCAACGCAATGCCCTCGAGGTTTGTTATTAGCCACAAATCATCGTTAGGGTTAAGCGTAATTAAGGTAAAGAGTATGCTGGGGACAGGTGAGTGATGACTGCAACCGACAACATGCAAGTCAGTGATCCAATTTTTTCGTTCAGCTTTTGGGGCCTGCAAACCCAGCCAAGCGTTCATAGCGACGTTGCTTTTGATCCTTCAATGTCGGCTCTTCCTAACCTAGACAAGCAGAATTGTCACCCACTAACAGGACCGTCGTGAGACAGGTTTTACCCTTACTGATGGTAAGTCAATTTTTTTCTTATAAAATATTTACGTCAATCGCAGAGTATACCTACACTAACATTACCTTTAGTCACTGAATCTCAGAACTAATGTTAAATTATCGTTATGTTATTTATGATACAAAACATTTGTATTTTACGTACAAACTTGAACAGGTAACCCCCTTAAGTCGACAGCAATACGGGGTAGTCCCGTTTCTAGTCCCTGGTATCTACGGTTCTCCGATCGGAGCCGTGATGCTACGCAACACATCTGCAGTGACTGTGCTTGACTATGTTAGCCTTTGAAGTAAGTCAGTCAATTATGGAGACTGGATCACTTAGTCACCAGTGGTGGTTACTTTTTGATCGTGTTAGGGTTGCGTCCAAAACGATGGATTACTCTCTTATGTTAAAGTTTAACTTAACTTAAGGAAGAATTGCGCGATGACAGAAGGCTTCCAAGAGAGGTCCTAAGTCGAGTGGAAGTTTACACTATTGACCTTGAAGAACGACCCGCATGTGAATTTGATGCAGGGTCTTTGTAAGGTTCTGGTGTGAGACTGACTCTGTGCAGACTTTCAAACGATGTTGCCAGGTTATGAGTCAGCAACCTGCACTAAGCAATGTCTCAGAGTACGACGAGTGTCCGAACGTGATAGAACGAATTAGCAGTATGGATACGTCACGCACGACGTCAGCGGCGGCGTTCCCGACCGAACGGCCAGTGCAGACACTGGGGGGAAAAAAAAAAAAAAAAAAAAAAAAAAGACCCGACAGGGGTTCGAACCGCAGCCTAGCGAATGCAAGTCTGCAATCATACCACTCGACAATTTGCGTCGTCTTCGATTTTGCGGATTTAAACACATATCCAGGGGTCAAAAAAGTTACACAAGGCCGTGACCGTAGTGTACGTTTCCCCAAACCTGGGGGTGGATCTGTAGGTTTTCCCAAAAAAAAAAAAAAAAAAAGAATAAACAATGTTATCATTGTTTTTTTTCTATCGATCGACTATGTCGATTAATTTCTATTTTCCGTCCTGATCGAGACGCTAAACTGATTGTTTCCTTTTTTTTTTAAATAATAAATAAAAAAAAAAAAAAAAAAAAAAAAAAAGAGCATTTCCCTGCTATCCTCATATCCCCACAATAATATTATACCTTTTCATTTTCTCTTTCCTTTTCTGGTCTTTTTTTTTTTTTTTTTTTTCTTTTTTTCCCTTTTTCATACAACGTTTTTTATTTATATTTTATTTTTTCTTTTTTTTATTTTTTCATGTTTGACTATTTCCTCTTCATATTTTTTTTTCTTTTCTTTCTTTTTTTTTTTTTTCTCTGCCTCTCTCTTAATTCTGTTCGTTTCTTTGAAACGAAAATTCATTTGAATATTATTCCTTGGTCAGCAACCATCATTGTCGCCCTTTGGACCTGTTAAAAAAAAAAAAAAAAAAAAGAAAGTTTACATCGGGAATAGGGCAGGAGCCAAAAGCTCCCAGTCCGTTACTTCCCACTTTATCGAAATTCTTTTCTTCAGGTGTGAGTAGTTTTTTTGTTCTTGCTCTTCAGAGAGGGCCTTAGCCAAAAGCTAACAGTCCAAATCTCACCTGGTAAACTCAACTCAGTGGGGATATGGGGATAGCAGGGAGATGCTCTTTTTTTTTTTTTTTTTTCGGGAAGATAAAATGGAAACTTCTCTCTTTGTCCTTTTTCATTATACTGTTAATTAGTACAATCTTTCTACTGACTCTGATCGTTGTCTCGACATACAGCGACAGGGAAAACCCGCGAGCTGGGGACGACAGTCTTCTTCAGCATTTAAGCATTTTTCGACTTGAAAAGACATGACCCTTCAATTTAATGAGTTCTCATGTTTCTGGGTTTGGGATGGGAATGTGCACTTCTTCTCTTGATCCTTTGTTCTCATGGATACCTTGTCTCTGTGCACAAAAAATAATTCGTCGTCTACCCAGCTTTACAAAAAGAATTTCGATAAAGTGGGAAGTAACGGACTGGGAGCTTTTGGCTCCTGCCCTATTCCCGATGTAAACTTTCTTTTTATTTTTTATTTTTTTAACAGGCCCAAAGGGCGACAATGATGGTTGCTGACCAAGGAATAATATTCAAATGAATTTTCGTTTCAAAGAAACGAACAGAATTAAGAGAGAGGCAGAGAAAAAAAAAAAAAAAAAGAAAGAAAGAAAAGAAAAAAAAAAAAATATGAAGAGGAAATAATCAAACATGAAAAAAAAAAAAATATATATGAGGGTCTTTTTAAACCCCCCCCCCAAAATGGGCCAGGCTATCCTGTGGGCACCTAACACCCAATCCGAGCCCACCACTCCAGCAAAATACTATCCAAAAAACTCAAATCCGGTACTGGGGCACCCTTTTACTGCCCACCAGTTTGAAAATTTCACTTTTTTTAACTGTATTTGGTACTTTTGCCTTGTAACTCTATTAGGAACCCTGAAAACACCCAAATTGAGCTTGTCAGTAGTGCTGAAGGATTCCGGAGCTTAGGTACATATCAGATTTGTAGCAGGAGCAGGGCAAGTAGTGAAACGAAGAGGATAATAAGTTCCATGAAGGAACTGTTGGAAGTGATATCAGGTGGTGATTGTAAGTCACCCCTCCTTGAAGCAATGGGTCAGTGTTCGGCCAATGTTACTCACAACGAGTATACCTTCAGGATTATCAGGTTTCTTTGATAATCTTAGCTTGCTTGATAAGAGGTCACTGCTACAGGTGCCCTGTTCTCGTGGTTAGGGAAACAGAATTAGCAAGTGCAGGGATAACAGTTGGAAAGGATTTGTGGAAGAACTCTCTAAGGTAGATGTTGGTGGCCGTTCCGCAGTTGCAACACCTGACATAAAAGGTAAAATTCAAGAATTTTACCTTTTCCTGACGGCTTCCAGTAGGAAGAACCAACAGCGAAGGATCAAAAAGCAACGTCGCTGTGGCTGAACGTTTGGCTGCTACAAGCCAGTTATTCCTGTGGTAATTTTCTGTCAAACCTGGCTTCATCCCTGACATGAAGCGAGACCAAAGGATCGTTAGGCCATGCTTTCACACCGTGGATCGGTACTAAGAAGATCGCGTATCGAGCAAGCTTTTACCCTTATGCTCTACGTGAGATTTCTGTTCTCACTGGGCGCTTAGGACACCTGCGTTAATGTGTACCAGATGTGCCGCCCCAGCCAAACTCCCCACCTGACTGGTGCCTCCAAACGAGGCACCAGTCAGGGTCACGAGCCGAAGCCCGTTTGTCGCTCATCAGTTCCATTCTGCAGAAGAATCTAATCAGTTCGGTTAACTTCTTCCCCAGTCGGCATGGCAAGTCTGAGGGCGACCAACTTTGGGAATGTCACTTCTGCATTGGCGCTCGCATCTTAGTCTCGAACAGCTCAAAGTAACGCAAAGGGAGCTTTCCCGAAATTAGTAGCAAACTACCCATGAGTGAGTCACACAACAATAATTATAACAGTGATGGTCATAAGATTGTGTTAGTGGTGAAGATGATATGGGAAAAAACTGAAATTCACATAAATATAGTTTTGAATTCTTCCCATCCCCGTTACATAATTCCCGTTGCTTTCAAAGAACGGAAATTTACAAAAATAGCTTTTACTACAGAAATGCACAGCTTATAAGGCAAAAGTACTAAATACAGTTAAAAAAAGTGAAATTTTTAAACTGGTGGGCAGTAAAAGGATGCCCCAGTACCGGATTCGAGTTTTTTGGATAGTATTTTCGTGGGGTGGTGGGCTCGGATTGGGTGTTAGGTGCCCACAGGATAGCCTGGCCCATTTTGGGGGGGGGGTTTAAAAACCGCCTCATATATATAAATAAAAAAACGTTGTATGAAAAAGGAAAAAAAAGTTTGTCACTGTACCAGTAAATAAAATGGGGCGAAAGAAGGGGGTGTGAGTCGTCCGTCCTTTGATCTCTGGGGCGTACGGACGTCAAGTTTTTTCGCTTGAAAGTTTTTCATCCTTCTTCAGGTGTGAGTAGTTTTTTTGTTCTTGCTCTTCAGGGAGGGCCTTAGCCAAAAGCTAACAGTCCAAATCTCACCTGGTAACTTAACTCATTCTTTGTCAGTTTTGGCATCAAACCTGTAATGGTTTTCATCATTGAATTTAACTACCATTTCAACAGGTTATTTACTTAATTATTTGTTCTAAAAGTTGCTAAGTATCTCTCACTTAGAAATTTTTTATTTTTTTATTTTCAGCTCAATTAGCTACAAAGTGTTACTACTAAGTGTTTCTCACTTAGATTTTTTTTTTGCTTTTCAGCTCCTTAAAAGCTGCTAAGTATTTCTGCTAAGTGTTTCTCACTTAGAATTTTATTTTTATGTTCGTTTTCTATCCCTTCTCCTATCCCTTTTGTTCAAAAAAAGCGGGAGGAAATTCTCTCATTCACGCTAAGATGCACTCTGAACTTTGATTTTTTGATCTGAGTGTGAGGGAATGACCTGTTAGTGCATTGGGCATAGGCTGGGCTGCAGTTTAGATGTCTTAGGTGTTAATAGGGGGTTCCTCTTAGCATTTTTCTTTGTTCCCACCTTATGATTTTCTTGAAGAAAAAAAATAGAAGTCATAATGGTGCTTCCCTCTGGAAGGGTTGTAAGCCATGGTGTCTAACTAAATTAAAGGACAAGTCTGAAGGAAAGTAGTTAAGTACTTCTGGGTGTTTGGCATCACCCCCCATAGTGAGCAAGTACAACAGGTAGCATTGGTAGTCTGTTTATCCTGAGTGATCCCAGCTACAGTTTTGTTTTTCTTTCTTTTTTTTAGAAGAAGATCAGGACATCCAAGCACTGCTGGATAGTTGCTGAATGCAGGGCCTGCCTGTGGCATTATAATAACAGGCTAAGTCATTTGTAGTTCATAGTTTACCTTTGATTTTATAACTTCACATAGGTACTATGAACGATGAGAGATCCAGTGGGATCACTCAGGGTCTAGTAGAGACCACCAATGTTGTGCGTTGATAGGCAAGGTGACCAACCTTGACATTCTTTCTTTTCTCTCCTGTTGTGACAAACACAAAATACACACACAGCTTACAGTGTGTTCTTTGTGTATGTTTTCTTCAGGTGTGAGTAGTTTTTTTGTTCTTGCTCTTCAGGGAGGGCCTTAGCCAAAAGCTAACAGTCCAAATCTCACCTGGAAATTCAACTCCCCCCTGGGATAATCCCTGCCAGAGGGGCGAGTATTCTACCATGGTTGAAATACTCTGGCAACTGATCTTCAATCTTATGTTGTTTGTTAGCTGCTGGTGTAATTAAATCATGTGTTGGTACTTGCATTTGTTTATTTGTAATCTTTTACTACAATAACTCTTGCCTATATCTTTTCTTTTTGTTCCCTATCTGTTCTGGTCTGTTGCTTCATTTGTCTTGTTTAACTTCAGTTATATCCATTTTACTTTTTATTGTTTCCCATCTACTTTTTATTTTCTATTAGTTCTGGTCAGAAACCCCTGGGCAGCAAGAAGGAAAGCAGTTAAGTACTTCTGGGTGTTTGGCATCACCCCCCATAGTGAGCAAGTACAACAGGTAGCATTGGTAGTCTGTTGATCCTGAGTGATCCAGCTACAGTTTTGTTTTTCTTTCTTTTTTTTAGAAGAAGATCAGGACATCCAAGCACTGCTGGATAGTTGCTGAATGCAGGGCCTGCCTGTGGCATTATAATAACAGGCTAAGTCATTTGTAGTTCATAGTTTACCTTTGATTTTATAACTTCACATAGGTACTATGAACGATGAGAGATCCAGTGGGATCACTCAGGGTCTAGTAGAGACCACCAATGTTGTGCGTTGATAGGCAAGGTGACCAACCTTGACGTTGTTTCTTTTCTCTCCTGTTGTGACAAGAGTTGAATTACCAGGTGAGATTTGGACAGTTAGCTTTTGGCTAAGGCCCTCCCTGAAGAGCAAGAACAAAAAAACTACTCACACCTGAAGAAAACATACACAAAGAACACACTGTAAGCTGTGTGTATATTTTGTGTTTGTCACAACAGGAGAGAAAAGAAAGAATGTCAAGGTTGGTCACCTTGCCTATCAACGCACAACATTGGTGGTCTCTACTAGACCCTGAGTGATCCCACTGGATCTCTCATCGTTCATAGTACCCTGTGTGAAGTTATAAAATCAAAGGTAAACTATGAACTACAAATGACTTAGCCTGTTATTATAATGCCACAGGCAGGCCCTGCATTCAGCAACTATCCAGCAGTGCTTGGATGTCCTGATCTTCTTCTAAAAAAAAGAAAGAAAAACAAAACTGTAGCTGGGATCACTCAGGATCAACACAAAATACACACACAGCTTACAGTGTGTTCTTTGTGTATGTTTTCTTCAGGTGTGAGTAGTTTTTTTGTTCTTGCTCTTCAGGGAGGGCCTTAGCCAAAGCTAACAGTCCAAATCTCACCTGGTAACTTAACTCTTTCTTGGGTTGGGGGGCGGCCTTTGATTTTTATAATATGTGTGCGGCCTTTGGCTCCACTGGTCGGTGTTTCCTGGGGGGGGGGGGGGGGGGGGGGACTGTGTTGGAACAGCCTGACGGAACAGAAAGGGAGTTCTGTTGATGTTACAAAACCGAAGGCTACCCCTGGACCGGGACGACTAAGCAAATCGGAAGTGAAAGAAAAACCGAAGAATTTTTCTGCTTCTTACCTTCAGTCAAGCACGGCATCCACCATATAAAGTGGAGAGACTCAAAGGATGTGCATCTTTTCAGTACTCTTCCCTTACGTGAGCACCGTGTCGATGTATATCGCTGGATTAGGAAGAGAAATAAAAAAGAAAAAAGTGCCGATCAAACTACCGTGCAAGTAGACAGGTACACCAAAACGATGGGAGGTGTTAACCTGATGGATAGCGTGAAGGAAATATCCCCACAATAATATTATACCTTTTCATTTTCTCTTTCCTTTTCTGGTCTTTTTTTTCTTTCTTTTTTTTCCTTTTTCATACAACGTTTTTTATTTATATTTTATTTTATTTTTTTTTATTTTTTTCATGTTTGATTATTTCCTCTTCATATTTTTTTTTTTTTCTTTTCTTTCTTTCTTTTTTTTTTTTTTTTCTCTGCCTCTCTCTTAATTCTGTTCGTTTCTTTGAAACGAAAATTCATTTGAATATTATTCCTTGGTCAGCAACAGTCATTGTCGCCCTCTGGGCCTGTTAAAAAAAAAAAAAAAAAATAAAAAGAAAGTTTACATCGGGAATAGGGCAGGAGCCAAAAGCTCCCAGTCAGTTACTTCCCACTCTATCGAATTGAAGGGCGAACAGAAACCTTCAAACTAAACGATGGCATCTAAAGGTTTTCGACTACTTGCTGAAAGTTTCAATGTTCAACACGTTTACCCTTCAAAAGAAATGCGGTAAGGATACTGGTACCTACATACGGTATGTAGAGGAGCTCGCTATGCAACTCGTCAGTGACGGGACGTCGAGAGACAAGACAACCAATACTACATCTACTATTGACTCGGGTTCGCACTTTTCACACATGTTCAGCACCACTGAGCACTATCCATCAATATTTGGCACTGCTAAACAATGTAAGTATCACATTTTTTTTTTTTATCGTTCGACTTTGTTGACTAATTTCTATTTTCCATTTTTTTTCTTTTTAAAAATAAATAAAAAGAATTAAAATAAAAAAAAAAAAAAGAATAAACAATGTCATCATTGTTTTTTTTATCGATCGACTATGTCGATTACTTTCTATTTTCCGTCCTGGTCAGGACGCTAAACTGATTGTTTTTTCTTTAAAAATAAATAAAAAGAATAAAAAAAAAAAAAAAGGAATAAACAATGTTATCATTGTTTTTTTTTTATCGATCGACTATGTCGATTACTTACTATTTTCCGTCCTGGTCAAGACGCTAAACTGATTGTTTTTTCTTTAAAATAATTAAAAGGATTTAAAAAAAAAAAAAAAAAAAAAAGAATAAACAATGTTATCATTGTTTTTTTTCTATCGATCAACTATGTCGATTAATTTCTATTTTCCGTCCTGATCGAGACGCTAAACTGATTGTTTCCTTTTTTTAAATAATAAATAAGAAAAAAAAAAAAAAAAAAAAAAAGAGCATCTCCCTGCTATCCCTCATATCCCCACAATAATATTATACCTTTTCATTTTCTCTTTCCTTTTCTGGTCTTTTTTTTTCTTTTTTTTCCTTTTTCATACAACGTTTTTTATTTATATATATACATAGATGGAAGTGCCCTCCAAATTTGGAGGGCGCCTGGTGAAAATCAGCCACAAAAATTTGTAGGGCCAAAATAGGGCCATTGTAGGGCCATTGTAGGGCCAAAATAGGGCGCTGGAGGGCGCTTTTTTAATTAAATTTAATATAATGCCGAGCTCATTTTGACACACCCCTGCCCTCAGCGAGGGTCGAATCGCATCTTATTTGACTTTTCTCCGGTTCGCCCGATCAAATGCGTCTCTGGGATATCAGTTTACTTGCCACCAGTAAACTTCTTTTTTTTTCTCACAAGGTACCGTGAAGACCGGCCTATTAACAGGTTAGCAAGAACGCACTCTCCCTCCTCGAATCCCTCTATATTCGACTCGGTGCATTCTGCGGGCTAATCAGCTCCTTGTAGATCTGGGATGCATCGTCCACTGAAATGAGTTTCAGCTTCAGGGATTGCAGCAGGCTCCGGAAGCTCTCAAGGAGTGGCCCATTGTTTTTGCCATTGTTGACCTCCGAACCATGACCTGGAGGTCTCGGGTTCGAACCCCGTGACACCCTTTTTTCTCTTTTTCGAAAGACTGCCAAGCATGTCAAAATTTTTTTTTGGCTTCTGCGTCAAAATACTTGTGCGTCAGTGTAAGTCGACGTCAATTTAGCTGTCTTATAGTAATAAAAAAGGTAAAAAAAAGCGCCCTCCAAAATAATATTTATATTAAAAGCGCCCTACAAGCGCCCTACACGCCCTCCAAATTGTAGGGCACTTCCATCTATGTACTGTAAAGGGAAATATTCTTGTGGGGAAAAACCCGCGAGTTTTTATTATTTTTTCTAAATCCGCGAGAATATTTCCCCGCGGGAATATTTCCCTGCAAGTATACTTTTTTTCTAGCCATTTTTTTTGTTCCTTTCTGTGAAGAAAATATGTGTGCTACGAAGGAAAGTTTCAGCAAAAATTATTTTTATTGTGCAGTATGGTAGTTTTTTATTGTGTTCACTTGGTAAATGATGCTTTGTTCCAGCTGACACTCAATAGAAGCACAAATATTTCTTAGATTCTTTATCAACTGACTGACTTTTGCAAAAATCCACTGTGGCAGGGAAATATTCTTGTGGGGAAAAACCCGCGAGTTTAAAAAAAAATCTCCAAATCCGCAAGAATATTTCCCCGCGGGAATATTTCCCCGCAAGAATATTTCCCCGCGAGAATATTTCCCTTTACAGTATATATTTTTTTTTTTTTTTTTTTCATGTTTGATTATTTCCTCTTCATTTTTTTTTTTTTCTTTTCTTTTCTTTCTTTTTTTTTTCTTTTTTCTCTGCCTCTCTCTTAATTCTGTTCGTTTCTTTGAAACGAAAATTCATTTGAATATTATTCCTTGGTCAGCAACCATCATTGTCGCCCTTTGGGCCTATTAAAAAAAATAAAATAAAAAGAAAGTTTACATCGGGAATAGGGCAGGAGCCAAAAGCTCCCAGTCCGTTACTTCCCACTTTATCGAAATTCATACTCGAGTGAGGACTACTTATGGATGCCAGGGGTGTAAGGTTTTTATGTGTCCTGCACCCTGTTTTGGCAAATACCACTTAAATCTTACAAAGGGGAGAACATTTGCGTCCCATACCACCACCTCTGTGTCGGGAGGTGCTATCCGGGAAGAATGTACTAAGGGGAAGACCCCTGCACTCACAACAACATCAAAATTGAAGAGGCGCAAGGAGTCATAAGAACTGAGCTTATTTTTGTCTTTGGTGGTGTTTTCATTTGTTCTGTTCACCCTTTAGGTGGTGAATGTGTGTGTATTTTTAACAGGCAGGCAATGGCGGTTCACTTTGTCACATCACCTTTCCGAGCCCCCCTACCCCTTTTCCCCGTTAGCTCTTTTTTCAAAAAAAGTCAAAAAACCGGGTTTTACCCCCGTCCGTAATGGGTTAAAGAAGAAACAATCAGTTTATTGTAATTCATATAATTCAAATAATGTAAATCTAACTGTCTTACGTCATTTTGTTTTCTTTATTGAAAGAAAGTACATTCCTGTTACATAAACTACAGGTAGAAAATACTGAGGTAACCCTTAACCATGAAGGTCAATTTTGTGAGAACTCTAACATGTTCGCATATAGAACATAGAGGGACACGGATGATTGTTTTCTTTTTGAATACATTCCCCACTCTGGACTTTGCCAATTAAATGTCTTAACCCAAAACCCGTCAATGCCGTCACCACAACATTATTTGTTGGGGTGACGGCATTATGCAACCCCCTCAGATTTTCTAACTGAATTCTGGATAACGCTACCATAATTTATTGGGAAAACCTCTAATCCAGACACAAAAGTTTCCGAAACCGCCAACTCTATACAAAAAAAGTGCCTTGTGGCCTGTGGTTAAAAAATCCGCCACCCGGAATCGAACTTGCCGAATTTAAGGCAGACTTTTTTTTTTCCCTGAAAAATGCGTTGAGTAATTTTAAATCTCCTCACAATTTTTTCTAAACAAACATGCCTGCTTCTGATGGGAGACACTTTTGGGACGCGTGACAAGTTCACAAAGAGTTTTTCTCAGATTATTTTGGGCGTTCTTGCACCACGTCCGCCTGCCAATGTTTAGCTTGTACTGTCAACATCATTGCCTCAAACCACCAGCACATCGTTTAAGGTGGTCTCTATGGAGGTGGGTGTTACAGTGGCACCAACTGCCCTTACATTGGCAACAGCTGTACAAGCACCCACTGAAGGGATGTAAGCACCTTGTTGACAAAGGCCCAAACGAAGATGCATCAATCATTGTATGCAAAAATGACTTCCAGGGATGAAGCCGACGGAAGACACAGAGGGGAGACACTCTGGAACGTTGGTCAGACGCTTAATTGGCCCAAAGACGTACCCTGACCGAACGAATGTGGTGTGTGATTCAAAGGAGGGCTTGTTGTTTATGATCGGAAAATCAATCTTCGTGTGCCAAAGAGCCATCGGGGCGCAGGATTGTAACTCCACCGCCTTTGCCAGGATAACCTTCGCCACAGCAACAGTCCGTACCTGACGGCACAAAACCTCGTATTCAAGTTATCAACAAGTTCCTCAAGTTATCAAGTACAGTTAGTCAGTACAGTTAGTCACTCAACATTGTGTTGACATTTTGAGGCAAACAAAAAAAAGGTTTGCAGCCGGGTTCGAACCCGCGAGTTGCACCTCAGAAGACCGCGGTAACACCCACTGGGCCACCGTGTCAGCAACAAAAAATAAATTTTATAATTCTTTCATTGGGGGATTGTTTCTCCCGTGACAAATTTTCTTTTTGTATAGAGTTGGCGGTTTCGGAAACTTTTGTGTTCGGATTAGGGGTTTTCCCTAATTTATTTAAGGTGAGTGCTCTGCTAGTAGTGTGCTACGAACTAGCAATTTTTGCTAACATATTTTTTTCAAAGAATTGTTGATTTTAAGCAAGTAATTTGTAGGTGAAACCTACACTCTGCCGTATTACATTATACCCTGGTTTTGGTTTCCCGGGGCTCACGATTAATTCAAAATTGAATAACTCGATTCCGTACTGCACTGAATGACAACACGGAAAAAGAGATGTGTATGCAGCTAAGTTAGAAACATTTATTATAATGTAAAGTATTTACGTCAATCGCAGAGTGTATACCTACACTAACATTACCTTTAGTCACTGTATCTCAGAACTAATGTTAAATTATCGTTATGTTGTCTATGATACAATACATTTGTATTTTACGTACAAACTTGAACAGTTAACCCCTTGCACTATACCCCAGCTTAATACCTATTCTGGGTGAAAAAATCCGGTGAAAAAAAAAAATGACGTTGGTCGGGATTGAGCCTGGGCGTCGGGTATCCAAAGTCAGTGCTCCCTCCGCTGAACCACATCCGCTCTTAAAGACAGGTGCGGGTCTCGATGCATTCCATATATAGTTTTTGGGTCCCCCAGCCATTTTGGATTTTGTAATGAATGGTTAGTTCTGAAACTATTTGTGTAGTAAACACTAGTTTGCCCTTTATTTTTTTTTCATGTTTGATTATTTCCTCTTCATATTATATTTTTTCTTTCTGCCTCTCTCTTAATTCTGTTCGTTTCTTTGAAACGAAAATTCATTTGATTATTATTCCTTGGTCAGCATCTGTCATTGTTGCCCTTTGGGCCTGTTAAAAAAAAAATAAAATAAAAAGAAAGTTTACATCAGGAATAGGGCAGGAGCCAAAAGCTCCCAGTCCGTTACTTCCCACCTTTTCGAAATCAATGCAAGTATCAACACATGATCAAGTTACACCAGCAGCTAACAAACAACATAAATTTGAAGATTAGTTGCCAGAGTATTTCAACCATGGTAGAATACTTGCCCCTGGCAGGGATACCCCAGACTTGTCCTTTAATTTAGTTGGACACCATGGCTTACAACCCTTCCAGAGGGAAACACCATTATGACTTCTATTTTTTTTCTTCAAGAAAAATCATAAGGTGGGAACAAAGAAAAATGCTAAGAGGAACCCCTTATTAACACCTAAGACATCTAAATTGCTGCACAGCTTATGCCGAAATACTTAGCAGCTTTTAAGGAGCTGAAAAGCAAAAAAAGAATCTAAGTGAGAAACACTTAGTAGAAACACTTTGTAGCTAATTGAGCTGAAAAGAAAAAAATAAAAAAATTTAAGTGAGAAATACTTAGCAACTTTTAGAATAAATATTTAAGTAAATAACCTGTTGAAATGGTAGTTAAATTCAATGATGAAACCATTACAGGTTTGATGCCAAAACTGACAAAGACTGAGTTGAGTTACCAGGTGAGATTTGGACTGTTAGCTTTTGGCTAAGGCCCTCCCTGAAGAGCAAGAACAAAAAAACTACTCATCTTTTCTTTTTATTCTCTATCTGTTCTGGTCTGTTACTTCATTTTTCTTGTTTAACTTCAGTTATATCCATTTTACTTTTTATTGTTTCCCATCTGCTTTTTATTTTCTAAGTTCTGGTCAGAAACCCCTGGGCAGCAAGAAGGAAAGCAGTTAAGTACTTCTGGGTGTTTGGCATCACCCCCCATGATTGATCTAAATTTAAATATGAGAACACAGATACTAAGAGCATAAAGATGAGGTGACACAACCAGTTCAACATAAAACATCAGGATTGGACTTAAATTACCTATTTAGGTTTCGAGAGTATTCCATCTACCTCTTACTGTCCTAGCTGGTATCTTATGTGACTTGGTATCTCGAGTGTGTCGGTATCTCGGGTGTGCTGGTATCTCGTATGTGTCGGTATCTCGTATGTGTTGGTATCTTGTATGTGTTGGTATCTCGTATGTGTTGGTATCTCGTATGTGTTGGTATCTCGTATGTGTTGGTATCTCTTGTGCAAGGAAAAAAAAAAGAAAAAAGAATGTCATGACCATGACGGACGAATTGAGTTAAACATGATCAATTAAACTAGTTTAATACTTAGTTAAAATTTAAGACGGACCGGAACTATTTGAAAATAAAATGTAGATGGGAAACAGTGAAAAGTAAAATGGTTGATAAAATTAAATGAGATTTATGACATAACAGACCAGATAGAGAGTAAGAAAGGGAAAAGGAAAAGGAAGAGGAAAACGGAAAGGGAGAAGAAAAAGAAAAAAGAGAAAATAACCCGACATGATTGTAGAAAATCAAATCATTGTGAGAGTGATGTCCCGTTCAAGATGAAACCAATTAAAGGTCGATCGACATAGCCGGGCGATCAATTTACAAAAAGAAAGAGGAAAGGACCGATTAGTCAGTTTAAGGTCTTGACTAGGACCAACAATAAAAAATTAACGATCAGTCTGAGCTGATATCGCTTTTATTAATTAATGATAAAGAAAACATAAACTACCGAAATTACTTTGTGTGTATTTTATTCCACTTCTCTTACTTCGTGCATATTAAGAGGAAGAGTTATTATATATTCGGAGTGAGTGGTCTGTTATTAGTTTTATCGTTATTATCGAACTTCTTCTGCAGTTCACAGCCACTCACCCACTTCCACACTTCAATTCAAAACCCACCCCTGCCGGTGTCCCGTCAGGACCTGGCACTACCCCAGCGCGGTGAACCTATCTAAAATTAGGATAGGGTCACATGAATATCCTTAGTATCTGTTCTGCCAGTTGTGCGTATTACTTTATATTCTTTATTCAGCTGCTGTACAGACATGGAAAGCAAATTACCGAATTACCGAATTACCGAAGACTGAAAATTTTCCTGTCATGAAGAAAAAGTATATTTTTGTGGGGTGATGGGTGATGGGGATAGCAAGGAGATGCCCTTTATTTAATTTTTTTTTTGATTGAACAAAGCAAAAACAATCAGTTTAGTGTCATGATCGGGACTAAAAAATTGGTTTTTTTTGGGAAAATGCCTAATTCCACAAAAATAGTTTGTGAAATCGCCAACCCATCACAAAAGTTTTAACCACTCAAAACAACCCAACATAATTTCACACAGGTACTATGAACGATGAGAGATCCAGCGGGATCGCTCAGGGTCTTGTAGAGACCGCCAATGTTGTGTGGCAAGGTGACCAACCTTGACATTCTTTCTTTTCTCTCCTGGTGTAACAAACACAAAATACACACACAGCTTACAGGTACTCGCATCTGCTGGAGCGATATCGATGCTTCCGTTGTCTTCCCTGGCATTGTTTTTAAATAACACTTGTTCTTTCTCTGTTATGCAGATACTCTGCTAAAATTACAGCACAATTAAAACAGGTTTGTCTTGCTTTTTTTCCGGTACCTGTTTTTGCCAAGGGACAATGGAAGTAGATCGATGGAGGTTTAGCAAGCAATGTGATGTGCTGAGAATAAAGTTCCAGGTGAGATTTGGACTGTTAGCTTTTGGCTAAGGCCCTCCCTGAAAGGCAAGAACAAAAAACCACTCGCACCTGAAGAAAACATACACAAAGAACACACATACAAGTACATCACATCGCTTGCTGAACCTCCATCGATCTACTTCCATTGTCCCTGGCAAAACATAAGAGCACTGTCTGGCGATTCTGGTGCATTCACAAAACAAAGCTTTTGTGGGTGCTAAAGGAGAACCGATGTGGCGTGTCCAGATGTTCAACTGATCCATGCAGATGTTTCCTCATACGCCAACTTCGATAGTGAAGATGTTACAATCGTAGTCATTGGCGATGATCGAGTTTCTCAGACTTAAATATTTGTTTTCTTTTAAGACATGAGAGGTTTCAAAGCGATCTTCATTGGGGCACATTAGCTCCAGGCCACTTGGGGCGATAATACCAAGGTAAGACCCTTGTAGCTGCTGGCACATGTCCAGATTTATAACTTCACGGACGCCAGCAGCGAGTGGGTATGGATCCAATTGGATCAAACAGTTTGCTTTCTTTCTTTTCTTTGCTGCCGATGCGCAGCTGTAGACAAAGAAGTCCAACTTCAATGTCATTTGTTTACTTAGGTACAAATAATAAAAACAAAACACATACAGCTACAGGATACTCACATCAGTTGGACCGATATCGATGCTTTCGTTGTCTTCCCTGGCATTGTTTTTCAACAACACTCGTTCTTTTTCATGTTCTGAAATACTTTGCTAACATTACAACACAATTAAAACAGGTCTGTCATTGCTCTATTTCCGCATTCTGTTTTGCCATGGGACGATGGAAGTACTTCGATGGAGGCTCAGCAGCGATGTGATGCTATCCTTGTATGTATTTTGTGTATGTTATTCTGTATTCTTGTATTAAAATGTCATTCTTGTCTCGCAGGGAAAGGCTGTGGCCAAAAGCCTTGCCTATTTAATTCCTCCCTGACAACATACAAATAATCACAAACTATGAGAAAACTGTCCTTTTACTGTTTAAGGGTTTATACAGGTCGATATGGGTATGGCTTTTGGCATCGGCCCTCCATTCTACAATGTAACAGAACACCTGTCATCTAGCGCGTCATCCATATCATCCCGATGTGTGCTTAGCGGCGGGCAGCAAGAAATAAACAAAGTAGTAAGTGTTCAAACCTGTTTTGTTGTGTTTTGTTGGCAATTTTGGCCGCACAAGTCACACATAGGGATCGGTGGTGGTGTCTGTCTTGTCACATTGTAGTGACAGCCTGTCCTTCCTCTACACTCGCATGTCACAATGCGGAGTGGACCGATCTCTTCTTCTCAGATGCACCTGGTCATGGCTAAGGGCTGTGACATTTAAAAATCTGCCAGCCATGACCCAGTTGTCTTACACTGCTGTCTCAGGACGAGCCAGGCTTAGGCTGCAACTGATCCAAAAGGACAAGTGCACCCCATCGGTCCTCTCCAAAACGCCTCGCAACATGAGTGCATTTTAGCTAAGGAAGGGGACAAGTCTGTGTCCCCTGTTTTGGCACTTTTGGGGACACAGACTTGGGTTACATAGACTCAGTTGAGAAGCTGTACCAAGCCTCACACAAGATCAATCCACATGTTGCAAGGCGAGATGTATCAGACTTTCTGAAGAGGGAAGAGGTCTCACAGTTGTACAAGACCCGGCGGAAGAAGATCACTGGTCACATCACAGCGTTCGAGGTAAACCAACTAGTGCAGATGGACCTTCTCGACTACCAAGCATACAATCGAACTAATCAAGGAAACACCTTCAGCCTAATACTCATGAATGTGTTCAGCAGAAGGGCTTATGCTCGACCTCTGAAGAACAAGACAGGACCAGTAGTTGCTGAAGCGTTGAAGGATTTACTTCAAACTGTAAAACCTGAGGATACAAACACTCATGTCTGATAATGGTCCAGAGTTCTTGAATAAACATGTACAGCTTATGCTTCAATTGGGGCATGTCCGATTGCAAACCAATGAGGTTGGTGATCACTATGAAGAGAACTACTAACTGGGTCAAGTGGTCGCCAGCATTGATTTCTCAGAACAACAAGACTCCTCACCGCACCCTGCACGAGTGCCGGTGCTGTCGCTCGAGTCAAGTTTTATCAGGTAGTATCCCGGATCCAGATTATCACTCGGTATTTCGTCTCGCATAAAGACTCCTGCCAACGGTCTCCCAATACTCTTGAGATAGTCTTCTATTTCATAGCCGTACAGGGGATGGTAGTCACCACCAAATTTTTTTTACCCCCGTCCCAGGTACAATGATCCCGTCCCAATAATGTGTTTAGACCAGCATCAGCTAGCTCATGGACAACAGGCTTCACGACCTTCTTTGCGACCGATTTAATCCCACCGAGGATGTCGCCGAGAAACCTAGTAACCCGAGCAGTATGCACGTCCAGGTCTATTCTAACGGTTCTTCCCCCCACCTTCTCGATCTTGTCAGCCTCAATATTATTTACAGGTATCTTGTGGGGATCCGGTTCTTTTGGAACTTGAATAGTAATACTATCACCCCAAGTTGACTTGACCCGAGGAATGGAGGAAGAGATAACTTACAGCTGGGGGATCATCCTCACACTGTAATATCCTTCGCTGTCTTGGTCTACCCATTGCTTTTATTATGTGAAATTTATTATTTATTTATGACATAGATGGAAGTGCCCTACAATTTGGAGGGCGCTTGTAGGGCGCTTGAGGGCGCTTTTTTTTACCTTTTTTATTACTATAAGACAGCTAAATTGACAGGGACTTACACTGACGCACAAGTATTTTGACGCAGAAGCCAAATTTTTTTTTGCATTTAACAAGTATTGTAAGAACGAAAAAGAATGTTGGCAGCACACGTAAACCTCCTTTAGCTTTATCAGTTTAAGTCGGTTCACGGTTTCGTGCACAAACAAAAAATCACAGTGTTATATCATTATTTTCTGTATAGTTGAAGTTAAAGCCAATTCTTTTTTGACATGCTTGGCAGTCTTTCGAAAAAGAGAAAAAAGGGTGTCACGGAGTTCGAACCCGAGACCTCCAGGTCATGGTTCGGCGGTCAGCAATGGCAAAAACAATGGGCCACTCCTTGAGAGCTTCCGGAGCCTGCTGCAAACCCTGAAGCTGAAACTCATTTCAGTGGACGATGCATCCCAGATCTACAAGGAGCTGATTAGCCCGCAGAATGCACCAAGTCGAATATAGAGGGATTCGAGGAGGGAGAGTGCGTTCCTGCTAACCTGTTAATAGGCCGGTCTTCACGGTACCTTGTGAGAAAAAAAAGAAATTTACTGGTGGCAAGTAAACTGATATCCCAGAGACGCATTTGATCGGGCGAACCGGAGAAAAGTCGAATAAGATGCGATTCGACCCTCGCTGAGGGCAGGGGTGTGTCAAAATGAGCTCGGCATTATATTAAATTTAATTAAAAAAGCGCCCTACGCGCCCTCCAGCGCCCTATTTTGGCCCTACAAATCTTTGTGGCTGATTTTCACCAGGCGCCCTCCAAATTTGGAGGGCACTTCCATTTATGTTTTTTTTTTTTTTTTTTTTTTTGAGTGTTTCACTACTGTGTTTCTCCTTCTTTTTGTTACTACTATAATTGCTTAGGCGCTGCCCTTACTGGGTGGCCGTTCACTTTTTCGAGACAATGGGGGATGCGACACGGAAACTGATTGCGCTGTGAGGCGCGGTGCGTACAGCGGGGTTCGAACCGAGGCCGATTGGGTGCGGGGGCACCACCCCATCCACTGCACTATGACGCCCCCTTATGTTATGATATAATTATTTTTCTATTTTCAAATTTATTAAGATGTAAGGCTTTTGATATCGGCCTATCAGTTCTTAAAAAATGATGTTGGCATTGCACAGAAGTTCTCTTTACTTAGCAACTAGATAGTATTTCTTTTTTCTCCCTGTGACAAAGTCAAGTTATTGTTATTGGTTTCTCAGGTGGGGTCCTAAGGACGGGACGAATATGTCGGAAATGGGACCTGGCCTGCTAAAACGGCTGCGTGCTAGATATGTTGTAAGTAAGAAATTTAACTCCAGTGTCGCATTGTTTAAATTGAGATTAGCACAGGTCAGCGAATTGCTGCAAGTAAGGAGCGAAGATGACTACTTGAACTTAATCAAGAAAAAAACCATTCCGGGAATGAAATTCGGCGTTGATTTTACAAAGGAAATTGGTGATTCTATCCGTGTTCTGAATAGAGATATTTTATCAAGGAGTAAAAATATTGAAATCCTTGAGGCCAAAATTAGACATGAGACGGATATGCTTTTTGAAGCACTGAAATCTAAAAACAAAAAAGCCGTACCTAAATTGTGTCGACGGTCTGCGTATGACTATCTTTATGTGATGGAGGAGAACAAGATAACCTGGGAAACACCTAGCTCCGCAGACGCGTGTTACACACACTGGATGGCTGCTCCGGTTGAGCAACGGCGAATCCAAAGACAATCTGTTATAGCTTCTCATAAGCGAGACTTTGTGTGGGACATATTACAAACTGATATATCAAATTCTGTTTCTAAGAAAATAGCTGATCGTACTGAAGAAGGAATCAAGAAGTTCCTTGAGCTTCGGACAAAAGGTGTAGTTAAAACACAAGTAAAAAATATTCCTAAGACGATGGTTCCTGCGCGGACTTAAACCCAATTATAATTTGGAGCAAGCATGAACAACTTTTTATCACTCCATAAGTATCTAATCAGTTTCTTTAATACAAACAACATCATGGTGTGGCTTTAAGATCCATTTCTTTTTTTGTTTTTTTTAATCAATTTCTTGGGAGTTTGTTCAATGTTTCTCCTTTTTTGTGGTACAATTACCACATCGGTATACCAACACACACACGTATAGGTATTCGCTGGAGTGACAGAATCTGAGATGTTCGGTTTCTTTAATTTAATGTTTTCTGTAATCCTAATGTGGTGGTATCCACAGTTCGAATACACAATGTTCTGGAGAACGAGGAGAGAGATATTGTGAGTGTGCTCGCTATTATTTCCATCAGGATATTTCTTGTGAAAAGCGTTCTTGATATTTTTTTCTTTTCCAGCAAATTTTTTGTAAATAATAAATTATAAGAGAAAATGTGTAAAGACGCTTCCTTGACCATCACAGTAGAGGATGAGTGGTTGTACTCTCACACTAACGACAAGGCCTTTGCTATTCCTCCGTCTGTTGTAGATAGAAGAAGAATAAATCATTATAATAAGAAATTATGTTCAGCTGTTGAATATTCATCTGACTTATCCACAAAAAGAGAGTACTCTGTTACTAATGACAAGGCTCGCACTATACCACCGATTGTTATTCACCGTAACAGAGGTGCCAACAAAAAGGTACGAACCAATAAAATTATAGCTAATGATGTAAGTGAAGCGAGGCATTGGGGATATCGTTTCTTCGAACTATTCTCAAACTTTAAATGGGCGTGAACCGGGGGGGTTGCTCAATTGCGGGGGGGTTGCTCAATTGAACCTGTCTTTGCTCTGGAAATAAAAAAAAAATAAAAAAAAAATAGGAGTATGAAGATAATGTTCTGGTGACTTACATAGTTTTATTTTTTTTTTAGTTTTCTTCCCTTTCCTTTTCAGTTAACTGATTTATTTTTTAGTCGTTTTGTGATATAAATTATTGACTATTTATTCATTCTTTTAACCATATTTGAAGCTTGATTTTTTTTTTTTGCAAGCTTTCTATCTCCATTACACTTATTGTTTTAAAGGTTTTCCTAACTCCAAAAAAGAACAATTTTGTTTTTTCTTCCTCCCAGAGGGTTTTAGGCCGCTGGATTATTTTCTCTTCCGCTCCTTTTTAGACCTGTGTGTTTTTTCATTTCATGAATTTAAAAAAAAAAAAAAAAAAAGAATAGTTAAATAATATTATTACTTCTAACGTTACATTACAGCTTTGTTGTTGTTGGTCATATTAATAATAATCTTTTTTTATTGCTGTGCTTAAGTCTTTTTTTTTCTTCTGTTTTTGCTTCTTTCGCATGCTGTCAGTTTCAGCCCTCGGAGTCACATTGAGTAGTTTTGGGGAAGAATGTAAAGACTTCTTAGGTTAGCATCTCTCTCTCTCTCTCTTTTTTTTTTTTTTTTTTTTTTTTTAATCATTTTATTCCCCCATCAATCACGTGTTTATATACATATTCGATTTTTTCCTATTTTCACTTAATTATTGGGGAGTCGGTTTTTTTTTGCTGATATCTTGCTTTGGTGTCTGATCATTCGTTCTTTCGAATTTTGTTCTTGATATCTGTTAAGTCAGTTTTTTTTTTTTTTTTTTTTACTTTCATTCTATCTATCCTCCGCTATCCCACACATTATGCTACACATTTGTTTCCTTTTTTTTTTTTTAAATTATTTTTTAATTTTTAACCTGTTTATTCAAAATCTGAGCAACATATTGGGGACTCACAGGTGGTTTAACCATTCCACCCTGTTGTGTCTATCTAACCAGTACTCGATGGTATGTTGGACTCGCTAACTAACTAAGAAATCTATTAATGATACAAACTAACAACGTGGACAGCTAGCAGTTTAATCCAGCCGGCGCTATAAAAACTGCACGATTGGGTCTTCTGTTAGAAAAATACACCGATCTGAGTCCTACTGGTGTGGGTTAGTCCTGCTTAGTAATTTCTTATTTCCTTTATACGGCTTTAGCTGTTAGAATTATTATAATAATTATTATTTTCTTTTTTTAAAATTTCCCGAAAACCTTTTTATACGTGACCACCTAAGGATTGTGTGGGGGGAGTACAACAAACCCCCCTGACAAGTTGTAGGAGGAGAGACTTACTTTTAGACATACAAGATTCCGTTTACCGTCCTAACTGATGGATTTGGATAAGTTTTTCGAATTGTTTGTTTCAACTCTCTTGCTTTGTTTAAATTATACTTTATGTTGAGGTTCGTCTTGTTACCGTGGAGCACGAAATAAAAAAAAACGATCATCTATATTAGTTAGACTGGCTGATCTGTGGCACTCAGTTTTCTAACTCTGGAACTGTAGCTGCGCAGTGACTTCTTGTCCTCACCCGTTTAGTTCAGATCAAAGATTGAACTTTTTGGTTATCTAAAATTGTGAGGAATTCCGATCGTAGCCTCGCTTTCTCTTCGAAATCTAAATAGTTACCTCAAAAAAAAAAAAAAAAAAAAAAAAATAAATCACCATAGTTCAATTCATCGTTAAATTATCGTTTTTCATGATGTAATGTGGTTTTTTTTTTTTTTTTTTTTTTTGCTAGTTTTACAAAAGCAAAACAATCATCCTTACCCCCCTTGTTTTCTTCTTTGAAACCTGCACTCTGCCGTAATACATTATACCTCTGGTTTTGATTTCCCTGGGCTCACGAAATTTAGCAACAAATTCTTTTACGATATTTGCGGAGTGTGTTCCTGTACATCACCATTTGGTATACTGTTTCATAAATTACTACCTGTTTATATATGTTAGTTAACTTTGATACGGTATTTTTCTATTTTTTATTGTTCAGCAAAAATTGCCAAATTTTAATTCTTTTTAATTGCAAGAACAAAAAAAAAAAAAAAAAAAAAAAGAATGTTTCGTAAACTTCTTTTTAACTTTATCAGTTTATGTCGGTTCACGGTTTTTCGTGAAACAGAACAGACAAAAACATCTACATGTGTAAAATTACTATTTCTGTCATGGTTTAAGTTAAAGCCATTTTTTTTGTTTTTGTTTCCTATTTCAGTTATTCGTAGCAATCTATGCGGATTGGGTCCTCTGTTGCAGTGAGCCACTCTCCCTAAACACCCTTCCTAGAATACTCATATCATCGATGCATACTCGTTGTGCTGTTATTCATTTATTAATTTATTTGTTTTTATTTTTGTCACTTCTTTATTTTAATATATTTCTGTTTTTCAATTTTCGTTTTCGTTTTTTTTTTTTTTTTATTCTTTATTTTTCATAGATCAATGGGGGATAAGGTGAAAAAAAAAAATGCTGAAGTTTGTAGTTTTCTAATTTTTCTATAAATTAAATTACATCACTTCAGTTGAAAGCTAGTTCAACAATCCATACTGAGTCTTCGGAAACGGTTACTAGGATAGGATCCTCCGTTACTGTGAGTTACCCTCATACGGCACTCAAAATATACGGTAACGTTGGGTTAAATAAGCAAATATATGCTAGCCGCCATCCTGACAAGTTTCGATGGACATTAAAAAAAATTCCAGTTTTTTTGGATTCATCAAAAAATTGGAATGAAGCCCCCAAAACTTACTGATGAAGGCCTAAGAGGCCTACATATTCCACAAGTGTTTTTATGGAACGGCAGAACAATTGTGTTTTTATATTTTGATTTAGTGCAGCTATCTTATTATAATTATAATAAATTAATATTCAAACTAATTGCTGCAGTAGTTGTATGTATCTTGAAAAAAACAAGAAAAAAAAAAAAAAAAAAGCTCTTCTTTCCTCCCTTTTCTTAATTTTTCTTTGAATGCAGCCATAGCAATAGTCTTGTACAAGAGGCTTATCGTGCTTTTGCTGGGACCTTTTTTTTCTTACTCACTCTCCTTTGCTTGTTCTTCATCCTCTTTTTATGGGGATCGCAATTGAGGGGAAGGAACCTTTTCCCTCCTTTTGCTTTCCGTTACATATAGATGCCTCCCTTTTTTTTATTGACTTGTGTTGGGTTGGGATTTTTTGGCTGTAGTGGTGTGGATTTTTTATAACGATTCGATTGTTGAAGATGACTATCATTGGTTTGTCCTTCCTGATTGTATTCTCCTTAACGATGTGTGTGTTGTGTATTTCTCCTCCCACTTTTTTTTTTAATGCCAGATTTCTTCTTTCAGAAGATTATCTACTAACCAACTCGTCTGTTGTTTACCGAAACCAGTTTAGGAGATGTAATTTGTCTTTCCTCTCTTCTCTTACCGTCCTGTTGAGTATTAGCGATTACATCTTCTTTGGGGTTTATGATTGTGTTCTGGTGTGTGAATTTTTTATAACGATTCGATTGTTGAAGATGACTATCATTGGTTTGTCCTTCCTGATTGTATTCTCCTTAACGATGTGTGTGTTGTGTATTTCTCCTCCCACTTTTTTTTTTAATGCCAGATTTCTTCTTTCAGAAGATTATCTACTAACCAACTCGTCTGTTGTTTACCGAAACCAGTTTTGGAGATGTAATTTGTCTTTCCTCTCTTCTCTTACCGTCCTGTTGAGTATTAGCGATTACATCTTCTTTGGGGTTTGTGATTGTGTTCTGGTGTGTGAATTTTTTATAACGATTCGATTGTTGAAGATGACTATCATTGGTTTGTCCTTCCTGATTGTATTCTCCTTAACGATGTGTGTGTTGTGTATTTCTCCTCCCACTTTTTTTTTTAATGCCAGATTTCTTCTTTCAGAAGATTATCTACTAACCAACTCGTCTGTTGTTTGCCGATACCCGTTTTGGAGATGTAATTTGTCTTTTCCTCTCTTCTCTTACCGTCCTGTTGAGTATTAGCGATTACATCTTCTTTGGGGTTTGTGATTGTGTTCTGGTGTGTGAATCTTTTTTACGATTCGATTGTTGGAAGACCATCATTTTTTTTTCTTTAGTTCGATAGTTTAATAAGCTAGGGGAGGTGGAAAGCTGGATATTGGTATTCATTAATCTTTCAGTCGATGCTACTTCAACAATCCATGCGAAATCTTCGGATATGGCTACGGATTGGGTCCTCTGTTACTGTGAGTTACCTAGCACTCATAATATACAGTAACGTTGGATTATATAACTAACATTGGTTTGTCCTTCCTGATTGTATTCTCTTTAACGATGTGTGTGTTGTGTATTTCTCACTTTTTTTTTAATGCCAGATTTCTTCTTTCAGAAGATTATCTACTAACCAACTCGTCTGTTGTTTGCCGATACCCGTTTAGGAGATGTAATTTGTCTTTCCTCTCTTCTCTTACCGTCCTGTTGAGTATTAGCGATTACATCTTCTTTGGGGTTTATGATTGTGTTCTGGTGTGTGAATTTTTTATAACGATTCGATTGTTGAAGATGACTATCATTGGTTTGTCCTTCCTGATTGTATTCTCCTTAACGATGTGTGTGTTGTGTATTTCTCCTCCCACTTTTTTTTTTAATGCCAGATTTCTTCTTTCAGAAGATTATCTACTAACCAACTCGTCTGTTGTTTACCGAAACCAGTTTAGGAGATGTAATTTGTCTTTCCTCTCTTCTCTTACCGTCCTGTTGAGTATTAGCGATTACATCTTCTTTGGGGTTTATGATTGTGTTCTGGTGTGTGAATTTTTTATAACGATTCGATTGTTGAAGATGACTATCATTGGTTTGTCCTTCCTGATTGTATTCTCCTTAACGATGTGTGTGTTGTGTATTTCTCCTCCCACTTTTTTTTTTAATGCCAGATTTCTTCTTTCAGAAGATTATCTACTAACCAACTCGTCTGTTGTTTACCGAAACCAGTTTTGGAGATGTAATTTGTCTTTCCTCTCTTCTCTTACCGTCCTGTTGAGTATTAGCGATTACATCTTCTTTGGGGTTTGTGATTGTGTTCTGGTGTGTGAATTTTTTATAACGATTCGATTGTTGAAGATGACTATCATTGGTTTGTCCTTCCTGATTGTATTCTCCTTAACGATGTGTGTGTTGTGTATTTCTCCTCCCACTTTTTTTTTTAATGCCAGATTTCTTCTTTCAGAAGATTATCTACTAACCAACTCGTCTGTTGTTTGCCGATACCCGTTTTGGAGATGTAATTTGTCTTTTCCTCTCTTCTCTTACCGTCCTGTTGAGTATTAGCGATTACATCTTCTTTGGGGTTTGTGATTGTGTTCTGGTGTGTGAATCTTTTTTACGATTCGATTGTTGGAAGACCATCATTTTTTTTTCTTTAGTTCGATAGTTTAATAAGCTAGGGGAGGTGGAAAGCTGGATATTGGTATTCATTAATCTTTCAGTCGATGCTACTTCAACAATCCATGCGAAATCTTCGGATATGGCTACGGATTGGGTCCTCTGTTACTGTGAGTTACCTAGCACTCATAATATACAGTAACGTTGGATTATATAACTAACATTGGTTTGTCCTTCCTGATTGTATTCTCTTTAACGATGTGTGTGTTGTGTATTTCTCACTTTTTTTTTAATGCCAGATTTCTTCTTTCAGAAGATTATCTACTAACCAACTCGTCTGTTGTTTGCCGATACCCGTTTAGGAGATGTAATTTGTCTTTCCTCTCTTCTCTTACCGTCCTGTTGAGTATTAGCGATTACATCTTCTTTGGGGTTTATGATTGTGTTCTGGTGTGTGAATTTTTTATAACGATTCGATTGTTGAAGATGACTATCATTGGTTTGTCCTTCCTGATTGTATTCTCCTTAACGATGTGTGTGTTGTGTATTTGTTGTCACAGTGAGACTAGAAGGGTCTGAAATATTTCTCCTCCCACTTTTTTTGTTGTGCCAAATTGGCATGCTATATTCGGGATACCCCGTCAGCCTATACCTTGCTATGACAATCCCAACAGGATTGGGTCTACTTATGTTACTGTTGAGAGGGTTAACCAATTACTCTTTAATTTAGTGTATCTGTATTAGTGATGTACAATACGCAATGTAATAGACTTTTTTATCTTTCTAAGGTTCTTCTTTCAGAAGATTATCTACTAACCAACTCGTCTGTTGTTTACCGAAACCTTTTTTGAAGATGTAATTTGTCTTTTCCTCTCTTCTCTTACCGTCCTGTTGAGTATTAGCGATTACATCTTCTTTGGGGTTTATGTTTGTGATATGTGGTGTTTTTATGTTTACGACAATTTGCTTTTCTTTTATGTTGTATGTAACTCTCAGTGGTGTTGTCGTTGATATTGTCTGAGAGCATCTGACTGAGGAAATAATTCTACAAGTTTTTTTTAAATTTATTTTAGAAAATCTTGAAGGAAGAAAAATTCGCACAATTTTTTTTTTTTTTTTTTTTACCTTTAACAAACATCTTTAAGCTTATCAATACTATGAAACTACAATCTTCGCGATTGGGTCCTTACTGATGCGGGCTACCCAGACCCCTCGTAGTCATCAGTTTGTATTTTGCTAACTAAACCAATTTATCAGCTTAAGTCGGTTCACGGTATTCGTGACTACAAACAAAAACAGCAACAAGTGTTATATTACTATTTTCTGTACGGTTAAATCCGTCTTTCTTTATCTTTCCATCCAACAAGTTGATGACAATAACTCCTCACAACAATTGTTTATGTTGGCAGCATCTTTTAACTTTTATTAGTTTAAGTCGGTTCACGGGATTTCTTTTTCTTACACACATAATAATTTTTTTTTTTTTTTTTTGCATTTAGCAAGTATTGTAAGAACGAAAAAGAATGTTGGCAGCACACGTAAACCTCCTTTAGCTTTATCAGTTTAAGTCGGTTCACGGTTTCGTGCACAAACAAAAAACCACAGTGTTATATCATTATTTTCTGTATAGTTGAAGTTAAAGCCAATTCTTTTTTGACATGCTTGGCAGTCTTTCGAAAAAGAGAAAAAAGGGTGTCACGGAGTTCGAACCCGAGACCTCCAGGTCATGGTTCGGCGGTCAGCAATGGCAAAAACAATGGGCCACTCCTTGAGAGCTTCCGGAGCCTGCTGCAAACCCTGAAGCTGAAACTCATTTCAGTGGACGATGCATCCCAGATCTACAAGGAGCTGATTAGCCCGCAGAATGCACCGAGTCGAATATAGAGGGAATTCTGTTTTTTTTTTTAAAGATAGATTCCCTACTTCCTACATGTTATTTGAACTTAACTGTTTCAAATCATATCTTTTTTATTAAAGAAACCAATCACGAATCGATTTCTCTTCTTGTTACCCCATGCTGTGAATAAATTATATACCGTGGCTACTCTTCTCGCCTGTGAGAGTCTCACGATACCCCGTGGGCTTCCTCAGGGGTTTTGACTTCCCTGACATCAAAAAAAGTTTTGTTTATCTTTTTTTTTTAAAAGTGCACAGCAGGTACTATTCAGTAATTAAGGAGGAATTCCCTTTTTTTTTTTTTTTTTTTTTTTTGGATTTGAGTGGATTTCTTGTTCTTCGACCTTTTCTTCTAACTCTGCTCTACTCTATTTTTTTTTTTTTTTTTTTTTTTTTGTGTTCTGAACGAACTCAGTTGTTCAGAACATTATATCTTTAAAGTAGCTTTGTTCGCTAACTAGTTAGTGTCTGAAGTCATCCAATTAAAGTTCTCAGCAGCGCTCTACTTGGTCACCATGTCTGTGGTAGAGTGTGGCTTTTTTTTAAAAAAAAAACCCGTGATGAAAATACATGCTAGTGCAGTTCTTTTGCTTTTCTTTGTCTGCTGGAATTCTATCTGAGAAAACTGGTTGTCTTTAAAAGTTTAAGCCAAGTACAAGTTGCCTCCTGACGGGTGTTCTGTGGGAAAACAGTAACACTTTTTTTAAAAAAAATTAATTCCTGACTTCCCGACCCGATCTACTTGTTTTCATATTTCATATTTCTATTTTATATGTCTGCTCGCGCGGACGGTGGGTTTAGGTAGTCATTTGTTTCAGGTTATTGTATGTCTCTTATCGTCTGCGAGACTCACGGTTGCTGGTAGCGATCTAACTGTTGCACTGTTGAGCTTTTCCTGATTTATTGGATTCCTAGGAGTTCGTAAATATAGAATGTAGTAGTCTACATTAATGGGTCTGGTAGTCAATTACTTCTGGTTAATACCATTCTTCTCGCCTGTTAGAGTCTCACGGTTGTGGTACCAAATTACTGGTACCCCGTGGGCCTCCCAGGGGTTTTGACTTCCCTGACTTTGTGGAAAAAAAAAAAAAAATAATGTGAGTAGCGTCATGAATGACGACTTGCTGTTTATTACTCTTTACTCTTACCCTAGGGTATCAACGACGCGTTGAAACAGATTCTTTGTTAAAGTGAAATGGAAAACTGTTCTTTTCGATATCTCCATTTCATTTATGATAAGAAGTTAAGGAAGTGAGTGAACCCTTTAATAAAAATATAACAGTCAGCGCAAACAAGGCTTTTTTGTTTTTATTTCTAATACTTTTTATTTCAACCGATTCATTAAAACGGCTTATGGATTGGGTCCCCTGTTGCTGAGACAACAGACACGATTTGTGAGTTCTTTAGCGTTGCAAACTACCGCACTTGAAATGACAACATCTCAAACAAAGAACCGTTTCAAGTTAATTAGTTTTTTAATTCAGCATTGCTATAAGTACCTCGAGAGGGTAACTCACAGAGACACGACGCAAGTTAAAAAGGTTTCCCATCTTCTTCAAGATAGGTTGGCGGATACCAATCAGACTCGTTTAATGCGTCGGTGTAGTGCGCGTGCAGCCTAGGACATTTAGGAGCATCACAGACCTGCTATTGGCTCGCTCTTAAGCGTGCTGAAGGCGCACACAGTCCCCTTAAGAAGGGCGGCACTGTCTTGGAAAAAGGACGTAGAACGCCTAAGACCTAAGCGACGAGCGCCCCTACTGAAGGGTTTCAAAACATAAAATAGTCGGCTAATTCTTCGAAGGCAGATCTATGGCTGCTGAGGTTTCTGTAACGACGTGAGGACATTTGAGTACTTCCCCTTCTTAAACACTTCCCTATCCTCTTTGGTTCATGTTGTAGTCAGAATGTTTATCACGGTTGCTTTTTCCTGCATAATATTTCTGATTCCAGTATGGAACGTTTTTTTTCCCCTTTCCTTCCCTTCCTTTCTCTTTCTTTTTTTTTCTCCCTTTCTAGCAGGTATTCAGGCTTTTTCGATCCTTTTTTTTTGTCACTACACATCCGAAGAAAAGAATGGAAAAAAAAAAAAAGAAATCTCTCGGATGAAAAGGAACACTGTTCTGAATCCTGTCTCCCTTGTGAAGGCTCAAAAGTTTTTTATAATTCCGTATTTAGTTTTGTTCTTTTCTCCAGAAGAGTAATACTTTCCCACACACTATGACTTCTGTTATCATTGCGGCTTTGCTCTCTGCGGTGGCGGTTCCACCAACTCCAGTATGGGATGCACAGTTTTCGGTACCTGTAAACCAAACAATAAAAATCCGTGATATTCACACGTATAATAGTACGTTTTGGTATTATTATGATGCAGTAAATGGCGTATCAAGAACTGATCACGGAAGGGGACAGGCTGATGAGCTATGCAGGTCTGTAAGAGGAAAAGAACTCAGTGATCAGCCTTGCACTATGATTGTTAACAAAGATGGATGGAGGTACATCATATTCCCTGAAGAGTCATCATGCTGCAGATATTGTAATGCTGAACATGGTTGTGGGATAGTCAGAAGAGATTGGCTTCGTAACTCAACATACGTTGGACAAAAAACTATCAGAGGACGTCTTTGTGATGGCTGGGTCGTAAAAGGGACTGAAGTCAACTACTACTACGCCACAGCAGATGCTGCTCAGGAGCCGTGTGAATTCTATGAGGGATACCCGTCTCTTAAAGTTGGAATTAATATCTGGTCGTATAGCACCACTCAGTACAAGACTGGTCCTCAAGATCCAAAACTATTTGAGGTTCCTTCAGACTGTACTTCAAAATGTAATGATATTCTTTGATCTAAATATTGTATTGTAGGAACTAATGAATGAATGTTTGACGATACACATGTAAACATCTTTTAGCTTTTTCAGTTTGCATTTGGGGTTTCTTTTTTCCCCCATTGTTTTGTGGGTAAATAATCTTCTGATTTTCTTTTTTTTTAATTATTATTCTCTTCCACACCATCGCAAATAACGTGAGTTACTTTTGAGGAAATTTTTGAGTTTGTTATTGTTTTTTCGTATCGTGAACGTTTTCTCATAACTCTTTAAGAAAAACAAAGGCCATGCTGAAATCTCTGAAGGGTCCGGGGAACAAACTCTTCTTACTGACATAACCTTTTAAGGGTTTCATTTTGTTGGATGAGTGTTGGGTCTCTGATTCTTGTTACCGTTGGTAAGCATCTCCCTTTTTAACGTTTTTTGTTTCCAACTTTTTTTTTTCAAGTTATTTTTTATACTTAATTCCTTCTGTACTGCTCCAGGTACTTACTAACTACACTCTTCGTGACCTCTTCTCACTGATGAGACCTTTTAAGGGTGATTCATGTCACTCTCTTGTTTTGCTTTTTTTTTAATTTCCTGAGTTCTTTTTTTTAATTATAAAATACTTAATTTTTTTTTTTGTTTAGTTGCTCTCTCCCAAAAAAAAATGAAATCAGTCGAAGATGAACCGAACAAGAATCCATTACGGGAAGTTGCTTCTGTTGATGAGCTCCCAAGCGCAGAAGAACCAACTGAGAAAACACCGTTGTCGAATAAAAAACAAAAAATAAAAAAATTCACAAACGAAAACATCGCGTTATTTATAGGATCCTGGGGTATGATGGTTGGCTGGTCAGCTGGTGATGTTATCTTGATAACGATGAAAAAATATTTTAACGACAATGGAAATTTTCACACCAGTCCATTTCTTTTAGCTGGAATGACTACTCTAGCGACGTTATTATTTATTATACTTCTACCAACTCCTATTGATAACTTCTCTGGTATGTTGATGACGCTATGCAGTCACGCAGCGGGAGTCATGTTAGGAAGGTCTTGGAATTCCGCAGCGAAATTCGAAATTGCCCCTGACGAGATAGGTCTTCATATTGTATACGCTATTGCTTCAACTGGAGTAGCTTTACTCATCCCTTCTGTTGGAGAAACTGAGGGTGAAGAACTGAAACAAACATCATCAAAAAAATTAAAAACTGTTCACAATTTACTTATAAAAATCACTGCAATGTCTGTGGCATGGGCTTGGGCCGATACCAGTAAAATAGCATTTACTGAATACAGTGGAGATAAACTTGGTGAATTGGCTGCTGCTGTTATTTGGGCTTGTGCCATCACTCTTGCCGCGTGTTTGTTGTGTAAGTTGATTAATTACGTCAGTCCTTTAGCGGTGGCTGTTTTTGGTGTCTCGGTGGGATATTCTTGGCAAAGGTTTTTTCATCAAATTTTGTTTAAAGAAAGTTGGGCTCCAGTAGTTGGAGTTGCTGATGATTTCAAAGAAGTCGCCCTTCTCATGGCATTCGCCTTCACGATAACAGTAGCTATGTCGATCTCTACTTTTTTAGTTAGGGAACGAGCCTCAAAAGAAGACACCACTTTCTTTCAAAACGCTCTTCGACTTCTTGTTTTAACTGCTGGTATCGTTGTTGGATGGTCTTGGGGAGATGTCTGGCTCGGCGTATTCAACTTGGTTCTACCGGACACCTTCGCCACGGATGTTACCGGTAAGGCTACTTATTTTATAATTGTTTTACTTATGGCTTCTGGCTTCATTTATCTTCGTTCTAAAAATGTACAGGACGACGCTCTTGGAGCTGACGCTGGTGGAGATGCCGGAGGTGATTAGTTTTTTATTATTGAATATTTTCATTGGAGGTTTTTGATAAGAATTTCTCTAAGTCCCTCTTCCAACTGCATAAATAACACAAACTAAGAGGGAGAACACACCCACACGGAAACAATGTCGAGAGGGGCAAATAATATCCTCTGTGGGGTGTGTTCACCCTTTTAGTTTTCTCATTGTGGTTAACCGTGTTATTATGAAAAGGGTGGTTTTTCTATTTTTTTTGTACCGACGTAGCTAATCTGAATGGGTTTCGTACTCTCTTTACCCTTGACCTTCACTAATGGGAATTCTGAAGACTTCCGATTATAACTTTTCCTTCCTGAATATATTGGGAGGTTTCTTCTCTTGATTGAATGTGGTTTTCTTATGTTTCTTGGCCAGAGTGTAGTCATCTTTCTGAACTGTCGGTCATTTGCAATCAGCGATTAACCGATTTTTTTTAAAAATTCTTTTTTGTTTTTCTGACCTACGTGTGGTGAAAAATTGTTTGTTTGCTTTCTTTCACAAAAAAAAAAAAAAAAAAAAAAAACATCATCCGGCAATTATTGTTTTTTTGCTTTTCAAATAATATTTTTTTTTTACCCACCCTTTTTCCCCTCCCCTTTTTTTCATTTAACAAGTATTGTAAGAACAAGAAAGAATGTTTGGCAGCACACGTAAACCTCCTTTATCTTTTATCTCAGCTTACGTTCACGGGTTTCGTGACATAACAAAACATCAACGAGTGTTTCGGTCTACGAAAAAACCGATTCTTTTTGTTATTATTGCTTGTCCTTCCTCTTTTTTATCCTCCTATATGTTGTCCTTGTGCACACGGTTGGGAACCCGTGCAGTTGTGTTCCCTGTTTGTTTAACTTTTTCCCTTCTGTAATGAAATATCATAACGTCGTAAGAGTTAAAAATAATGTTGGGGAAGGCACAAACTCTCTTTTTTTCAGTTTAAGTCAGTTCACGGTTTTCGCGTACAACAAAAATACATCAACAAGTGTTATATTCCGATTTACTGTTGTACGTTTGTGTTAAAACCAATATTTTCTGTTTTCTTTCTTTTTTTCGTTTTGTTACTTCGAAATAGTTCTCTCTCCGATTTTTGTCTTCATGTGAGGCCTTTATAATTTTAAAAAAAAAAAAAAAATATTATTTTTTTTTCCTGTAACTTCAGCAGGTAATCATCAACAGTGGAAAGCACATTGTGGTTGCAGATCTTTTGATTTGGTGTGCCCGACTAGTGCTGAAATTAATAAAGTAATCCTTTTCGGGAATTACATGAAGGAGGAAGCCCTGAGAGAAATAATTATTCTGTTCTCTTTGGGGTGTCTACCTAACAGGGTACTTGGTAACAAGTCTGATCTCTTTTGTTCTATCACTAAGATCATGAGCAAAGATATACCCTGAATCTCTTCGTCTTTTCTTTTTTTATTATTATTAAAACTCATATTCTATCTTGATGAGTGTCTTTACGATTTATTGGTTGGGTTGATTGTTTAATATATTTTATGATAAGTCCAGTCTGAAAACTACGATACCAACATCATGCGAAATCTTCGGATATGGCTACGGATTGGGTTCTCTGTTACTGTGAGTTACCCTCCCTAGAGCACTCATAATATACAGTAACGTTGGATTATATAACTAACATTGGTTTGTCCTTCCTGATTGTATTCTCCTTAACAGTGTGTGTGTTGTGTATTTCTCCTCACTTTTTTTTTAATGCCAGATTTCTTCTTTCAGAAGATTATCTACTAACCAACTCGTCTGTTGTTTACCGAAACGCAATATCCACAATTGTTTTGTGAATCAGCAAAATGATTGTGTTTTCTTTTATTATTATTTTTTATATGAGGGTCTTTTTAAACCCCCCCCCCAAAATGGGCCAGGCTATCCTGTGGGCACCTAACACTCAATCCGAGCCCACCACTCCAGCAAAATACTATCCAAAAAACTCAAATCCGGTACTGGGGCACCCTTTTACTGCCCACCAGTTTGAAAATTTCACTTTTTTTAACTGTATTTGGTACTTTTGCCTTGTAACTCTATTAGGAACCCTGAAAACACCCAAATTGAGCTTGTCAGTAGTGCTGAAGGATTCCGGAGCTTAGGTACATATCAGATTTGTAGCAGGAGCAGGGCAAGTAGTGAAACGAAGAGGATAATAAGTTCCATGAAGGAACTGTTGGAAGTGATATCAGGTGGTGATTGTAAGTCACCCCTCCTTGAAGCAATGGGTCAGTGTTCGGCCAATGTTACTCACAACGAGTATACCTTCAGGATTATCAGGTTTCTTTGATAATCTTAGCTTGCTTGATAAGAGGTCACTGCTACAGGTGCCCTGTTCTCGTGGTTAGGGAAACAGAATTAGCAAGTGCAGGGATAACAGTTGGAAAGGATTTGTGGAAGAACTCTCTAAGGTAGATGTTGGTGGCCGTTCCGCAGTTGCAACACCTGACATAAAAGGTAAAATTCAAGAATTTTACCTTTTCCTGACGGCTTCCAGTAGGAAGAGCCAACAACGAAGGATCAAAAAGCAACGTCGCTGTGGCTGAACGTTTGGCTGTTACAAGCCAGTTATTCCTGTGGTAATTTTTCTGTCAAACCCGGCTTCATCCCTTGAACATGAAGCGAGACCAAAGGATTGTTAGGCCATGCTTTCACACCGTGGATCGGTACTGAAGATCGCGTATCGAGCAAGCTGTTTACCCTTATGCTCTACGTGAGATTTCTGTTCTCACTGAGCTTGCCTTAGGACACCTGCGTTAATGTGTAACAGATGTGCCGCCCCAGCCAAACTCCCCACCTGACTGGTGCCTCCAAACGAGGGGTCACGAGCCGAAGCCCGTTTGTCGCTCATCAGTTCCATTCTGCAGAAGAATCTAATCAGTTCGGTTAACTTCTTCCCCAGTCGGCATGGCAAGTCTGAGGGCGACCAACTTTAGGAATGTCACTTCTGCATTGGCGCTCACATCTTAGTCTTGAACAGCTCAAAGTAACGCAAAGGGAGCTTTCCCAAAATTAGTAGCAAACTACCCATGAGTAAGTCACACAACAATAATTATAACAGTGATGGTCATAAAATTGTGTTAGTGGTGAAGATGATATGGGAAAAAACTGAAATTCACATAAAAAAAGTTTTGAATTCTTCCCATCCCCGTTACATAATTCCCGGTGCTTTCAAAGAACGGAAATTTACAAAAATAGCTTTTACTACAGAAATGCACAGCTTATAAGGCAAAAGTACCAAATACAGTTAAAAAAAGTGAAATTTTTAAACTGGTGGGGAGTAAAAGGGTGCCCCAGTACCGGATTTGAGTTTTTTGGATAGTATTTTCGTGGGGTGGTGGGCTCGGATTGGGTGTTAGGTGCCCACAGGATAGCCTGGCCCATTTTGGGGGGGGGGTTTAAAAACCGCCTCATATACTTATGTTGATTTAGTGTACTTTATCTCATAATAACAAAAAAAACTGATATTCTATACGATGAGTGTCTTTACGATTTATTTTTAATGATCAACTCTCCTATAATAGGATGGGCTGTACGTTATTAGGAAGTGTCAGTTATGTTAGCTAAACCCCTTTGTAGGATTCCTCCCTCGAAGAGATGAAATGACATTGACAAGTGTGAGTAGTAATGTTTTCTTTCTTTTTTTGATATTTTAATCTCCCTACCTGCTTCCTGCATGTGGGTGCATGAGGAGATTCTTGTTCTTCTCCTCCTTTCTGTCAACCCACTTCGTAGTATTGAACTTCCAACTCAATGGGTAGGACAAAACTTATGGTTGTGAAAAAAAATTGATATCTCGTTATCATTTTTTCTTCCTTAACTTGTACTACTTGACCTTGTGATTATCATTTTATCTTTTTTTTTTCCCCCTTTTTTTTTTTTTTTTTTTTTCCCCTTCTATCTTTGCCAAAAGCTCTCTCAATATTCGGAGCAATTTTACAAGGGGAAACAAAAAAAAAAAAAAAAATGAAAAATGAAAAATAAAAGCACTAATAATAATAGAACAAGTAATAAAAACCTTATTAGCCTTTTCTTTTGTTAAGTATCGAAAAAAAAAAGTCAACAAGGTCCTTCCTTTTCTCTACAGGAGTTGAATAAATGTATTGCAGACTGTCTTCATGTTTATTTGGTTTGTTTTATCATGCAATCGAAAAAAAAAAAAAAAAAAAAAAAATCATCTCCCAGGAATCGAACATGAGCTTTTTGAGAATCGCTAGGAGATGGTCGAGTAGTACAACGGGAGTACCAGGTCGGTTCTTAGGTCGATTTCCAACAAAAAAAATTGATGAAAATGATCCTAAGATTTTTTTAAATGGTGTTCCCTATTTAGAAGGGACCACCTCCGTAGAAGATGCATCAAAACTACTAAGTGACCTGGATGTTGGAGCAGTACCAGTACTATCGCCAGTTGCGGAAGGAACTTCAGAGAGAAGGGTAACAGGCATGTTATCAGAGAGAGATATATGCAGGGCGTATGGAAAATACGGAGTATTGCTATCAACGAAGACAGTAAGCGACTTAATGTCTCCTGAAGTAGTGTTTTGCAGCAAACACGACTCGATAGAGGAAATCTTATCAAGGATGCTTGAACTAAACTTTCGTCATATGCCCTGTAAGGATGACTCAAATAGATTAATTGGTCTGGTCAGTATGAGAGATTGTGTGTGGTCAAGGCACCAATCGGAAAATGACCCATCCGAAAATAAGGAAAAACCAGAACTATCCATAAGAGCTGTTGATGATTTCCTTTCATGCATTACTGAAGCAACTCGGATTTAAATTTCTTTTTTTTTTTTTACGTAGCTGTACTGAATTTGATTTTGATTTGGTTTGTTGTCTACACAGAAAAAAAAAAAAAAAAAAAAAAAAATGTGTGTTTTTTTTGGCAGTTCCTGCACAAAAAAAAGTGTTCCGCCTTTCCCCCTTTCTGCTTATCCCGGTTTTGTTGTTTGGTTCTTTGTTAAACAATTATTTTTTATGATTTTTTTCTGTGAGAAGAAAAAAAAAAAAATAATACTAAAAAAACACCTTTAAATTTCATCTCCACAACGCAGGCACAACACAAACTCGGTACTATTCGATCTTTTTTTTTGGATAATAACCAAAAAAAAAAAAAAAAAAAAAAAATAAAAACTAAAAATAATAATAATATAAAAAAGAAGTGGATAAATGCTTCGTTTTCAGTCTAGTTTTCGAAGTCCTATTTTGCTGAGAAGGATAACCAAAGCCCGTAACATGTCGACACTCAGCGCTGAGATGCCTGTTGAGGATTTCGTCAACACAATGAACAGCAAATATGCTGAACTACACAAGTCATTTGAAGATAATTTTTGGTCAACAAAGATGGCACTAAAAGGGAACGACGTTGAGGAGCTAACGAGAACAAAGAACGAGTACAATGATTTTATTAGCGACAGTGCTGTTTTCGAAATAGTGAAACAGCATCTAAAGAATCCGAGCTTGACACCAAGACAACAAAAATGTTTAAAAGTTATGGACAAGACTTTCCGCTGCTACCTTCAACAAACAACAGAAGCTGCTGAACTAAGAAAGAAAATCACTGCGATGGAGGGAACTCTTGAAAAAAATAGAAGTGAAATGAAGTTGGGATACACCGATCCAAAGACAGGTGAATTCGTGTCAGCAAGTTCTGTCGAACTTAGTATAAAAATTAGAACACATACCGATGAAGCAACAAGAAAGGCATGTTTTGAAGGTATTCAGAGCATCACAGAGTTCGTCGCAGAACCATTTTGTGAAATCATAAAAGCAAGAAATAAAATGGCTAAGGCAAACGGCTATGATGATTTCTACGAGTACAAAATTCAAACATCTGAGGCGATGGATAAGAAACGTCTGTTTGAAATTCTTGACGACTTGGAGGAAAAGAGTCGTCCAACTCTCGACAAGGCTCTGAAAAAGTTAGTCGAAGAAAAGGGAGAAGCAGCAATGAAACCTTGGAACAGAGGGTTCTTATTAGCTGGTGACATCATAGCTCAAATGGATCCGTACTTCCCATTTGAGACTGCAGTCTCTGCTTGGGCGAGGTCATTCGCAGCAATGAATATTTGTTACAACAAATCAGTAATGAATCTCGACTTGTGTGATCGTAAGAACAAATACTCCAACGGATTCTGTCACTGGCCAGTATGCCCATATGTAAAACCTGATGGATCATCTGTTGCTTGTGTTACTAACTTCACATCATTAGCTAAACCTGGATCAATTGGATCTGGTCATGAAGCTATCGCAACGTTAATGCACGAAGGAGGTCATGCTGCTCACTTTGCTAATGTTGAACAGCCTTCTCCATTTCATTCTCAGGAAAGAGCACCAACTTCTGTAGCATACGCTGAAAATCAGTCAATGTTTCTTGACTCCTTAGTTGGTGATGCTGACTGGATAGCAAAGTACGCGATTTCTGCAAAAGGAGAACCAATGCCATGGGAACTTATTGAGAAGAGCATTAACCAAACTCACAGCTACAAGGTATTCGGATTGAGAGGGATGCTTGCTGTTCCTTACTATGAAAAAGCTCTCTATGAGTTGCCGGAATCAGAAGTAACTCCTGAGAACATTATTAGAATCGGAAAAGAAGTTGACGAAAGGTTCACAGTCGTTACCTCCAGACCTGTGTTGGCTGTTCCTCACATTCTGTCTGATGAATCTTCGTGCTACTATCAGGGGTATATTTTAGCTGATATGTCTGTTGCTCAAACCAGACAACACTTTCTTAAGAAATACGGAACACTAACTGATAACGAAAAGATTGGGGCTGACTTGACAAACGTTTATTGGAAGGCTGGTAACTCTGAGCAATTTTTAGATCTCGTTGAGAACTTAACTGGTGCTCCTCTCGGACCAGATGCATTGGTATCGACGATCGGAGAAGACATTAACGTGAGACTCGAAAGGCAAAAGGGTCTGTACGAAAAGGGACTCAAAGAGGGGCCTAAATTTCGTGACGATGATGACTTTATGGGAATTCTGGACATGGTCATTCGACTTGTCCACGGAGATGTCGAAGTCGCAACCACAGAAAAGAACACCTTTGCTGAATGTTGCAAAATATACGCTGAATGGTTGAAGAAGGAATTTCCAGCATCTGATTAAAAAAAAAAGAAGAAAAATAGCCAAGCAAGGCTAGCAAAATGAAAAGACAAAACAAATAAAAATAAAATTAATTTGAATTTATTTATGTACCAAAAAAAAAAAAAAAAAAAATAACCATATTTAGAGTAAAACAAATGCGTACGAATGCCCCCTCCCTTCCTGATAAGACAATGATACTTAGTAGTGTTTTTAAAGTTGTTACTGTTTTTACATTGTCAAAGTTTTACCTTCGCTCCCTTTGAGCTTGATAAGACAGTGACAACTTTAAAAACCTTTTATATATCTCGAACGGTCTTTTTAGTGATTAAAAAAAAAAAAAAAAAAAAAAAAGAAACCTTTTTTAAAAAAAAACCAGTGTGCTTGCCTTCTTGAAACGTGTTTCTGTTAATTCTTACTACATGGTATAGCTGATCTGTTCTTCCTCAAGTTTGAGTAGATTACAACATACCGCAGTGCTCAAAAGGAAAAAAAGAAAAAAAAAAAAAAAAAAAAAAGGGAAAACTTGACTTTTTACTTTTTTTACTCACACCTTTTTCTTGTTTGTACGCTACCCGTAGAAAATCCTAATAAAGGAATAGGTTAGTTACGCTGCCACAATTCTCTTTTCTACCGAACAACAGGTTTGTAGCTACAAAAAAAAAAATAATAATTAAACGAGTTCAGATATTCGTTTTACATTTTATCTTTTGATTTTTAATTTTTTTCCCCCTTTCTTTATTTGCACAATAATTAACAATATTTTTTCATTTCGGAAAAAATGGCTCCCCTGTCTCTTCCCCTTTGTCTTTTCGGTCTTTTCATTTTAATTTTAAAAAGTGTCCGAAAATATTCTTCATTGCTGTTCGATTTTTTTTTTCACTTGTTTTTTCACAGTTAGCTGACGTTTTGCGTTATAAAAAAAAATAATTGTGGAAGTGATCTGTGAAGTGAGCATGAGCTGTCAACAAACTTCCCTCTTTTTTTTTAAAAATAACAAATAATTATTTTCACTAGTGTTGGTTGGTAGAATAATAATGAGCAGTCTCACTCACTATTCAGATTGTTTTGACGAGCTTCCAATAAAATACGAAGTCGAAAGATGGAAGAGAGGGCTACGGAATTTGGCCGCAACCGAAGCTCTAAAAAAAAAGGATAAAATTGTGAAAGAAGTCTCTGAAATGAGTGAAGAATCAGTTCATCAGAGTGAGTGTCGACATACTGTAAAGCCAGCAAAAGTGATACCTAAAATAAACCCGTATAGGGGAGGAGGAAAATATGTTGCTTGGGGAACTCGGTCAAAGAAAGTTAATAAAAAAATAAAAACTAAAGTTGAGGATGAAACTGTTACTTCTGGTGATCAAATATTGCTTTCAGAAATTAGGAATTCGTACAAAAAACATCAACAGCAGCATCACCAGAATGTTCCAAACTGGGTATTTGGTAACTTCAATCCAACAGCTTTCAGTGAGATGTTAGATTCTGACGTCAATTCTGAACATCAAGTAATCGTCAGTACTGAATCAACTTACTCTGAGGAACTACAGACTGACTTCATACCGAGAGTTACTGAAGGGCTACATGAAAGTACTAATCGGCTGACTGATGTGACATCGGAAACGCAACTCTCTCGGGAAGGTAATCGAAATGTACCAAACTTAATACCGACGGTTGATATAAATAACACTTCTAACCAACGGGGAACATCTGTTGTGGGTTCAGATCTCATTGAAAGACCACGTGAAAGTACTCATCAGCTGACTGATGTGGCATCAGGGGCACAACACTCTCAGCAAGGCAATCGAAATGTACCAAACTTGATACCGACATTTGATATAAATAACACTTCTAACAAACAAGAAATATTTATTACGGAGTCAGATCTCACTGAAAGACCACATGAAAGTACTAATCAGCTGACTGATGTGGCATCAGAGACACAACACTCTCAGCAAGGCAATCGAAATGTACCAAACTTGATACCGACATTTGATATAAATAACACTTCTAACCAACGGGGAGCATCTGTTGTGGAATCAGTTGGCATGTCTTACCCTGAATCAGTTGGCATGTCTTACCCTGAATCAGATCTCACGGTGGGAATGCGGACTGAAATCCATTTTGAAGATGAAATTGACAACAATAGATTTAGTGATGTTTCTGAAAGAACTAAAACATTAGTTCCGTGGACTACTACAGACAGCGGTCGTCGTTTTTCTGGTGCGACAACAAAATCAATTTCTGAATCAGACGTGAGTGAAAGAAGGAAGTCATCAGACACACTTATTGATCAGCTGAGTGATGTTTTGATTGCTGAAAATAATAATTCTATTTCTCCTCGTCTCGTGGAGCCATCAAAACCAACTCGAGTCGTTTCGTCATCATAGACGATCTGTACAATATCCTTTTTACTGTTTTTCCCCCTAAGATTTCACTAATCACTCTTACGAGTGTTTGTATTTCGTGCGTGAGTTTTTTTTTAAAAATATTTTTACAAAAAAACAAAAAAAAATCAATTGTTTTCTCTCCTCGACACAGACACACACTTGATGACATAATCTGTGGGCTTTGCTTTTTAGTGGATTTGGTGTTTTTCTTTTCTTTTCTTTTCTTTTCTTTTCTTTCTTTTTTTTTTTTTTTTTTGATTGAAATTTAATACTCACAAAAAACACAAAACAATAATAGAGAAATGTAGACAACAGTAATGGATGCCGTCCACGTTCAAGTTGGCTCGTGTGAACCTGTCGTAGCAATGCAACAAATGAAGACGTTGGTTAATTTCATCACCACCTCTGAAACCATTCTCGACAGAGTTCTAATCATTTCACCAAGTAGCGTATCCTTTGCAACACCGAAAGATACGGGAATACGAGTTTGCAAACAGATGAAAAAAATGATCGGAGACGGAATCGAACTATACCTAGGTATTAGCTCCCTACCGGGTCATGCAATTGTTGCTCAGGTGATGGGCATGAAAAATTCAACTAAGAAAAGTAGCGTATTTCAGATTGGTGAGGAAAATATATTTGTTAAACATCAAGTGACTGATTTGGTGGCGAAAACTGTCCTCAAAAAACTGAAAGTACGTCTCAGTAAAAGCGAATCATCTGTTTCTCAAATAACTGAAATATTAAAGAATGAGCAGCGGGATCGAGTTCCGATACCAAAAATTGAAATGATGACGCCATCTATGAGGGGAAGTTTTTTATCACCGACGACGCTGACGACAAGTTTGGAACTTCATGAGGCTTTGACGAATTTAGCTATGTCGCTGTCACTGAAACTACTCGTGTTAAAAAGTTTCACAAGTAAAATAGCATTCAAAGCGAGGACGTCAAGGGGTGAGTCGTCAACTTTGAACAGCGACATTCCTGAAACAAACGATCATAAAATGATCCTACAAAAACTTGAATCATTGTATGGAGGGTTTGTATACCCACCTCAAGATATCACTAGTATGGGGGTGATTAGTATCTCTACTCCGCTTGTTCCAGTTGTTCGAGAGAAAGATACTCAGAGTCTCAATTCTCTTCAAGTGTTGTTGTCGTCAAAAAATAATCCTCCGCTTTCATCTGAATTACTAGTGGATTGGATAACTGAAAAGTTAGAATCAGCAAACATGAAAGATGCTTATTCTCTGATGAGAACTTTGAAGAGAGTTAGTCCAGATACCTTCAGTGAGGTTGAGTCTGGTGTGAGGAAGATGCCTAAGTTTATGTATTCATGAGGTAGGTTATGGTTTTTGTACCAATCGTTTGTAACACAATTCACACTCCAGGGTACACAATTCACGATGGACAAGCGACTTAGATCCAAAACTAACGACCCCAAGTCGTGGAACATTGTTTCAATAAGTCTCTATATTAGTGAGCTACTTGTTGATTATAATTTAGCATGGGCTGCGGCTGTTGGTTTGCTTATCAATTTTGGATGGTTCGCGGAAATGGGAATCACAGCTATAGCATGGTTGTTGTACCTAACTGCTGGGGCATTCGGAAACCTTAATTTAACAGAGTGTCGTAATAGTATGAAAGCAGTATCCATTCAGACTGGGTTAAAATATTTGGTGATTCCTTTTTTTACACACCTGTTCGTAAGTTACTGTACGACGGTTGAAATCGCGACTGCGATTTTGATTTTTCAAATTTCACCGATTGGGCTGACGAGCAGTTCCCATTTCTCATTTGAAGCATATGCGAATTCGGCATATTCTGTTATTGGAGCTCTGTCTGGACTTATTTTTGGAATTATCTCTCTTTCGATTTTAAACATAAAAACGTTATCAAACACATCTATCTTTATGACTACTTTAAATGTTGTATTTCCACTGTTGGTCGGATATTTTTACAAAAGTTTGAAAAATGAAAAAAATCAAAATTCACCAACGAACATTATGATGGAAAAAAGAACAGAGTTTCCTCTAACCAGCACAACCGCAACAATTCAAATAGTGTTTGGATTGTCGTTTATGATGAACCAGCTGGGAGGATTTAAGAATTTTAATTATCAGTATTGCATAGGAGCTTTACTACTGTACGCAATATCGGCTTTATCGACTTATGTTGTATGTTTTTTTCTAAAATTAAAAAGTGAATCTTGTATTAGTCTGTTGTACATGTCAGCCTCTCCACCAGAATTAGTCTTCGTACCCATGCTTATAAATAACTTTCCGTCTGATGAGGGAAAAATGATATTTATTTCAATTTCGATAAGTTATTATTTGATAGCTTCTGTTACTTCATTTTGGGTATTCAGTTGGTTATCTTCCGTTAGGATTCAAAGAGGGAATCAGACTAACTCGTCAGGTGATTCCCCGACAGCAATGTTCTCACTCGGTGGTGACATCTCTCAGCGACACATTAAATTAAATAATCAAAATGAACTTGTCTGAATAGTATGCTGCTACACAGCTGCTACTTGTCTTAAATCACGGACCAAAGAGTCACTGAAAGGGACAGGAAGCCGTGTGATTCCCCAACGGGTGACTCACACGGGAGTGACATGCTTTCATGAGGTAATCAGAAAGTAGCGATCTTGCACTGTCCGTCTTGAAACACGGACCAAGGAGTCTAACACGTGTGCAAGGTTTGCGGTGTTTGAATGGCACCACTTTTACGACAACATACGAAAAATAAGCGATCAGCCAAAAGAACATAAAATGGTGAATTTATTTTCCACCATTCGACGTCTCGATATTTTTTTTTCCTCTTTTTTGTTTTCTTCATTATTGTAGCATGCATGAAACACGCATGCGAAACAAATACTACCGTCTACCAACGTAGGTGATGATGATTTCACTTTTTTATTTTATTTATGTCTGTTGTTTTTTCCCTTCATTTCAATATTATTTCATTTCCTACAGAATAATGACCGACATGTTTCATATCGGAGATGATGATGCCGCTGCGATTGAGGATTTGGGAGAACGATTGGGAAGGGAATATAACACATTGTCAGAATTAAAGAAACACATTATATCTGTGATGGATCCAAACAGGACTGGTATGATTGGGGTGGGTGAATGGATGTGTATTTGGATGAAGGGCAGAGCAATAGAACGAAAACGCAACACAGAAGGAATGAGAGAGCTAATGGGAGGAAAACGCAAGGATCACAAGCAAACTGCAATGGCTGTAGCGGTAGCGAGTTATATTGCTTCGAGAACTGTTAAAAAAGAATACGAATTGGAACTGGTCGATGATCGCTCATTTACTGAAAAACAACTTTCGAATCTTTGGTATGGCGATGCGGCTGTTTGGCGAACTCAACAACGTCACCAACACTCAGACCTTCCAACAACAACATCACTTGGATATGAATTGCTATTCACTCATAAAATGTTAGTCGACGTGAGATCTGTTTTTCAAGACTACGAAGACGGTGATTCCATTGACACTATTCGATTTGGTGCTGTTGCCGCATTCCTTAACGAAATCCGACACAACCCTTCTCTTGGACCTGTACTGTCTTTAACAAGTACAGAAATCCATCTCATGCTTGATGACTTGGTATCGATGACTCGTCGTTCACTTGAACCAGAACCCTCATCATCATCATGGGTTGAGCCATCATTTCCATTTGTTACGATTTTCTCACTTTTAATTAAACATGTAACTGCTGTTGATCAGCAAGAGGCTGTTGTTTCTTTTATTAAGAAAGGTCTTTTACTATTTAATGAACTGTCAGTTCAGACTCCAAATGCAGCTCCCATTAGAACTCTCATAACGTTATTAGCGAGTAGGTCTCCGCAGTCATTCAGAGACTCGAATTTGATTAGTCTCGCAACACCCAAAAGACATGTTTGGTAGGGAAATTATTTTTTTATAGAAGATTTTAAGTACTCACAATTACTTGTAGTAGATTTTTTTTTTTTTTTGAATTTATTTATATATTTTTTTTTGTTTTTTTTGTTAATTGCGATGTTGCTTTTTTTTCCCCCATCCGCTATCTTAGGGTTTCTCATTCATTTTTTCTTTTCTTCCAGCATCTTCCCATCCTCAACTCTCTGAAACAACAACAACAACAACAAAAAATGAATATTTTTATATCGCTAGAATCTGGTGAGGAGTTGCCTGTAGAAATTCAACCAAATGATCGAGTCTATGAAATGCTGGAGAAGGCTTCGTTGGACACTGCCACATCATTATTTTACGAGGGTATCCCTTTGAAGGGAACAGAAAAAGTATTGAGCTACGGGATCTCTGGAGGAGATGTTTTGGAGGCTGATGCGAGTAAGAAACTTAGAGCAAGACAGTTACTTCTATCAAATCATAGAATGACGTGCGCGTCTGCTGCTAAAATGGTACAAGCGATTCTAAACAAACAACTTGAAGTTATCGAACTGATTGCTGAGGCTGAATATTACGGCGATCTACATAAATTAAGTCGTCATCTTAATGGTTCTGAAACAGTCGTGTCGGATGTCTTGCTGAGATGCCTCCCGTGGACTGACAAACACTTAGAAGCAGCACTAACGACAGCATTGTTTCGAAATGATGGGTTATCAAAATGCAAATTACTAATAAAGTATGGTGCTAAATGTAAAATAACAGGAGGAATACTAAATTCAAACGATGAGGAACTCGCATACGTTGCTTGCCACAACGGTGCTATAACAACGTCTCCTGAAGCAGCATCGTTATGTTTGAAAGCGGGAAAGTTTAAAGCTGCAAAAGCAATTTTAAAATCATTTCCAGAGTACCATCGGCATGAAGATGAATTTGGTAATCTACCAATTCATATCGCAGCTGATGCTAAATTTGGAACAGAGCAACAAAACTTAAATGTTATTAAATTCATAATGGATTCAGCTCCAGATCCGGTCGGACTACTTTCAGTTCGAACGTCGAGTGGATCATGGACTCCACTTCATGTTGCGACATTCGCTAACAACAGTGAGATTGTTAAATATTTTTTGGGAATTGGATCTCAAACAGACATTTTAAAAGACCGTCGATTTACTGCACTTCACTTAGCTGCCGGACACGCTTCACCTTTAATCATTGAAATGCTGATTGCTGCTGGTGCTCAACTTGATGCTGTTGATAAAGCAGGTCGTACCCCTTACGATATCGCAACCCAAGCTGACAGACCTGAAAATGCAAGTTTGTTATTTTTTGAAAAGGGAAAGTGTGTAAAAGCTGCTAAGGAATGCTTCTTTTAAAAAATCAAGTTCGATTAGCTTGTGATTTAAAGGAGTGTTTTATAGTCGGCATTAGTTTTTTTTTTTTTTATTCGAGCGGGGAATAATACTGCAGGTCTTTGCACATAAATGGAACCAATTAAAGTACTCGTAATGATCGAAACAGGGGGGGAGAAAAAAAAAAAAAAAAACCAAAAAAAAAAAAAAAAAAAAAAACCAAATTCTAGCTCTACGCTGTTACCTAGCGATAGTTTTTCTTTACCCCCCTGTTTTATTCATGTATCATGACTAACGTTTCTTTTTTGTTAACTATGGTACAATACAGATGTTTCTTTACTAACTAACTATTTCTTCACAAATATGTTCAAACATTTCTACCCCCTTCCCGTTTAGTCACTGTATCTAAAACTAATGTTGTTTATGATACAATACATTTGTATTTTACGTACAAATTCAAACATTCAACCCCCGTTTATTTAAACCAATGCGAGAGGTATGTACTGGGCTGCTGTTTGCATAATTATCGTCTTGTATACGTCGCAGGTTTTTCTTTTTTCTGTTATTCTCTGTTAGTTTTAATCTCCTTCTATCCTTGTGAAGTCGTGGCTTTTCTTTATAATGTGCGACTGCTTTAGCCGATTTGGTGTTTTATTATGTTTTTATTTATTTGTTATTATTATTCTTTTTGTTACAGGGTATCTTCCCCCCCTATTTTTTCCCCCCTTCCCTCCCTCTCTTCCTCTCGGATTACCTTCGATCCTTTTTTTTTTTTTTTTATTATAAAAAAAAAGAATCGAGTTTATCGAAATCTTATCGGAAATAAACTATTGGTGATTCTGTGTTAATTAATTAAAAAATAATAATGTCGGGTGGTCTGGAAGCCATGAGTATGTCAGTGAGTGAACTGATGTCGCCAACGTACGAGGGAAGCAGTTCCAGTGTTATAGTTGCGCCTACTCCTCTGTTTAAGGTGGCTGTATGTTATCTTGTCTATTGTTAGTTTGGTGTGTTGAGTGTAATTATTTTTAAAAAAAAAAAAAAAAAAAAAAAAACAGAGATTCGATTTTGAAACTTGCCTTGTTGAAAATGACAGCGAAGATGACGTGCAAGATATCACCACTGGATCTGGTTCTGAAATCCAAAGTATCCTTGCAGAAAAAGGTTTTTTTCTTTTTTTGTTGTTTTTTTTTTGCATTTAACAAGTACTGTAACACCACAAACAAAAACTAACATCAACAAGTGTTATATTACTATTTTCTGTCTTGATTTCTGCCTTCATTTTTACCACAATGTACAAAAAACAAAACAAAACAACAACAAACAACATCAGGTACGACAGGAGAAAATGTCATCTGTCCATTTCCAAAAATTAAAAGTTCTGAAGACTGTTCACGAATGGTAAAGGATTATGGTGATTTCTGTGGAAGCTCATCACCCTTACAGATGAGAGGCGTGTCAAGTCCAGGTCCTGCAATGGATGACATGACCCCTGCGGTGTTTCCAGTTAGAATAAAGTCTTACGTTGACCTCAGCAGTTTTGACAACGAAGATGAGGATTCTTATCCAAGTGAGGATGAGATCGAACCTCCAATGAGATGCAGTAATCCAGTTATAAATCAACTGGAATTGAAAATTTCCAAGTCACGCATATCATTTGGTGCAGAGCTTCGTTTGAATACTTTATCACCGGCATTCAGCTCGTATCGATCGTAGTTTGGTAATGAGAGGGAAAAAAAAAAAAAAAATGGAAAAAAAGGAAGAAGGAAAAAGATGACGTACGTATTTGCAAATAACCATAGCGGGCATTTAATTAACAAAGTATTTGACACGCCCCGACTGATCACATTGAGTGGTCCAGTTCAGTAGGGCTTTTTATTTTTATCATATTTTTTTTATCCTGTTTTGAGAGACGCGGGTTTGATTTTTTTTTTTCTTTCTTTTTTTTCTTCCTTTCAGGTCTGCTTAGCTCTCTTTGAGCTGGGGATTTAAGAAAATTAAATAAAAAAAAATGGATGCAACCTTTGTCTAGGTTTGACGTTGTCCTTTTTTTTTTTCTCTTTTTTTTGGCAATCTCTGGAGGCTGCACATGATAACTTGGCATATGTTGCGGAAAGGGGGAAAAAGAAAAAAAAACAAAAAACAAAACAAACAAAAACTTTCCCTTTCTCCTGAGTTTTTTGTATTTATGTAGTTCGTAATGGAGAAAAAAAAAAAAAAAAGAACAAATTGTTTCAAAAAAAAAAAAAAAAGTAATAACGAATAAAAAAAATAATTAAAAAGAAAATTATTTCCAATGTTTTCTTGCTTTTTCATCCCTTCCCAAATTTTCCCTTCACGTTATCTAACAATTGACTAAATAATAACAAACAAACAAACAAAAAAAAAATAAATAATAATTAGGCAGACTCCTCCTTTTCGAGTTCGGCCCATCCGCAGCTGTTGTGTATTTGCTTGCGCGTAGTCGAAAGAAACAACAAATTAAAAAAGTTTTTATTGAAGTTATTTTATATAACATCATCATTGAGGGAAACTATATCTCAAAAGGGCTGCCCACGACGGCGGAGTTATTACTACTTATTCCCTGATGGGCAATTGCTTCGATTTACGTATAAATAAAAATATCACAACTCAGCTACTAATTTAATAGTTGGAAGCGGTGGGGCTACACATTAATGACAATATTGATAACCTAACTAAATCCTTTTTTTTTTTTTTTTTTTTTTTTTTTTTTTTGTGGCACACCAGATTGTCTTTTGGTGCGTTCAACTTTGGTGAAAAAGTAAAAAATATTGAAATTTTTGCAAATCTTTTTTATCGAAAAAAAAAAAAAAAAAAAAAAGAGATTTTGATTGCTTGCACATATTTATTTTTATATACGAGGTTTTTATGTGCATTGTTTTGTGTTTTTTTCTTTTGTTTTATTTTTTATCTCAACTGCTCGATTGCTTTTGTATGCAACAGTAGTTTGAAAAAAAAAAAAAAAAAAGAAGAAGAAGAAAAACAAAATAACTCCTTGCGTTCATTGAGAAGTTTCCTTCTGAAGTAATGTTTACAAAACAGTGTACGCAATTGATATCTAAAAAAACGAAGATGATGTGTTCGATGAAGTGTTTTATATTAAAGAGGAGGGAAGAGGAATAAACCTCAATTCTCAATCTTTAAGTCTTTTCCTCCTCTTTTATTCCCCAATCTTTTGCTTTGTTTTTGTTATGTTAGTTATTTTTTATTTTATTTTTTTACCGTTCTTGCCTTTATCAGACGCTTTTTTTTTTTTTTTTTAAATTTTTTTTTTGTTTTTTTTGAAAAAAAAAAAAAAAAAAAAATTACTACTACTTTTTTTACTTGTTCTATGATGCCTTACCTTGCCCTCAGAGAGAGAGAGAGAGAGCCTCCTCCTCCATTTCCCCACTGTGTTCTCATCGTTTTATTGTGAAAAAAAAAAAAAAAAAAAAAAATCTTTATCCCCTTATGTTTTGTGCGAAAGAATGAAAAAAAAAAAAAAAACAACAACAGCAACAGCAACGACCACACGCAATTCACTAAAGAGTTTCTCAGTTTTGTGCACAGCAATGAGGAATGGCTTTCCTTTTTGGTCAATTCAAAAGCGATTTCTTTAATCAAGAGTAATTGATCACGGGAGTTGCTTTTATTGTAGAGAAAAGAAAAAGTGATATCTTGTACATCAAGAGAAAAGAAAAAAAAAAAAAAAAAAAAAAAAAAAAAAAAAAAGAAAAATTGGCCTGTTGGGGATTTTTTCCTTTTTTGTATTTTTAAGTTGCGGTTTCTCTTCCTCTATGCCCCACGTTCGCTTTTTTCTTTTTTTCTTACACCGAAATTTTTCTTTTTTTTCTTTTTTTTCCATGGATTGTTTTCTTCATGAGCTAAAAAAAGGTTGTCAGAGGTCTGAGGCAACTGTTCGAGAAATCTTCAATTTTTTTTAATTTTTAATTTTTTTTAATGTTTATTTTTTTTAAAAAACAGGTCGCCCCGTTTAACGACTGTTCTCTGTGTTAGCTCGCACAAAAATGTACCCTTTCGTGCTTTCATGTTAGTTAGTTTAAATTGTAAAAGAAACCAAAAAAAAAAAAAAAAAAAAACAATTTTTTGTAATGTGTTATAGTTCTGCAAGTGCTATGTACTTTTCCACTTACCCAATTAGTTTTTTTTTCTTCTTTTTTTTTTTTTTTTTCCTTTGTAGTTGACCATCCCCCTTTTAAGTTTCTTGCCCGATTGAAGTAGTTTTTTTTTTTCATTACAATAATAATAATCAAAAAAAAAAAAAAAAGTAGCTACATCACCAGAATTACTAACTAGGGTGATTCAGTCACAATAGCTGATTGATTTACTTCTACATCATAACTGATGATGAGAGAATAGAGGTAAAGAGGTATATGGATTACTCTCGAAACCCTAATAGTTGTTACTTTAAAAAAAAGGATAAGTTAAGCATATTACCCATAGTTCACTGTATCCTTAACAGATTGTTAAATTATCGTTTTATGTTAATATGATACAATACAGTTGTGTTTTATAAATTCAAACATTCAATTGCCTTTAAGTTCTTGCCTGGCTGGAAAAAAAAAAAAAAAAAGAAAGAATTTCTTGTTTTGTATTTGATTTTTCTTTTTTATAATAATAATAATAATAATTTTTTTCTTCTTTTTTTTTTAAAAAGTCACGCGATTTTCAAAAAGAATTACCAAACTACTGAACTGATTTTATCTTAGAACGATAGCAACTTCAACATAGAATGAAGTCCCTTAGAACTTACTGATGAAGGCCTAAAAGGGGACAAGTAGTATAAGATTAAGGCTCCTGAAACTACATATTCTATTACCATTTGATGTTAGGAAACTGCAGAAATGAATACTTTTCTTTTTACTAATCTCTACTTTTCTTATTCTCACTTTTTCTGTTCTAAAATTAATGATATGAACTGATTGTATTGTTCTCTGCGATGCATCTGATTTGCGTTGTAGGACTATTTCTGCCTTCTGAACTGAGATCTGTAAAGAAAATAGAATAATTGACTTTTTCCGTCTTTTTTGCTACATTAATAAGCAGCACCGGAGTCGGCTGCAATTATTTCGTAAAATTTTAAATTCCGTCTTTGACTCACTCTGAATAAGTGGTAGAGATGTTTGCGATTTCGATTTCTACTTCCAAGTCACTGAAACAGAAAATAGAACAAATTTGGCTTTTTCCGTTTTTTTTTTTGCTACACTTACATAGGAACTTTTTGGATGATAATAATCTGTTTTCTGTTTTCTAAAATATAACAGCTTTGATTCGGCTGTACTTATTTCGTAAAATTTAGATTCCGTTTTTGATTCACTCTCAATGAGTGGTACGATATTAATTTCTAACTTTACTAATCTGTAAAAGAAAATAGAACAAATTGGCTTTTCGTCTTTTTGCTACACTTACATAGGAACTGTTGCGTTGATGGTCAGTTTCTGCTTTCTAAGATAAACAGCACCGAGTCGGCTGTACTCATATTTGTGGAAAAAAAAAAAAAAAAAAACATCTCGTAGATGATGTGAAAATAATGGGAATGGAGAAAAGTTATATAATGGCCTGTCGTTTATTGTTTTCGTTGAACAACTATAAGTTTAAACTGGATTTAGTTGAGTGAAATCAGTGGGAGACACGGCAACAGCAACAACAACAACAACAACAACAGCAACAACAATAACAAAAAAAAGCCCTACTACTACTACTACTGGGGACAACTTCAGAGATAGAAGAAAAAAATTGTATTTCATTTCTATTTCAATTCCCCCCTGTATTTTTCCTTTCCTTTCCTTTTTTTTTTTTGTAAGCAAGTTGTTACTTTGTGCTTTCTAACTACAAAGAAAGAAACAGTAAAAGAAAAAAAAAAAAAAAAAAAAAGGAATAAAATTAACGGTATTATTCACCTCGAAAAGAGGGTGCTTGTCTACTCATTATCACATTCTGAAGGGGAAAAAAAAAAAAAAAATATAATTGTGCAATATGCTATTTTTATTTTTTATAATTTATTTCTTGTTCAAAAAAAAAAAAAAAAAAAAAAAAAAAAAAAGAGGTTGTGGGCTGCCACATGCGTATGCTTCTGTGCTTGTAAGACAGCTTGCATGGCGTGCTTAATGACAAATGTCAAAAAAAAAAAATTAAAGAGCTAAAGAGCAGCCTTTCACGCATAGTGCCATAGCGATGCACCGCATTTCGTACTTCAAGCCAAGGTGCGTTTATTGCATCACTGAACTCCCTACTTTTCTCATTTCTCTTTTTTTGTTTTGCTACTGTCCTTGCGTGTGTTCGTATTTCTGTGGGGCAAGGGAAGGAAAAAACAAACAAAACAAAACAAAATCAAAAAAAACTGAGGGATGCAGCACCTCCAGGGATTGGACTTTTACGTACGATCTCTGCGGAACAAGAGTATACAAGAAATGTATGTATGTGTGCGCGAAAAAAAAAAAAAACAGTCGCATGTACTCACCTTCGTCATTGTTTTTGTGTCTGTCGTTGTTTTTTATATTATTTTTTTCTCTTTTGGTGGCTCTTTCCCGATGTTTTTCTTTTCTTTCTTTTTTTTTCTTCTTTTTTTTTTTTTTTGAAATGAAGGAAAGCGTCACTAAGCCAACCAAATCAGCCAACAGCACCCTCCTGTGGGGGAGGGGGGCTGGGCTCTCTAACTTGAGTCACATTTCGAAAGCATCTCTAATGTTTTAGCCAGTGATGAGTGCTTTACGACTTTATTTAGAATATGTAATAAATGGCTATGCGACTATTTAAAAAAAAAAAATATTTTTAGAAAGGGAATAGCAACTAACAGACTACTCTTGTTGGTGGGCTGGGTTACAGAAAAATTCTTATCTTTTCTTTACAACTTGTGGAAGAGAACTCACAGCCTGTTTTTATTATAATAATAGTGGCTGGGTATTTTATTGATTTGTATATTTTTAAAAAAAAGAGACGGGGGGAGGGGGAAAAAAAAAAAAAAAATAGTACGCTCTTCTATTGGTGGACGAGTGATTTGAATTTTGATTTTTTTTTTTTTTTGAATTTTGTTTTGCCATTTATATTGTGGTTTTCACGCCCCCTTTTTTTTTTTACCCCCTCTTTTTTTATACAATTTTTAGTTTTTCAATCTTCCTCTGAGTGCACTTGCAAGGAAGGGAGGCTGACCGATAAGGCAAAAAAGGGGAAAACGACAACGAAGAAGAAAAAAAAAAAAAAAAAAAAAAAAAATAACGTGCAAAATTTGTTCAGTGTTTGTGTAGTTAAAGAATGAAAAGAAAGTTCGTAGTTTTTTCCCCTCCATGCCACTTTTGACATATCGGTGTCATTTATCGTTCGGTTTGGGTGGTGCAATACAGCGATGTTTTGTTTCTGTCACCAGAGTTGGTTCCCTGAGACCGATATGGAAATACTCGCGCACCTTTTTTTTTTTTTTTTTTTTTGATATTTTTTATTTCATTTAACAAGTATTGTAAGAACGAAAAAAGAATGTTAGGCAGCACACGTAAACCTCCTTTAGCTTTATCACCAGTTTAAGGTCGGTTCACGGTTTCGCGCACAAACAAAAGCTTTTTTTATTTTTATTTGTTCAATATTTTTACACTGCCTTTTTTTTTCCCTTTTTCTTTTATACGGCAAAAACACATAGACCACTTGTAATTTTCAGATTGCGTTGTTTGTTCTTAAACGAGCACGGAATCCAATCGGCAATAGCAACACAGTGCTATACTGTTGAGTAGGTTTGCTCTTTTTGTCTTCTTTTGCAGTTACTTTTCTTTTTTTAAATTAGGGATCTTTTTCCTCCTCCATGTAGGAGCCAAAAATAATACTGGAACGGCACGTAGACCTCCTTTAGCACCGGTGTCAGTCGGTTCACGGATTTCGTGTACGATTTTTTTTTTTTTTTTTTTTGGAGATTGGGGGTTTCCCTTCTTATTGTTTCATTTTTTTTTTTTTTTTTTCATTTTTTTGACTTTGTTTTAAAGTTTGGCAGTTGAAGAAAGTGGTTAAAGAAAAAAAAAACAACAACAACAAGAATAATAAAGATTTTTTTTTTTCCCCCCCCTCATTTTTTCTTTTTTGTTATTGTCGTTCAATGCAGGGTGTTGATTACAAAAAAAAAAAAAAAAGTAATAAAGTAGCGGCTGTAGGCAAATTACAAAATCATCAGGGACTGCTTGTGTCCTCCCTAGCAAGAGTGAAGTTGTGTAAAAATAAAAAAAAAAAAGAAAAAAAGAAAATAAAGTAAAACAATCACCAAAAATGTTTTTTTTTTTTGTCCAGTAAGTTTGTATGATATATTGTTAAATTGCCGAGTCTTTTTTTTTGTTGCGCATGTGAATAAAAAGTGAAGTTGGCCGATTCTTTTTTGAGGGGATGCAAATCAGAATATAAGCAATTCGGTGTCTAGTAGACAAAAAAAAGCAAATTATTTTTTTTTCTGTTTTTTTTTTTGTTAAAATTATTATTGCAGTGTGTTCCTATTTTTATCAAAAAAAAAAAAAAAACTCATTTTTGTTTCAGAGACTTTCTCATCCGGAAAAACGCTGCATCTGAAGTAACGTTCTCAGAACCTACCTAGTTTGCTAACTGGTGCTATCAGTAGAGTTTTTTTTTTTTTGTTTCATTATTTTTTTTCCTTAAGGAAGGAATGTTATGATGTGGTGATTTGTTATTCTTTCAAAGATTTTTTTTTTTTTTTTTTTTCCCCCCGGGAGATTGTTTCTTATAAAACCCACCAGCAATAACGTGTTGCTGCGATTAACTGTTAGAGACTTGCCTCCCTTTGTGCAATTCTTTTTTTTCTTCATTGTTTCAGTCTGGCGACTGATATTTTTTCCACCTTTTTTTTTTTTTTTTTTTTTGTTGTTGTCGTTATCAGTTCATAAAGCACACTGTGTCTTTTCTCAAGTCTGGTTTATTATTTTTGTTGTTGTCGTTTTCTTTTCTTTTTTTTTTTTTTTTTTTGTTTTTCCTTCTTCCAAATCTTTTTTTGAAGATTTTTAAAAAAAAAAAAAAGTTATTTCCTTTTTCACAGGTAAGTCTATCATTCATGTAGCTTTTGTATTGTGTTTGAGGATGGTTATTTTTCATTTTTTTTATAAGAAAGTTTTCCGATTCTTTTTTTTTTGTGCATCCATTATGCTTAATTCTTTAATTAAGGACACGAACAACAATGGAGGGCTCTGAACGCCCTCCAGCGTCTGATATTTTAATTTCAGGAGCAACTGCTGGAGTGATATCGAGGTCGGTTACAGCACCTCTTGATAGATTGAAGACACTAATGGCACTAAGGGATGCTTTCAGAGAGACCCAACGAGTCAAACTCAGCAGTAGGAGTGCTGGTGTTCTGGGAGGACTCAAAATGATATATCGTGAGGCTGGTTTGACTGGTTTCTGGAGGGGAAATTTCACAAATGTGACGAAGGTTATGCCGGAAACTTCGATTAAATTTCTTATTTTTGAGAGTCTGAAACCGAAAAGAGTTCCAAACGCCAGCGCATCGCAGACTAACTCAGCAACTTTTCTCGCTGGTGCCACTGCCGGTATTATCGCTCAAGCTACAGTCTATCCCCTTGACGTAATTAAAACCAGACTGGCCGCATCGGAAACAGGAGTCTACAGGGTGTGTATTGTTTCAACTACATCTTTTATTTCAGAAAAAAAAAAAAAAAAGACAAAATAAAACCAACAAAACAGCACGATCTCCGCTACGGTGGAATGCTAGGACACGTAATAAATAGAATGTTACGATATGAAGGATGGAGAGCATTGTATAAGGGAATGGGAACTTCATTATTTGGAATGATTCCGTATGCTGGTATAGATTTATTGCTATTCGATACGATGAAACATCACTACAAACAAACACATTCATCAACTCCTCAATTACCGATTCAATACATATTAATGTTTGGAATGATAAGTAGTTTTGTTGCTCAGACAGTAACATATCCACTTGGTGTCGTTCGTATGAGGCTACAGGCTCAAGGAATGACTTTAGATAGACCGATTTTGTTTTCATCTCCATTAGATTGCTTCGTTAAGACATACCAATCGGCTGGTGTGAGGGGTCTTTATTCTGGTTACATACCCTCTCTTTTAAAGGTTGCTCCAACTGCAGCTATTACGTATGCAGTTTACGAAAACTGTAAATTCATGCTTGCAGAACGACGAGAACAACGCCTTGCAAGAGAAGTAGGCGTAGCATAATGTTATACTGCTCTGTTATTGCAGTTTTTTAAGACTAACAGGCAAAGTAACCGACTGCCACAAAGACGATGGTATTTTTTTTGACGAAGCCGAATTACTGTTTTTTTCTATCATTTCGCTCAAATCTGTGTTTTTTTCCTTTTTTTTCTTGAATTATGTTTCGGGAAAAAAAAAAAAAAAAAAAGAAAAAAAAAACTCATTATATTAGATTCTTATTGTTGGAAAAAGAAAACAAAAAAGCCCCCTTCTAAAAAAAAAAAAAAAATTCAGGTGACAGCTTTAAGCGCGTGTTATAACGAGGAAGGGTGAAAATAAGGGGAGGAAAACTTTGGAGAAAAACGGATTACTCTTTTCTTATTTATAATTTTTTTTGTTGCATCAAAGCAATGTTAGTCAAAAAGGGAACTTTCCTGTTATATTGTGCGGTGTGATGTTTTTTTTTCCCCCCGCATTGTGGTAGATTCCGTCCGTGTGAATTTTTGCACGGGTAAAACCGAGGAGAGGGGAAGAAAGGAAAGGAAAAAAAAAAAAAAAAAAAAGAGGAACCGAGGGTGGGAAGAAAAAAAAGGAAGTGTGTGCTATAGCTACTGTCTTAGTATAAGTGGGGGAAAAAAATAAAAATAAAAATTGAGAATCCATCGGTTTTTGTGGACAAACGAAAATCGCTGTGTGGAATACTCCTCCTAGTGATCCATATTTTATTCTATTCTTTTCTTTTCTTTTTATTTATTTTTTTTCCCCATGAAAAAAACGAAGCCTGGCCTACGGTAGAATGAAAGGAAATTCCTTTGTTAGGATTTTTGAATCTGTTGTGCACAAACAATACTAACGTCCTAATTTAAAAAAAAAAAAAAAAAAAAAAGTCTCGCAATGGAAACTAAATAAGAATAATAATAATCCGGCAACGGCATTTCACAAACTCGCTACGTTTGCTTTGTCTGCGGGTGACCATCTTCACTCTTTGTTTTGTTTTGTTTTCTCGCTTTTTGCGCATAAAAAAAAATACGAAAATACCTTCTTAGGATGTCTTATTTTGAAAAGAAGGGGAAAAAAAAAAAAAGTGTTTTGTAATTCTTATTATTGACGTTATCTGCGTGAACTTAGTACGTAGTTTTTTTTCTTTTTTTTCTCATCCCTCTTCACACCTATGTGTCTGTTTGTAATGAAACCGCTGGCTTTAAACCATTTCTGTGTGCGGGGCATCCAGACCAATTTTTTTTTTTTTTTTTTTTTTTGTTTCTATCCCACACTTGCACAAACACTGTTATACCGTCACTTCTTAACCCTCTTAACCCTCTTTTACCTTTTTTTTTTTTTCTTTTTTTTTTTCCTTTTCCCCCTCTTTTTGCCGGCAACTAGTCACGGCATCTACGTTCCCTGAACCTGATCAACTACGACCACAAATGCTTCTCGGAGTGACCCTATTTAATCCCCCTTTGTGCTCAGTGGTGATGTGTATTCAATTTCCTTTGAAGATGAGATTGTGCGCTGTCTCTTTTTTTTTTTTTTTTTTTTTTTTTTTTTTTTTTGTTGTTGTTGTTGTTGTATTCATTTTTTTGATTATTTTGCAGTGCTTGATTCAAGGTGAAAGGAAAAAAAAAAAAAAAAAAACTTTATCAAAAAAAAAAAAAAAAAAAAAAACATCATTAAAAAGCTCACACGGAAAGGTTATTGTACTCGGCATTTAGAAACTGCATTGGTGGTGTACCACCACCAAGAAGAAAGGGAAAAAAAAAAAAATCATTCAAGGAGTTGATTTCCTCACACACGTGACCATTTCATCCGTTAGAGGAGTCTTGAGGAAAAAAACAAAACAAATACTTGTTAACCCCGTCCTTATCAGTAGGGGGAACACAAACGCTTTCTTTCTGTTTATAGTAATGTTAGATTACAATTATACTTTTCACTACTAGGTATGATCTGAGGGAGGTATGGCATAACTCCTAACCACAATAAAGATGAAAATAAAACCATTTTTTTTTTAGAATATTAATTCCCGTTGAGGCATTAGTAATGGTGAGCCTTACTTTAAGTTATTCGGGTTAAGAACCAACAGATAGTTACCGTCGATTGTTAAAAATGAATTAAAAATGTCTCTTTTTTTTACCATTCTTGTGTTCCAGTGTTCCGAGTAAAGAAGTTCGTACATGCTTTTCTCACTGCCAGGGATGTAAAAAATGCTGTCTAGAAAAGGGTCCCTACTTCTGAGGACTCCCTTTGAAAACAACGCGAAATATGTTCGAAAAGTTAAACACAAACGAGGAAACAGCGATCAAAACGGAACAGGTTTACTAAACGACAAGTTTTTTAGAAATAGTAAGGAAGACGTCCACTACAGTCATGGCACACGAGCTCAACGTTCTCTGAAGGAACGAAGAAATACTAAAGTTTGGGAATTAAAGAGGGAAGGATTTCACGACACGATCATCAGAAACAGCAACAAACTACCTCCGCGGAATTTAGAAGTTAAGAAAAACGTCGAAAGATATCAAAACGAGAGTACCCGATCGTATTTATTTAAAGACTCTCCACACAGGTTTAATGAGATCCCAAATACAGTTTCAGACCGATTGATCAATTTAGTAAAATCACGTCTTGATCCTTCAAATAAAAAAACAGATTCAGAAATAAGAAAATCTCTTTTGGATTCAAACTTGGAAATTTCAATTGCGGTTTATCTATTGCAAGGTAAGCCGTCATTGATCGCTACCAAGTGTGATTACGGTGTGACTACCATAGAGTATATCGATGGGATTGGAGCAGTTGTTATACAGCTATCTTGCGAGTCGTTGTCGATGATGATCGACAAGCGATTTTTAGATGTAGCGCATCAGGTTAGTAGTTCTGTGTCTGAAGTCGATCTTTTTAAACCATTCACAGATCCAAAAAGTATACTTCTAACATCGAATGTAAACATTGACGGTAATACATTACCGTTGGAAGATTTTTTGTTAAAAAAATCGTTGTCTCTAAATGAAGCCATTACTATTAAAAGAGTTACGGTAGCACCGCATCCTATAAATGGGTTTATGGGTTGGTATGTTCACAATCCACGAGATGATACAAATAAGTTAGGAGACAGCATCTGTTGTGTTTCCGTGATGGTCGATGAAATAGAATGGTCCTTACTCGAATCAGAATGGAAAGATAAAGCACAATCATACATAGGTCACGTTCTAGCTCAGCACTGTTGTTTAGAACCACTGAGGGTTGGTGATACTGGAAGACTGTTGAAACAATCGTTGCAAGCACCTCTTGATTATGATGAATCATTTCGATTCTCTTCAGGAAGTCCGACTGTATTCGACTGGTTAGATGATTGTAGTCAGAGACTTCGGATACCAATCACAAGATTTGGTGTTGTCAAAAGCCATCAGACTATAGGAGTATCCAAAATTTGGGTGTCATTCCTCGCTGAAGACCATCGATATGGAAACTTCTCTCGTCACAATGATCCCCAACCTGTTGAAGAAAAATTTATCAAAGGAGATTTTTCAAAAGAAAATAGTCATAATAAAAAGATTAAAAATGATTTAGAAGTTCAGGAGATGTGGCACAACGAACCAGGTCAAAAATCATTTTCAGAATTGACATCACAAAGTGAAGATGTTAAGGATGACGGATTTGAGAGCGACGAGGAATTATTAAACAGCAAACAATTTTAAAAAAAAAATGTTGTCCCTTTGAAGAACAACACTAAGGTAAACTATTTGTTTTTGAGATATTCAAAAAAATTGGTATTATTTTCTTTGAAAACAATTGACCGTTGTAGTTTGCAACTATCGACAGCATCGAAAGTACTCAAAAAAAAGTTGGGTAACTTTATTTTCACCTTCTGTCTGGTTGAAGTAAAAGAATCACTTTACCTCTCCTCATCACATTTTTTTTCTTAAGAAAACAGGATAATAAACTTATATAAATGATGAATAATAATTACAACGGAGTATACCAACAACAACAACAACAACAAGCATGGCAACAGCCTCAACAGTATTATCATGCTGTGGGTAGTAGTCCCGTTGTTGTTGAAAGTGGAAACACAAATCGAACTACAGCAGTGGTTCCAGAGGGTAAGAGTCGTCATCGAAACAAGAAAAGTCATTATCCAGATGCCTTTATTGAGAATAAAAAAAAAGCGAATCCAACTGCTGTTCCGGATAACGTAAATGAAATTGAAGAAGACTACCATCGACAACAATTAGAATTCACACCCGGATGTCCAGCAGCTTCAGGAAGACGTCGTCATCAAGATGTTGAAGATAATAATCTCAGAGATAAATTAAAAGGTTGTAAAAGAGGTAAAGATGACTTAGCTTTGGCTGCTAACTACAACTTTGTACCATTCGGAATGAAGCTGAGTCAGGATTTCATAACACAATCAGAAGAACAAAAAATTCTTTTATGGGTTGAAAAGATCGGAGCATCTGGAATCTGGGAATCCTCACTTCTAAGACGAACTCAGCAATTTGGATACAAGTTCGCTCATCTCTCTTCTTCTCTGATACGCGCAGATGAGGGTATGCCTCTGTGGACAACTCCTCTTCTCCAACGCGGAATCGACAATGGATTGTTTACCAGAATGCCTAACCAACTTATCATAAATGAATACGATCCCGGACAAGGTATAAACTCACATAGTGATCAACATTGTTTTGAAGATGACATCGTTGTTGTTTCTTTAGGGTCTCCTGTTACAATAAATTGGACAAATGGCAGCGACTATATCGCTGAGAAATTTGGAATTTCAAAGAAGGAAATGGTTCAAATCATAGCACAACCTCGGTCACTTATGTCATTCACGTCAATGGCACGTTGGAGATGGCAGCACTCAATTGCTGGAGTGGAAAAAGATATTTCTGAAGACGGAAAAACTTTTCATCGGACTAAAAGAGTCTCATTGACATTTCGATATGTCGATCCACAAAAATGGGCAAAAAGAGAGCAGCTGCTCAGTTTAGGAGAAAACTCAATCGACGCAGAAACTGGCAGGTATGGTTTTTAACTACTGTTTTGATTGGTATTACCATAGTATAATTTATTATAACTACAGGCAATCGAATTATCTAACCAACAAGAGAAGGGCTGGAGATTTTTCTTCCAACGAAATTAAGAGAAAACAACCAGACCCACAAAGGCAATATTATTGAGTAATGTTGTAAAAAATAGGGAGGGGAAAAAAAAAAAAAAGCGAGAACAAAAAAAAAAAAAAAAAAAAAAAAAACGCTTCTCTACATACGTCTGATCCACTGTGTGCTATATGTTCTGATATGCTGTGCGTTTAATTAATTGATTTTAATTTAAAAAAAAAAAAAAATAAAAATAAAAAATGATGGACTAATAATAAGAAAGTAAAAATAAAAAAAAAACTCAATTTGGTTTACCTCAGATTCATTCGCATTCTTCTGAGAGAGAATTGTGGCTGAAGAGACCCCACATTGCAAAAGGCTAAGTTACACATCACACCTAACATTACCTTTAGTCACTGCATCTAAAACTAATGTTAAACTATCGTTTTGTTGTTTATGATACAATACATTTGTATTTTACGCACAAAATCAAACAGTTAACTCCCCTATTGCACTGTATCCTTAACAGGTTGTTAAATTAAAGTTATTTTATAAAGTTAAATATTTAACCTTTCTTTGCAGTATCAAATTACTCCTTTGCAGCAAAACTAGTAAGTAGTTTTGGTGATTTTTTTTTTTTTTTTTTTTTTTTTTTTTTAATTTCTTCCTGCGGGTTAATAAACGAAAGTTTTTTCGTTAATACAAAATTTACCCCCCTTCCTTCCTTCCTTTTTCTTTTTTTTTGTTGAGTTAAATTTTGCATTTTGGCAACTTACTTCCTGCGGAGTGGAATTTCTCCGCTAGTAGTGCGCTTCGAACTAGTAACAGCAATAAAAAGTACTAACATCAAATAAAAGTTTTTTTTTTAAAATAATTATGGGGAATGCAGCAGCTTCCTAACTAATCGTTCCTCTCTTACGCACACCGTGTGTGTGTTTAATTTAATTCCTCTTCTAAGTTGTTCGAGAAAGCAGCAACGCCGCTTTCTCGAACCTCAATTTTTTATTTCTTTTCCTGTAATGAATTTTCTGCGCTGGTTTGTTTTGTGTCGAAAAAGCAGCCGATGCGGGCTACTTTTTCGATGGTGCGAGAACTTATGTCTCGCCACAGCTGAATGACCTTTTTTTTTTTTTTTTTTCCCTTCCGATTTCCTGGGTCCAAAAAATATTATAATGAAGAAATATCTTTGTGTGGAAAAAAAAAGAAAACCATTCAGATTAGTTTTATATTTCGTTGAACGCAGCCCATGACGCGACACGGAGGGGGGGAAAATAAATCATAGCTGTAAGAAATATCGGCTTTCAATCTGAATAGTTTCTTCTCCGACTACGTCGGCACAAAAAAAGAAGGGAAAAAAAAAAAAAACTTCGCGCACCTGAATTATTTTTGAACTTGAAACTATCGTCGACTCTTACACTGCATCGTGTGGGTGGGTCTGAATAGTCACTTCTGATGGTTAATCTGAGTCTCTCGACTGTGAGAGGTTGGGACCACAGCTGTACAGCACTTGCTTGATTAAGGTCAGGAATGTTTTTTTTTTTTTTTTTTTTTTCAAAATTTCTTTTTCCAGAACATTTTCTTTTCCAGACAGCTTGTTGTTATTTGAAAGTATTATTTGCATCCGTTAAAAAAAAAAAAAGAGAATCATGTTTTCTGATTTATTTTTTTTTCCCAGAATTTGAACATCATTTACAACAAAAAAAAAAAAAAGTTTTACTGTTTTTATTCATGTACAGCAAGTGGATTTCAAGAAAAAACCTCCAAAAGCAATGTTTAGAGAAATAATGATGTCCAGTTACATGACTGCAATGTCATCTGGTGTGGGTCTTACTTGTGATTTGGGAAAGGATGGACGAAGTGAACTAATGATAGGAAATGGGTGGGTTGAACACCAGCGACCAGATGGAAAGCGTTTCTTCGTCAACACTGAAACCGGTAGAAGAACTTGGAGTCGACCTGATGATGCTCTTCCAGAGCAATACTTCGAAAGGTGTTCACCTTTTGTTCAAAAAATGCAATATGAAGGACTGTATCCCAAAGGATTACAAACCATTGCATCTGATGGATACGACTGTCAAAGTTTCCTAGAACGTCTTTATACCATCAACGAAGACAAGTGGACCAGTAGTGTTATGACAGTAAAAGCTTTGGAACAATCTCAGCCCATCGCATCAGTCCAAACCAGTTGAAGTAGTTGACAATTTACACGTTGGTGTGTTTATATACAAAAGCCTTTTAAACTGGGCACCTTCTTTGTTTTGTTGTACAATATATTGATCGGTTTTCTTTTTATTGAGATAACTATTACCGGAAAACGATGTTGGAAAAAAAAAAAAAAAAAAAAAAAAAAAAAACTTTTTTTTTCCTTGCCCCCAATTGTAATTCCAGGTTCAATACCTTTTTTCTGTTCCCGATGATTTCATACGTCATTTTTGGCTATTTTCTTTTTTTATGTTTTAAAAATATTGATAAAAATATCAAAATTTTACCCTTAGCATTCATAACTAATAATGGATAACGATGTTGAAGTGGGAATTGCTCATCCTGCTTTGCAACAGCAGATGACTGAGGTGCTTGCAAGAGAAACCAATGCGATTGAGAGAGCTGAAGCAGCAGAAGAGGAAATTTCAGATCTCAAAATTCAATTAAAAAAACTGTCACACCTTCATCAAGGAGAATGTGTGAAAGCTTCTGAAGCCCTCGACCTGATAGGTGATCTCGAATCTTCTGTTAAATATAATGAAACTACGAAATCTGATAATTCATCGTCGTCTGTCCTACACAACTATGAACAAGTTCTTCGATGTGCTCAGAATGAAATAACAAACATGAGACAGCAATTTGAAGAAGAGCTCAACTTCTCAGATACTTTTCATGAAAGTAACAGTGCTGCTTCAGAAGTAGTAGTAAGCCAGCTTCGACATGAGTTGCGATACAGTCAACACGAAGCTAGAGTCGTATCCAATGATCAACAAGAAAAGCTTCATTCATTGCAGAATACTGCATCAAAAATGATGTTGAAATACACTAAAAGCAACGAAAGCCTCAGCGACATGTGTGAATCCCTAAAAGCTGAAATACTGAGACTGACGATCCAAGCTGCAAAAGATGAAAATACGATTTCTAAATTCTCTTTTGAAGGTGTTTCAGATAATCATCAGGACACCGAAGATCTCAATCACATGAAGGAGGAAAACGACGACCTTAAATCTCGTCTTAAGAGTCGCAATGAAGCATTGTTAAATAAAACAGAAGAAGCGGATGATCTTCAAGCTCGTGTTGAGACGTTAGAACATCTGCTTAGCGAAGCAGAGATGGATAAAACTACAATGAGCGTTTCATCAACTGGCAGTAGTAAACAAAAGACTTCTGAAATGATAAACGACGATGACAAATCAAGTCAACTCAGGGAATTACAATTGGAGTATAACGATTTGAAAGCTGCCGCTGACAGTGCTGAGATGCTTTTAGATGAGCTGATGAGTCAATCTCAGTCTGCATTGGAAGAGAAAATTGATGAGTTGGAGGATGAAGTTGAAAAATTAACAAAAATAAAAACATTCCAACAACTTGACATTCAGACTTTGAGAAATGAAAACACGACATTGAGAGATGAAGTAGATAGTTCCATTCCTGCAGAACAAGTTGAGCAGTACATTGAAGAGATCAGTGTCTTACAACAATCAATAATACAAACTGAGAAACGTGCAACAGATCAAAGAGAAAACCTCGCTGACATAGGAGGTCAGCTTAAGTTAAAAACATTTGAAGCAAGGGAATCCTCCAAAGGACTAAATGCCCTTCGAGACCGATCCATGACCCAACGAGATTCATACGCCTCAACCATCTCATCACTCCAGGATGAGAACACCGAACTCAAAAATAAGAATTCTGTTTTAAACGACCAACTCAATGGCGGAACTGTTGACGCATCTGAACCCGTAATCCTACAATCTGACTTTGATCTGGTTTCTTCTGAAAAAGCTGCTTTGAGCGACAAGTATGATGCCCTTTCCACGGAGTTGGAATCACAAAAAACCGAAATTACTGATTTGAAAGAAACCATAGCAACCCTTCAGAAAAGTAATGGGGAAGGTCTGAATGATGAATTGAAAAAAGAAAATGAATTTTTAAAGGAAAGCGTTGCGGCGATTGATTTGAAAACATCCGAAATCGGGAAATTACAACAACAGAATGACGCTTTGTTGACTGAAATCGACTCACTACGTAAAAAAGAGAACGACGAAGACACTGCTGATCTAAAACAGAGGAACGATGATTTATTCACCGAATTGGAATCGCAAAATTCCGAAATCTCCGATTTACGAGAAACCATCGCTACCCTTCAGAAAAGTAATAACGAAAGCTCTCCTGAACAGAATGATGAAATAACGACTTTGAAAACCCTCCTGGAGAAGTTAGAAAACGACAGTGAAATATTAAAAAATAAAAATAAAATACTACAAAAAGACGTTCATGATAGTAAAGAAGAAATGTCTTTGAAAACTTCTGAAATTGATGCTTTGAAAAAAAGATTCGCAACTGACAACAACAATCTAAAAGAACGAGTAAACCAGTTAGAAAAAGACGATGAAGCTGCCTCAGGAAAACTATCCAGTATCGTGAAAGACTACGAATCCTATCAAAAGACATCTGACTCAGCCATACTGAATCTAAAAGAAGACGTTCACACTAAAGAAACAGAATTACAAGCATTGAAAGATCGATTTGCAAAAGATATGAAACAAAAGCTTTCAGTCAAAGAGAATGATTCAAGCCTTCAAAAAGAAATAATTGACCTTCAGGATGAGTTGTCGAATTTAACAGCAAAAAATATTAAATTAGTGACATCGGAGGCTGCTTCGAGAAGGGAAATTGAAGACCAGGTGAATGAGTTACAAGAAAAATTAAAAATAGCAAATCAACGAGCAGATTCAGAATCAGCCGGCAAGGATGAGATTAAAATCTTACTGAGTGAGCAGAAGGCAGGAAACCTGGCTAGCAGTTCTGAAATAGCGAAATTAACTGAAAATATTAGTAACTTGAGATTAGCGTCAACAGAGCAGACCGATGAAATCGAGCTCTTGAGGGAACAAATATCAAAACATTCAACCGAAGATTTCAAAGAACAGATAGTTGAGCTAAAGCAAACCATCCAAACACTTCAACAAGAACTGTCAAATTTAAAAATTGAAAGTAATTCTCAGGTTAAGAAATTACAATTACGGAGAGAAGCTGACACGGCGACACACAACCAAGAGACTGATTTGTTAAGGAACAAAGTTGCTCAGCTAGAAAACAACACCACTGCAGTTGATCTAAAAAATGAGAATTTAACTCTTCAGAAATCAAATCAAAACTTAAAATCGGAATTACAGCACTCTGCTACTGAACAAAAACAATTTGAAAATGAACTTCGTCTTTCCAAGGCAGAGACAGACAAGATGACTACCCAGTTACGACACAGTGAATTATCACTATCTCGTTTACACAAAGAACTCGCTGCTTCTAAAGAAAATGTTGAGAGTAATGAAAAAATTTCAGATCTTCAAAATGTTTTACAAACAACTAAGGATGAGGGAGAAGGTTTAAAGCAAAAATTAAAAGAAGCAAGGACTGCTGTGGTTGCTGGAATGGCAGAGACAACCAGACGCATGGCACTCGAAAAACGACTTCAAACAACTGAAGAACAACTACGAAAATATAAATCTGAAAACCACTCCAGAGCATCATCTCCAGTAAGAGAACATCAAACTGGATTGGCGACTCAGTTTAGCGGCGCGACAGACTCGGCAATTGAGCAGCAGTGCCAGCTCTTGACTCAGCAATTGCAAGGCTCTCACAACGAATGTGCTTCACTCAGACAGAAGTTACATCAATCTCGACTACATCAACAAGGTCTTTCTACTTCAGCTGATGTGACATCTTTAAAACAAGAATTGAATAACTGCAGACGAGACATGGTTAAATTAGCAAACACTCACAAAGAACTGTTAATGGAATTTGAACTAGTCAGAAATAGTAGAAAACAAGCTGAGAAGAGAATGATGGAATACAAAGACAAATGTCAACAGTTAGAAGGTATGAAGACAAAGCCAATAAGTGATTCCGGAAACCTGGAAACTTTATTAAAAGATACCATCGATCATTCGGCAGCCAGTACTAAACCTGATCATCAAAAGGTTGAAACTCTAACTGCTCACTTAAGTCAAATCCTTGATCACAAACACATGAGTATGTCTGAAATCAGTGACGCAGTCCTCTCTGTGATGACAAAGAGACATGCTAGGAAAACTACTCCTGTTAGAGGCCGTCGATTCCCATCACCTGCTGCTGCTTCAAAATATCCAGCTGCTTCTTACTCTGTGACAACACCGCAATACGTTCCAACTCCTCAAAATGTACTTGAGTATGGGAATTCTGGTTATAAACCACCTGGTCAGGGTAGTAGAAAGATGTCCCCCGGGAGACCAACTACACCAAGGCTTTGGAGGTAATAATCGAGATTTTGAATTTTTTTTTTTTTTTTTTAAAAAAGAAAATATTTATTGTGTATTCCCTGGCCTCGCAGTTTGTTGTTGTTATTGTTGTTTTTTTTTTTCTTTCTCTTTTCCCCCAATTGTGTTGTACCATTCCTCCATGAGAGCATTCGGTTGTTCCAACCTCAATTCGAGAAAGGGTCTGGAAAGTGTTGTCTGTGGCATCCACAATGGTGGTATCTTATCCGCTATTAAGACTATTGTATTTATGATTGCTCTCTATTTTCCCTCGCTAAAATTTACGTTTTTTTTTTTTTTTTTTTTATACCAACATGGTCGAAGATGAAGCATAAAGGTATTGAAGACCCCAAACTCACGTTGCTGTTGCCTCACAGCTTTATTAATGTTAACTTTCGTTTGCTGGGTCAGCGATGCATAATATTCAATGTAAGGATTTCCTTGCCTATCTATTTATTAAGATTGAAATCATAACGTATCCCCCTTTGCGACAGGCATTCTATCTGCGTTAGTTTTGTATTGTAGGATTGTATTTAAAAAAAAAAAGAATGAAAAAAAAACAAAAAAAACGTAGAAATCATCGGGAGAAGGGTGTAGCTGTTTCGTAAAAAAATGGGAAAACACGTCACGAAAAAAAAAAAAAAAAAAAATTCATTGTATCCACTTTTGATATGTGTTAATCTGTTTTGTATCCATGTAGTAGTTGCAGTACCTCTCTCTACTGTGATGAATTCTGATGTAGGGTTTTAATTTTGTTAGTTTTTTCTTTTCTATTCTCAGAGGCAGGTCACAAAATGCCCTCCTCGCTCGAATGACAACACGGAAAGTGAGATGTGCATGCAGGTAAATTAGAACCATTTATCATATCATATGCAGACACCAAAAAAATTGTTGGATTTGGGCAACTTGTTCTATTTTTTCACCCCTCCTCTTCACGGAAGTGAACAAGAAAAAAAAAAAAAAAATGATTGATGACGATTTCGATTTCGGTGACCATCCTAATTGGTACCACACACTAAATGGGAACTGGTGTTCTCAATGGGATTCAAAGAAAGTTAGTTGGATAAAAACATATAAACATACGATAGGTGCTAAGAAAGGCAGCTGTCCAAAGACAACATGCAACACGATGACTACGGGAAATGTATTGGAAGCAGACAATGACTACCGAGTACTGGAATACGTTCACTAGAAATATTATTACGTTCGTTAAAAGAGACCCTTACGGGTTATCTTATTTGAGAGAGAGTGACATGGCTTGTTATGATAATTTATCTTCTTTTCTTTTTTCACCAGACTAGTTAGTTGTGAAAGTAAGGTCTCTCTAGACGTCTATCAATAAAATTAGACACTCAAAGTAATTAATGTAGGTTGCGATTTTATATTTTCTTGTAACAGGACCTCAGGGGAGATGAGTCTTCTTGGGGTTCTTGCGAACGTCGTTGATCCTCTGGGATTGGTTCACAAGCAAACTACACCAGAATACACACTTGTGCTTAATAAGTATGGTTTCTCTCTTTTTTTTTTTTTTTTTTTTTTTTTCGTTCTTAAGACTCAAAAAAAAAAAAAAAAAAACAGGAAAATGATGGATGCTAAACAGACAAAGAAATAGCTTTTCTTACCTGAAGGGTATTCTTTAGACACGTCACGTCATTACACACGTCCTTTGGTAGGTCGTTATTATGATTAGGTTGGTATATATCTGATTTACACTCAACTCCGACAGCATTCCACCTGTCGCAGGTTGGTAAGACGAAAAGAGAATTCCCCCAACCCGTCTGTTGAAATGTTGTTTTTTTTTTTATAAAAAAAAAAATAACATTTCGTTGTGTAATAATGTGAACACATCTCACCACAATCTCACTAATACAGGTTCACATAATATGATACGCCTAACACGCAGTCATTTGGAATAAAGAAAACATGCAAACAGCAGGTGTGGTTAGTTGGACAAAAGAACTATTGGTCCAACGATGTATCACGGATTTAAAACAAGCAGTTGTTGTAGACTATGAGACAGATGGAAATCACGTTGGGAAATACGTCAGAGTAGGAGAATGTATTTCTTCTATTCATTGGTTTCATAGTGAAGACTCGTCAGTGTCTGAGGGTGCGAGTAGTGCCGCAAAAAAACGAAAAAGTGATGGATGGACATCAATGACCTCTCTCCCTCCTTCATGTGATGTCGTTGGTTGTACAAGTGACACCGTAATGCTAAAATTGGGAGAGAAAGATTTTGCGAAAAAGTTTCTTAACGAAATGAGATCGAGGATACGTGACAACGGACTACTGTTTACAACGTTACTTGACAGTGGTGCGATTTATAGGAGAATTAAAGTTGAAGGAAAGAATGGAACTTTCCAAAATCAACTTTTCACACTCTCGCTACACGACAACGACAACGACTCTGATTCAGCATCAAATGAACGAATGGGACCGTTGTCATTAACTGTGGGAGGGTGTTCAAAATTTGAAAACTTAACCCTTCTGAACTTAAGTGTTTTCCTACGACTATGCGAGGCTGCAGGATTCGAAGTAGTATCCTGTATCAACGTTGTTGAGTTCGTGTACACATACTTCGACGTCCATCCTCATTCTAAACTTCTCCACTCCTACGGTGTTTGGAGAAACAGTACTAAAATAGCACCTTGTGAGAAACAGTTGATGGAGCTGTACACGACTCTTATCCTAAGGAAGAAAGAGTTTCTACCAGAACGGGTATGGAATAATATTAAACAGTCTAGTCAATCAATAGAAGAAGACTCAACAGCAGATGAATACCTCGTAATGAATCCTTATGTCGATTCTGATAAGGAAGATGATATGGATATGGACGTCGACATCCCTTGGGGAATATGAATTTTTTTTTTTTTTTTTTTCTTTTATAAAAGAAAAACTTCATTTTATTTCATCATAAAACAGACCTCACAGTATGAGTGGAGCACCAAGAGAGGCCATTGACAAGGCTACAAAAACTATTTGGATAGGACCATGTGAAGGCAGTGAACACAATGCCACATGTTTTGTATTACACGGCTTCGGTGATAGTTCTGTTGGTTGGTATGAGATAGTAAGAGAAATGTCTGTACGATTACCTACGGTTCGATTTGTGATACCTACGGCACCTGTCAGTAAGATAGGTGTTAATAGTTGGTTTGATTTTGAAAAAGAGAGTCCTACAAATGCCTTAGACATACTCTCTCCGCTAATAGAAATGGAAACAGCCATCTGTTCTAATCTGGCTGTGATTGGGTTTAGTCAGGGTGGCGCAGTTACTCTCGCATCATTGTTCGGAGACTTTCCAATTGCAGCCGCTGTTTCTATGTCAGCGTTCTTTACTAAACCGCCTTTAAAATATTTATCATCCTTATCGAAGACTACTACTGCAACACCCATTCTAATAACTCATGGTACTCTTGATGATGTTGTTAAGTTCAAGTCCGGCAAGAATTCTGTTTCGAAGCTGTCAAGTTGTGGATTTACAAATGTCTCTTTCAAGTCTTATGATCTTCCTCACTCTGTGTCACCTGACGTTATAAATGATGTTGTTGGTTTCTTACTTCAGTACTTGATTCATAACAACAGTGATAAGAGTAAGTTGTAGTAGTTTGATATTTTTATTATACTTTCAAGGCATCAAGCACACCAGACTTCGATGCCTTGCCTGACTACAAAAAAAAGCCACACAAGGCCGTGACCGTAGTATACGTTTCTGGGTGGATCTGTAAGTTTTTAAAAAATGAGCCAAAAATGACGTATGAAATCATCGGGAAAAAACCGATTCGAAAAATTATTTCTCACTATCTGTTGTCTTGTGCCAACAATTTTTTTTTTTTTTTTTTTTTTTTTTGAAGAACTGAAATTGACTTTTTTTTCACATCATAATTCCAACACAGAGTTAAAAATGTCCACTCAATCTCGTGAAATAATTTCTATTGAAGAGATAGGTCCCTGTGAAGGACATAATCACACATCAACATGTATTATGCTATATGGATACGGAACTAGTGCTTTATTGTGGTATGAAATAATACAAACGATGTCCTTGAGAATGCCAGAAACACGTTTTGTGATCCCCACCGCACCTCTCAACGAACAGGGTATTCCCATGTGGTATGTTCTTAATGAGCAAATGCCGAGCGACGGATTACATTTAGTAAAACAGTTAATCGAGACGGAGAGGGTTAGGTGCAGTAATTTAGCCATCGTTGGTTTCAGTCAGGGTGGCGCAGTCACGTTGGCTTCGTTGAGTATGGAGGTGCCGCCAGTTGCTGTCGTTTGCATGTCTTCGTTTTTTAAAAAACCAAAGAAGAGTAATCCTCTATCACCACATCATTACCAGACTCCAATACTACTACTTCACGGTGACCTTGATCGAGTTGCTACTATAAAATCAGGTCGGAATGTAGAACGTAAGCTGAGAGAGTTCGGGTTCAGAGATGTTTTGTTTAAGTCCTGCGAGAAACCTTCTCGTTCTGTCTCTCCAAAAGCAATATCACAAACTATTAATTTCCTTCTCCAACATCTTCATGGTAAGAAGAAGTCAAAATTATAAAAAGAGAGTCGTTGTTTTCTTTTTTCAATCTTATTTATTTATCACACATGATATGTGTGCGCGTGTGTGTTGTTGCTTTTTTATGTTTTTTTATCTGTTCTTTGCGATTGGTTGTTGACTACCCAACTTATTTTACTGCGTCGTTGCGTCGTTTTTTTCTTTTCTTTCCCCTTACGTTTTTGTTTTTTTTGTTTATTGTTGTCGGTGATAGTACTTAACATTGTTATGGCTTCTACAATCAACAAACAACAAAAATAAAATAAAATAAACTAAACTTCCATGAGGCAACATGGATTCACTTACAACTTTTCTTTGCTTTTTTCTTTCTTTCAGATATATACTTTTTTTTTTTTTTTCGAATTCTCAAAACTAACAAGATCAGTGTAATTATCTTTAGTTTTTCAAAACTACCAAAATTTCTAACTTAAGATTACATAAAAAAAACACAAGCAAACAAATAAACAGATTTTGAGTGTCGTTTTACTTATTGCTTAACTCTCTTTTTTTCTTTTATCTTTAGTTTAATAAACAAACAGAACTCTCCTAACTAAAATGTTACGGATAAACTCAATGGGGGATGTAAAAACAATAACAATAGGAAAGGGTCCCTTGATAACGTTTTCGCTAATGGTTGTATTCGCAACAACCCTCGCTTGTTATTTAGTGAACGAGGGAAATGGTGAGTTTCTTATGAAATCGAGGAGGATGACCTCCGCGAGAAGAACAGCGAGATTCAAAGAAGAGGATTTGACTAAAATATTAACTGATTCTGGTCAAGTTCAGTATAAAAAAGTACTAATAAACTACGGCCTCGACAAACCGTTATTCATCAGTGAAGCTACCGAAGAAGACGTCGCAAACGCTGGTATCCCCAACCGCCATTGGCATAAAATAAAGAAAGCAACAGACGAACTCCTATTAAGACGCAACACGGTTGAGTTATACGCCGGGAAATGTCCTGTTGGTTGTCAAGAATCTGGTCTCATGTGGGGATCTGGACAGACGTATCCAATTTGCAAGTGTGAAATTACTTTAGAAAATCTAATGCCGAAGTACTTCGTATCCCACAAAGAAAGTTGTTCAGAACTGGGATGTTCTAAAATCAAAACTATGGAAATATGTGAGGCAGCATCGAGATGGTTGCATCTTGGTTCTCAAAAAGCATCTCTTAACATGGAAAGATTCGGTTTTAAACGTCCTCACGGATGTCATTACCGTGAAAGCAATCCAGGACAGGCTAACGACTTATGGTTTAATCCTCATCGGTCAAATGAACATCCAACTTACGATGATATGAGTATATGTTATTGTAGTAGTGATCTACAACTTTCTTCAACACCAACACCGTCGGCATTGAAATCACCTTCTCCTACAGATGTTGACCTCCATGAAGATTTTGATGTTTAAATTTTTTCCTCTCTTTTTGTATTTGCTAACCTTCTCAAAATCGAAGATCTGATTTTCTTTTTTTAGTCCCACGTGCGAACGTTGCTGAGAAGTGTTTTGTTGTCTCATAAGGCAACTGGAGAATAAATTTGTTAATTTCTGGTGTTGCATTGCGTGGTGCTACTCCATCTTGCAACATTGGGAAAGCATAAAATCTGATTTTTTTAGTCTTACATGCGAGCTTTACTGCATGTTATGTATTTGATAAAGTGCTAATTATCAGGCAAAAGAAAAAAAAAAAAAGAACAGATTTTTTGTTAATTTCTCGTGTTATATTGTGTGGTGCTACTCACCATCTCAATGAAGAAAGACAGTTTTACTGATATCTTATCAATGGTATTTGGAATGTTCCTCCTCTTTTTTTAAAAAAAAAAAAACTTTGTTGGTACCGACGTAGTCGGAAAACTATTCAGATTGAAAGCTGATATTTTGTGGTCTCTCGTTGTGACAGCGGAATATAAGGCTAATCTGAATGGTTTTTTTTTTTTTTTTTTTTTTTTTTTTGAAAAAAAGAAAAAAAAAAAGAAAAGAATAATATTGTTCTTTTTTAAATTTTTGTTTTGTAAAAAAAGGGGAAGTGGTAACAGTTTTTTATAATGTAATTGAAAAAAAAAGAAAAAAAAAAGAAAAAAAAAGAAACAAACTAACAGATAAATCGTATTTATAACTAATCCTAATCCAAGTGGTAGGTGTCGAATCGAGTAATGCCATTCTCAAAAAAAAAATTTTTGAGATTTTTTTTCAGTTGCTCTGATTACCATCAGATGAGGCAGTCAGAGTTTTGGTATTCTTGTTAGTTGATTTTATTATTATTTTATCTCACATGCAATTTGCAGCACACGGATGAGACAAAAAAAGAGTCCTTTAATGGGATGCGCCTGACTTGGATGGAGGCTTCCGTTAGAAAAATAGTTTCCATCTGAGAATACATATCATGTATTTCTTTTCAACTCAGCGAATACTCTAAAAAAAAAAATGAATGGATAAAAACAAACAAACAAACATAAACCCTAACGCACACAGATGACTACTTTACTGTATAATGAAGCAGAACGACTCTCTAAATTAGTTGCTTCTGGAGTTGGAACACCAGAAATGGAACTACTCAGTTCTCTCTTAGGAACTGGAGAAGAGGCTGATGGATGGTTGGGATACTCCGGGTTTTGGGTCGAAGGTGGTCCTAAAATTGTTGAAGATGCCATCGGTCGTCTCCCAATCGAACTTCAAGAGAGTCTTTGGTGGGATGCGCTTGACTCTGCGGTTACTATTAGAAGTTTACAATTAATTCGTTTAACAACATGCTACTCAGGAAATACAACCTTAGAGACAATGCCAAAGATGCCAATACCAGAATCATGGCTTCCATTAGAAAATGATTTGCAATTAGGTATTCATGTTGACGTCGGTTCGATAGAGGACTCGAGTGATCCTTGTTGGTGTGATTTAATACTTTGTGTAACGGTGTCGTCAAGAGTTGAAATAAAGATCCTCCATGACAATATAAAATTAAAATCTAACCTGCTTGTCACTCATCCAAAATTCAAACAATCAAAAAAACATCGAACTCTCTTTGGAATGAACGATCATTCGGGTGTCGTCGATGCTATGGTCGTTGGTAAGGTGCGGTATTTTGGTCATACGAATATTAAAATAACTGATAATACGATAAGGCTTGATACTGATGGGGGTCTTCAGTTTTTAAAGAGTTATATTGCTGAGGTTCTTCGAATTTCAGAAAAAGAAATATCGCTTTCACACAAACAAGGGAGTGTTATCGCTGTTTGGTTTCCAATTAATTCTAATCCAAGAAAATTACAGATTCAGCTATTATCTCATGAGAGTGACTATTGGAATCAAGTTTGGGAATGTGGCAGTGACACTCCTGACCTCTCGGTTCAATTTCCTAACAGGCCTTGTATCAAAATCGCTGTTTCAGGACGAGAGGGTTCATCTCCATTTGTCGCAGATGAAGTCTTAAGACGATCGACACTAAGTATTATCGAATCTCGTGAAGTTAATTGGAAAGAACAGGTTGTCTCAAAACTAACTTCTTCAGGTTCAAAATCTCTATTCTCACATGAGTTATTATGGTGTATAATTGGTGGCTCTATAGACTTAAATGATCCTTATGAGGTCGAGTCAATCGCAACATCTCTTCGCATGCAAGCATTCGTTCCAAATAGAAAACCGAAATTCCGACTTTCTAGCACTCCTCATAAATCACATGAGTTGTTTAAAAAAAGACGAAATCGACTTCGAGATAGCATTACAGTTTTAAACTCGAAACTGACGGCATCACTTCCATATGTTGATCCGATAACAGCGAGTCAGATGGGTGTTTATATTCCGTCAGGTATTAATGTTAATTTAGATGATCAGAATTATAATTATTCGAATCAACGAGAACTTGAATACGTTTGAATAGAAGTTTAAAAGTCTGAGATGCTGTCAAAAAGTCGATCTGTTAGTGAAGCCTTGTCACTTCAAAACAACCAAGATGGGATAGAATTGAGTACATCGAAAGCTGAAAACCGACAGCGTGAAGAAGAACAAAGTAAAAGACTTCGGGTAAGCACACAACAAGTTATTTGGGGTTTGAATAACTGCCGTCGAATTCTATCTGAGAAAATTGGTAGTCAAGTACGAGTTGCCTCCTGACGTGTTTTTTCTGGGTAGTCAGAAAACAAAAGTACTGTTCTGGACTATCAAAATTCTACTCCACCCACGGCAGGCGCATTTCTTATCCTAGCCCTCGTTGTAATTTATTGCTCTCTGAGAAAAGTAACAGAACTGTACTAACATGTGTTTTCTTCCCGGTTAGAAAAAAAAAAAAAAAAAAAAAACTGATCGGATGTGTCAAAATTGTGTCCTGTACCATTTAGAAAAAAAAATAGAACATATGAATTTAATGTTAGCCAGTAGCTGTTTCTTTTTTTTAAATTTATTTTTCTACCAAAAACAGGTTACAATACAGTATGTTGTAAAAAAAAAAACTAATGGCACACGATTCAATATAGCAGAAAAAAAAAGTATAGTTTTTTTTTTATTCTATTTTTGCAAGGTGCAAGTACAAGAAAAAAAAAAAAAAAAAAAACAAGAATGAGACACAATCAAGTTCCCGTAATTCGTTTTATCGAACCATTCAGTGCAGACACCGATCATGGTGGTGAAATTATCCTTCAAGGATATGCAAAAGGTAAATGTGTTTATTCAAAGAACGACGTATTACGACAACCGTTTGAGATGGCTGAATATAATCCTTATCAAGGATTCTTAATGTTTCCAGACATAGATAAATCATTAAATCTACCTCGAGGCGGTACACTTCTTCAGGATGTCGCACAGCTATTTAACCAGTATGGAGTACGGCATAATATAAATGATGTGTTGATGCAATCGATGATGGGGATGAGACAGGGATTTGAACTTGTCGGTCGGCAGCAAAATCAATTTCAAAATAAGAATTTGTCCAGGAATGGAGGCAGACAGCCTCCTCAACAGGGATCGTTTTCAATGATATCGGCGCCTCCGCCATCACCACCACCACAACCTCCATCAGAACTACCTATGGTAATGAGTCTTCCTGATCTATCTCCTGCTGATGGTTTGATTGTCGATGATGAGGAATTCTTAGTCCCTGAAGAATATGAATTAATGTCTCGTATACCTCACATACCTCGACCTGTTGATCTGATGTGGTAGAATGGATTTGCTTTGTAATTACACTCCGACACGACATGGAGTTACCGTAGCAGTTTGGTTTTCTTATCCTAACTATTCCGTCTCCTACTTGGGAAAGAACATCGCATTGCCTGTATTCTATAGATTGCAGCTCTTTTGTTTCGGACTTAATTTTTAAGTTTTTCTCTTATGTTTAACGATTGGTTCAAAAAGTTAAGTTTTTTTTTAAAAAAAAGAAGAAGAGAGACATACGAAAAGAGTTGATGAGAAATCGACGGAATGAAACACGACTTACGTTTTGTTCTTTAAAAAAAAAAAAAAATTGTAATACTTTTAATTTATGTTTTTTTTCTACACAGAAAAAAAAAAATAAATAAGAAGAAAACGAGTAAGAGAGTAGTCAGAGGTTACTGAGGCCAGCAGTTTGTTTGAAGTTGTGCAGCCAAATAGATGTTTAGTTGTTTAAATGGAAAATGACGACGGAGTGAACGCCAATGGGCTACCTCCACAACTATCGACTATTCCCTTTCAGCAAAAGACTTCTCTGCTATCAGCACCTGTGAGTTCATGTTGTGAGAGTGATCTTTCATCATCATCAGCATGTGATGGGATTGTTAGTCCTCCGAGTTTGTCAGCAAGTTCTGAGGTGAGAAGAAAAGTTCATCAACGAAGAAAGCGATCGCCGTCAACTGCCAGATGGAAGCAGAATCCGTCAATATCTCCACTGCCTTCGTATATAAGTAGTCCAGTGTTATCTAGTTCGTTCGATCCTGTGGGTGTTGGTGACAAAGCTGAGAGGCTATCAATTATTTCACCTCCTCCGAATCGTCGACGGAGGTCTTCCGCTGCTCTGATCACCCGAAGACCTGACGGAGCATCAAATTCTGATTTCCAACCATATCTTAGAAATGCTGCTCAATTTCATGTCGCTCCAGAAGTTTGTAAGTTAGTCAACGATCAAGCGTGTCATGTCGAAGCTTTTAAATACCTTCGTACTATGGTAGGTGAACGACACTCATTACCTAAATGGAGACAGGATTTGATAGCTATTATTGAATCAAGGGCTTTTAATAGAATTGTTCTTGCATTGATTTTATTAAATTGTGTCTTCTTAGCTCTTGAAGACCCGACTGATACGGATAATAGTTCGATACGAAATCAAATGAGCTTTCGATCTGAATACGTTTTCGCTGGTTGTTTTGCAATTGAAATGGGGTTGAAAATTTTAAGTGTTGGATTGTATGAAAATTCATTCTCTTATATGAGGGATCCATGGAACGTTCTGGACGGAATCATAGTCATATCTGCTGCCATCACTATTATTTATGAATTAGCAAGCGGGACAGAAGGCAGCAATGGAGGAGCAATCAGCGGTCTTCGAGCCCTCAGACTTCTCCGACCACTCAGAGCAGCTTCAAAATTTAAACAAGTTCACATTATAATGAATTCACTTGTGAACTCTGTACCTCAACTAGCAGATGTGATGCTCCTTTACACGTCATTCTTATTAATTATGGGAATCATGGCTGTTAGATTATGGAGAGGACAGTTATCCACGAGATGTTTTGATATGTCTAAATCTCCACCGGAAATAGAAATCCAACGACGAGTTTGCACGTCGAATTTTGATCGGTTATACAGCTATAAATGTCCTTGGGGATATGAATGTGTTCATTTTCAAAATCCTGGGAATGGAAAAACTTCTTTTGATAATATTGGAATGGCATTTCTAACTCTCTTCACGGCTCTAACTTTAGAAGGATGGACGGAAACGATGTACCACGTTGTCGATGCGACGACACCTTTTGCGTCGCTGTATTTTATATTCATTATTATGGTTGGAACTTTTTTTATAATAAACTTAACACTTGCGATCATCAATACGTCTTTTGAGGGGAATGTAAAAGTTCAAAACGAGCATCAAAATGAAGCAACGTTTAGGGAGGTAGAATCCCTTCGGATTCAAGATGAACTACGGAAAATTGCATCTTCGCAAGTGCAACTAACATGTGCTGTTGATGTGCCGGTGTCTCAGGATACAGAGTCGAGTGAAAAGAGTCGATTTAGAGTGATGTTTGATGCTTTTAGATTCCGTCTGAGGATCATTGTTCTTAATCCGAGGTTCACTTGGATAATTATGGCTTTGATATTTTTAAATACGATCGTTTTAATGACGAGGTTCGCTGATCAACCAGAAAGTTTAACAAAATTGCAACACGCTTCGAATTACGTTTTTACTTTTATATTTTTAGCTGAGTCGTTGGCAAAAGTCTTAACCCTGTCTAGAAAGGAGTTCATTGGAGATAGATTCAACATATTTGATTTGATTATTGTAATCGTTTCTCTTTTAGACTTGTTTGTTATATCTGGTACGGTTGGTGCAAGTTCTTTTCGATCATTTCGACTAATGAGATTCCTACGTCAGTTTCCAGAGCTATACAAGTTCACTAAGACGCTAGAACGTTCCTTAGTAGGAGCTTCGGTTTTAACTGTTTTGTTATTGTTAGTAATTTTTATATATGCGTTGTTGGGAATGCAATTTTTTGGAGGACATTTTTGCGGTCTTGACGTGGACACCCTCACTGTGGTAAATGAGACGGTTGGATGCACGCATGTTCCACGTGAAAATTTTGATACTTTGTGGGAATCACTTCTCACGGTTTTCAAAATTGTAACGGCAGAGGACTGGAATCTCGTGATGTATAATGGAATGCGCGGTTCCAGCAATGCAGCAGCGCTTTATTTCACAACCTTAGTTGTTATTGGTAATTATATGGTTCTTAATCTGTTCGTTGCTGTTTTATTCAGCGGACTCGCATCAGTCACAGAAAACGATGAAGACCCTCAGGAAAAACCACCTGAGAGACAGCTACCATCATTTCTATCATCTTTATGCTGCTGCTACAGAAATAATCGTATTCAAGGAAAAGGACCAGAGACGGGGAGAAGACGAGAGTCTACGTACAGCAGAGAGCCAGAGCAAGTTGAAATTAATGATACTTGTCTGAAGGTAGCTGAGGAACTGTTACGAACTACGACGGGTATCGACAGAGTAAATATATTAGACGAACCTAACGGTGACAGCGAAGTTATTGAAACACATGTTCAGAAATTATTGTCATCTTGCGCTGTTGGAAGTGCTCAAGAAGGCCATCAGCTATGGGAACGGGTATCAGAGTTAGCAAAACAAGAAAAATTAAAACAAAGTGAGGCTCTGGAAAGACTTAGAAATATAGAACTCCAGATACCGACATTGTCACAAGCGAGAAGTTCATCTGTTCTTTCTGGGGTTGATAAAATAATACCGTTAGATGAAGATGTTAATCAAAGTGCAATGCCTCCCAGAATAGAATATCAGTCGTATTGTAATGGAGGGATTCAGCAACGAGAAGATTCACAACAGTTATCGTCTTTCATGTATCTTCCTTCAGATAGTGTTCTGCGATCAAAACTTCGTAAAGTTTGCGAATCCCGTACGTTCGAAGCAATCGTTATTGTCGTCGTTTTATTTTCATCAGCGACTCTGACACTTGAGAATCCCATTGCCGCTCCTGATACCAAACTTCCAAGGATTCTATCAATCTTCGACATCGTCGTGACGTCGTTATTTACGTTTGAATCCCTTCTTAAGATCATCGCTTATGGTTTTATTGCGAGTCCGGGATCGTATTTAAGAAGAGACCCTTGGAATCGTCTTGACTTCTTTATTGTAATATGCGGTATAACAACCGTTACTTTAAATCTAATGGGAACTAGTAAGAGTGCTGTCGATGTTTTTGAAGTCGTCAGAATGATGAGATCGCTTCGACCACTCAGAGCAGTTTCTAAAATAAGAGGAATGAGACTAGTTTTGGAGTCTCTCATGGCTGCTATCCCGTCTCTGTCACACGTTTTTATCTTATCGATTATGATTCTCACGATATTCGGTATTACTGGGGTTCATTTTTTTGCTGGAAAATTTGGAGCATGCACCAACATACTCTGGGGTGATAAACCAGCTTATACTAATATTGCATCGTGTAACGAAGCAGGTTTTAGATGGCAAGCTCATCCGAGTAACTTCGATAATTTGGGAAGTGCTGTTCTAACGCTGTTTGAAATAGCAACCCTCGAGGGTTGGATTGAAGTGACTAACATGGGAATTGACGCTACCGAAGAAGGATATTCTGGTGAAAGAAATCACCAACCGCTGATGGCACTGTATTTCGTTGTGTTTATTGTCGTCGGTGCTTTCTTTTTGGTAAATTTATTTACTGGTGTGTTGGTAGATAAATATGATCGTCAACAAAGGATATTAGAAGCGAACAACAACACTGCACTCTCACCTGAACAAACCGAATGGAAAGAAATCCTTTCAGTTGTTACAGCTAATGTTAAACCTTTTCATAGACAGGCAGATCTTGGTTCATTCAGACTAGCTCTCCATCGAGCAATCCTCCATAAGAGATTTGATACATTCATAATGACTTGTATTATGCTAAACACTATCGCTATGGGATTAGAACACTCTGGTCAATCAAAGGAATGGGATAACGCTTTGTACATAGTTAATGTCTCATTCGTGTCTTTGTTTGGTCTTGAAGTCGTGTTGAAATGCATCGCTATGTCTCCAAGAGGGTATTTTCAAGACCATTGGGACAAATTCGACTTTAGCGTTTTTGTTATCACCTGTGTTGGATTGCTAGTTACTGGACCTGCTTTATCATTATTCAGAGTCCTTCGTCTTGCAAGGCTACTTCGAGCAGTACGAATTGCGAAAGGTATTCGAACGTTGATCAGAACGCTGATGTTGTCCCTTCCTGGTTTGGTTAATGTGGCTGGATTGCTTCTGATTTTGATTTTCTTGTACGCCGTCGTCGGAGTTAAAATTTTCGGAAAAATGCAAAGAGGAAAATATCTCTCAGATCAAGCGAATTTCGACGATTTCAAGAACGCGATGCTTTTATTAGTCAGAATGACTACTGGAGAAGCTTGGCAGGGAATTCTACACGACTGTCAAGTCAGTACTGAACCCAGCTGTGATCCGCAATTAGACAGCTGTGGATCACCTTATGGTGCTCCTTTTTATTTTGTTTCTTTCATGCTTTTGGGAACATTTATTATATTAAACTTAATAATTGCCGTCATCTTGGAGGACTTCTTTACTGCACAAGCAGAGGAGGATAATCTACTAACTGTTATGGATGTACACGGGTTCATGAATAAGTGGAAAGTCTACGATCCCAGTGGAACAGCTACAATTGCAACTACGCGTCTGCCTGGGTTCTTGAGATCGGTACCACCGCCTTTAGGTTTGGGAGGTGCGAAACGACCAAAAGACTTGGCACAAATAGTTGGTGGTTTGTACGAAACTGCTGATGGAAAAGTTGCATTTAGAAATGTTATTCTACGGTGTTGCACAGTGTTACTTAATAAGGAAGTGACTGCCAGTGAGATTACCCTGCCTGCTGATATAAAAGCAGGTTTTGATAAGCGTTGGAGTGAAATTGTTCCTTTCGAAATTCCATCAGACAGTTGTGTGGATGTTTCTCAATCTCTTGCTGCTATGAAAATTCAAAGTTTATGGAGAGGGAGAGTAGCTCGTTTGAATTTTCAAAATTCAGGAGGCAACACACTAAAGGCTGTACTGACTATGGCACATGCGGCACAGAGAATGAGATCACAAGAACATGTGCCTCAAGACATCAGATCAGTGTCAAGTCATTATTTAAGTACCCCGGGGAATAACCCATTGTCACCACCAGTTTTACCAGGATCTAGTTGTGGAATGGAAAGGGATTTGAGAACTATTTCACCTGATTTATCGGAGGTGCCTTCGCCTCCGCCGAGTGAACCACCGAGTCCGCCTCCAGAGCTTCTTATTCCTCCACCTCCACTGCCACCAACAGATATCCAACGTGATACCAGTGAAGCAAGTGATAATATAAATCGAATAGTTTCTTCAGCAATTGGAACTACTGCTAGTGTCACTCTTGAGATTAAGGACTCGGCTTCATCTGAAAATTCAATGGATAGTGATACTGACAGGTAGCAGTATTCATTTTTGAAAATATTTGGATATTGTTGCATTGCTTTTTTTTTTTTTTCTTGGGGGGAGGTAGGTCTAGAGTTTTTTTTATCTTATCAAAGTGTATAAGAAGAAAAAAAAAAAAAAAAAAAAAAAAAGTCGCTTCCGCAATGGCGAAGGCTGAATGAATAAACGTGAAAACTTTGTGTGTTTTTACTTCGATAAATTAAAAAAAAAAAAAAGCAAAAAAAAAAAAAAAAAAAAAATCGCATCTCCATCCCTCACTTTTCCAGACGGTTCTATTTCTGTTTTGTTTTTTTTATATAAGTCAGTTATAATATGTTGAAAGTTTTTTTTCTTTTCCTTTTTTTTCATTCTGTTGCTGTGTGTTGCCAAAATTTTTATTATTGTTATTATTTTCTTTTTTTTATATAACTCCGTCGCTTACAACGGCTAATGGAAAACCTCCCTTTGTGCGTGGGTGTAAAAGGAGTGTTGTTTGTTTTGACAACAGAATGCTACAAACGGAGTCTATTAAGATATAGGTATAGGCTCCCGTGTTATACAATCTTGCGTAGGTCTTTTATTGATCAGGTTTACAAATGGAGTTTTTTTTTTTTTTTTTTTTTTTTTAAAAACTCTCTCTCCCCTCCCCTGAGTACTTAATACTGACGATATTCGTTATGTAAGTGTAGTCATATCTATGGTCTTTTTTTTTTTTTTTTCTTCTTTTTTTTTTCATTGTTGGCTGGCTATTCTAAAATATGAAAGACTCTCTGAGTATATTTATTTTGGTATTCAAAAGCTAATCAGAACAAGAATAATCAATTTATCGATCTAAATCACGACGACCCCCAGCTCGGGGGCCGATGTGTACAAATGATCATGACTCGCGCCTACTAAGCATTGACGTCAGTTAAAAAGGTTTCCCATCTTCTTCAAGATAGGTTGGCGGATACCAATCAGACTCGTTTAATGCGTCAGTGTAGTGTGCATATCTTGCTATTGGCTCGCTCTTACTGAAGGCGTACACAGTCTCCTTAAGAAGGGTGACACTGCCTTGGTTTAATGCGTCAGCGTGGGAGATTTAGGATCATCGCAGACGCATACTGAAGGCGCAATCCCCTTAGAAAGTTCGTAGAACGCCTCGTTTAATTTGTTGGTTGTGTATCTTTTTTATGTTATGGTTGTGTGTGACAAGAAAAAAAAAAAAAAAAAAAAAGGCAACAGGCGCGAGAATAAATTATTATTGTTACTATTTAGTTTTTTTTTTGCATCGACAAAGTCGGTAGAAGAAACTATTCAGATTAAAATCTGTTTATTTATTTATGGTCAAATGTTTTTCTACTGTCAGCGATTAATAAATAATAAAGTATTTGAACGATTTTTTAATTTTTAAGTTTTTTTTTTTTTTTTTTTTTTTTTTTTGTGCCGACGTAGTCGGAGAAGAAACTATTCAGATTGAAAGCCGATATTTCTTATTTTCCCCGTGCGACAGGATTTTGTCTGCGTTCAATGAAATATAAGGCTAATCTGAATAGTTTTGATATTCTACTCACTGATTCAACTCGCAATGTGATGCTTAGCTAAGTGAATGTATGAGTGCAGTTGGTTATTTCAAAAAAACTGATCTGAAAGGTTTTTTACTCTTTGAGACAAACTAGTGATTAAATGAGATTGGTTGCGGGAAAAAAAAAAAAAAAAATGCAAGACGCCAACCTCAAGAGTGTACTTAAAACTAAAAAATTAAAAAGAAAAAAAAAAAAGCTAATTTTCCTTTATTTCAAACTAACTCAACAATCCATGCTCCAGCCTTCGGAAACGGTTACGGATTGGGTCCTCTGTTGCTGTGAGTTACCTCTTAGAGCACTCAAAATATACAGCAACGTTGGATTACAAAACTAATTGACCCCCACTAGTGTTTATTTGCATTTGATTTTTTATATGATTGACTGATAGCTATTAAAACCTAGCTACTTTAAAACCCTTTTCCTGAAAAAGGAATTTTTTTTCTAAATCATTTTTTTTTTTTTTTTTTTTCCACAAAACCCCCAATTTTTTTTGTTTGGTTAAAAAACTGTTATTTTCGTTGCTCTTTGTGATGAACGTTCTTTTTTTTTTTTTTTTTTTTTTTATAATTATTTTTTTTTTTTTATATCTTTTTGTTATCTACAGCAGGCTGCCTTTTTTTTTTCTTTTTTTCTTCTTTTTTTTTATTTCTTTTTTTTAGTTAACAAAGGTTTAATTACATTGCTTCGTAGCTCTGGGGAGTTAACCCGATGCTCTTTAGTTTGCTGTATCAGAGATGCTCAGCACGCAATGTATTCGACTTCTTTATCTAGTCCATCTCTACGAAGCGTTCAACCAGAAATGGTGGAATGTCAGTTTAATAAACTTCCATTGGTTCACTTCAAGTTAGACTTAACATGGGAATTACATAGGATAATTTAAAAAAAAAAAAAAAAAAGGTGTTTCAATGCACCGACGAAGTCGGTAGAAGAAAACTATTCAGATTAAAATAGCCGTTTATTTATTTATGGTCAAAATGTTATCTATTTCCCCTGTGCGGTAGAAATACTGTCGCCGATCAACAAAGTATAAGGCTTATCTGAAAGTTTTTTTCTAAAATTCAGATATTTGCAAAGACCCAGAGGATGTGCGGTAACACGAATGACTGAACACATAAGCATACATACCCGGTGCTTCAGTTTCTTATTATAAAAAAAAAAAAAAGCTAAAGTCTTTTCGCTGTATCGTTAACAGATTGTCAAATTATCGTTTTTTTTTTTTTTTTTTTTCAATTTTTTTTTGTTGCTTAAAATAAAGCTGAAATTTTTTAAAAAAAAAAAAAAAACCCGCAATTCAATTCTTCCCCTCAAGTCGTTTGTTACCATCGAAGCTGTTTTCTACCTCCTGCCTTTTTTTTTTTAGGGATTTTTACTCTTGCGATCCAAAAAAGGGAATCCTTCGAGAAATAACTTCGAGTCCTTCTCCTTCCCTTTTCTCCTTTTCTTTGATTAACAACTACAAACAAGTATTTGATATTAATTTCGTATTAACACCTAATAGTTGTTACTGTTTTTTTTTACATAGTCAAAGTTTCACCCCCTTTTTTTTTTCCTCTCTTTTATTAGTTTTTTTAAATTTTTAAGTTTTTAAATTTCAAGTGGAAAAAAAAAAAAAAAAAAAAAGAGCTGTCCACTAGTGTGGGGTGTGCACGTCCCTTCTCTGCAACGAAAGACTTTTTTGAAAAGTGTCAACTAATCCCCAAAAATTACGAGGGTGTCTTCTATTGATGGTCATACGGAGAACAATAAGAGATAATATAATGGGCAGAGAGGGGTTTCTTTTTTTTTTTTTTTTTTTTTTTCCCAGGGCACAGTAGTGGTAAACGTGTTATTGCTTACTCTGTTTGGTGGCAATCTATTACTGCTTTAACGAGAAAAGAGTTTTTCTTTTTTTTTTTTCTTTTTTTTTTTTTTGATACACCCGGAAAACCGAGGTGTTTAAGTCTTTATCTCACTCATTCCGAGGATGGAAGGGAAAAAAAAAAAAATAAAAATGACTAAAACCTCCCTTTCTTACATGCGTTTTGCTGTTTTTTTTTTTATTTAATTTTTTTTTACTACTGCGTTTTTGCGTGTCTTTTCTCTGTAGTGTTTTTTTTTCTTCTTCTTTTTTTTTCACTGATTGCCTTATTATTTTTTTTTATTTTTATCTACTAGTTGCTAAAAACACTTTTATGTGACTTTGAGGGGAAAAGTCGTTATTTTTTGAGAGGTGAATGAGAGAAGGGCATTTTTCATCATAGTAATGATCATCTTTCTCTTGGACTTAAAAAAAAAAAGAAAAAAAAAAAGTAAATTGAAGTTAAGAAAAAGGGTAAGCAATTATCTCTTTCTAACTTCCAAGACGTGCGAAAAAAAAAAATATAAAAATAAAAAAATAAAACTGTTATATAAATTGTCTGCTTCGAAGACATTCATCACCAGGTGGAAAAAAAAAAAAAAAAAAAAAAAAAAAGAAAGCTTCTCTAATTGGGACTGTTGCAAAACGCGTTTCTTTGCTGATGCGAGATCTCTTATGCACTGCACTGAATAGAGGTGCTTCTCCCTTTTTCCTACATTCGTCAAAGCAGCATCTTGAAATGCTTTTATTTTGTTCACTTTCTTTTTCAACTTCCTTCCCTCCTTCTTTTTCCTAAGGGGGGAAATCACTATGTTCTATTGTCTGGTTATTTGTTTTCCTGATTCATTTTTCTTTTAAAAAAAAAAAAAAAAAACCTGCCTTGCCTTTGCAGTTTGTTGGTTGTCTTCACTGTTGTTGTAAATATTATTTATTATTCTTTTTTCGTTTGAACAGGTCATGCGTTTGAGTGTTTCTTCCACGGTCGTAAAGTCTGTAAGAAAGCAGCTGTTTAACTTCGTTTCTTTCGAATAAAAGAAAAAAAAAAAAAAAAATGACAACCATGAAATGGTTGACTGTAGCGCTAGCTGCATTCACAACAGTAGTCGCAAACAGTGAGAAAACAGAAGAATCGCTACACGATTTCAAGGAGTGGTATCAGAGCATGGCTTCTGAAAATACTGCCATGGAAGTCCGTAACAGTAATTGGGGGTTAGGATTATTTGCGACGAGAGATATCAGCAAAGGCGAAGTAGTCTTGCGCATCCCATCTCAATGGGTCATCTCTGGAGAAAACGTTAGAAAATGGTACTATGTCCAGCAACTATCAAAATCCCTTACGAATCACGAATTATTGGTGTGGTGGTTAATTAGTGAGAGAAAAAAAGATTCAAGCAGCAGATTTTACGTTTGGCTTAGAATGTTACCTGAGAAATTTTATACACCGCTACAATACAGCAATGATCGACTTGCGTCTATAGAGCCTGAAGATGCGAGAAAAGCCGCTGCAACAAACTTAAAAGAAACAAAACACACATGGGTTATGCTTGAGAAACTCCTTGGCGAAGACATTGCTTTTGATGATTACTTATGGGCAAGAGGAGTGTTGTCAACGAGAGCATGGCACCTACAGGGGGAGGAATACCTTATTCCGGTTGCTGGAATGTTTAATCACGCATTAGATGATGAAGATCTCAGCTTTGACTGGACTAAGTATAAAGGTATGCGAAGCCAGAAATTCTTAACATACCACAGTCTGTTAACGAACGGTGATGCGATTGTAAAATCAGATAGAAATGTAGCACAGAATAATCAAGTCTTTGAAAGCTATGGTGATAACACTAACGCTATTTATTTTCAACATCATGGTTTCGTTCCTGACGCTAATCCATACGAATGCTACAAATTTCAATTACAAAGATACTTAACTCCTGATATCGAACTTTATTCTCGCAAACTTGATTTCTTAAAAACCTCAAAAACACAAACCTCAGTTTGTCTTCACAAAGACGAACTATCCGAACCTGTTTTATTATTTTCTGCTGTGCTCTCAGTAAAACCGTCGAAGGCAAAACCATGTTTAAAATACGGTACGTCGATGTCTTATAAGAAACTTCTTTATTGCGCAAATAACGAAATAGCGACTATGAAATATGCTGCAAAAATTCTCAAAGAGGAATTACAATTATTTGAAACCACTTCAAGTGAAGATAAGCAACTTCTTGATGAAGGTATAACTGACGTTGAAGAGTTGGCAATCGTAAAGTATCGGTTGCAACAAAAGTTAATTTTAGAGTCTGTGATCGTGACAGCGAAAACGATGTTACAGCAAGCGAGAGATCGAAACCAAGAAAAGAAGAATAAAAATAAAGAACGGAGGATAAGCGAAGAGCAAGACGAGGAGCTCTGAGAATTGTTTAGGGCAAACAAACAAAAACAAAAAAAAGAAAATATAAAAAAAAGAATTATTATGAGGAAGTTTTTAACTTGACTGTTCAACATCCCTCATTTTATAAAAAAAAATATCACTGTCCTTGTTACAGGTGATTTGTTTTTTAACAAAAAAGTTATAATTTTTTTTTTTTTTTTTTTTTTTTTTTTTTGTATGTAACATAGATGGAAGTGCCCTACAATTTGGAGGGCGTGTAGGGCTCTTGTAGGGCGCTTTTAATATAAATATTATTTTGGAGGGCGCTTTTTTTTTACCTTTTTTATTACTAGCCAAAAAAACTGTTTTTGACATGCTTGGCAGTCTTTCGAAAAAGAGAAAAAAGGGTGTCACGGGGTTCGAACCCGAGACCTCCAGGTAATGGTTCGACGGTCAACAATGGCAAAAACAATGGGCTACTCCTTGAGAGCTTCCGGAGCCTGCTGCAAACCCTGAAGCTGAAACTCATTTCAGTGGACGATGCATCCCAGATCTGCAAGGAGCTGATTAGCCCGCAGAAGGCACCGAGTCGAATATAGAGGGATTCAAGAGGAGGGAGAGTGCGTTCCTGCTAACCTGTTAATAGGCCGGTCTTCACGGTACCTTGTGAGAAAAAAAAGAAATTTACTGGTGGCAAGTAAACTGATATCCCAGAGACGCATTTGATCGGGCGAACCGGAGAAAAGTCAAATAAGATGCGATTCGACCCTCGCTGAGGGCAGGGGTGTGTCAAAATGAGCTCGGCATTATATTAAATTTAATTAAAAAAGCGCCCTCCAGCGCCCTATTTTGGCCCTACAAATTTTTGTGGCTGATTTTCACCAGGCGCCCTCCAAATTTGGAGGGCACTTCCATCTATGATGTAAGAAAATTCCACTATCCCAGCCACAGTTATTATTTCCTTGGTGGTTATTTTTTCCAACTTGTGATGTTTGGAGATCGCTTCAAGTTCAATCCCCGACTCTTAACATTTTTTTCTTTTTTTTTTCTTCCCTTCTTCAAATTGTCACAATAACATGTAACAATACACAACATCTTATCTGAGATTGCCTTATTCGAACGTGTGCAATGAGAAGGATGGGGAAAAAAATAAAAAAATAATAATAACTCACGTTTTTTTTCCACTCGCACAACCTTTCTTTTGATATGTTTTATTTCTTTCAAGCAAAAACAACAACAACAAAAAAAGAATAATGAATCGATTCCTCTCTTAATTTACCATAAGAAGAACCAACCATGACACGTAAGAAAAGATCAACTTCAGAGTACGAAGTAGACAACGAAAACTTAATTGGAAAATGTCCTGCTGGTCATCCACTGAGTGATCTGATTGCCTATAATAATGAGAGGCAATGTGATGTTTGCGGAGGTATGATTTGTGAAAATAGTTCGTTTGGAGCTTGTGAAGAATGCGGATACGACACCTGCGCCGGCTGTTCTAATGAAAAACGTGAACTTGGATGGAATTGTAAAATAAGCAGAAGATCCGTCATTGTGAAGATGATGTTAACGATATCTAGTTTTATTGTTTTGATTGCTGGGTTTTCAACTACTGCTGCCTGCATCCAAGCCATGCATGAAACCAGTGGAGAACTCGCGCTCATCCTACGAGAGCGAGAGTCTTATTCGATAGGCAGTGTGTTAGAAACTCTCTTTGTCCAACCTTTGTACGTATCAAATGTTTTGTATCACAAGATTGTTCAGAAAAATATAACATTGAACCACGCGACACCTGATAATTTAAAAAAAATGAAAGACGTTTCAGCTCCGTTTCTGTCTTACAATTTGTTGTTGTTTGCTGTTAATGTTTCTGTTGAAACGATAGCTGCTGTCGGTTTTAGGGACGTCATTGAATATGAAAATACATCATTTAGAAATCATGAATGGCAGCTAAGAGATCAAGCTTTCACTACTATGGTCCAGAACTGGACCAATCCATTGCAAGTGAATTGGACTACAGTTTTTAGTTTTCCGTCAGTGAAATCAGTCTTAAATCCGGGCATTGCATGTGTTAGGGGATTGACTGATCAAAATTACACTAACGCAGCTGGCGTATTCATTCCTTTGTCAGAGATTGAAGATCAACTTTCAAGTCATATCTTCTCTCCTGGTCATAAAACAGTCTTGTTGGGAGCATCACCAATTCAAGGTAATCATGCACCCATCTCAATCGATTATGAAATTAACAACATGTGTAACCATTGCAAAGGAGGCCTACCTCTACCATCAGGGTGTAGTACAACCGACGCTGATAATAAGATTTGCTCATTCAGTGAAACAGGATTGCTATTCGGAAGTTCATTGCGAGCACCAATCATGTCCAACAACATAACAAGAATATATCCTCACGAGAGCAGTGATAAATATGTTTATTTATTAGGTGTAAAAATACTAAAAGAATACGGATCGTACGACTCATTTGAAAAGGCAGTCATGACACAAAATGTTGTTGGAGATTTCCTTTCATTCTCAATAGATGATTCTGACGGTGAGGCTTATTTCGTTGACGTTCATATTATTGATATTTATGGAAAGAGGTTGATTGTTCTACATGCTGTGAAACAGTCAACTGCCTTTGCTCGTTACAATTCTGAAAAAATCTCAATAACGATATTAGCTACTTGGGTAGTATTGTCGTCGTACACTTGCTCAGTTATAATTAACCTAAGAGCAATCATCCCTATGGCTGAAGTTAAAGTACTCTTGACTCACAGAATCCGCAAGGTAAGAGCAGCCTACTCTGACCTAAACAACAATCTAACCACTTGGGGAAAAGATCAGGCGCGTGCTGATGAAGGATAATTTACACATTTTTTTTTTTTTTCATTTTCATTTTTCCTTTTTCATTATAATAATTGCCTAACCGATTGTATTACTGTTTTTTTTTTAATTGTTATTTTCTTTCTATGTTGATATGGTAAACTGCCTTCCCTACTCGACAGGTATAAAGGGTTAAGCAAAAAAAAAAAAAATGATCCTGAAAGTGACTGGTGACCCATCGGTAATTAATGCTGTGAAGGTATTTCTATTTCCCTTTCTATTTTTTTTTTTTGGGGGATAGGGTTTATTAACTGACATTTCCTGCGCTGATCGACCCCGTGTCAGGAATAACTTCAGCTGGCAGGCCGCTGATCTGTGACAGGCTACTTGCCAAACAATCCCCTGAAGCGCCAATAGTGCGCCTTTTTTTTGTACAGATGTAGTCAGAAGAAACTATTCAGATTGAAAGCTGATCCCGTTGCGACAGGATTCCGTCTGCGTTTCAACGAAATATAAAAAAAGTTATTATAGTTATTCAGAAAAACTAAAACAGACAGACAGCAAGAACGGTCTCATTTGGACCGTCGATAACGGGAAATCCCTCGGGTTTGAGGGACAGTTAGCAACGCTAAGGAGAATATTAAATATTAATCATATAACAACTGGGTTTGATGGATACCAATTATGCGTCAGTGATAATGGTAGGTGTGGAAGACCGATCAGTCTTAATAAGAAACCGAAGGATGAAAATTTAAAATCCGGAGGAGCTGTTTACGTGAAATTAATAAAGCCACCTCCGATTCCACCGCAGTCTCCACCAGTTGCAACGTATGCAGCTTCTTCTAGCTATTCTGATGTTTCCTCGAGGTCATCATCGTTAAGAAAGAAACCATCATCGGTATCGTTTTCAGCTGGTAGACTCCGACAGCTAAATCAATACGCAGGAAAGCTAAATAGGTTCAGTGACGAGGATCTAAAAGTAATCTTTGGTGATAAAGCTCTCAAAGGCAGGTGTCCAACGTGCGGAATCAATTCAGGAGCTCACACACATTGCAGTTCCAGCTACGGTGATCTTCGTGAAGTCTCTACCGTTTATGAACCAACTGAGCGTAGTACGAAGTCAGGTAGGCGTGTCAGCGATCGAAAACCTCAAAAAATAAAACCAACTCGGGACAGTCCAAAATATCGACAAACATCAAAACGTGATACTTCGAGACATTGGGTTCGTGAATGGGATAAATTAATGAACGATTTAGAAACTGATAACTTAATGCAGAGATTGCCTAACTCAACCCTCGCCAGAGCCTGGGCTGTTCATGACGATAACGCCGCCTTATATGATTCCATACCTGAATTACACGACATACATCCTCCTGCTGCTCAAGAGGACATTCGTGAGTACATTTACGATGTTGACATCTGACCAAATCTTGTATTGTAGTTTTTTTTATATTTATTTTTCCTCTCTCCTTTTGCTTGAGGTATACTATCTTTTTGTTTACTTTTTTTTTTTTTTTTTCTCTGTTTTATTCTGGGTGCATCTGTCGGAAGGAAATCTTGCCTAACTGAGAGAACTCAAAAAAAAAATAAAAAAAAAATTGCACTCTTTTTTCTTTTCTTAAGTTAATTAAGAAGCTAGTTAGTTCTCTGTTTAGTTACTGTTAGCTTAAGAAGCGTTAATTCTCTGTTTGGTTATAGTCTATGAAATTAACTTTTCAGTAGACCCCTTCGAAGAGAGAACGAAAAAAAAACAAACGAACAAACACAAAATATAGTGCACGTTCACCTCATTAACGAGGTGTTTTTTTTAATCGAGCCTGAATTGCATATGTGATACAAAAAAAAAAAATATTATTCATTTTTTTCCCCCCCTTTCCAAAGACTCCCAGTAGAATGGGATGTGGCGCCAGTTCCGACGTCAAGAGAAGTGACAAGTACCTGGAAACAAAGGAAGAAGAAAAGCACGATGGGAAGAAAGGACCTCCACCAACAGAGGAAGCCGAAGTAGTAGTGCAGGCTGATGAGATTGCTGCGGAACCTAAATTTACTACAAGTAGTTTGGTTATGAAATATAGAAAGGGAGTAAAGCTTGGAGACATACCCGACGACGAAGTCGATACTAGAAGAGCTCTCTGGGAACTAATTACTGGACAACGAATAATACCAAAAGAACCAGGCAGGATACCTGTTGCGATCCAAACCGATTTCGGCAAAGTCCACCTCGGGATGAACGATGATACAATAACAGAAGTCACTGCAGCAGAAGATGCAATAGACATTACTGGACTACTAACTAAAAGGTCTCGACCAGCTAGAGTAAAACGAATTAACGTAACAATGATTAAAGGACATCCTAAATCAATTAGAGTTGCTGTTCTCTCTCCAAACGACTGGCTATTAGTCAGCACTGATGCTTCAATCGGATCTAACGAATCAAGTGCTAGAGTAACAGATGTTCGACAACAAGTAATATGTGGATCATTAGACGGTCGTAGACGAGAATGTTTTGATAGCGCAGTTGATGCTTCATTCACAGTCGACGGAGCATTACTCGCAACGGTCCACAGAATGGAAGCAGTTCTCGTATGGGATATGAATACATTCCGTGTTAAAAAAACAATGACATTCTCTGAAGATGAACAAGGTGAAGTTCGGATGATTCTAGTCAGAATGTCCCCATGTTCTAAACTTCTTGCTGTTGGTGTCGAGATGTTTGATGACGAAGGCGGCACCAACGGCTGCGTTCTCGTCTTTGAAATGAACGGTCGGCTAGTTACAAAATACGACGGATCTCCTGGAACCATCTGCTCTCTCGCATTCAGTCCAAGTGGAAAGTTCGTTGCTTGTGGAAGTAATGAAGGAAGGATAGCAATCTTTGAGAGTAGGAGTGGTGAAGAAGTTCATCAAATCGAAGGTCACAGCACACCAATAAGAAGTATGTGCTATTCACCAGACGGTTCTAAGATAATAACATGCGATGAACGTACAGTTGCCGCATGGGACAGTGAGACAATGGTCCCAAAATGGGCGCGGGTACTGGGAGGAGGAGAGATTCACGAAGGAACAATCCCAAAGGTGCTCTCCATGGGCGCTCGCAAAAATCCAGCTCCCTCTGTTAGACACACCTGTGCATCATTCGCCCCGGGTGGACTAATTATGTTAGGCCGCACTGACAGAATCGTTCAGCTTCTCACTCTCGAAGACGGTGTAGAATTTCACTGCATATCTACTCGATCACCAATAACTAAAATAACACCCGGATGTCAAAAGGTTGCCATGGGTGACTTGTTTGGAAATTTATATGTTGTTAGCGTCTTGTAGCATTCGTTTTCTTTTTTTTTTTTTTGTAAATTTTTTTTATATTTACAATTTCTTTTTCCCTTTCTGATAATCAGAAGAGAAGACTGATGCTCACAGTTGAAAAAGCAGTTGAGGAGATGTACAGGAGCCCGATACCAGTGACGTTATTGTGTACTTAACCATACCTCGCTAGTTTTCTCGGTTGATTTTTCCTTCAAAATGACCCTACGGGAGGGTCAACAAGCCCTTTGGCTTACGCGCGAAAATATTTTACTTTTTATGTTCTGGAAACAGAAAACTTTTTTGTTCTCTTTTTTTTTTTTTTTTTTTTTTTTTTTTTTTTTTTCCCCTTCGATTTTCTTTTCGTCCTAAACAAAAAGAATTTGTAAGAGAAAAAAAAAAAATAAATAATAATAATGGCAGCACGCGTAGTCCTCTCTAACTTTCACAGTTGCAACTGGATTATGGTTTTCGTGAACAAACACCTACCACCTACCCGAACGAAAATCGAGAAGAACGAATTTTTTCCCTTTGAATGGCAAATGGAAAAGAGGAAGAAAAAAAAAAACTGTCAATATTGCAACTCGATACAGGTCTTCTGAAACCTATATATTCTAGTTTGAATATAAACGTGGGTGTCTTTATCAGAGATGTTTTATCATGGAAGGTGTATAATGAATACGATTTAAGTAATCGCCTCTTTTGTTTTTTTCTTTTCTTTCTCTCTTTGATATCTCCTTATATGAACCTTCCCTTCTCTTTTTTTTTTTTTTTTTAAATTACCAACAAGTCCCTCTGATAGTTATTGTTTCTGTTGTCGAGATACCCGATTTGGGTTTTCAGTGTTTGATTGACACAGTTCAGTGATCAGAGTTCTGCGGCTGACCGACGTTTACCATGTCGATGTTTTTTATTGGTATTTCTGTTTCATGTCAGCCAGTTTGTTGGTTCGTGCCCCTCTCTTTTCATCGTATCTTTGCTCTACTAGTTTTACTCGGAGATGAAATATACTTCTTGGTGAATTCTTCGGATGTTTAAGAAGAAGAAGAAGAAAAAAAAAAAAAAAAAAAAAGAAAATTAACAAAAAAAGAAAAGAAAAAAGAAACAAGGTAATCTAATATAATGCGATGAAGGAATGCCTTGGGACTTGTTAAAAAAATAATAATAAAAAAAAATTTAACCCTTTAAGCCCTGAAGGCCACTATAGTGGCCTTTCGCGTTTTTTTTTTTTTGACAAAGGGGAAAAATGTACCTTGTGAGTACAAGGGTGGAGCCAGAGCTGCCAAAAAACGACAAATTTTATGTGGGATCGTGCTGCAAAAATCACCAGCTTTTTCTGAGAAAAAGTTCATTTTTTTTTTTCTGCACTGGGAACAGTCTTAGCCAGGTTGCCCATGACTATCCCATGTTTTCAGCCAAAAATTAAAATCCCTAAAGCTATTTCCATCGAAAATGATTCAGTAGGGTCACCTATCCCAGATTCGGGTGCTCCTGAGTCTTCTTCGAGCGATGAAAAGAGTACAATAGAGCCAAGCATTTCCCCTCTGAAATGGAGCAAGAAAATCACCAAGGTAAGACGACACACGTTTCGGCGGTCCTTGCAGAACATGTCAGACCTGAAATTGATGAAGGAACTGCAGAAATTTGAACTTGTGTTCACCCCAAAGGTGATGAGATGATTTCGCACTGCAGCAACAACTAGGCACTCAATCTTAACGTAGCTGAACTCAAACTCTCTTTAGGACTCAATATCCTCGTGGGTCTCTGTGATAAGCCAAATATCTCAGATTACCCTAAGATTACAGGAACGGTACATCAGACCCGGCGTACACACCCCACTTCGCTTCCTGAGATCGGTTCCTCTAAATTCGAACCAATCTAAAGTTTTACACTGTCACCAACCCCGTACCTACTGACAAGCTCTACAAAATCCGCAGCTTTTGGGAAACAATAGTTCCCAAATGGTCCGAGATTAATAAGGCGGAGGCGCAGGGACGGGTGGAGAAGTTCTCTGCCTCGTACTTTCAGTCCTAGCACAATGTGCATCACATAAATTCAGGAACAATCCAAAAGAAGTACATGTCTTCAGCACATTGCCTCTCGAGGAGAATTATGAGACAGCCACGTGATGGACTAAAATAAGGAAATCTATCAAAAAGTGACCATCGACTTACTGGTACAGATCCATCAGTACAACAAACTGATGGGTGGTGTTGACCTCGTAGACGGTATCAGGGGGAAGGCAAGAAGAACTCTGATGACAAAACGCTGGACCCTGAAAGTCTTTCACTACTTGTTAGAGATTTCTATCTTCAATGTTTTCACCCTCCAAAAGAAGTCTGAAAAAGACGTCGGGACATATGCTCAGTTCAAAAAGAGGCTATGTTCTCAACTTATTGATCACGGAACACACCAAACTCACACAAAATGTCACTACCTACGAAAATTCGGTATTTTTGGGGACTGCAGTTCACGGATTTGTTCTCAAAAAAAGTAAGGTCATCGATTTCTTGTTCAAAAAGCGAGGTTTTCTTATGCATGGATCCCTGCTTCGAACAATATCACGAAAATATTGACAAGTATTCAGCCCCTGTTTGCAACAACCATACCTTTGCTACACACAATCATATCCCACCGAAAAACATGAAACGGAAGCACTCTACTCCTACAACATTGCCAAAATCAAAGCGAACCCAGGGGTCCTAAGTAACAGTGTTTTTTTAGGCTGTTGTTGCATTTTCTCAAGTTATTTTGGCCCCCTTGCGGGCTGACCTCAGTTTTTTTTCAATGCGCGGGGGGGTGTCTTTCACCCTGTAATTTTTTTGTATTTTTCCCCACACCCCTTTTCCCCTTTGTCAAATTTTTCGATTTTTCTCAAAAACAGGGTTTTTGGCCTCTTATTAGAGGGTTAAAAAAAAAAAAATTGTGTGCGAGATGGGATGTGGTGTATGGGGATTTCGGCCTAAAATTCTCCAAAAAAAAAAAATAAAAATAAATAAATCTAGTTGCTCTGGTGGAAGCTGCTACAGAATATCACAACGCAGTCAGACAAAGATGAGTGCACTTAGCATATCTCCTGTTTATTGCTGGTAACATCAGTTAAGGCTGATCGAGTATTCTCCGTTCTGAAGTTCCTGAAGATAAGGATTCGTTCTCCACACCATTGATGACCAACTGTTTCCAGAGATGATTATCTGGGAGGGGTGAGTTGTCTCAGTCAAGCGTGTGGATTTCTAATCAGAATTTTGCTGACGTTGCGCTCCAGTGCCATAACTACATCACTATCCAGCGCAGCGGAATCCTAAACCCAGCTTAAGTTGGGGGTGCTGAATCTACAAGATTACAGAGGTCAGGATAGATCTACTGTTAACAAGACTTACAGGATACAAGTTGGCTTTATTTGACAGAAGCAAGTCAAATCCTGTGCAGACAGGGTTTAGCTAGATGGCCTTTCCTTATGTGGGAATTTTTTTTTTTTTTTTTTTTTGGGAGAAAAAAAAGGAGACCCCAAAATACACTGATGGAATGTAATAAAAAAAAATAAAAAAAAATGAAAAAACACAAAAAAAAACGACGATAGAACGAAGTTATACAACGTTATTTCAGAGCACAAATTTAAGGTCTATTTGTGGGGAAAAAAAAAAATAAGAAGAAAGAAAAAAAAAAAAAAAAAAAACAAAAAACACACCCCTTCTGTTTCGTTAAGGTTCCGTGACAAAAGAAACTATATTTCCTAATCTCCCAAACTTCACAAAATTTCCCCCATTTTTTTTTGCCGCCTTTTTTTTTTCCCCTCATATTTTTGCTTTGCGTCGTGAGTTTTTTCTTGTTTCCCCCCCCATTTTTTTCTTCTTCCCTATTCTCATATATTTTTACTGGTGCTTTCTAATTTACTACCCTCCTGCCTGTTATGTTTTATTGAAAATAATTTGGAAACGAGAGGATTTAAAAAAAAAAAAAAAAAAGATTGATATTTTTTGTGCAAAAAAATAAATAAACAAATAAGTGAATAAAAATAATGATTTCATTCGAAGATAATAACGAGTGTAGTCACAAAAGAGATTTCGTGGGCAGATATAGGACTGCAATATAATAACCTTTCCTTTCCTTTCCTTTCCTTTCCTTTTTTTTTTTTTTTTTTTTGAAAAAAATAAAAATAAATAAATAATAAATAAAGTTACTTTTTGTTGTGAAAACTTGTTGAATAACTTGAAGAAGCAAAAAAAAAAAAAAAAAATAAAAAAAAAAATAATAATAATAATAATAAGAAATTACCTAATTAATGCTGGCGTGTTAAACGACTTCATGAAATGTTGTTTTTATATATTATAATTATTATTTTTTCTTTTTTACACCGACAAAGTCGGTAAAAGAAAACTAATTCAGATTAAAAGCCGTTTATTTATTTATGGTCAAAAAGTAATCTATTTTCCCTGGTCTTTCAGTATCACTGTCTGCGATCAACATAAAAAAAAATAAGGCTTGACTTGAACGGTTTTCATTTATTTTTTTTTCTTTTTTACATGTTTTATAAAGAAGGAAAAAAAAAAGTGAGTAATTCTGTTCGTCTTCAGTTGGGTAGACACACAAATAAAAATATTGTTTGCCGCCTTAAGTATTTTGTGTGTTCTTGGCAAGAAACTGTATATTTTTTGCTGTGTTATTCATTACTTCAGCGCAAAAAAAAAAAAAAAAAAAAAAAAACATAATTGGGAATAAGGTTTTTTTTTTTTTTTTTTTTTGTATGTACGAAAAGACCTCAAGCTTCTAATGTGGATAGTTTCTTATACTTTGCTCGTGTTTTGTTATTGTTATTCACCATCTCTCTCTCTCAGCTCCCTATCAGCTTTATTTTGGATTGTTCTTTCCTCGGTGTGCATCACTTGATCACTCACACACAACAATACCACAACAAAAATATAATATTTTATAATAAGTAATAATTAAAAATTATAAGGAGTACACTAAGTACTGGTTTACGTACATACATCTGGTTAATGATTAATTGAGTGTGTTTTAATTTTTGTTAGCAAACAAGCGCTTAAAAACCCCATTGCAATTAACTTTGAGATGTGTTTCTCTCTTAGTCGGTGAGAAAACAATACTCTGTTGTGTTTTTTTTTTTTAATTTATTTATATTTTTTTTTTTTTTTTTTTTTTTCTCCCCATAATTTTTTAATTGCGATCGGCGATGAAAAAAAAAAAAAAAAAAAGGTTATGGAGGAAAAAAAAGCTCTTGTTTTGCCTTTTTTTTTTCCTTTCCATTATTTTTCTTTCACCTTTTTTTTTTTTGTTTTCTTACTGATCAGTGAGAGTGAGTGTCGCATTATCCGTTTGGTCTGTCTCTATACAGACTGGGTGACGGCACTCAGAACTAACCGTACATATGACAACTTAACATATGCATTTTGATAGCGTGGCAAACAAATTAAATGAAAAAAAAAAAAAAAAAAACTGCAAAGCTTAGTGTGTTTGTATTGTATTGTATGCCAGTTATTATTAATGGTTATGCAGGCTTGAGGCTTCTTTCACAACCTTTTTTTTTCTTTTTTTTTTTTTTTTTCTAAATTATTAAAAAAACTCCTATAAAATTAAAAAGTCGATTCCTACTATTCTTCTTACGATCTCTCTTCGTCAGTCGATATGAGGTGCGGTATTGGCTTTGTCGTTTTTTTTTTTTTTTTTCCTTTCTTCTAAAAAAAAAAAAAAAAAGTCCTTCAATTTTCTATTTTCCGAGATGGTATTTTTTGTGTTCCCTATATAGGTATAGCTGTGTTCTACAGCCAACATTTTTTCTCCTCCGTGGTTTTTTTACTTGTCGAGGATGGAATAAAGGTAGTTGCTGTATTCCCTTCCTCCTTTGGGAACAAGGCTAAGGATGGATTAGGTGTCTTTTTTCCCCCTTTCTTTTTTTCTTTTTTGTTCTGGTTATTTTGCTCTTTGCCGTTGTTTCTTTTTTATTCTTTTCCCTCTGTAGACGAGAGACGATTCACAGACGTGGATGGTAGTCTTGTCATCGCTTTTATCTGTTTTTTTTACTATTCCCATACTGGATTGCGTTTTTAAGTTCACACGACTACTACTCCCTCAGAGCTCTCAGCGTGTCCTGTGGTCCAATGAGAGTTTTTATTTTATTTCATTTAATCTTTTTTTTTTGTTTTTGTTTGACCGATGAACAGACACAGTTACCTCATGTTGCCTGATGTTTTGTCTTTTTTTTTTTGTTTCTTAGCACTCGCTCAAATAATTCCGGTGCTTTCTAAAGTACAACAACCCGTAGTCACGTCACTGGTTATGTGCAGCAATAATGTTTTGTGCTAAGCTGCACCTCGACTGTGTTTATGTGTGTGTGTTTTTTTTTTTCGGTGTAATTATTTTTTTCAGGTCACCGTCTCATAAAATTACTAATTGCTTATATTAGTTCACATTTGACAATCCATATATTTATATCGTTATATAGGTATGCTCAAAGCAGTTAACCCCTCTTTGATTCTTTTTATACTCTTGTCGTCTTCCAGCTGACGTTTTGTCTGGTGGAAGACACGTTGGCTTGTGGAAAACCTTAGAATTAGGCTACTGCCACAATCCTAAACTTTTTCTTTTGTTTGTGAGAGGTTATCTTCTTTATATGAAAGTTTTCACTCGTGCGTTCTTTGTGCTTCACTGGTCATTGTCACGAGAAGGTTTGTTGGGTTGATTCATGTTACGGTTTACTTGTTTCAGAATTTCAGTTTCTTTTTTTTTTTTCTTTCCCTCCTCTCTTTCTTCGTGTTAACAACAAGTATTGAGGAAGCAAAAAAAAAACCTGGTATTCCGGGGGACGACGTGATTTGTTTTCCCCATAATTACTGGAAATTATTGTGCACATTGAAGGCATAAACAAAGCTTTCAGTTTTCTCCTCTTTTTTTTTTTTTTTTTCTTCCCTCAGCTCGCATTACTGCAGCAGTAAGGGTTCGTTGTAGTTCTGCCTGCAATGATGCTGAAAAAAAAGTATTAAGTTCAATTCCCGCTTCCTCGAAAAAAAAAAAAAAAAAAAAAAAAAAAAAGCTCGTTGAGGCACACTTCAGTATGTGCCACAAGCGTTTAATCTTATTCACCAGTTTTTTTTTACTTATTCTTATTTTCCTGTTCTATTTTTTTTTAAAAAATCGTTCTTCTTCTTTTTTCTTTTTTCTTTTTTCCCCTTTCCCCTCTCAACCCCCTTGTGAAGGTAAGTAATTCGGGAAAATGACGTGTACGTTACTACGTTTTTATGGTTCTGTTTTTTTTCTTCTTTTTTTTTCCCCCTTATTAACTATTTCGTTGAAGAACAACAAAAAAAAAAAAAAAAAAAAGAGAGAAAAAAAATAAAAAAATGTGTTGTCATTTCCCATTCTGTGTTTCGATCGCAGATTGAGTATGGTTGTGACCCTTGAGACAACAAAAAGTTTTACTTTTTTAAAAAGAAAGAAAAAAAAAAATTGAGCGAAGGGGAAACTGTAATAAAATCACTGTTGCTGTGGTTTTTTTATTCGGCAATAAGTGCTTCAGGTAGATATTTTCCCCTGGTACTCTGTTGGTTATAAATGCGGTATTACTGTTTTTTTTTTCCCCTTTCTTTTTTTTTTTCGTAGTAAGGAGTACCAGCGTACACTTAATTTCCCGGTTTACCTTCTCTCTGATACGTTGTTTCTTTTTCTCTTTTTTTTCTTTTGCGGCTTCCTTTCTTCCTTTTTATCCGGTCCTTCATTTTACCCCCAAAAAGACCAGCAACTCATTACCCGCCTGCGTACTTGTAAGTACTCAGGTTGCTTTTGTGCGACTGGTTTTTTTTTTTTTTTTCTCTTTTTTTTTCTTCTTTCTTTTTCTTCTTCTTGTTGAGCAAAATTATTTTTATCAAAAAAAAAAAAAAAAAAAAAAAAAAATTGTTATTTTTCTTAAAATTATTTTTCAATCTATCACAGGAAATGAAACTCAATATGAATTGTGAATGTTCCCATTGAAGATTCCTTGTTGTTTTTGTTCCATGAAATGTTTAACTTCATCAAAATTACTAATTACAAAAAAAAGGGTTTACCAAAAAAGCAATATGGGTATAGCGGAGTACTCGGGTGGTGCTGTATTGTCAGTCTTGGGTGAAAAATGCATCTCGTTCTGCAGTGATCACCGATTGGGATCTCAGTCAAATTCAATTTCCAAAAAAAACGTAAAATTTCACAGAATTGGGCCAAAGGTTTTCGTTGGACTGGCTGGTTTAGACACTGACAATAAAACATTACTGGCGAGAATCCAATTTCGTATGAAATTATTTAAACTTAGAGAAGAAAGAGATATGCCGGTAGAGGCTGCAGCTTGTATGATATCGAACATGTTGTACGGAAAAAGGTTTGGGGGGTACATGGTACAGCCACTAGTTGGAGGTTTAAAAGAAAATGGTGATCCATATCTCGTTACCATGGATGGTATAGGAGCACTTTCGGAGGCAACTGAAATCGGAGCCTCTGGAACCACTGCAGAAACACTTATCGGTGTTGCGGAATCACTCTTTCAACCTAACTTGCAACCCGACGATCTCTTTCATGTTACCGCTCAGGCGATGTTGGCTGGACTTGACCGTGACTGTCTTGCTGGTTGGGGGTGTTCTGTAGCTGTATGATTTTTTATTTTTTTTGTAATTGAAAAACTAGGTTTTTTTTTACGAGTGAAAAAAAGATTGTGGGCGGCGTTATCCTTTTTTTCTTTTTTTTTTTTTTTTTTGTTCTTTACATCCACACTTTTTTTGAATGGAAGGAAATATAACTGAGCCGACAATTCGTTCTGTTTTGTCCTCCGTGTTTTCTCCCGTTTTCTCGTTGGTGAAACTAAAGGGAGAAGTAGTCACAATGAAGGTCACATTTGCAAAGTTTGAGGCACTCAGCAGTTTTTTGGAGGCCCAAAAGCAACTATCTACTTTTTGCTGGGCTGCGTATCTCGTGCGATGACTCGGAGACTGCAGATGGGTGTTGAGTTTTCGGAGAACACACCCATACGAAGCATGGTGAAAACTTAAATTAAAAAGAGGAACAAGTATAAACGAAAAAAAAAAAAAAAAAAAAAAAACCCCACCACAGGTCATGACTGAAGAAGGCGTTACCATTAGAGAAGTAAAGAACCGATTAGATTGAATGCCCTCCGTCGCTTTATGGTTGGCGTTATGGCACCTCCCGAATGGCCCTTTTCCCCGTCCGTGGTGTTATGTTATTCCCTTTTTAAATAGTTAGAGCGAGACACATAGTGTGGTGAACAGGTTCATCTTTTCTTGCTTTTTTTTTCCTGTTCACCTCTAAAAACTAAGTAATTGTTGCCAAACACCGGTGTGGTAGCAGCTTTTTGTTGACACGATAATGCTTTTTGTTAAATCGAGTCGCAATAGAGAAGGCAACTAGGTTACAGAATAACCTTATATCGACAAACTGAAAAAAAAAAAAAAAAAAAGAAAAAAAATAAGATGGAAAGGAAAAAAAAAAAAAAAAAAAAAAAAAAAAAAAAGGTAAGTAAAATAAATTTTAGTGTAACTTAACTCTTTACCCACGCCGTGTTTTATTTTTATGTTATTATCTTTCTTGTAATTATTAATTTGGTTTTATTGTTTGCAGGTATGACACACATTCCCTTTTAGAGATGTTTACCACCAGCCCCATGAGGCTTTTTGAAACCCCTGATAAGTTTACTTCTGAAAAGTCTAAATTAAGCATCATATGGTTTTTGTGTTATAGTCCTTAGAAATTAAAAAAAAAAAAAAAAAAAAAAAAAATGCCGGCATATGACTCTGCTGCTTTGGGAGTTGCTGTAGTTGGAATGGAATTGGAAAATCATTTAAAAGGTGTCATAATCGTATTGATATTGATAACAGGATTTTTTGGAGTGTTATTTCCAATACGATTCGCTGCTAATAAAGTGACTCTATCTATAGCAAGTTGTGCGGCTGCGGGAGTGATCTTGTCAGTGGCATTCTGTCACTTGTTACCTGACTCTGCTGGTACTCTTTCACTTTATATGGAGTTCCCGATTGCGAATCTACTCTGTTGTACCGGATTAATGTTTGTTTTATTCTTTGAAAAAGTTGTTGTTGGGCCTCACGAAGCAATCATAGGTAAACTCGGAGTGACTCACTCCCCTTCAAACAACTGTCATGGTGTTCATGGTGTTCGTGGAGGTAACTCCGATCCGTGTTCACCAACAGATTCCCCAATTGAAGAACCAGGTGTTTGGGAGTCAGAGCTTTCTTCATCACATAAAAGCTGTAATGTTAAACAACATCATCATCACGTGTCTTACAATTCTAGGTCGTTTAGAGAAGGATTGGAGTCAGGGTTAACCTTTGCGAAACATCATATCCAACAAGACCCGAGAGCTGACAGTGAAGATCCTTGTGACCTCTCATACAGTGAGAGAGAATCAGGTCTTTGGGTTGCAATCATTCTTCTTTGCGTACTTTCATTTCACAGCATCGTCGAAGGAATCGCATTGGGAACAGCTCAAAGAGAAGGATCGATTGCGGCGATGGCTGTCGCTATATTGTCTCACAAGTTTTTAGCTGCATTCTCTCTTGGAGTTGCCTTCGTTAAATCAAAGGTACCCTCAAAGACAATCGTTACCTATGCCTTATTCTTCGCATTTATGACTCCAGCTGGTGCTCTGTTGGGTGTTATTATATCAAACTTTCTAGCGATGAGCTCAGTTGACTTAGTCGCAGCAGTTTGTCAAGCAGTAGGTTCCGGAACCTTTATGTACATTTCCCTAATGGAATTACTGCCTGAGGAAATGGTAGGAGCTCGTATTAAGACTAAGTTTTTTGCATGTTTGATGGGATTTTCTGGGATGTCACTTCTTGCAATTTTCGTCTGATTATTCCTTTGATTGAAGTCCATTCATGATATTGTGACGAAAGGCAATCAGGGTAATCTATTCCCCACTAGCGTGGAATGAATTATTTTGATTGGATGACTTTCTGTCTTAGTCGGGTACTTTAATGACTATCAGTAGTAGTAAGTTATGCATTCCCTTCTGGTGTGGAATGCATCTCTTTGTTTATACGACAGTCTTAGTTGCATTTGATTTATATGTTCCCCGATTTTATTTTTTTTATTTTTTTCGAGTGGAGCATATTATATTTGTGAAAAGAAATATCATTGACAGGGATTCGAACTTACATATGTTTTGAGAAATGGTTGGAGATTTCTCATTTTTTTTAATTAGTTTTTTTTTTTTTTTTTTTTGCATTTAGCAAGTATTGTAAGAAAAAAGAATGTTTGGCAGCACACGTAAACCTCCTTTAGCTTTATTATCAGTTTAAGGTCGGTTCACGGTTTCGTGACACAAAAAACTAACCTTTCTTTTTTTTACAACAAACAACTTATCTATCTCATGGTCTACGTAAGACTTACTTTTTGCGAATTAATTCTTCTTATGTACGCTGTCTTGGATTCTTTTATCTGGCTCTTTTGCGCAGCAACAAACTTTTTTTTTTTTTTTTTTTTTTTTCGACTATCGATTTTTTTTTCCTTAGCAAGGCAAGGTAGGAATCACCTGTTTTTCCCTTCTTTTTTTTTCTCTTTTTTTTTCCCTTCAAACGCTCAGATGTCAATGGTAGTTGATTTTGTTTTTATTTTTATTTTTTATTTTAAAAAAAAAAAACTGTTCCAAAATTTTGGGGTTTTTCGAAGTTTGAGAAAGATATCAAAATAAAAAATAAAAAATAAAAACGAATTCAACACAATGACAACCCCTGATTCAATTCTTTAACGCTTGTAGTCTCATACTGTGATACTATTATTATTTTAACGCTTTTGGTCTGCATTCACTCCCCTCGATCAGCGTGGAGTGGATAATTTTTTTCTTCTTTTTTTCCCTCAGACGATTTTGTTCTGAATCTTTCCAAGTCCTTTATAATACTTAGAGTTTTGTTTTTCATGGAACGCTTAAAAAACGAATTTATGTTTTTTTTTTTTTTTTTTTTTGAATTTATTTTTTATATTTATTTACGATGCAAATACCGTCGGTGAGCTTTATTTATTTATTTATTTATTTTTTTTTTTTTCATTGGCATCATATTGATCACAGTAGGACTTTCCCAAAACTGCCATAAAAAAATAAAAAAAAGGAAGGGAGAATTTTTTTTTGCTGGAAATGCTTTTTCCCTTTAGTGTCACCTCACGACGCGATACTGTGAGGGAATCGCAAGGTGCAGTAGTCGGATTTTTGAAGAGTTTTTTTTTTTTTTGTTCTTTTTTTTGTTCATAGGAATCCATAAATTATCACGTTGAGGTGATCGATAGCGGGATACTAACTCAGCAAGAAAAAAAAAAAAAAAAAAAAAAAAAAAATCCAAAAAATTTTAACGTCAATTCAGAAAAAAACAGAATCCGTCTGGCTATACCAACATCTAAAAAAAACCAAAAAAAAAAAAAAAAAATGCCAGCGAAATCCAAACCCGGAGAAAAACAAAAACGAAGCGGCGATGGCATATCAGGGATGTGGTATTTCAAGGAACACGAAGACCTGGACGACGAAGACCCAGAAGCTTGGAAATTATATAAAGAAAAAGAGAACAATGTGATTGAAAATTCTTATCAAAAAGGACAAAAAACCGTTACTGTCGGAGACTACAAAGTCTACATTGATGAAATGATTCAAAGAAGACACAACGACAAGAACAAAGTAAGAGCAGTTCTTCGTCAAGACTGTGAAGCTGATGACGTAAGTGTCTGTGAATCACCTGACCCAAGACCAAAGCTCTCTATGTTACTAAAATCCAGATCATCTACGATTGGTTCAACAGTGTCTACTATAAGAGAAACACCTCCAGGAGTCAAACGACTACAGCTCAGTACAGATACAATAATCGCTTTAGAAGACGAGGATTTAGATGACACACTTACCCAACCACCAGTTCAAGCTGTAGTGATCGTAGGTTCAGGTTTGTTATCAGAAAGCGCAAACCAACTAATCCATTCTCTTCCCGTAGCAATTTGTGAAATAGAAAGAATTCCACTAGAAACAGCTGCGACTCGAATGCGTGGACCGGTAAGAGTATTCCTTCATCAACTTGGTAGAGATAAACAAGAAACATCTGAATCAAGTTGTAAAATTACACTATCAGGAAACGTTGAATCACTAAAAAAAGATAACTTCACCATCCGAGACTTTTCAATTGATAAATCAACAGTAATATCACTGATGCAATCCGCATCCTTATCCACTATATTTGGTATGGTAAAACGAGGTCCTTTCTGTGAAACACAATTATCAGAAGCCCAACAAGCTGAGGCACAGTATACAGCAGTATCAGGTGAGATTCTTTCAGTATATGACAACAGTTATCGAACGATGAAGAATAGTAAAAATAAATATCTGGCAGTGTCCATTCCTGGTATAAATCTAAAATACTCTGCTGTTGATCGAAGTCGTTTTATCAACGACGATAACACTTTAAACACAGAACCTCTACTACAAACAATGAGATTGGTTTGGGCTCATACTCTTCATGTTATGCAAAGCAGAGATGTTTCTTTCCCTGTGTTATGTGCAATAGGATGTGGTGCCTTTAAAGGTGGTTTTGCAGAAGTTCCTAAATTGTGGGCACAGGCATTGGCAGAACAACTGTCGCTGAAAGACGCATATTCATTTGAGGCTGTAATTATATCATTGCCTACATTCGGAAGTGATAGGAACTTTGAATCTTTTCACAAAGTCTTTACGGAAGCTGAAAGCAGTCTATCTCATGCTGTAGTCCTGACTGAAAGGTATTCAATGGTGGAGATAGCTTCTCACATTGCAAGGGTAGGACACGCCGCAGCAATACTAAACCCAAGTGATGTAGAAGCTGTCAGACGTGGAAAGATTGGAATGTTCTGGGATGGTGGTCACGCTGCTCTTGAGGAGATTCTTGCATTGCAAACTACGTTGTTACTTCAAGTATGGTTTTGTTTATCTTATTTTTTTTTGTGGTTATTTCTTTTTAAGTAACTATCATAAATCTACACAACACAGCATATCGGAATCAACCCAAAGCTTTGGTCAGACCCATCACGACACTCAGCAATTGATCCTAAAGTATACTGCCCCAAAGTAGTGAAGAAAAAGAAAGGGAATTCTTGATACGGTACTCGTATTCGAGTAGGAGTATCGCTATTCAACTCAACGACAATGAGTTTTTCTTTTTGACCGCTGAGCTTTTCTGCTAGTGCCTTTCCCATTGTAAAAAACACATGTAGTGAGTTTTTCTTGGTCAACTAGATCGATCCCACATTTTTTTTTGTTTTGTTTTTGCTGTTATGTTGAGACAAATGACTGGATTTGGAAAAAAAAAAAAAAAAAAAAAACCACTAAACTAAAAAACTGAACAAATGTTTTTTTTTCTTTTTTTTTGAAAAGAAATTAAAGGCCAAAAAAAAAAAAATAAAATAAAAACTCCCTCTTTTGAGACTGTGCTTTGCTTACTTTTTTTTCTCCCATTTTTTTTAAATTGATAAAAGACTGGATTGTTGGAGGGAGTTATATTGCCTTTGAAAACTAATTAAAACTAAAAACTAAGTCGTACCCGTGGATAAGCTACAAAAGGAAATAGTTTACATAAGGTGCAACTTTTGTTTAAACTTTTCACTTGTCGTTTATTGTAAGAATTGAAGGCGTGTGTTTATCGCTTTCGATTCACCTGTAAACCTGTGGATGTGAGACTTTCTCACAAATTTTTAAAAGTTTTTTTTTTTTTTTTTCTTCTTTTTTCCCGCTAATAACTAACATGAACGTCTGTTTTAGCGGTGCGATTACAACGAGCATTCGAAGTCTTTTTTTTTTTTTTTTTTATCAATCTACTTCTGTACAGTACTACTACAAAAAAAAAAATAAAAAATAATAATAATTACAACTTATGGATGTCAGCACAAAGGTAATCAATCGCCCTAATGCAGATCACTGAAATGGTGTTGCCGCAGTCTGTCGACTGCGTGGAGCTCAGGGATATACCATTCAAAGTATTAAAAACAATAAAAGGAAATTTAGTTTGGGCAGGTGAAGCTGACGTTGAAGGCGGAAATGGAGCAGAACACGTAGCAATATCAGAAGAAGAAATTGTGTTATTTGATTCTGAAAAAACATGCATACAGAGAATCGAACTGGCAGATGTGTCGTCAATAACCGGCTCACAACACAATGTAGTAATCACATATAGAAATCAATCATATATCGTAACACCCGTGAAAGAGTCGATAACATTATTATTACAGACTCTTCTAAGGGTGTATAAAACGAGTGAATACATAGCCGATCACGGCATTCAGAATTTTCCCGCTGATAAAGTTCCAGACAACCTTAGCTCAGCCTTATCAATCTTGTATAATAAAGGAACTCCTCAGATTCTCTGGTTGGGATGGATTTCTCGAAGGGATGATTCCACTGATCTTGTTTACTCAAAAAAAACATTAATCATCACTGACACCGCGATGTACATCGGAAATATTGAAGATTCTGGAAATAAAATTACTAGATGCATAAGTTTCGACAAAATAAAATGCGTCATCCGGAATGGAACTGAATTGCTTTTTCGGATACCGCTCGAGTATGATATTATATTAAAAGAAGATACTGTGGGTTTGATTATGATTTTTGAAGCAATGTTTCGACCAATCCATGTTAGTAAGAGACAGCTACGTGGGAGGCTCGTCAAGTCATCGGGGTTTACCTTTCCTCCACTGATTCCCATAAAGGTATCCCAAGTGGAGCAATCACGTACTGAAACTATACTTCAAACACTACCTGTTTCTCCTTATAGTCCTATCCTGAAATCAGAAATACCAATAAACATAAGACACCAATTCTCATCATATAAAAGTCCGACGATTCTTTGGGTTGGTAACATTCTAAGACAGAATGGAATAACAGGAGTGTCCACAGTTGCTATACTAACACCTTTACAGCTTTATATTGTTGACGCATTGGACATTACTAACGTATTTCATATTATACCTGTTTGTGAAATTCAAAAAGTCTCAATATATAAAAAAATTTGGTGCAGCATCCAAACAGTAGATGGGAATAACTTATTATTTCATACGTTGGATCCACCTTCGGAATTGAAAGCCAAATCTTTCTTATCAGCGTGTGCTCAGCTTTCGGATATCGAAGGAGGAGAAATATTAATAAATTGCGACAGTGATTGTAATTCAATTCCAGACATACCAAGTGATTCACTTGATTCCAAGGCAGTTGATGTTACTCTGGATTTGATGTGTGCAGGTCATGCCTCCGTATGTTCAGAAAGAGAAAGAAATGACAACTCATCTCTGTCAGTTGGGTCACTGCAAGATTCTGTTTCTGGTGTGAGTGTCGAGCCAGTCAGGAAACAAAAAAACATTCCTCCGGCTCTGATTAACCCTTCCGACTTGAGGATAATGTTGTCAGGAACTCCAGACACTCCGGCGGATAATAGTTTGAGGGTTTGCGATGAGTATCATAAAAAAAATTATGGGTTGCCATCTCCGAAATCACCAAGCAATCTTGGGATAAGACACCCAAGTCACAAATCATCACCTCAACAACTATCGTCATCGGCTTCTGATTTATTAGAAGTTCCCATTTCATTTCAAAGATCTAATTCACAACGAAGTAATCACGATGCAGATACAGGACTACCATTCGTTTCGTACAGCCAACTAAACACTGCAGTTAGAGAGTTCTTTCATCCACTTTATAAACAAGGAAATCCTGAAATTGTTTGGGCAAACATCCTTCTTTGCTGCAACAAAAAACGAACATATCGCTCTCTTGTAGTAACACCACGTGCGGTATACCTCGGAGCGAAAACTGCATTAGTGAGATGCGTTCCGGTGGCTTTAATAAAATATGTAGCAGTTGAAAAGTTAAAAATTGCAATAAAAATACCTTCTCAGTTTGATCTGCTGTTAGAGGCATCTGAAGAAGGAACAATCAGATCACTGATATGCCTGCTCTGTGCTGTGGTTAAAGGTACGACAGGTGAGTTACTTGGAGTCAAGTATGTTGACAAGTTGGATATGTCGCAGTGGGTTCTCACAAGACCTCCGGGACTGCCTCCAGCTGAGACCATTCCCATTGCTGTCTACTAATTTAAAAACCGTGAACCGGCTTAGACCGAGTAAGCTAAAAGGAGGTTTATGTGTGCTCTTAATAATGCTTTTGTTAAAATGCAAAAAAAAAAAAAAAAAAAAATGAGAGAGAGAGAGAGAGTTGCCGCATAACTGTTGGGCATACTACGCCACTGAAATCTTTTGAAGAAGGCATAGAGAACATATTGGCTCTTACATGATTTGTAAGTGACTTACTAGTTTATAGACGTTGTCTGCTTCCTTATTGAACAGCAGAGAGTTTGTTGTGTCTCCGATGATGATATCCTTACTTGCGTCAATTTCGTAAAATCAGTTTTGTTATTTTCGTTATTTCTTTTCTTCTTCTTTCTCCGTTTTAGTTGTCCACTCACACACGCATCACGCATACAATTTTTTTTCTTCTTCTGTTGAGTTTTTATTCGTGTAACTGGCTGCATGGATTTGAGATTCTTGCAGCTGGCTTAACACTTTATAAAAGGCAGGACAATATCATTTTTTTTTTTTTTTTTGACTTTTCTTTGCTTTTACTAATAGGCATTCGCAGTTTCACTTCAGACAACTTGTGTTGTTGTGTTCAACGGGTGTCTTTTTCTTGATTTGAATTTTTTTTTTTTTTTTTTTTTTTTTTTTTTTGGAAATTGTTATTGTTTTTTTTTAAACACGTTGTTGTTGGACGCAAACAAAAAAAATTTTTAAACTACGACTACGGTTCTGAGAAACATTTGACAATAGTGATTTTTTTATTTTTTCTTTTTTTTTTTAAAATTTTTTTTTGTTTTATTTTCATAAGGAGCGTCACTCCACGTAACTGACACGACGACTGTCAACACGTCTCACTATCAGCTGAACGGGAGTCAGTTCTCCTTATCGGTGTTTTTAAAAAAAAAAAAAAAAAAAAACTGATAATACGTTTGATATTATCATGTTTTTAGTTGGGGTGACCTGATCCTTTTTTTTTTCTTTTCTTTTTTTTTAAAGTTCTATATTCCGCTAATTTGCTTACGTAGTATCGAGGATTTGTGAAGAGCCGTCCCAATTCTTTCTCTGAGTTTTCCTTAGATGGTCTCAGAGGCATGTTGTGTTTTTGTCTCGTTCCCAACATTTTGTTGAAAGACGAACGCGTAAAATATCATTATAACATGCTTGGGAATACCGTCGTTTTTTGTACATGGGTAAAAATAGCTGTTGCGAGAAGGACAGATGCCCTACGATTTCCCCTCCATTTTTTATTTTTCCCCGTTCTACGTGGCCCCGGTTCTGTCTTAGAATGGTTCACCCTTCTCTTAAGAATTTAAATTTTGGTTCAGTATTTAAACACGCACTATTCAAAAACTTTTTCAATTCTCTTGATCCTGTTAAAGTGTCTTTTTCCTTAGGCAGAACTGTTGGATCTGTTGTTCTAAATATGAGTTCTGTCACCGAACTTGATGAGGAACACATATCCGATGATATTTGCAAATGTAACGAGATGAGATCCACACAGGGACAAAAATCATCTCAGGAACATTTAGTGGGTCACTGGACAAACCTCAATTGTAGTGGTGATCTACGTAAACTATTCGAATTGGGTTTATGGTTTCGCTTGCATGCTCCGCAAACGGAAATTTTAGAAGAATTATATTTGTCTATCGATACTTTTACGGACAAAGTAAGACGAAGCCTTAAGGGAGAGTCGGTGGAGGAACAGAACCAAAACGAACGGTACCTCAACTCCTGGCTTAAAAATAAGTTATCTCATTTATTGTTATTACAACCCCTGCCCGCAGACAATACTGTTTATCGCTTACGGCAGGAATTAGCTAACTTAAAAGAAAATTTTGTGTTTTTACCAATTGATAAAGCCCGCCATGATGTTGGCGTAATGTGTAAAACCCTTTATTTACAATTACTCAGAAAAGAAATTTCGTCCTATTCTTTAGCAGAAGAGGACATGTTTAAAAACTTGGAAGCGACAAAAAAGAAATTAAATTTTAGTAAACTTTCAGGGTCTGTGCCCTACCTTTATGGTAATTTGAAATTGCACAAATTACCGGACATCCGACTACGTTGGATTGCTGGCACGTCCACCAAATGTGAAGTTTATACCTCAGAAAAAGATAAAAAGAAAAAAGAAAAAAGTAATGAATTAAATGAGTTTTTGGAAAAAGACAACCGTTTGAAAGATACAAAAGTAGAGACAATAGCAGCTCTATCGGCTAGAGGTTTGTCTAATATAATGACGGATGTACAGTTGGAAGTAGTCGGTTTTCTAAAAACGATTCTCAAAGTGCTTTACATAAAAGATTGTATAGAGTTTGCTCGTACAGGTGTACGTAGATATTTCATTGTTGATTCTGTCGACGACGTTATTACAACTATTAAAAGGAAATACCCAATTTATAGCGCTTCCACCCCACCAAAAACTTTTGATTTTACTACAATGTACAGCAACTTACCACATGACTATCTTAAAGAACAATGTGCGGCAGCTGTGAAAGAAGCTTTTACTTACAAAAAACTGAAGTACCTAACGCGTCATTCGCAAGGAAAAAGTGAATATTTTTTTACCGAAACGAAACCACCCAAGACGAAAAACCTTACCGTTGAACAAGTTATTGAACATATCAACATGTGTATTGATTATTCATTAATTCAACCGATCGGAAGTAAAAAATGTTATAGACAAACAAAAGGAATACCAATGGGTGGTAATGCTTCCCCTTTAATAGCAAACCTTTATTGCTATCAGTGTGAGAGTAAATACATTGATACGTTAACCCCTCCAAAAGCAAAGATTTATAGCACTATGGTGCGTTATATTGATGACTTCCTTTGCTGGGGGCATGAGCCTCCACCCCCAAGCATCTACAAGATGGACTACAAAGACACTACGATTAGTGAAGACCACGTAGTCTTTTTGGGAGCAAGAATCAGAATTGAAACAAAGGAAAAGAGAAAGTTTATCAGGTTATCTATAAGCCGAAAGGATTGGTCTTTTCGCCCTTTGCAATATGTACATAGTAATTCAACTATGCCAGTGTCTATACCGAAAGGAGTGGTTAAAGGTGCTATGTTTAGAGCTGCAATGATTTGTAATAATTTACCTGATCTTTTTGTTGAATTTGAATTTATACTTTATAGAATGTGGAAAAGAGGTTTTAAGAAACAAGACGTAGCATTTGCTTTTCGTGAATTCTGCGATGAGTTTTATAAAGCCTACGATTCCACATATAAGAGATTATTTTCTTTAGTTCATGTTGTCTTTGGCAAATTAAACAACCCTCACTCTTACCATTTTCCAAAAGAAAGACAGTTTATTGTTTACCCGCCTAAAGCCGTAGTGTTGATTCCAGAAGAACCAATTGTTCAAGAAGGAAAAGTGGATTACTTTACAATTGACCACACGATATGGTATATGGAAGAAGTTGGTCTTTACCCTGAAGACGTGAACCGTTTTGGTAATTGTTTCTTTGAAGCAGTATCGAAACAAATCTTTTACTTCTTTGATGCAGCGACGCTGCGTGAATTCACCAGTGCTGAGTTAGTAGAGTATAGTGATAAATATAAAAACTTTGTACTCGGTAATTACGACGAATATGCACTTGGAATGGGTTTTGATGGTGTGTGGGCAGACCATGCAGCCATACAAGCCTTATCAAATGTATTGGGTGTTAGTTTTTTCTTCCTAAGTATGGACCCTTATGAGCAAAAAGACTCCGCTTACTTTGTCGCTCCCGACGCGCGGTCTACTTTTTTACTTGTCAGGGGGTTCATCATACTCGGGCACCATGCAAATGTTCCATCTGAGCACTTTTTCCCAATACTAGGGCCATACGATTGGTCAGTAATCAATGATTGGTGTATAGAGTATACTGAGGTCATTCTCAATGGCCTGTTTAATTTGGTTACCTGTTCTGGCTTTACTGATGTGGAGAGTGAAAACTTACCTGACGAAGCCGGGGTACTCTTTGATAAATTGCGTGAAGGAGGTTTAGAAATCATATTACCTTTATTTGTTTTAAACGAAAAGGACATAACGAGTAGATTCTTATCGAAAAGTATCGTCAATGAAACAGATTCTAAATCCTGCAAGGTGCTCTCTCCAATGAAAGTACATACCGAGTTAGAACAAAAAGGTGTAACCACCACTTGCCCACAAGGTCACGATCTTGAAATAGTTCTCATTAATAAACCAGTTTTTTGTGATTTATGTGATTCAAATTATTTCTTTGGACAAATACTTGAATGTCGTCTCCCTTGTAAAGGTGAGAGTTTAACATGTGATTGGAATGTTTGCTTGAATTGCGTTGGAATATACTTTTGTTGTGGATGTGGCATGCGTACGACGAAAGCAGGCACATGGTTTGCGGGAAGTCGAGGTTTGCAAATCCATCAGTTGACTTGTGAACCTTTCCTGCTTTTGAGTCAAACCAACCATAACTAAGTTTATGGGATGGGCTTTGCTGGTAGTGTGCTACGAACCAGCGTATTCTTGTCATGTTATTTATCTTTTCTTTTTTTCTCACCCCTGTAACTACCCACCCAGATAATTTTTATTGGTTACCCATTAATGCATTAATGTTTTCAAGCTGTAACGACCTGCAGGGCATGGGATGCTCAACCTGTAGTGCGTGGTCCCCGGGTCAATTTGACTTGACAGCATTTCTTTCTCTGGTAGTTTATTTAAAGCATGCGATTTTGTGTGGACAGAATCCAGTTATAATGATTCTTGTCTAATTTGTTGCGTGTTAACCTTGATTTATTTATCCAAGTCCCCCCCCGAATTACCAGATTCGACAACGATTTCTGGATACTTATACTAACATTATTTTAGTTATGTACGAGTATAATACATTATATCTAATTTTATTTTTAGCTAAACTTTGTCTTTCTTTCTTTTTTTTTTGCATTTAACAAGTATTGTAAGAACGAAAAAGAATGTTGGGCAGCACACGTAAACCTCCTTTAGCTTTATCAGTTTAAGTCGGTTCACGGGGGGTTTCGTGACACAAACAAAAAAAATCACAGTTGTTATATTATTATTTTCTGTATAGATGCAGATAAAGCCAATTCTTTTTATATTATTTTCATTTAGTGCACTCTCTTATATAATAAACTAATTTTTTTCATTTTTTTTCCTCATCTTTTTTTAACCCTTATTACCTTATTTTAGTATAATGAAGTTTATTACTGTTTTCTACGTCGTCAAAGCTATCACCCCCCCCCTTTTGGATATAGAAAACTCTCAAAACCTGAATAGTTACTTTAAAAAAAAAAAAAGGCTATGTTCACTGTATCCTTAACAGAATGTTAAAATTATCGTTTTTATGTTAATATGATACAAAACAGTTGTGTTTTTTTTTTTGCAAATGTTCAAACATTCAATTTATCCCTTTTTTTTTTTTTTTTTTTTGGTACTATTGCTAAGTGAGAGAGAGAGACATCATCCACTGGGGGGCAGTTGCATTGTTTTTGTTGTTTTTTTATTTCTTCTTTAGTTTTTTATGACGTCAGGAACATAATTGAACTCTCGAATTCTTCATATTATTGTGTTGTTGGAGAATATCTCAGATTGCTGTCACACATTAGGTAGTTCTGAGTATCAGAAACTATTTTTTTTGTGGATTTTCTTTTTTTTTTTCCCCTTTCTCCATCTCGGTAAGTGCTTTGATATTAATTTTGTTTTTTTAATACCTAAAGTTGTTACTGTTTTTACATTGTCAAAGTTTCACCCCCTTCTCCATCTCGAAAACGTGTTTTACGATTGAAAGAGAAACGTTTACCTTAAACTTTACAAAATTGTTTTTTTGGTTGCGCACGATCAAAACAACAACAACAAAAAAAAAAATATGACACGCATCAACATTGCCGAGACTTTCTCCCGTCGTGATTGTCATTCGAAATTCAAACTAATTGGAACAGACTGAGGTCGACAGATTTTTCATTTTAAAAAAAAAAAAAAAAAAAAGTCGACGAGGTTGTGAGTCTTAATCAGTGTTCTATATTTTCTTTCGTTTTTTATTTATTTTTATAAACCTACAACCCGTTGTTAGGTAGAAAGAGAATTGTGGCAGCGCAACCTAACCTATTCCTTTATTAGGATTTTGCACCTGGTTGCGTCACAAAACAAAAAAAAATGTGAGTAAAAAAGTAAAAAAAAATAAAGTTGTCGATTCTTTTTTATTTCCACCAACGATTCTAAAGCTACAGTTTCTGTACTTTATTGGATTCCGTTTGTGTTCAACGAAATATTAGGCTAATATCTGTACTTTATTGATTTCCAATAATTAACAACTATGACATTGGATCCAGGCCTATTTGGCCTGATGCTGGAGAAGATGGTGGGCATGCTCGGTGAGATGCAGAAGGGTTTGAATGTAAAGGGGGTTACTAAACGCAACGGGGGAGAGAAGCCATCGGTGGATTTATCGCCGATGAATGAGGAATGGACGAGGGTACGTGGTAAGCGGCCCAAGGTAGTGAAGCGCAAGCCTGAGCCGGCTCAAGCGCTGAATTCGTTTAGTGGACTGAAGGAGGTCCGATGTGATGGGAAGGCAGCAACTAATTTACCGAATGTGCAAGAGAAGCGGTGGGACTGCCAACTCCGTGATGATGACTGGTCTGTTCCAATAATTTCGATGTCAGGCGTGTTTAACACGTCGATTACGTGTGGTGTGTCACTGGGCACGGCCTCTGATGTAGATGCGATGATTAAACTCCGACCGGGAACAAACCTCTCGGTAATTTGCAAGAAAAACCCTGGGGGCGGTAAGAAGATACAGTTCCCGGCGGTGGTAAACGACGGTGTCCTGACACATCGGACCGGTTGGATTGTATCAACCGGGAAACCAGCTACCCTCTTCCGTGGAGACGCTCTGACTGCCGGTGACAATCGAGTGGTATTGTTCCACCACCACGCGCTCCACTCCAACGACAAGGTACCTTCACCTAATGAGTTGTGCAAGAAGGCTTCTGACTACTACACAGCAGTCACGAACATGCCCATCGAGCCGCACCTCTTGTGGCCTGCCAACAAGAAGGAATCAGACCCTCATGTTAAGTCTGTGAACATGAGGGTGCCAGCAGACGCTGTTGACGCCTTGAGAAGGGCAAGTGGGAGTGGTGGGTACTTCTTATCAGTACCGAATTTCGCAGACACAGCACCGTGCAGGTCGTCAATCCAGCTCACGGTGGATTTTAAGTTAGCCTCATCGCTAGCCGGTGAACTCCGGTTACCTCTGAGGTTCTACCGCCACTCACGCAAGCTGGGGATTGTGTGTCTGAAGACCGACGAAGATTACGTGCGATCGAAGCTGGGTGAGAATGCACTGCCGCCTCCACCTGAAGGCCTCAAGTTCTGTTTGAGGAGCCGAGCAATTGATGCGATGAGTTCGCTGGAAGTAGTGCAGGTCTGTGCTCACCAAGGGTGGGAGATTAACGTCGTTGCTCGATACAGGAGCAGAAAGGAGCTTCCTAAGATGATTGTAGTGGCCAAGGAGAAACCCAAGAGTAACTTCATCATTCTTCGTGATGACATGATCACAATCAAAGAGGTGGGTCTCGGCAAGCAGAATCCCGATAAGATGGACCTGGACGAGTTTCCTCACCTCTGTCAACCTAACGCTGCGCCATCTGTTGGAATTGATTTATCACCACCGCCTGTTTCTCAGCAAAATCAGCAAAATCAGCAATATCTGCAGACGCTACAATCGAACAAACAGCAGCTGCCCCTACCGCCTTCGCAGTACAACTGTCAACAATCCGACATTTCTAAATTGGTATCGCAGGTTACTGAACTAACGGCTGCTGTGAAGAGTCTACGGCAGGACCTTGCTGAAGAGAGGGATGCGAATAGATGTCTTCGAAAGGAGATTGAGACCCTGAATAACGATAAAGGATCGGGTTCTCAGAGGCTGACGGTCTCAAGTAGGCAACGAGCTAACTCTGTTGCTGCTACTAAGTCTGAAATGGCTGACCGTCTTGACCGGAATGAGAAACGGGACTACTCGAGGAATTAACAACCACTTCCAATTGACTCTTTATTGGGAAAGACTCCGTCCTTGGAGTACTATTATTCTGTGAGTGGGCTTCTGGAACTCTATCGTAGTGGTTTTCCGAGACACCCTGGTCCGATGTCTGATATATCGCCGCTGAGAATACTTAGTTGGAATGCGCTGTCGATGGTAAAGCACCATGAATCTCTGGTACGGCTCGTTCAATCGGCTAATCCTGACATCCTCCATATTCAAGAAACTTGGCTCACTGATCTGGTTCTTGATGAACAGATTCAACTTCAGGGATACACCTGCTTCCGTAGGGACAGAATCAGATTAAATTTTGATGGCAAGGCAAAACGCGGTGGTGGACTGGCGACTTTCTGCAGGGACTCCCTTGTGGTCAGGAGATTATCGGATCCAACTGAGCGTAATTCACCGTTTGAGGTGTTAGTTGTCGAGGTAATGACAGACATCGGTCCGATTACGTCTTCTAATGTGTATATTCCGCAGAATTTCTTGGTGCCGACCTCTGTTGTCTTCGGTGAAGTAGTATGTGGAGATTTCAATGCTCACCATCGGTCGTGGTCGAGGGTGGTTCCAACAAGTAGTTCGTCGCGAGGTCTGTCAGTTCTTGATTGGATTAACGGAAATGGACTGCAGATTTGCGATGTTCCGCTGGATACAAGACCTTGTTCAGAGACTTCACCTGATTTGTTTCTTGTCGACAGCAATATTGAGGTGTTGAATGTACACCAGTACAGTGCGTCTGATAGTGGGTCCGACCACACGCCAATAGTGGTTGACATCTCGGTATATCCGGGCTGCTCACAAATTACCACTCCCGCTCACCGCCGCTGGTTCTACAACAAGTTCGAGGATGAGCACTGGGTCTCATTTCGCGTGCTAACTGAAGCGCGAGCTCATCGTTTGGAGGGGATGTCTAATGTGAACAAGCTTGGATGTGAATTTATTAGTCTAATTGAGGAGGTGGCTATTGAAACGCTTCCAAACAAATGGTTCAAATCTGATACGAAGCGGAGGAAGAAATTACCTAAGCTGAGACCTGATCTTATTGCGAAAATTGGTTCTTCAAAAGGAGCGGCCTGGGCCTTCGACAAACTGCGGGAACTCAGGGGCGGTCGGTCTAATTCGAAGGAAGTTCCGGTAGCTGCTGATGATTTACTCGACCATTTCTTTGGTGATTCAAAATCCTCACCGTTATTAGTTCCTGATTCGAAGCCTGCTGATTATGATGACTCAAGCTGTGGTTCTTTTTCGATTCATGAGTTATACACGGTACTGAAGTCATTGACTCCCTCCCACGGGTCTGGTTTAGATTCTGTTTCTAATAATATGCTGCTTAACTTGGGTCCCCGTATGCTCCTACTATTGCTTAGACTCGCCTCGCTATCTTTCAGGAGGGGTATCTTTCCCTCTTGCATGAAAAAGGCCAAGGTGATAATAATTCCGAAGGGAGGGGATCGTGACCCGCTTCTTCCGTCTTCTTACAGACCAATCTCTTTGACGTCAATTGTTTCGAAGTGCTTGGAGTCGCTTGTAGGTAATCGATGTGAACATTTGTTGGAGGGGAAGTTGGACCCTAGGCAGTCTGGTTTTACGCCGGGCAGAAATGTAGAAGAGAACATCTCGCTATTGGTGGATGCGGCTTCCGGTGTGCAGAAACTCTATGATGGTTATGGAGCGATCATCCTCTTTGATATCTCTGGGGCATTCGATAACGTGGATCATCAAATACTCGTTGATAGATTGGTAGCTGTCCTGCCGGTTCCGTATGTTAAATGGCTTGCGAATTATCTTTCGGATAGAAATGTGAGTCTGTCTCTGGGATTAGATAATGGATCCAGATCGTGTACGAAGGGGGTCCCTCAAGGATCTGTGCTTGGTCCTCTCTTATTTCGGATCTTTGTCGACTCCCTGCCAGGTCTAATAAGTGATGCTGATCTCAGTGTTCTGTTTGCTGATGATCTTGCCGTGTTTCTGCAACATGAGAAGATAGATGGGATCGAAGCGAAGGGCCTGTCCGTCATCTCTCAGATAGAAGGTTGGATGGTTTCCTCTAAGATGGAGGTAAACATGAAGAAAACAGAGTACGTTGCCTTTGGTAAGCGCATCTCTGGCTCCGATGTCGAATGGAGTAGGGCACCTCGCTTTTACTTCCCATCGTCTGTTGAAGAGTTACACATGCCTACAGGCTCTGCCGGTGCTCTCACTGAGAAGCTTTCTCCATCAATAGGGGCAGTTCTTGATCTCGCTGATGCTTTGCTGCCACTGGAGATTGATGGTTACCCGGTGACGAGACGTTCTGACTTTGTCCGACTGGCCTGTGCTCGTAAGAGCAAAGAGTTCAGGCTGAAAGCAGCGATCCCGCTGAAACGTGTCAGGAGCGCGAAATACCTAGGAGTTATCATTGATGACTCGCTATGCTTCGACGAACAGGTGGATAAGATTGTGAAAACAATTCGAGCTGGTTGCGGTTTACTCAAAATGTTCTCTGCCTATGAGGTCAAAACTGATACCCTTCGTCAGCTTGTAGATGGTGCAGTGTTATCTCGAGCGTTCTTTGGACTGAAGGCCTTTTCTCCCTTTTTGTCTGATGCTCAGATCAAGCGGATCGAAGCGTGCTTGCGTCATCTACGGATAAGACTCACTGGTTGCTCGTTCTCGACGAAGGATGTGGTGCTCACAGTTGAGTCGCGAATTCCACCGCTGCAACAAACGATATCTAGGCTCCTTGCCCTAGTTCATGAAGATTTGCTAAGGCGACAACCTGAATGTCCTTCATGGAGGCTGTTTAACGGTGGTGAGAAGAAGAGACCATGGCAGACTAGAGTTGAAGCCTGTTCCTCGGAATTTTCTCTGTCAGAGCTTAGGTCCCAGAAAGTTCTGCCACATCAGTACCCTCCGTGGTCGAAGCATCCTCCTTTGGTTGTAAACACGTCCTGCGGTTATGACAAGACTGACACACCTGAGGAGAAGTATGCTGTGGCGATGACGACCCTCAATGAACTGCCCCCGTGTGTTGCTGAAGTCTACACTGATGCCTCGGTCTTCCATGACGAGGAGCGGGGATTATTATGTGGGGGGGCTGCTGTTCTGCTAGTTGCTGGCAAGGTCATTGAGAAGCTCTCCAAGTTCCAACCGTCCCTCACGATTTACAATGCAGAACAACTAGCACTATTGTCAGCCCTTGAACTACTAGAGGAGAATCTTCATGTTGTTTCGCATGGCGTGATTCATATTTTCAGTGATTGTCAGTCGGCGCTTGCCTCCCTGCATAGGGGGCCATCCAGGCAGTCATCATCAACAAATTGTGAGATTTTTGAACGCTCAGTGCTTCTTGATAGGCCGTTGATTTTCCAGCATGTCCCATCTCATTGTGGCATTGCAGGGAATGAACTGGCTGATACACTGGCAAAGAAGGCAGCCTTGCAATCAGTTGACCCTGAACTAACTCCGTATGATTTCAGGATGGCTCAATGTTGTATTAAGAAACAAGCAAATTGGAAGGCTATGGGTACTGTGGACTCTTCGCATTCATACAGCAAAGCGACTCTAGGATCTGGCCCTCAGCGTTTCCTTCCCTGTCTCACTAGGGGGCAGGAGGTAGAATTGTCTCGTCTGCGAACCTCTCACCATAGGCTTGTAAAGCTACCGAGGGTCACCGCGGGCTTTAAATGTTGTCTGTTCTGTGGCTTTCAGGATACCTCAACTGAGCATCTGCTGCTTGAATGCGTTGAGACCAGGGAATTGGTAAAGCAAACCATGAGATTTCCGACACCTGATGATGAGCTATCTCTGGATATGTTCTTTCGAACCGAATGGCAGCCTTTCACGTTGTTATTGATCAGCAAGCTTGATAATCATCTTAAAGAGTTATCTGACAATCCGTTGTTGTTGAAGTTTCCGCTTCAGGGTATTTTTGTGAGGAAGAAACTAATCACACACATCGAAAGGAAGACAAGTTTCTCGCTACTGGGTTCTGATGTGAAGAAATATGTTATGGAACTTATTGATAACGCTTATAAAGCTACCGATTTAAATGTTGTTATTGATGACCTTTCTATGGTTAATGTGCTGGTCAATCCTAGCTGGTCGGAATCCAAGCTTTCTAAGTTCCTCTCTCGCCTAAGTCGCCTCCTGCGAAGTAATCCCCGAGGTAGATAATGAACGTCTCTTTCCTCTAGTGTAATTTCTTATTTTATTTATTAGTATCATTTCTATTACTTATCATTACTTTATTTCTTATTTTCTGATCTAATGTGGCGTGTTCTCCCTCTCTTTGGCGAAAATTGGCGTTATCAGCCGTCTCTAACACTGTCTGCTCGCGTGGACGGTGGGTTTAGGTAGTCATTTGTTCCAGGTTATTCTACGTCTCTTATCGTCTGTGAGAGTCTCACGGTTGCTGGTAGCGATATAACTGTTACTCTGTGAGCTTTTCCTGGCTTTTGGCTTCCTAGGCTTCGTAAATAAATAAATAAATAATAATAAATAATTTGTTTTTAATTGTTTCTATGCGATTGTTTTTTCATATTTTTTTTATATGATAGAATACGTACGTCCGTCCCTCCCCATTGCTTCCAATGACGATTGGGAAGGGTGCCTTCTTCACTTTCCTTTTTTTTTTTTTCTCTTTTTTCTGTGAAATAACTTAAGTGAGTAAAGGCAATCTAAGTTTAGTTCAATTGTTCTGTTAATAATCGCGCGTGTTTTTTTTTTGTTTTTTTTTTTTTTAAGAAACAAACAAAAAAAAAAAAAAAAAAAAAACACTTTAGACGTATCTAAGCGATAACTCGAAGCGTGGATGGATTATTTTATTTTAATTTTCTTTTTTCGCAATCAACCACGACGTATTTTTCTCTCGATAATTGGTGGTCTTGTTTCTTACATTAAGAACATAATTTCTAATGACGGCAGGTGTTTTTTTCTGTCTCATTGTACACTCCACTAGGCCGAGTACCTTTTCTAATAGCTGCGAAATGAAAGTACGATCTTTACAATTTACTCACAGTTATTATTGCCATGGTTGTCGCTCATAAAAAAAAATATTTTGCTCAGAAGGTGATAGTTGATTCCTTTTTTTTTTTTTTTTTTTCGTTCTTTTTTTTGTATCAAACTAATTGTGAAGTAATAATTTTCAAGCAACGTTGGATTAAAATGACCAATCGGATATATCGGTGTAATGTTGACTGGGCTGGAAAAGTGGAACAATGCCCCCACCAAAGTGATTGTGGATTCACCAAAAATGATCACTTTGGTTGTCGCATTTCTACTTTCCCCTATCCTGTCACTGTTGCGTACGAAGTTTTATATCAGTAGTATGAGTTCCTTAGGCACAAATAACAGGGATTTAGTTTTCTGGTTGCAAAAACGAAAATAAAAAACCATACGGAATAGCTATATAATTCGTTGAACACAGGCACATTGGAAGGTCATCGCAGTCTGAAGCGCGTACCACCTGGCGCGCTTCCACCACTGGAACCGCCTGGCAACGGTGGGAGCGCGCCGGTTCTTTTTAGCCCTCTCACGTATTCAGTCAGCATCTGGCCTTTTACGATCATGTGCTTCTCAGTGCTGCTTGCGACCATTTCACGTACTCGAGCGCAGTGGAGTTGAGATTGAACCCTCGGTCCGAGACCTCTGCCTCTCGACTCAATAAATAATGTCCAGATCCCACGACAACAGAACACTCATCGCCACGTGCAACTGTTCCGAAACTGAATCAGCCGACGTTGTGCCGCCTCGAGGCCTCGCACTCGCGGCCCACGTCCTGCTGCAGCCGACAAATGAAGTACAGTGTTGGGGTTTATGCCAGACACAGTTTTCTTTTGCTGAACGCGGACAGAATCCTGTCGCACGGGGAAATATGTCATGACCACAAGAAATAACGGCTTTCAATCTGAGTAGTTTCTTCTCCGACTTATGTCGGTACAAAAAAAAAAAAAAAAAAAGAAAGGATGTATTGAGCCTATATTTTTTAAATTGGGTGCTAAAACCATGGTTTATCGTTATATATTTATTTCTTTATATTCTTTTTTTTTTTTGATTATTTTTTAATTTATTTTTTATATTAGCGAATTTGATTGTCAAAACGAGAAAATAATTGTGCACACTATCTATACTACTTGTAATGCGGAAAAAAAAAAAAAAAAAGCAAAAGAAAGAAAAATAAAAATAAACACCACAATCTTGTGACAGTCTCTTTTTTTTTTTCTTCTTTTTTTTCTTCGGCGGTTGTCTTATTTCTTTATCTCTCTATGAACGGGGGAAACCTACTAATTGACATGTTTTTACTGTTCGTATGAATTATTATTTTTTTCCCTTTAAAAAAAAACCATACAGAAAACCCCCCCAGAGAATGATATGCCGGAGAACAATAAACCAATTCTAGCTCTGAGTGAACCATTATTATTTATACCTGAGAAAATAAATTTTAAATCAAAAAAGGGAAGACTAGATGGAATATCTTCTCCTCCATTAGCAACTTTGGAATCACTACTTCAGTATGTGACCCCAACACCGTTAGAGGTTCCGTCGTCGAGTGACAGTTCACCAGAAGTGTTGTCACCTGTTTGTAGGTTGGCTACAGCACCTGTTTGTATGCCACGACTAGCTCCACCTCTTTTATTTGATGGTTTGCAACGTCGGTCTTCGCATCCGCTTGAGCAACGAACATTCTCAACTTCTGCACCTCAACCATTGTCATTGTCTCCTCCGAGAAGGAATTCAAGTAACCCATTGAGTGTTCACCCAACTCTGTTTACTTCTAATCCAAGTAAGACTTCACCAAGACCTGGTCAAAAAGCATTTCAATTACCTTCATATAAAACTAGTTTATCATCTCATGTTCTGGAAGATGCTGTTCAAGCAGTTTTAGACAGGGATGCTCAATGCTTTTCAGAGGAATGCTCAGATGACGGTGATATTTCAAACTTATACAATGAAAGTACGTCATCTGAGACATCGCATCCGACTGACAGTTCGTTTGCGAGAACACTACTGGGTGACATACGACAGGGTGATACTTACATTGTAGCTGCTGAGAAGATTAAAGTTCCTGTTGGAACAATCAAGGATATACAAGAAGCTGACAATTCAGGTGTCCTTTCCAACACCACAGCTGGATTAAGAAACACTATCAGTATAAATCAACAGCATTACATCCCCTCATCTGCTCTTTGGAGGGGAGGAGGAGTGATTCAGACTTTAAAAAGTTTTTTATGTTGTTGTCGAAGGTCAAAAGGAAATATTGATATCTTCAGTGAAATGTCTCAAACAGCGAGTATTGATGTGCAGTATTCACCTGTTCCAATGACACCTGTCGTTGTGAAATTAATCGTTAAAGTCAAAGAAGTTTTTTCATTTCTACTCCGACCAAACATGGAGGTATACCAAATGAAAGGTCTTGCTATACGAGTTCAGGCAGCTATAGGAACACTCTACGACATGCCTGCTTGGCATCGATTCGACGTGCTTGCAAGAAGCATTCCAGTGTGGTGTTCACCAATGATGGATGTGGTTGAAGATCTTCGTAGTAAACATTTTTCGAAAGAACCTACTATTTTAGCTGCAGCACATCACGCAATTCGACTTATTGAATTGTTTTTTATATGTGATAAAGATTCATGTGGAAGACTAAGCCTCGCGAATATAAAACAAATGACCAGACCACTTAACATCTCAATGACTAATTCAGAACTGAAAGACTTATACAACGCAAATGCGGATGATGACGGGATGTTAGGGTTTAGGCAGTTTACAAATTTCTATGAAAACCTTTTTGATGATTCTGCGATTAAACCTATTTTTAATGCAATCACAAGTGGACAAGACGTTATGACAAGTTCACAATTACATAGATACTCAACACGTCAAGGTGATTATGTTACGACTGCTCAGATTGAGGCAGTAGTTCAAGACTGGGGAGCAGGTCTGAATTCACAGTCTCTTTCCTTACCTGAATTCTCACGTTATATTTGCTCTCCAGCAAACAGTTGGTTTGATCACAAGAAGGGAGCTGTTTACCAAGATATGACTAAACCTCTAACAAATTATTTCATCTCATCTTCTCACAACACATATCTCTCTGGAGATCAACTAACAAGTGAGAGCAGTCCGTTAATGTATAAGTATGCCTTGCTTAGAGGGTGTCGTTGTCTAGAAATTGATATTTGGGATGGAAGGGAAGAACCGATAGTGACTCACGGCCATACCAAGACTACGAAAATAAGTTTTACAGAAGTTATAAAAACTATAAATCAATACGCATTTGTTGTATCACCATACCCTGTGATACTGTCGCTAGAGGTGCACGCTTCGTTACCACAACAAGATATTATGGCGAGGGTTATGAAAAATATATTTGGAAACAAACTACACGAACCAATTGCTTATTCAGGAATTCAGTTAAACGACCCTTCCTTCACTCCTGAAGCATTACGAGGACGAATCCTAGTTAAGGCTGCTATGATGAATCCAAGCACAGGAATGAATACTACAAGAAAGACTAGCATCCAGTATTTATCTCCGACCTTTCTTGGGGGTGGGGATGACGTATCAGCTTTTGTTAACACGGAAAGCGATAATGAAGGTAGTGACGGTCCCGTTGTTGTTGTTCAGAAAACAGTTGCTCCATCACTGAGTGGATGTGTTTATTTGATGGCTAATAAACTTAATCACGGCAATCCATCCATTCATATCCCTAACGCAAAGCCTTATGAATGTATCAGTCTTCAAGAACGTAAAGCTGACGAGTTAATGGGAGTTCCCTTTGCAGAACTCAATAAAATCTGCTGTACGAGAATATATCCCCGAGCAACAAGAGTCGATTCATCAAATTTTGACCCACAACTATACTGGGCTGGCGGTAGTCAATTTGTTGCATTGAACCTTCAAACTCCAGACTACTCTACACGGTTGAATCAGGTGAAATTTGAAGACAACGGTTCCAGTGGATACATATTAAAGCCTCCATGGCTTCGTGCTATTGGAGCCTCATACCAAGACACTGGAACTACAACAATTCATATAAAAGTTATAAAGGGAGGCAACTTACCAAAATCAGCGAGAACGATTGACCCGTACGTTGAGGCGATGATCTCCAGTGTTCCTGGTGACGACACGTCTAAAAATCCGATTAAAACAGCGTCTGTTCACTCAAACGGTTTTAATCCAACTTGGAATGAGGTTCTAATTCTTCAAAGTAAAGTCCCTGAGATCGCTATTGTGACTCTTCGAGTACTTAATAAAAAAAATGAATCTTTCGTGTGTGAGACATCAGTCCCGTTATCATGCATGCGATCTGGCATTCGTAGCTGCCCTCTTCGTGATGCTCACAGCCGAACAATTAGAGGAAGTTACTTACTTTGTGATATTAAAGTTTTCCAAGAGGTGTGTATTTTTTTTTTTTGTACCGACGTAGTCGGAGAAGAAACTATTCAGATTGAAAACCGATTATTTCTTATGGTCATGATTTTTTTTCCCCGTGCGACAAGATTTTGTCTGCTGCGTTCAACGAAATATAAGGTTAATCTGAATGGTTTTTTTTTAATTTGTTCTCTTAGACGCTGGTTAGTGTTGTTTGTGTGTTTTTTTTTTTAATGAGTTATACTAATAATATAGGGGGAAAAAAAAAAAAAAAAAAAAAAAAAAACCAGCCGCTACCTCTAGCTTCACCTCAAGCATCGCCAATGAAAGATAAACGAAAAACGTGGGTAAGAAAATCAAGTACAGGTGGAACGTCAATTTATAGCTTTGCTACGTAGCCAGAAATAGCTGACTGGTGGTGATAGTGTTACTAGAAACCTTTATAACTATTGGTATTGGTATTGGGTTTGGTTTTAATTACGATTTATTTTATTTATTTTTTTTTTATTGTGATGACGTCACAAAAATACTCAGTATATCATCAGTGATAGGTGTCAAGGATTTTTTTTTTTTTTTTTTTTTATATGACTGAAATTCTTTATACAATTTTCGTCTAGTCGTTTTTCGAATTGACGGACTTATTTAGAAAACCCCCTTGTTTTTTTTTTTTAAAAAAAAAAAAAAATGTAAATGTCTCAGGTTTTTGGAGAAAAACGTATATTTTTTTGATTTTTTTTTCCTCCTAAAAAGTTAAAATAGAATACCTGACGAAAAGTTATATTTATTCTTTCATATTCGTGCACTGACAAACCATTTCTGGGTAAGTGGAATGGTCTGAAAAAAAAGAATTGGCTTTATCTTCAACTATACAGAAAATAATAATATAACAACTGTGATTTTTTTGTTTGTGTCACGAAACCGTGAACCGACTTAAACTGAAAAAGCTAAAGGAGGTTTATGTGTGCTGCCCAACATTCTTTTTCGTTCTTACAATACTTGTTAAATGCAAAAAAAAAAAAAAAATTTAGTTTTAATTGAAGTCATTACGGTTCTTTGATCGACTTGATTATTTATAAAACTAGCAAAAAACATCAAATGTCAATCGCGTTATCGGATGATGACTGAAAACCTCGTAAGCATTCCTCTGATATACACAGCTGCTTCGCGGAATAAATTTTATTATTTTTGGTTGGACCCCAGGGTGCACAGTCAGAGCCGGAGCCCCAGGTCACAGGTTTAGTGTATTTTGGGCCACTTTTTGTTGGCTTTTTTTTGGTGTATTTTGGACCATAACCCTTTTTTTTATTTATTTTTATAAATTTTTGGGTTAGTACATTTAAATATTATTGAAAGCTGACGATAGTTCATTATGCCCCGTCAGCCGAAGCTATAATAAAACAATCCTAATAAGATTTGGGGGTCTAATTACGTTGCAGTTGCCTCGCAGCTCTAGGGAGTTAACCCGATGCTCTTTAGTTTGCTGTATCAGCGATGCACAGTATGTAATGTATTGGACTTCCTTATCTATCTATCTTAACATTGTTTCAATTAGGCTGAGAAGGGCAAACGCGATGAGTAGGACAGGCCTGACACCGCAGTGTCCCCCTTACTTTCTTCGCTGAAGGGGCTGGGTAAGGGGAATGGTCCGAAGAAAGATTGTTTTTAATCTTAGCCCGAAACCAACTTGTTTGTTGTCCTACGATTTTTTGCTTTTTTTTGATTGACTGATAATTATTAATACTAGGTATGCAATGTATTGGACTTCCTTATCTTACATTGTTTCAATCATGATGAATTGTCTGAACTTTTTTTTTTTTTTTTTTTTGAACCGACGTGTTCGGAGAAAAAAAACTATTCAGATTGAAAAGCCGGTATTTCTTATGGTCATGATTTATTTTCCCCGTGCGACAGGACTTTTGTCTGCGTTCAGCGAAGTATAAGGCTATTCTGAATGGATTTACTTGTGATAACACCCATCCCTTTTTTTTTTATCATTTTGTGGAAAAAAAGAAAAAAAAGAAAGAAAAAAAAAGAAATTGATTGCTGTACTTTTTGATTCTTCCAATTATTGTTTTTTATTATCCTTTTCTACTCTGTACTCATTTCTATAGATCAAAAAAAAAAAAGAAAAAAAAAAAAAGAAAAAAAAGCGTTTCAAGTTCTATAGAGCTTACCTATTGGTCTCCTTATAAAATGTGCAACACCTTGAAGGTAGTTGTCTTATTTTTTTAAGGATGAAAACAGGGAACGTGCACGCTACTTGAATTTGCTTGCGTCAAGGTCAACCAGTGTAGTGACGCGGCCAGCCTGTGATAGTTTTAAAAGGCAAAACTAAATTATCTAAACATAATCTCGTCGATCGAACCCTTTTTTTAAAATTAGAATACTTCGCTTTAGGGTCAAAGTACATCGGACAAGAGTCTAGGACTTGTGACAGCGAAAAAAAAGACAACAAAAAAAACAAAACAAAACAAATTCAAAAAAAAAAAAAAAATTAGAATACTGTTATCTTCGTCGTCTGGTACTTGTGATAAAATTTACACAAGTAAGATCAAACTATTATATATTTTTTTTTTTTTTTTGGATAAAATAGAAAAATAGCAATATTTAATCAAAATAATTATTCATCTGTTGCTGTGAGGGGTAGCCGTAAGGTCAGGAATGACCCTCTCTCTCTCTCTCTCTCTCAAGGGGAAGAAAAAAACAATAAAAAAAAAAAAGGTCACTTTTTTTTTATTTTTATTTATCTTCATTAATTAGATCAACAACCACCCCATTTCGTACTTGTGATAAAAACGTTTACACAAAATTGAATGAGATCACGCTTTATATCCAAAAAAATTGGTAGTATTATCGTATCTGTCAAACAACTCAGTTTTTGAAAAAAACGGCTACACAATTTCTTTTTTTTTAAAAAAAAATCATCTTTCGAAGTGATGACAACCAACAGCCAAACTGACCAGCCCTTTTTTTAGTTGGTTTATTTCTTTTACACGGTTTCATTTTTATTTCTTTTTTTTTTTAATAAAGAGAGGAGGAAAGAAAGAATGAAAGAAAAAAAAAAAAAAAAAGAAAATTCTTTTCGTTGCTAAGATTTCTACTATTGTTATTACTACAGAGTCACAGAGATGACTCAGCCCAGCTCAGATCAAAAAAAAAAAAAAAAGCAAGTATGCTATCCCTGTCTTGTATTTACGTCAATTGCAGAGTGCATACCTACACTAACATTACCTTTAGTCAGCTCTATCTATGAATTAGTGTTGAATTATCGTTGTGTCAGGTAACCCCCCCCGTCCTGGTATGCAGCTAAGTTAAAAACATTTACTGCATCAAAGCTAACGTTTATTATAGTTAACTCCGACCCAATACAGATATTTAATTAGTTTCTCCCTGTCCTACAGCGAACATCAATGGGCATTAGGAAAACAGAACAATTTTGATAAAATGTGAATTTATTTTTTAAATTTTTTTTTGGAATGAAGTTTCTAGTACTTACTGAAGGCCTGAAACTGCTTTTAATTTTTTTTTTTTTTTTCATATGTTTGTATACTGCAAAAAAAAAAAAAAAAAGGGAAATACGAAATAAATGTGTTATAACTTTTTTATTTTATTTTTTTATATATATCTTGAATTAGTGCAAGCATCTCTTATTTATAAACTCACATTTGTACCTGTTCTCGTCAGGGAAATATGCCCTTCCCAAAAAAGAATATTTCCCTGGAGCATTTTTATGTACTTCAGAAGCACTAAGAATAATAAAATTTATCTTTTTTTTTTTTTTGAGATATGAACTTGTTATACAACACCAGAGCACTGTACTTCACTACCATTTTTTAAAAAAAAACTTGTTGGATTTGTTTGTGTGCAAACGGAAAACAAGCCTATAAAATAAAGGGTGTTAACGTTACGTTGCCAACAATTCTCTTTTCGCTCGTAAAACATGTCTTCGAGATGAAAAAAAACTATGCTTTGTAGGGGAGACAGATTCCGGTGCACCATTTTTATAGCAAACGTTATATTCTAATTTTGGATGCGTTTGATTAGACATGTCTTATTGTTGTAGTATTTCTCACTTAGTTTCTTTGCTGGAGATGGCTTGAGCATAAATTTATGGCCAGTTCCTACGGTTCGTCCCTACCCACTTGTGGGTGGGGGGCACTACCCGGATGTGAATTTGATGCAGGTCTTTGTAAGGTATCAGTGAGTCGGGGAAGGAGAGTATGACCTGAGGAAAGATTTCTTTTTATTTTTATTTATATATTAATTTTAGCTCGAAAAACTCAATTACATTTTTTTTTTTTTTTTTTTTGTTTGTTGGTCCCCCTTAGTTTGATAATTCATTTTTTTTCTGTGATAAATAAACTTTCTTTTTTGTTATTTAGCTAATATTAACTTTTTGTGTTTTCTCCCTTAAGGTGTTAAGGTGGTCTGTGTTCTGACACAACGACGTTGAGACTTTGTCTTTTCTTGTCAGTTATCAGTCTAAGTGACTTATTCTGTTTTTAAAAGCGTGTGTGTAGTTCTCTTTGCGTGAATACAGCTGCAATGCTGAATTGGCTCGTTTGTTGTTACGAGCTACTGCCAATAACATCCAAGTTTTCTCTCCCCAGAATTGTGTCACTGTAGTTTATAGACAAACAAATTAAGCAGCTACCGCTGTATTAATTTATTTATTTTTCTTTGCTTTTCCCCTATACCGGGGAGGGTGGTTTTTCTCGAGAGGGGTTTTTTTTTTTGAGACTATTCCTCTCTGCACGTTGAATAGATGTTATCTACTCAAAAAAAAAAAAAAAAAAAAAAAAAAAAAGTAAAGTGAACATCATATCGGTTTTCCCCTTCTGCTCTCCTCATATAGTTGCTGCTCCGTACTGAGATTTTTTTAATCAGTAATTTGGGAAGTAGCCCTCTTTTCTATCAAAACTTATTCCATTTTTTTCGGCTCATCCGCGCGCGCCAAAAAACTTCCTTTTCCTAGCTGCACGCTTAATGATCCGTTATTCTCTAATAAAGCATTTTTTTTTTTTTTTTTTTTTTTTAATTATTTCGTTTTTTTTTTTTCCAAACCTGTTTTTCTCTCCCTGTACTACAGTCTTCTTATTTACGATTTTCTTGTTTTGTGTTTTCTTTGTTTCTGTTGACCGTAGCAAGTCTCATAGTTTTCGGGAAACTGATTCTGTTCAGTAATACAACGCAGACGATAGAGACGAACGCGACAAAAAAAAAAAAAAAAAGAACGGCAACCGCATTAATAATATTATAGCCACATTTCCCTCTATGGTGATTGACACCACGTAAGAACAAATACATAATCACAACTTGTGAGCAATTAAATGCCTCACTGAATGCTGAGTTTTTCATTTGTTTTAAAAGTGTAAATTTTTTTTAAAAAAAAAAATAATCGAGACAATAATCAAATTCAATTAAGCGAAAGATTACTTAACAATGCGTTATTTAATTTTCCTAAGAGATGGGTGACGTTTCTATTATTATTATTATTATTATTATTTATTTTTTTTTTTTTTGTTTCCTATTTTTTTTTTTTTTTTTGTAACAAAATATATTAAAAAAAAAAAAAAAAAAAGAATTTTTCAGGGAAAACTTCGCTGTCTCCGCCACCCCTTCACGGTTTTTTCAGTCCCAAGAAAAAAAAAAAAAAACCGTGAAAGGTGTATAGTGAATTTCGTTGCTTGCGAGAAAATAACAACAACAACAACAACTACTACTATGCGAAAATGTAAATTGACGCTGGCTGACTTCTTCATTCGTTGTTGTTAATTTCTGTTATTGTGAAAGGCGCTTATGAAGCATGTACACCAAGGGACAACACTAAGAATGTCCCCCTTTAGTGGTTTAGACGTTTGCGCGCTTTTATTTTTCAATTTTTTCAGAATTCCTTTGGATTTTTTTTTTTTTTTAACCATTAAGGACGGCGATAAAACCGGGTTTTTTTTGAAAATAGAGCCAATGGGGAAAAGGGGTAGGGAGGCTCAGAAAGGAGACATGACAAAGTGAACCATTGCCTGTTAAAAATACACCCACATTTCACCACCTAAAGGGTGAACAGAATAAAAAAAAAACATCACTAAAGACAAAAAATAAGCTCAGTTCTTATGACTCCTTGCGTCTCTTCAATTTTGATGTTGTTGTGAGTGCAGGGGGGTCTTCCTCTTAGTACATTCTTCCCTGATAGCACCTCCCGACACAGAGGTAGCGGTATGGGACGCAAATGTTCTCCCCTTTGTAAGATTGAAGTGGTATTCGCCAAAACAGGGTACAGGACAAAAGGAGACTTCCGCAAGGCTTGAAAATCTACGAACCCAGAAAGCGTAGCAGATGCGGAATGAAGCTGTATGTGCTTGCGGAGTCAACGACAGGCCACATATTGAATGTAATTTTCCACACTGCTAACAAACATATTGCTGCTTCATATGTTCATAGTTTTGCTAAACCTTATAAGAACAAATGACATTGGGTGATGTTTGAACTATTTTTATTCGTCATACGCACTACGCACTCTTTATATTGATGTTGACGAAAGGATTCCACTGTGTTGGAACAGTCCGACGGAACAGGAAGGGAGTACCTGATGTTGCAAAACGGAAGGCTACCCCTGAATGTTTTGCTTGTATCTGAGGCTCACTAAAATATCATCCCGGAAAGCATTTCGGTTCACCGACTTTTAGTGACTTCAGGGACGTCTTTTTATCAATCGAGCAGACAACGATCTGTCGAATAACATGATCAGTGAAAATGAGTTGAGGGAGTGCCTTCAATTCGCTCATTTCATTGAAGCCATTCACACTGGGCGGGTCTTCGCTACTTCTTCCCATCTCTTGATTTTGCACTATTTAGTGGAAAATAGATTTCTTTAAACACAATAGTTCCCCCCCGTCCTTAATGAGTTAGAGCAATTTTTTCCAAAAAAAAAAAAAAAAAATCGCCCAGCCGCATTGTGTGGTTGTTGTGTATCCCTTTAATTTTTTTACACTCTGGGTTCGTGTCGGAGTGCGACTTGCATTATGATTACTTTTAGCAGTTCAGAATGTGCAGTGATAGGATTTCTTTTTTCCCGTTCCGTTTTGATGTTTTTTAAAAAAAAATGGGCAGTGGTCCCATTGTAGACTACATCATTTTTATTGTCAGATGCTCGACATCTTTCCTTCTTCTTTTCTTTTTTTTTCCCCTCCCCTTCCATAAAAACTTAAATATCAGAGAGAACCCGAATAATTTTGAACTTTCTTTTTTCTTTTTGGCTTTCTTTATTTTAGTTTTGTTTCACACATTCGGAAGGGGTTGAGAGAAAAAAAAAAGAAAAGAACAAAAGGGAATAATGACAGCTGGAAAAATGTCGACACTGCAAACGATATCTTTGTATTATGGTTGTAAGCAGCAGTCTTTCTTCAGTGAGAAGACTAGCCTTTTTTTTATTCTTTTTGAATTCTGTTCTCACAACGGTGCAAAAAAAAAGAAAAAAAAAAGGAATGAACCCTCATATTTTTGGTAAGTAATTTTTTTTTTTTTTTTTTTTTTTTTTTTTTTTTTTTTTTTGATCCTTTTTTTTTCAAAGAAAAAAATTAAAAAATAAATGTGTTTATGAGTTAAGTAATTTGTCTTCACAGCTTCACAACTAACTAACATGATTACAGTTCGCTTTCTGATACCACTTCTTGGAGTGGTGATGGTCACCGCAGAGTACGAACCTCAAGATGATTGGAGCGAGTTTTGCAGTCTCGATTTCAACTGCGAAGTCCCTGGAGTCTGGTGCTACAATGAAGTCGAACATGAGAGTGACTGCCGATCTGTCTGCACCGAACTGGGAAACGAATGCAAAGGATACGAAATAATAAAAACACTTTGCCTGCTCTACTCCTATCCTCCAACGAGTGGCACAGACACCTCCGCTATGTGTCACGAAGGAAGAATTACGTACTCTAAACAACACTCACAATTCACACAAATACTAAATTGGAACGAAGCCTGTGCCAGAGGAGGCGATGCTTGCGAATCTGATGGCATGGGTTGCTGCGATGTAGAAACTGAAGACCAATGTCGTGAGTACTGCATCCAGACAGAATCTTGTGCATCATGGAGTTTCGTTGATGAGATTTGCACTACAACAACATATCTTCCAGAAGTAGTAAATTCCCATAAAGACGATTGCCACGATGGCGCAATTTGGTATTCAAAAATTGATTTTAAAAACCCTGACGATACGTACCTCGTTGTTGAAAGTACTGACGCATTCTGTGAAATTGGTTACAATTGCAAAGCCGAAGGTGTTCTGTGCATTGAAGACGTTTCCTCTATCTACTACTGCAGGGCCATTGCTGCTGAGATGAATGCCGGGGGTTACCAAATTGGTCAGTCAGATTGCGGGGATGTTTGTGTAATCTTTGACAAAAACCCTTCAGAAGACAGCATTGAGTGCGAACACGGAGTGACATACGTAAAAAGGCCGAAATTCGACGAAGAGTTTGAAAAAATTGAAAATTGGTCAGAATTCTGCTCTCGTGGAAACCCGTGCGACAATGGCGCCAGTTGCTCTAAGCAGTCTCACATAGAAGAATGTCACATTCAGTGCTTGAATGATAACAATTGTCAAGCATGGGAGTACATAAGTGATTCAACTCTTTGCGTTGTATATTATTATGTTCCAATCAGTATACTCCCTGAAGATGAATGCCATCAGGGGTCAACAGTATTTGTTCAGAGGGATGCATCTTACGCGGATGACACTTTCATTCACACACCACAATTCTCAGCCTTTTGTCTCTTCCACTACGACTGCGAAGAGTCTGGCATTACCTGCAATGAGGTCCAATCGATATACGATTGTCGTACACTTGCTTCTAATCATAATTCTCAAGGATACGAAGTAGTCGATGGAATTTGCATCCAGTTCAATTCTCGACCTCGACTCGATCCGGAGACAACTCCTTCAGTATGCACCACCCCAGAACAAGAGACATATATTAATTACAGACCTACAAATCCGCCGGCTATTCCGGAACCTACTACTGCTCCATGTGATTGCAAAATAATTGAAACATGCATGTTTGTGAACAGCAATGAGAGGAACTTGGCTGCGAAAAAAGCTAAACTTGTGAGTGCGTTAGATAGGGCATCCGATATTCACAAGCAGTGTTGTGTGTCATTTAAATTACACACCGGAAGGGTACATGAACTAAACTATTCAACGATTCCAGTTGGCAAGAATGGAAAAACGCTTGGTGATATTTTACTACCAGACGGCACTGTTCCGTCAAAAAAAGTTGGAACGGAAACAATTCTAGTTGACCCTGCGGGAAATCAGATCGGAGACTTAGAGTTCAGCGATATTTTATACGCTGTTCAAACAATGGGAAAACAACTATGTCCTGACGTAACTACCCCTCGTGATAAGGCGTGTAAAAGACTTCGTGTTTTTGCTTTTGAAGAATTTGCAGGTACATCAAAACTAGGACTTGGTCTACGTCCTGGGAGAACAATAATCATAGAGCTTAACCAACATACTCTTGGAACGACCTTGGCTCATGAGGCAGGACACAATTTAGGTCTGAAGCACACTGAAGATGATCCAGGGTCGGATGAAAATGCGGACCCAAACAACATCATGCATGAAGAGTCTATAACATCGGGTAACCCAACCAGACTATCAACCTATGAGGGTAGAGCTACACTGAGTGAAAGACAATGTGAAGCTGAGAGAGCAAAGATTGATGACCTTGACCTCTGTCACACAACTCTTTTAAGACAACAATGTCCAAATACCACATGGGATGCAATCAGAGAAGAGATTCGTAGAGTCGATGAGCAACATCAAAGAAATCTCACCGCCATCAACAACACAATCTCAGAACTAAAAAGACAGTTAAATAAAAACATCACAAACGGTAACAAGAGACTCAAGGAAGTCAACAAGGCTTTAAAACGGGTAGGTGCTCCTTCTCACAAACAATACAATATGACAAAAGAAGCAATAAAAGAAATAAACGACAAACTGGAGGCACACGAAAAGAAGATTAGAGGGATAGTAAATGACTTTGCTGAAGAATACAAACGCACTGGAAAATATAGAAAAGTACCTAAACACCTTAGGCAGGCATTGCATTATTTGTATCCCTGTATTCGTGATGAAATTTTGAAGAAACTTCGAAAGGCAAAAACTCCACCGTATGGAAAAAAGTTTCGCTTTCCGTTCAAACCAGCCTCCCCAGAACACGATGACATTATTAACAAATGCATTAAAAAATTCGCTGGAAAGAAAAGCCACAACGTACCAGTTAACAAAGCATCTCCGGAAAAAAAATTAACAGCGGGATACAGAAAGTATTTGGAACAATTAAAAAAGCAGCAGGCTAAAATAAACAAGTATGACAAGATCATGGCTGGGCCAGTTGGGGACAAATACCGCAGAGCGACAGAAAAAGTTAGAAAAGCGAAGGAAGACAAAAGCAACATCGACGATACCAAAGATACCATGGTGGGTGAGCAAGATGCTAGACACAGGGAAGCATTAGATCGTCTAATTAAGGATTTTGGAAAACGAACTGCAGGCGTGAACTCTGAGCAGTCAGAACTACTAAGTTCGTTGTTAGAATCACAGTAGTAGGAAAGGGTCTTTGGAATTCTTAAAAAAAAAAAAAAAATTGTATTGTGGCGACTACATTCTGAATGAAGAAACAATCAAAAAAAAAAAAAAACAACAACAATTCTAATGCACGAGTCCAGTGTTGTATATTAAGTATTTTCCTCTTTTTTTATTAATATTTTTTGTCGAAGTACATCAAGAGAGTCAACGATCACAACTACCAGATGTGGTAGACACACACTTCACGTTTTTATTTAAAAAAAAAAAAAAAATATAATAAATAAACGAGATACTTTTCTTCTACACTAGTTTTTTGTGTTCGGTGATTTTCTTTTGGTTGTAATTTGACGCCTTTCAGTATTATTCTTCTTCATACCAAAAAACGTATAGTTTATTTTTGTTTGTCAAACTTTGAGTAAAAAATAATGTTGGGCAGCATATGTGATCACTTCTAGCTTTAATAATATGGCGGAAACATGGATTTAGGTGTTTCTGCCGTACTTACACATGTAAAGTTGATTATTTTTTCTTACTTTTTCATACTTGTACCCCTTTAAAGGGGAATTAAAAATTAAAGCGGAAATAAAGGGCTTTTAATATTAAAGGGCTTTTAATTAATTCCCCTTTATTTTCCAATTTAATGAAATAAAGGGGAATTAAAGGGGATTTAATGAATTAAAGGGCCCTTTATTTTAAAATTAAAGGGGATTTAATTCCCCTTTAATTTGGAAAAATAAAAATAAAGGGCTTTTAATGGTTTTTAATTAAAAAAAAAATCCTCCACCAGGACTCGAACCTGCAGCCTAGCGAATGCAAATCCACAATCATACCAGTGGACAACCAGCGTCACTTAAAAAAGTTTTTTTTTAATTTTCTTTCCTATATTCTTATTGCGGGAATTATCCTTGCAAGGAATTTCTCCTCAAAAATCGTTATTTCACAAGATTCTTCTCCCACAAAAATAATTCCTGATCAAGGAAAAATTTTTACTGGGGGTTTCCTTTGGTGATCTGGTAAGGAATTATTATTGTGAGGAATTTTTTTTTTGGAAATTTTTTTTTCAGCAAAAATTCTTGAGTTCCTCACAAGAATTTCGGCACGAGGTATTAAGTTGCTCGACCTTCGCTGTTTTTTTCGATACGTGATTAGTCCGTTAGAGGACTGTCGGTGTGAAAGGAAAGAAAGTCGGAACGGTGGCCAAAGATTAGTGAGTTGACTGAGTTGGTCAGTTACCAGCATGGTAGCTAGCGGTTTCCTTATGATGTTAAATATCGTTATGATGATATAGTTGTATTTTACAAATCAAACTCAAACGCCCCCCTTCCTGGTGTTCGTCTTGGTGATTAATTCACAGTTGAATAACTCGATTCCGTACTGCACTGAATGACAACACGGAAAAAAGAGATGTGTATGCAGCTGAGAGGAATCGTATAAAATCCAACAGTTAACCCCCTTCAAGTTTTCAAGACAATATAATTATTAATTAAATACTCATGGGTTTTATAAAAAACTGTTGCGGTTACATCAAGCAAGTGGTGCTCAACTATGTTCACGTGGTATTTATTTATCTGCAGTCATTTACTACGCTGCCGCTGACAGTCAAGATTGTCAGAGAAATACCTGGTCAATTTGACTTGACATCATTTTTTCTCGCAATTTTAAAATAAAAACTTTCTCCTCTCTTTAGGCTATTACTACAAACTTTATTTTCAATCTCTCAAGACAAAAGCTTATGTGGGAACAATTAGACAGGAGCATGATATCCAAAAGTTACATGTCTGAAATCATGGAGAATACATTCTTTCGGAGTTGCTTTAACCAGTAGAATCAGATGCGTGGTCCGTTCCGGTAGGACTCCCTTCTTACGAATGTGTGGTGCCTCGTGTTAGCGCTTTGGATAGTAATAACCATTGGCGGCGACTATGCACGGGGTGGCCAGTGGGTTTAATGAGGTTGTTGTGTAATCCCCTTCCATGGCTCTGTTTCGGCATGCTGGAAAGCGAAGCTCTGAAGTTTACTTCAGGTTAGTCTTGTAAGCCTATCCTTCCGGTTCAGTTCTCGGCTTGGTTGATTCCCTCGATCGTCCCATCCAGGAGTTTGTGTGCATGGTGAGGCCCTCTGGAAACCCAGCCCAGCACAAGACACCAGGCTCACGGCGAAGATTGGACCCGAAAGTAACCTTGCGTTCTGTTCTGTTGGCAAGCTCTCTGGCTGAGTGCGTTCGAAGTGAGTGGAATTGCTAGTTTGTTGGGTTATGTTCGTAGCAGCTTCACGGTGACGGCGGCCTTATTGAGAATTATCCCTGGTTGTTACATGTTACGTAATGATTGGGTTCTCAAGACTGGTTGCTTGCTAATGTGAATGCTGACGTTCGAACTGTTATTCGTAGCAGCTTCACGGTGACGGCGGCCTTATTGAGAATTATCCCTGGTTGTTACATGTTGAAAGTTGCAGGTTAACTGTGGCTGATGCACGTAATGGTTGGGTTCTCAAGACTGGTTGCTTGCTAATGTGAATGCTGACGTTCGAACTGTTATTCGTAGCAGCTTCACGGTGACGGCGGCCTTATTGAGAATTATCCCTGGTTGTTACATGTTACGTAATGATTGGGTTCTCAAGACTGGTTGTTTGCTAATGTGAATGCTGACGTTCGAACTGCCCCGACTTTCGAGTAGTTTCCTTTTCCGGCGTGTAACAATCCCGACTGACGAAAAAGGTTGGAGGAATTGCTAGTTTGTTGGGTTATATTCGTAGCAGCTTCACGGTGACGGCGGCCTTACTGAGAATTATCCCTGGTTGTTACGTGTTGAAAGTCACAGGTTATAGCGTCAAAATAACACTCGCGTGGGTGGTTGCTCTCTTCGGAAAGCATAACTTCAGACCCGTCAATTCGCGGCGCTTATATCTACACACATTAATTAGTTGAACGAGTTCAAGTCACTTCCCTGCATAGCAGATCCGTGTCCTCTGTACTAACGCTATACTAAGTGTGACTGTGACTGATCCACGTAATGGTTGGGTTCTTTAAGTACTCAGGACTGGTTGCTTGCTGATGTGAATGCTGACGTTCGAACTGCCCCGACTTTCGAGTAATTTCCTTTCCGACTTAGGATGACGCAGCGTGGTGGGTGCCTTGGGATTTAATAAATAAAGCGGAAATAAAGGGGCTTTCCCACCCCCCTTTATTCCGCTTATTTCCCCTTTATTTCCCCTTTATTTTGGAAAAAAAGGAAAAAAAGCCCTTTATTTGGATTAAAAGCCCTTTATTTCCCCTTTATTTTGGAATTACGGAAATTAAAGGGCATTAAAAGCCCTTTAATTTCCCCTTTATTTTGCCCCCTTTAAAGGGGTACAAGTATGCTTTTTATAAAAACAAAAAATTCAAAAAAAAAAAAAAATTATTTTTATTATCCTAAACAACCACCTATGGAGAACTATAACAAAAAAAAAAAAAAAAAAAGTTATCAGCGGCACGGAATATGTACTATCTGCCTTTTGAGTTCTCTATCGTGTGTTGTTCTGGTTTTTATTTTTGTTTTCTGCAGGCATCATGCTAAAGTTTGACGGTATTCACTTAACAAAAAATCAGTTGTGAAATATTGTAGTAACTTTGTGTGATGTCTTTTTTTGTTTATTGCCTTCTCGTGAGGGATGTATTCTAAGCACACCCTTTTTATATGTTTTTAAAAAAAAAAAAAAAAAAAAAAAACTTGCTATGGTTCTGCAGGATTTGCTTGTCATTTGTAGGCTCGCAGTCTCAGTGGGGCTCTAAGCAATTTTTACTAGTTTCTTTTTTTTTTTTTTTTTTTTTTTCCCCTTAGAAAGTACTTCCCTTTTTCTCTCTACAATTTTTGTACATTTAAACATTTGGAGCTAAAAAAAAACTAATGTTTTGGCGACAACCACAACTTTCGTGCATAAAAAACCAACTAACAACACGTTGTTATATTAAGAAAAAAAAACAAAAAACCAGCAACTTTTTTTTGATCAAATGATCGCGCATCATACATTCCTTTTTTTAAGAATGAAGTGGAGAGGAGAATTACAACATTGAAATCGGTTTCTTGTTTTTTTTTCTTTCTTTTTTTGATAGTATAGGAGCTGATGGTTTGTCTTCTCTCCCTTTATTTTCTTTGACCCTCTCTTCCTACATCTATCCCATTATTAAGATCGTTCACGCCCTGTGACCTGGCAAAATATATAGCGACAGTGTCATATTATGTTTACTTTTTTTTATTTATTTTAAAATTATTTTATTCCCTCTCTTGGCGTTATCAGCCGTCTCTTACACTGGGTCTGGGTAGTCACTTCTGGTTTCTTTCTCAACTGTGAGAGTTTCTCTGGAAGTCCGACTTCTCTGGCCTCGATTAATAATCCCTGGTGAACGAATTGCTCATTCCCTTGCTTCTATTTATTTTACAGTTTTTTGGAGTTATTTTTTTTTTTTTTTCTTTAAAAAAACTTTTCTACAACAGGTCCGACATTGAAACATTATTGCGATCAGAATTTTGTATTTTCATCTCTTTTGGTTGGTAATTGTTGACATCTTTACTTTTATTTCTTTTGTAGGTCTTGTTTCTGATTGTAAAATACGAAAACAAAAAAAATGTCATACGAAGCCACCAGCCCCACCAAGGAGTGGAATGACGACGGTGACAGTATGGACGATCCACCACAATCTAAAACAGTAGTAGCCATGAAGGTGGTTCTGGTAGTAACTGGGTTGCTTGCCGTATTTTGCATGTGCTTTATAGCATTGCAAGCATGGAAAGAAGTTAGATCGAGAGAGAGGTTTTCCGATGATGTGAATGGACGTGATGCTGAAGTGACTTGTCTCGTTAAGGGAATATCAGCAGTTCAGCAGACACATAATGGATTTCGTAGTTTTATTACAGTTGAATACGTAGTTAATAATACTTTACTTCAATCAACTTGTTGGTCATCGCATGATGGTGGCTTTAGATCTTCAGAGAAAGAAGCGGAAAGATTCTTACAAAAGTATGGAGAAATAGGATCTCTTCAGACCTGTTGGTACGAACCAGCTGTTCCCTTGAATGTCAGACTTTGGAATGATAAAACAACTTACATAAGAAATCCTCTTTTTTGGATTGCTTGTTTCTATGCAGTCATTTGGTTTGCAGCAATATCAGGATACATTGTTCGTAGGAGACTCAATTCGTCTGACGGTACGGCTTCACACAAACAGTTCGAATTGGATAACATTAAAACTGCTTTTAGCAATCCGAATCCAAACCAACCTTCATTTAAGAATGCTCTGTACGCAGACAGTGATTCTTTTGATGACATCGATCCATCACAGCATGCGAATTCACCGCCAAAACAAGGCACATACGTTCAAATCCCTCAGTTAGCTGAATGATATTTTGTATTGTTTTGATTAGATTTCTTTTTTTTTTTTTTTTTTTTTTTGTACATCTTTTTTTTTTTTTTTAAATATTGTTTTATTTGTCAAATTGTTATTAGAAAATTTTATTATTGAGGGAAATGTAAAAAAAAATTATTATTTTATTATAGAATTTTTCATTTTACATATATGGAAGTTCCCTACACTCCAAATTTGGAGGGAACTTCCATCTATGTTTTTAACCCTTTTTTTAATTACCGAACGAGAACAAAAAGGCTCAGTTATATTTCTTTTTCTTTACAGGATAGGCTGCTACTGGGAAGGGGAAAATAACACTCTTGTTCCTCACAAGAGTGTTTCTTCACGTATGGAACTTCGAAATTCCCCTTAGCAGGGAAGGGAGATTTACTTGATTTGGAAAGATTCTCTTGAAAATTGGATATTTTTAGAACTTTACGGAGTTTTTTCCCTTTCACAGAAATACTTCTTCTACGAACCGACTGAGTTTTAGAGGTTAAGAGGTACATGGATTACTCTCGAAACCCTAATAGTTGTTACTTACAAAAAGGCTATGTTAAGCATATTACCCATAGTTCACTGTATCCTTAACAGATTGTTAAATTATCGTTATGTTAATATGATACAATACAGTTGTGTTTTATAAATTCAAACATTCAACCCCCCCCTTTCCCCCCAGCAACCTTTTTGATCTTTTTATTTAAAAAAAAATAATGGGTTTCACTCAAGCATCATCTCCACCAAGATCTGCCCCAAGAAAGCCAGCTGCGAAGAAGAACTCGAAGAAAAAGGGAGTTTCTAAGACTAATGAAACTCTATCAAAGGCGCAGGATGTTCTTGGTAGAGTTGAGCGCATTGAAGACCACGTTGGGAGACTTAAGGACCTGTCGCGAAAACATGAGGCCAATGTCGCGAAGATGACTGAACTCCAGAAACGAGTTGATGATTATGAGAGGTGTGACGAACAGCGTCTGATCGACCAAAAGAGGGCATCAAAGACTGTTGGAATTATTAGAATTCACTACGACTACAAGTCCATCCCGGGTGACGTAGACAGCGACGATAGTTTCGGATTCCTCACCAGAAGAGTCATGTGCGCTGGACTCACCTTCGAAAGAGCCCAAGAAGGATACTGGGATGAAGAGATTGCTGAAAACATGTTGCATTGCGTCAGACAACTTGAAAGACTTGGCGTATCAGGAATCACTGGTGATTGTGGATTCATGCAATGGTATCAGGCTAAGGTGGGAATGATGACTAACCTTCCAGTCTACCTTTCAAGTTTGATGCAGTGTTCTTTGCTAGCATCTGTCTACCAAGAGGATGAAAAGGTTTTGATTTTAACTGCCAACAGCGTGACTCTAACTCCAGAAGCTTTAAGGAAGCTGTTAAAAATTTGTCACCTTGAGGATCATTCGCATGATAGGTTTCTCATTATGGGATGCCAAGACGTAGAAGGCTTTGACGCAGTTGCGAAGGGGGACACGGTTAATTGCGAAGTCGTCCAACCAGCGCTTGTCAAGAAGGTTAAAGAAGTCTTGGAGAAGGACAGATCAATTTGTTGCCTCCTCCTTGAGTGCACTGAACTTCCAGCTTACGCAGATGAGTTAAAAAAAGAATGCAAACGTCCTGTGTTCGATGCAGTGACTCTCATCAATCACATGCACTCTTCTGGTTCAAAGAGCGCTTATTATTAGAGTGCTTGTTGAAGGGAAAAAAAAAAAAAAAGAAAAAGCAAGCCCAAAAAAAAAAACGCAATATAAAAAAAAAAAAAAAACGTGTGAGATGATCGTACGCGATGACTAGAAAAAAATATATATCTGGGCCATCTCACTTTCCCTCCTTTGCCCTTCATTCGGGAAAAGGATTGATCTGGCTTTGTGTGCCTTTCAATTAATTGTTGAAAGGCACTGTTGCTCTCATATCGAACAAAAGGAAAAAAAAAAAAAAAAATTCTCTCACACAATTTATTCACGCCCCTCACCAATTTTCTTGTTCTTGTTCTTGTTCTTCTTCTTCTTCTTCTTTTTTTTTTTATACAAAGATAGATAGCGTGGCTGCTTTACTCACAACAACCTCGAACGTCGACAATCAGATGTTGTATCTCCCCCGAAACGATAATATTTTCTTAAATATTTATTAAGTGTCTGTTCTTGGTGTACATTAAGCTTCTCTATGTTGACGTCACGGCGCCTCAACTAAAGAAGAATATCCAAAATGAGAATTAAAAAAGTTAAAAAAAAATTAAAAAAAATTAAAGTATGCTGCAAGCTATCTTCTTTTCACATGTATATTTTCTTTTTCTTTTTTTTGTTTCACCTCGTTATTAGCAATAGTGGTCAGTCTTTTCTCGACCTCATTGTGTATGAGTCATAACCGTACGTACGTGTGTGATCCTCGTTATTTTCCTCTCTTTTCCCGGAGGGTGTTAACAGAGCAGTTCTTGTTGTTTGGTGTTGCTCCGGCACTTCTTATTTTAGTAAAATTTATGGTTCTGAGTTTTTCTTGACAAATAAAAATTCTCATTCGAAAAAACAGTTCAACAGAGAGGTTCAATTATGAGATGCCCTAGTCAACGTCAAGTGAAGAGTTTTTTTTTTTTTTTTTTTACGTCGAATAGTCTTTTCATTTATAGAAAGTTGTGTACAAATAATCACATGAAATGTCATCAAACATTACTACGGCGACAATCACATTGACTGGTTCTGAGACTATTTCCCTCTCTAGAAATGTTCCGACAGCTACACTGAGTACAACTATTACGGTACAACCTCCGCTGCTAGATGACAGAGACATGTCAGACGGACCCCTACTAGCTGGATATGAAATTGCAATAATAGTTGTTATTTCAGTCATTTGTTATGCATCATTGTTGTTTTGCATTTACAGAAGACGACGTGAAAGAAAAATGTTGAGAGCATGGTCGAAGCGAGAACCAATAACAATTTGGGTAGATTTAAAAGGGGAACGTTTACTTGGTGTGACTGTTGAACCAGAGGAAAGATCACCTCTATTAGGAAACGACGCCGTGACTGGTCTTGAAATCGTCGACGTAAAACCTGAAAGTGTAGCAGAGAAAAGTGGTTTAAAAATTGGTCACATTATCCTTCAAATTGATGGCAAGATGGTAAACACACAACAGGAATTAGATTTTGAAGTCAGCCACATGGACAAACAACGATTTCCAATTTTATTAACCAAACCTTGTGGAACAGCATACATTGACATTGTCGCCGCCTCCCTAGCAATCTCTGTACTATCGATGCATGCTGATATTGACTATTACTACGCAGCTAGTCCTGGTAGTGTATCAGAAATGTCACCGATGGGATCATTTAGTATTCCCCTTCTTAAAAAAGATGTCTATTCAACATTAGCAAAGTTAACTACTTCAGACAGAACATCAGAATTAATAGAATCAGAGTCTTCTGCTCGGTTAACTATTATCGTTAGAGAAATTGACTCTCGCGGTGATATTAAAGAAAATTACGTTCCGATGACAGTCTCTCAAGTTGAACCAACTTTTAACCAGCTTGGGAGTACTGTTCAAACTACTGTTTATATGGCTCCTGAAGCTGTTTGTTTTATTCCTTTTTTAAAAATAACTGAAGGATTTCCTCCGAGTGTTAGAAATGTAGCGATTACAAAAGTTGATATCCGAATTGAACTTGCATCGGGCGTGATTGAATCTGCTATCTTGCTGGAGCTTATTAATGAGGTAATTATGACTGATGACGGTATGATTGGTTTACTCATCCCTTCTTATCCTTTTGACATCTGTATGCAATTTACTGCAATGGATGCGAAGACATTCCTTTCATCATTTGGTATTGAATTTCTTCGTAAGACTGGAATGCCACTTCATATTCGTAAGGTGTTTGCATCATTCATGAGTAGCCACCCAATTAAAGACGTTCTCAGGGTGGAGTCTCATAGCAGTTCTTCATAGACCTCCTCCTTCCGTAGTTAATGGAATGATGATTTACTTCTTCTTCTGTTTAATTTTATATATATTTATTGTAATCACAGACAATGTGATGGTTTGGACTCTTCGTCTCTTCGGATCCCTTTGATAGTCAAGGATCACTTAGTTAAAGTATTCCCTCAGAGTATAGTCCTTCTGTAGTTAACTTCCTTATCCTCAGACAGTCTTATTGCTGTCTTTTAAATTATATTTTCATTCGTTTTTTTGTTACTTCTTGTATTCATCTAATAGATATTATTTATTCTTTTACTGCTTAAGGCAAATGCCGTTTGCCAGTATGAGCAATCGGATTTACGTTTTTATCTTTTTTTTTTTTTAAAAATTATTTTTTTTTTTCCACGAAATATATTACCACTTCGCTTTAGTGGAAATATTGATCCGGTCTACTGTTTCTGTAGAATAGTTTGACTTGTGTGGGTTTGTAGTAGTTAAGTGAATGGAATTTTAATGTCTTTTGTTCGTCAGCCGAATAAAAAATAATAATGATGCGAACCACCGCTCTTCTCGCTGCTGCTGCAGCTGCGTCGGCAGCAGACTCGATGAGTTTTCTTGCGATTGGTGACTGGGGAGGTACTTCTGACACTGACCCAACAGCTCCTGGAGAAGTCGACAACAACAAAGGAATGGGTGCCGTAGCTCAGACTTTAGGAAACACGGAATTCGTTCTCGCTCTTGGTGACAATTTCTACAGCTCCGGAATTCACGGAGATGATCATTGCAGCAGATTCCACTCCACTTTTGAAGATGTTTTCAACCACCCGAAGCTTCAAGTTCCATGGTACGTTGTTGCTGGTAATCACGATCACGAGGGTAACGTCACTGCTCAGATTGCCTACTCTCAGTTATCGAAGAGATGGAACTTTCCATCACTTTTCTACACTTTCTCAAAGTCCTTCATGAGTGGCGGTAAGAACGTCACTACTCAAGTGATTTACATCGACACTGTTGTGTTCTCTGGTATGAGTTACCATGATGAAGAGAAGAACGTTTTTGTCAAACCAACTGGACCGGCACCAGAGCACGTTGAGTTGGCAGGAACTCAATTGCAGTGGCTGGAGCAGCAGATGGCTGCCTCTACTGCTGACTATTTGTGGGTTGCTGGTCATTACCCAATTTACTCTCAGTGTGAGCATGGACCTACTGAACAGTTAATTCAAGAGGTGTTGCCATTATTGACTAAGTATGAAGCATCAGGTTACATTGCTGGACATGATCACTGTCTTGGTCACTTTGAGAACAAGGGAATGACATTTGTGTTGTCAGGAGCAGGAAAGGAGTGCTGCTATTCTCCAAAACATGAGAAGGATGTTCCTTCCGGAAGTATGAAATTCCACATGGACAGTGAGAACACTTACGGAACTGATGGAGGGTTCTCATCATTCGTGGTCACTGCTGAGCAGACTGTAATCAGTTACCATGATGCTAAGGGTAAAACATTATTCACTGCTGATCCTGTTGCTGCTAGAAAGAAGTCACAGTAGAATAGAAACTAAAAAATTAAGAAAAACATAAAAAAAATCGACCCCAACTAACAGCTCCGGGTATATATCTGATAGATAAAAACAGTTTTATTTTATTTTACCCTCTCGACTGGAGGACAAGTGTTAATCGTCCTTTTCACGAACGTATCCTCTTTGTGTGTTTTTATAAAGTGGTTCTGTTATACCAGTCTTCTTATGTCCATAACTTTATTTTAGGGACATAAAGCTATTTCGTGTGTTCAACGTCGTGTGTCAAGACATTCGCTTTACACTTTTTTTTTTTCTTTTTTTCGGTTCTGTAACTTTTTTTTATTCATGTGTTGTGTTTTGAGGTATTTATTTTTTTATGAATTTTTCTTATTCTAGAAATACCTGTCCCAACATGATAGCTTTTCCAGTGCAGTAATAGTTACATGTTTTTTTTTTTCTTTGTTTAATTTTTATTATTATTTCAAACTTTAACAGCTGTTGTTGATTACATGAAATTATCGGAAAAGTGTAGTCAGTTTCAACTCTGTCTTTATTTATTTATTTTACCTCTAGACTTTTGAGCATGAAATGAAATCTAGGAATCTGTCCCATTAAAAACAGCAAACAAGAGTACTAAATTAAAAAGATACCAACCATACGATGAGTCATTCTGATGGGTCATTTGACTCAACCGTTTTCGTTGCAATTCTCTCCTTCGCCGTAGCAGTTGCTGGAGTTGCTTTATTTTGGTTAAATCTGAATAAGAGAGAACGAGATGCAATGAACAGAGGAAGATTTACGAAAGTGGTAAGCGACGTTAAAACTGAAGCAGAATTGAAGCTGATTCAAAACCAGAAAAAGAGAGAGAAAAAGAAGAGATCGAAAGCCAACCAAAAAGCTCGCAAGTCTGAGGAACTCTCCCCACAGGATTTACCTCTTCCTGCGAAGTTGCCTGACGCCACTGCGTCACCTACCGCAGAAGTAGTAGTACCTGAGCCTGAAGCCTCAAAGGATACCACTCTTACAGACTCTCAACTTGTTACAAAAACAAAAACTAAGAAAGACAAAAAATCATCAAAGGCAACAAACGGCATTTCAGAATCAAAGTCTGATGACGCAAAAGTAAGAGAAGCCGCTAAAAAAGCTGCCGAAGAAGATGAAAAAGCGAAATCCCTCGCTGAAGCAGAGGCCGCTGAAAAACAGAGATTGGCAGACGAGGAGGAAGAGATTGAAAGACTAAAAGAAATGGAGCGACTTGAGAATGAGAAACAGGCAGAGGCAGCAGCAGCAGCAGCAGCCGCAGCATTGGCGGAAGACGAGCGAAAAGCTGCTGAAGCACAAGAGGCTAAACAACAACTAGAAAAGGAAGGACAGGAAAAGAGGGAAGCTGACAGACTGCAACGGGAAACCGAAGAAGCCGAGGCGGCAGCAACTGCGGCAGCTGCAGCAGCAAAGCATCTTCAAGAACAGCAGACGGTCGACAGAGAGTCATTTGAGATATCTGAGCAAATGGTTAGAAATTCCACCCTCGCTGAACAGAATTCTTCTTCGAAAAAACAACAAACGACTTTCATAAAAACTCTTCACAAGTTACAAGTCACTCGAATCGTATCCGTGGAAAAGGAGATGCGTCAGAACATTAAAGAAGTACAACATGAGAATGTGTCGTCGTTGAATGATCAACAAGCAAAAGGGTTAGAGGAGTGCCGACCTCCGCCTCCACCGTCACCTCCATCGCCACCAGCAGATCCAATTCAGAGGATACCAACCCCACCTCCTAATCCTCCACCTGACAGTGCGACACTGTCCCCAACGGAAGGTTCAATTCCATTAATACTAAGTGGGAAGAATAAAAGTTTGTATCAGACTCAAAGACGAAAAACTGATTCTCCAAAACAACAACAACGTGGAACAATTGAAATATCAGTTATCATTCAAAGAGGTAACAGTTTAGATATAGACTTGTTGTGGGTTAATAATTCTATTAAAATAATTGATTCATCTCGTGATGAGATGGCTTGTGAATTAGGTCTACAGCCGGGGATGACTGTGGGATCGATTGACGGATTAAGACCAACAGAAAAAGACATCGACAGCATAACTCATAGATGTGCTAAAAATATGACTGTTATCTTCTGTTCTCCTACGGCAGTGCCACCAACTCCTCCTACTTATCCTCCTCCACCAGTGGTACCTGCGCCACCAACTGAACCTCCTCCAGCAACAAGCACTTCGAAAAGACGTTTGTCTCGTGGAGTAACCGACGAGTCAAATATTCTAATCATGATGTGTGAAAAGGATGGTGTTTGTCCGCTTATTAACGACCCAGATCATCAGAAATTATTTCGACACACTTGTCTCATCGATAGATGCGAACACTCATCTGAATCATGGCATACGAGATACTTTGATCATCCTCAAATAACTACGAAGAATAATAACGAGTGGAAAGGTCAAATCGAAATCGTTGATACCGCTAAGGATGAGCAGCTGATGTTGAATGGGAATTGGGCAAAGGTAAAGGTAAAAAAACTGAAGGAGTCTATAGCTGAAAAATGGAAAATTCCTCAACCGTTGCAGAAATTGACCACAAAGAATGGAGTCAAGCTGGAAAATATGAACAGCGTTTGTAAAGATTACGACATCAAGGAGGGAAGTATTATTTATGTTGAATATACGCAGCAGAAAACTCAGAGTCATGCTCAGCGTGGTCAGCAATTTAATAGAAGAACTGATGGACAACTTCAGAGGCAACAACAACAACAACAGCAGCAGCAGCAGCAGCAACAGCAACAGCAACAGCTTCAACAGCAACAACAACAGCAGCTTCCTTTCATTCCACAAGCGACACCCTCTCCAAATAATCTCCCTGCTAGCATGTTCTATCCTGCTGTTGCAGCGCAAAGTGTTCTTCCAACTACAGTTCAACTTCCACAGAGTCAGGTTTGTACTCTTTTTTCTTTTTTGATTTGTCAAAAAATTATTAAAAAAAAACAAACAAACAAAACAGTTTATGCCGCAATTCAATGTCGCCAGCGCAGCAGCATACACACAGGCACCTATACCAGACTACATGATGGTATGTAATTAATTCTTACTTTGTTGTAATTTATGAATTTATATAATTAAAATAATGACAAAACAGATGAAGCAAATGCAGCAGGTTAGACAACCAGATTCTATGGCTGCGAATCAATGGGCGTATGTAGAGTTTTTTTTTTCCCCCTTTCTTTCTTTTTTTGATTAAAAAAGTTTAAAAAATTAATAATAACATAACAGGTCACAAGTAGTCACTGATGCATTCCACTACAGTTAGACGCTTTTTCTTTTTGGTAATTTCTTCCCATGGTGGTAGTTGAGTAGGTCTTATTGTGCTTATTGCACAAAGGCATTCTTCTCCAGTATGAAAATAGTTGTAGCAGGGATACTGCGAAAGCCATTAATCATTTCTACGTAGATTTAAATAAGGGTTGATGGTTTGCATAATTCCTTAGGGAAAAAAAAAAAAAAAAAAGAACTTTTATAAAATCTGTTGTTTGTTCCTTTCATGGTTGGAAAATTTTTATGGATATTGATGAAGTTAGTTAAGCGCATAAAGAAGAAAAAAAGGGAGGGAGGGAGGGAGAGGAATGTGCTGCTTTTGCATCTTACTTTTCAGATATAACTCGCCTATAAGGACTTTTCTCTACCCCAATTTAAAAAAAAAAGAATCGTTGTCGCACATGCCTCGGTTTCGAAACTGTACTGAGGAGTGTAGCGACCCCACGTCTTCAGAGACTGCTGTAACTCAAACGGAATGGGAACACGTTTTTTTTTTTTTTTTTTTTGTTGTGTTTTCTTTTGATTCGGAGTGCTTGTTCACGTGCTTTCACGACTTAAATCCCTCTTTTAAAAAAAAAAATAAAAAAATGATAGAGAGAGACAGAGATAAATATCCAACATAAGTGAAGAGATGCCGTGTGATACTCATTTTCTCAATTTTTAAATAATTTTTTTTTTTTTTTTTTTTTTTTATAAAGTTCGTTTTTTTTCGCAGAGGTGATCTTTGTATTAAGATTTTCTTTCATGTTCTGCTACACTGGGGTTTTTAAAAAAAAAAAACAGACAAAAAAAAAAAAATAAAGAAACGGAAAAATTTATATTCCCTCTCTTAGTAGTAGATTATTGTTTCTTTTGGAGTTGTCATGGAGTTGCGTCAGGGTAAACCATTTTAGCATTATTTGGTTTGGAAAACTTTGTGATTGCATCGATCGGAAAGAAATTATTGGGTGTAGGAGGTACTAAGTAATTGAAAACCTTCTCCGTTTCGATAAACCAATAGTATTACGATTATAAAATAACGGGTTCTTTTAAGATTTTTCTTTCTCCGATTTCGTCGGTGCAAAAAAAAAAAAAAAAAAAAAAAAAGAGAAATGAAATATTCATATTTACGAGGGGAAGCTGTATCTTGCCCTAATTGGCTTCCTTTTTGTTTTTTTTTTTTGTTTTTTTTTTGTCTTCTTATATATGGTTCATTATCTACGATTTTTCCTCCTTATCTTTCGATCCCTCTTTTTTTTTTCCCCTTAAAACGATTTATTACCAGCGCATACATCGATTCTTTTTTTTTTTTTTTTCCTTCTTTGGGCACACCTAATCCAACGCAAATGTTATGTCAGATCTCAACACAAAAAGTTTCCGAAAGTGGAAGTTGCTACACAATATCACAACACACTCCCTCCTGTCAGACACAGGTGAGACTAATATCATCAGTTAAGGCTGAACGAGTATTCTCTGTCCTGAAGTTCCTTAATTGATGACCTACTGCTTCCAGAGACACTGATCTGGGATCTACGTAGTGCTAGAGTTCAGCACTCTCTCGGTTGTGTCAGCCAGACGTGTGGATATCTTGTCAAATAAAGTCAACTTGTATCTATCCTGAGATAGTGATGTAGTTAAGGCTCAACCGTGTATAGACGGATGGCCTTGCCTTATGCAGGAAAAAATAAAATTTTTAGGAGAAAAAAAAAAAAATATCCCCATGACCTTGGGTGACAACATTTCACAAACTTTTATGTGGAATTATAGTTTTTTTCCTTCCTTTCTTTTTTTAAATCTTTTTTTTTTTTTAAAGTTATTATTTCACTATTATGTATTATTAAAATGTTCCCGATACGTAATGACGTTCTTATCAAACAACTAACAGAATCGATGCAAAAAAAAAAAAAAAAAAAAAACCCTCGTTTTTTTCTTCTTTTCTGTTCCCTTCACCAACACACAATAACTAATTATTATTATTTTTTTTTTTTTTAAATTTTTTTTATTGTTTTTCTGTAGCCTATTTTAGTCACTACTTGACATTTATTTTTACTGAGGTCGGGGAAAAAAAAAAAAAAAAAATAATTAAAAAAAAAAAAAAAGAAATGTTTTTTATGTTACTGTGGGACAATACATCTTGATTAAACCCCAACTATACGCTACTATTCTTTTCGACCGAAAACCTGATGCTTGCCCGAAAAGGTCGCCTGGTTTAAGTAATATCAGTTTGTGGTATTCCTGCGTTTTTTTTTTTTTGTCTGTCTGCCTTGTCCTTTTCCTATTAATGATTGCTTGTGGTTAAGAGGCCAGCTTCTTCTCTTCTAGTCTTGTCATGCATGCCAGACAGTGAGAAATAGGGTGTTAAACTCGATTAAAGATACGTACGCTAGTCATAACCCGCGAATAGTGGAAAAAGGTATCTCTTTTATTTTTATTTTTATTTTATTACAGTAAAGGAAGAAAGAACCCAAGTTAACCCTCTTTTTTTTTTTTTTTTTTTTTTTCCCTTTCCAATGTTTTCTACAATTGGAAAAAAAAAAAAAAAAAAAAAAAGAAGAATTCGCAACTTTTAACTTTTCGTTGAATTTTTTTTTTTTTTTTTGTTTTTTTTCCAGTTAAGTACTTTGATATTAATTTTTTAATACCTAAATGTTTGTTACCGTTTTTTACTTGTCAAAATTTCACTATCGATTGCGTGTCTTTCTATGACACAGTGGAGTTGTTTGTCTGCACTAACAATTGCCTATTAGTTAGCATTGGCACAATCCATTTTTTTATATCATTTATAAGAATACCCGAGCAGTTAATTTCCCTCTTTTCTTGTAGTTGTTTTTCTATTGAGGTTACCACCTTTTTTTTTTTTTTTAATTATTTTTTTCAAAAAAAAAAAAAAAAAAAATATAATGTGGTTTTCTCTACGTAAGCAAACAAGAAAGAAAAAAAAAAAAACAGAGATAACCTAAAGAAGGCACTCAGCAGAAGAAAAAAAAAAAAAAAAAAAAAAAGAAATATGATTATGATTATATCTGAGGGAAAAAAATAACAGGAAGAACGAAAAAGAAAATAATAATAATAACAAAAATAACCATTCGGATAAGCCTTTGTATTTTGTTAATTGCACACTGGTGGCTTTTAACCTGAGTAGCTTTGTTCTCCGACTTCGTCGGTACAAAAAATAAAATAAAATAAAAAAAACACACAACAATGTTAGTCTTCTATGATAGCAATCACATTAGTTCATGTTGACAAAATACTTTTTTTCCTTCAATTAATTTCGTTCCGCTGTGTGTTTCTCTTCTATAAATTAAATTAATTTTTCCCCCATCCTCAGAGCTGTACCATTCACAGAAAATGCCTCCTTAGATGGAACCTTATACATTTTTTCTTTTTTTTTTTTTAAAAGAGCTATTTTATTTTTTTATTTCTTCCCAGATACATAAAAAAAAACTTCAGATGTCAGAAGTTAAAAGAGACACGGTAAGGATAGGTTCACGAAAATCGCCATTGGCGATGGTACAAACAGAGTTTGTTGTAGCGAGATTGAAAGAGAAATTTCCAGAGCTTAAGTATGAAATTATCGCTTCTGAATCCAAGGGGGATAAGATCCTCGACGTACCACTTGCTGAAATTGGAGATAAGGGACTTTTCACTCAAGAGCTTGAAGACAAAATGCACTCTGGAGAAGTCGACATCGCTGTTCACAGCTGCAAAGATCTCCAAACGAAACTACCTGAAGGACTGATAATCGGAAGTTTCTTGGAGCGTGATCCAAAAGAAGACGTGTTGATTGCCAAGAAAGACAGCGGTATTAAAACTCTTGATGACTTACCAGCTGGAAGCGTCGTTGGAACATCATCCTTACGTAGAAGGGCCGTGTTGGCTCACTTTCATCCAACTCTTAAATTCAGAGACATCAGAGGAAATATTGGAACCCGTCTTGCGAAATTAGATGATCCAGCCAACGGCTATGACGCTACAATCCTCGCTCATGCTGGTCTACTCAGGATGAAAGATCCAGTTTATGAGGAAAGAATTACTCAGGTACTTCCTGAAGAGAAATACATGTACGCTGTTGCTCAAGGAATCCTTGCTGTGGAATGCCGCAGTGATGATGAATGGATTAAGGAGATCTTGTCTTCCCTAAGCCATACATTAACAACACAAGTTGCTCTTGCTGAGAGAGCACTACTCCGAGGACTTGAAGGTGGTTGTCACGTTCCAATAGCTGTCAGAGCTACTTGCCCTGATAGTGAAACAATATTAGTTCGTGGAGCGGTCTTCTCAACGGATGGTAGTAAGATAATTGAAACATCGCACTCAGGTCCGATAACTGAATCTGAAAAAGTTGGACAGGTCTTATCTCAAATGCTTCTTACTAAGGGTGCAAAGGAACTTCTTGAATCTTAAACAGTATGTTCAAGAACCCAAAACAATAAAAATATTGCCCAACTGAGACACATGCGATGGGCAGTCTTCATTATGATTCAACGTCTTACGAGAGGTTATTTTAAAACAAACAAAAAAAAAAAATTAAAAAAAAAAAAAAAAAAGAGAGAGAAGATTTATAATTAACACTTTGTGTGTGAATAATATGGTGAAGTGGGAATCATCTGCAGTTTCATAGCCTCCGTAATTCAAGGGAGCTTTTTGTAGTGTAAGTTTTTTTTCCTCGAGGTTTTGCGAGACGGTTTTTTTTTTTTTTTTTTTTTTTTTTTTCCCCAAAAAAAAAAAAAAAAAAAAAAACCATGAATAGTAAGAGCACGCAAAACCACAAGCGTGAGCGGATAAAAATATTTCTTGCCCCTCCCATAATTTTATTAAAAGACGGTGCGAAAGTTTACCTTTCATTGTTATCGTCGTTATTTAAAGTGTTTTTTTTTTTATTTATCTTAATAAAAAATTACAACGTTACATATCTGCTATGTTGTATGTTTCATCAAACAGCACTTTTATAAATTACAATGTGAGAACGACTAAGCTCAATAAGGAAGATTATTTCGTTTCTATAAATACGGTAAACATTATTCTATGTGTACCCTTTTTATAATACAGATTTTTTAAAAAAAAAAAATACAAAACGATGAACAATGAGGTTAACTTACTACGAGCAAGAGTACGAATGTATGACGAGCGTCACGATGAACAAAAACGCGTCGAACTTGGAGTAAAATCAGACTTGGAACAAACTCAAAAACAATTATTGTTAGTAGTCGCTCAAAGAGATGCATTACACTCTACAATGTCAGATATGAAAGGGAAATATGAAGCACAAGCTGCTATTGATAAACACTCTCTCGACACTTTAAAAGTATCTCTGGAACTTGTTAAGGAAGAGCTGTCGCAATCTGAACAGCAGCGAAACCTTACTTTAGCTCAGACAGTTCGAATGCAGAACCTCATGAATGAGTTGGACGGTGATATTAGTGTTAGCATGTCGGAGTTTAATATCGCTTTGGATTCAGAAACTTCGGCAGTACTCACAACCAGAGAAAGACTTAGAGTCCTTCTAACTGACACTCGTCAAAAGCAACTCAACGTTGGAATTGTTGAAGAAAACTTATCACTTGCGCGTGCCGAAGCTGCTGACTTAATGTACAGAGTAAAACAGTTAACAGAAAAGGATAAAGAACAGCAAAGTTTAATACAAGGATTTAATGCATTACATCAAAAGAATGAAGAGAGGAAAGTTAAAATCGACCAAGGACAAGTCGAAGAACTACAACAGCAACTGAAGGAACTTCGTAAAGAGAATGTCCGACTCATGGAAGATGATGTCTGCCGTCTTCGTGATGATATCAAAAGCCCAAAAGCTAGCGGTTCCGTTATGAGAGTTCTTCAAATTGAATTGACCCGCATCAAAGCAAAACTAAAGCAACGTAAAAACGTAATCCTCCATTTAAAGATGCTGCTTCAACAAAAACAACAACAACAACCGGGAATGATTGATAGTCTTTTATTTTCACATCAATCTCTCAGAACCAGAAGTCCAATCAGATACAGCTCATCACCTCCCAGAGGAATACCCTTTGATCCTGATGGCTTGTAAGACAACACTTGTCCCCTGTCACTTATGTTAGTTTATTTTTTTTTTTTTTTTGCATTGTAGAAATAAATAATTGTACCTGTAATTATATTTAGTTTTTTTTTTTTTTTTTAAAATAAAGTTATCACCTTTTTTTTCAACCCTTCAGAACTCAGTTGGAATGCAGGTGTTTTTATCGTGTGATGACTATGATGGTATCCTGTCTGTAATTGTGAATGAAAACACCAGCTGTGAGGATTTGTGTCAAGCTGCGAGTAACGAATTCTATCTTCCTGCTGATGAGGTCGTTCTTCAGATTGAAGATACGAATATTGAACTGAAAGGACCCCTTGACGAGAGTGATCTCCAACCAGAATCTCGACTTCGAGTCAGACCATCTAAGAAATTAACTGCTCAAAGAGAAGTTCAGAAATTGAATATAAAAATGTGTCTGGCTCAAATAGTATCAATGGCTCTACATGGAGACATTGAAGGATTGGAATTAACAATGGCAGCAGGAGCAGGTCAATACGTCACTCGTGCCTGTGATGAATCAACTTGTGTCTTAGCAGCGGTTGAGGGTGGATCTCTTGCCATCGTTAAGTATTTTATTCAAAAAGGATACTCAATTAACTCAACACCACTACTACCGGGAACACCAATCAGTGAAGCTGCTCTCCAGAGGAATTACGAAATAATGAACTACCTACTACAACAAGGTGCTGACATCAATGCCAAGAACGAAAACGGTCAAACAGCGTTAATGACCCTCGCGTCTCACGACAGGTATTTGCCAGTGATCAAAGAACTGATTGCTAAAGGTGCAGATGTTAGTCAGAAAAGTAGAAATCAACAAACCCTTTTAATGGTATGTAGCTATTACGGATCAGAAAATGTTTGTTCATTTCTTCTTGAACTGGGAGTTGACGTGAATGACACTGACGCTTACGGCAATACAGCTCTGTCTTTCGCTCTGGAGGAACGGAACCTGATCATCGCTGATATTTTATGCAATCACCATACTACTGATCTGTCAATCAAGAATTTCAGCGGAATTAACATTCTTCATGAAGCAGTTTCTTGTGGAGAAATTGATTTTCTTACGGTGCTATTGGTACATGCCGGAGACATAAACAACAATAAATACCTCAATCAATACGGTGAATCAATACTTGTTTCTGCTATTCATTCAGGGTCTGTCGAAGTAGTTGAGCTCCTCCTTTCGTGTGGTTCAGATATCAATGGTGTTGATAATAATTTGTCCAAACTAGCAAGAAATTTAAAATTCTATAAAATTGCAGAACTCTTAGAAGACGTTGAAGAGAGAGAATCACTATAATAAAAAAAAAAAATAGTGAAAAAAATTCATCCTCTTTACTCTTTTCCAATTTAATTTGTGACGAGTTCAACTGCCTTCTTCAAAAGAAAAATTGCGTGATATTGCTCGCTTTGTGAGTATTCGTTGTCATTCTTGTAGTGCTTTATTACCTACGAAAAAAAAAAAAAAAAAAAAAAAAAAAAAATACTATTATTTGTTTACTTATTTATTTATTTATTTTTAGTGATCGGTTTTTTATTTACCCTTTTCCTTCCCCTATAATTATTATTATTATTTTTCACCAAAGAAATCGGTAGAAGGTAAACAATTCGGATGGTTGTCTGTTAATAAGTGTTATCTTTATTTTTTTTTCACTGCCTGCGATCCAATAAAAACCGAAAAAAAGCTTTTTATCTGAATAGTTCTTTTTTTTTTTTCTTTCTTGTCTTTTCTTTCTATGTTTCTGAACACCAAAGATCAGGTAAACGGTGACTAGCTTCTTCGTCTTTCAAGTAAAGGACCCCGAGATTAAATCTGTGCGATCCCTACCTGCTATCTGATTCAGAGACACTATGAAAGTAGTAAAATAGTTTGGTCGTTTATATTAAAAATTTCTTTTTTTTTCTCACCCCCTCCACCCCCTCTCAGTTCATTAAGGAAATATACTATGAAGCAGGCACTAAGATGTGCGGTAAAGAAGGGAACAGGTGTACGGTTTATTACTTACAAACATAGGTTTGTGGAATCTACGCCAGCATCGGGTGTTTCAAAGTCGGACATGTTAGCTTCAGGCGCGTGGAAGGGACAGTGTTCAGCAGCAGGGATCTCAAGATTATGGCCAACTGGTGCCTTGAGTGAATCTGATGCCAAAGCATCCCTTTCAGTATTTGATTCTATTATCGCTAAGGGAAAGGGAAACATGGCAGCTGCTCAATTAGGAAAAGTAAGAGCGCTCATCAACATGAATGATTTTGGTACTGCTCAGTCATTTATCGCGTCGATGAATGTCACACAAGGTCAACCAGAATACCCAGCTTTTCTTGCATCAAAACTAACTCTGGCGATGTCCCGCAACTGTGTTAACAGCATCTGTGGGATTGCTGACGAAAATCTCTCAACAACTACTGTCGCGAACACTGAGATTGCTGCTATTTACAAAGAGTTGGCTGCAATCTGTCCTCTCGACTGGACCATCCCATTGGTATACGGTGAATATCTTCAAGTTAGAGGAGAACAGGCTGCCATTGATGTTTTGGAAACCGCTGCATTACTCGCTTCTAAGGAAGTTAACGGAAGAAAATCAAAATCTGAAACCTACGTCAACGACAGGACATCAATTTTCGCTCTTGCTGATTACCTCGATTACAAGTACAGAAGTAGTCTCTCGTCAAATGTTGCTTCTGTTTTGGAATCTGAGTTGGCCATTAAGCCAGAACCAGAATTCGAAACCACATTAAAACAATACAAAGGTCTCACTGATGTTGAACTCAGAGCTTTAATTTCATTTGAAGCTGCGATTGCTGCGGGTGACTTTGGGTTTGCGGCTTACAGCCATGACCCAGCAAAGGTTGCTTTTAATGACTTCAATGGATTTGGTGCAACTGACACTCAGTTCCTGATGCATAAGTATGCAGGTGGTGATGTTGGTGTAGTTCAGAGGGGATGTGATAAGTCAGTTGATGAACAAATTTCCATGGCGAGTCTAACTGAGACCAGCAGTGATGTCGGCAGTCTTTTAAACACACAAAAGCAACTCGGAGTCAGACTCGCTGAACAAGGTCTTGCCAGATGCCGTGTCGCTCTTGGAAACGCTCTTATTGACCACCAAAGACCTACTGAAGCCCTCAACGTTCTTAATCTTGTCATCAGTGAGACTACCTATCTTAAGATGCATGACGCATTCGAAGCTCGTGGAAAGGTATGTTTTTCTCAAGTCTCATGGCTGTTCACTGTATTATCTGTCATATCTTACATAACTACATCAGTATCTGGTGTGTTAGGAGTTGACTTCCCTTCTGTACTCTTTTGAGGTTTGTAACTTCCGCCGATTTTCCAGGCGTGTCAACCTTGAGGAAGAGTTTTTGAATATCACTTTCCGTATATTTACTTATAGTTGGAAAGTAATAACCTCCATTAGTACGACCAACAACCATGTGACATTCGTGATTCACATGTTTGTTAATTATTTCACGGGTTGTCTTACCCTGGTCGTATGATAGAATACTAATGTTAACAGGTAGTATTTTGTCGAAGTCCTTGCACACTCAAATACACAAATAAAAAAACTTAAATAGGCTCACGTTGCTCTGACTCAGATCGACCAGTCGGAGAAAGATTTCCAGGCAGCTTTCGCTCTAGAAACAGGATTTGAGGATGCTGACATTCCAACGATGAACATGCACGTATGTAAATGACGTTATCAGATTTCGCCTATTTTTTTTTTTTTGTTATTTTTAAGAATAGCTTGTTGTGACGATATCAAACCAACCTTCGTCTTACCACTCGGTCGACTACTTGTCCATTTTGATCCTACCAGACGCCTCTCCTCATCCTCTCCTTCACCGCCTCGGCGTTGACCTCGATCAGGTCCGTCAACAGGACGAACACAGTCCGTGCTCGCCAACCCCACCGGGATGTCGAGACACAGAGCTAACAACTTGTCGTTGTCAGCTCTGCGGGACGAGTTAGTCATCCCGACACGTCGGCATCCAGATGCTGTCCCGACAGCCCCATGGCCTCTTGAAACCTTCTATTCCTTGCTTCCAAGGAAACTTTCATCCGTCCAACTTCACCAAGTATAGATTTTGCTTTTTCCGCGATACTTGCTGGCACCGAAAAATCATAATAATGTGTTTAATCTTCGAGGTAAGCATCTGATAGAATTCTGTTGATTTTTCAAACTGAGAGTCGAACGCTCAATGAAACAATCGATAACCTGCTTCTACTGAAGTCCATCTTCATATCTTCGACTCTCGTTGTAGTGAAAGAGGTCGTAGCTTGCAGGGGATGCTTGCGTTGAAGACACAACATTGCTATTTGCGATTGCCACAACTCGACTTACACCGTCATCTGAGATAATAAGGCGCCCCGTTACAGGCCTGGTTTCTCTACTATTGCGTAATCATCTGCTGGGTGCCATTCCTCGTGAACGTGAGATCATGCAATGCTGTTTATAAGACGCCAACAACCCCGGACAACAATTCAAACAGGGATACCGTAATGAGTTCTAGTAATGTTGAAGCTTGTTGTGTAGTATTTAATCCTTCAAGTCATTGTGTCAACAGTGATGATATTTCATATTCCGGATTCGTAAAACATCAGCAGCAAAGGAAGATAGTTTGCCTCAAATGCTGAATGTTAGTCATTACTTTTTTTTTTTTTTTTTTTTTTTTCTTCTTGACAGAAATATCTACGAACGAAAAAAAACCATGAAGAAAAAAAAAAAAAAAAAAGAACGATATTTTTTTTTTATTTATATTATTTTTTAGTGTATTATTGTGTGCAAGCACGGTTAGGAAATGTGAGTGAGCAATTCCTGACCAAACACCAGCTGCTTGTACTGAGGAGCTTCGCAGCTTTCTCAGCAAAAGAAGAAAAAAAAAGAAGAAATATCTGTAGTGTAGACTCAGGTGGGAACTCAGAAAAAAAAAAAAACAAGGAAATAAACAAAAAAAAAAAAAAAAAAAACAACTGAGTGTTTTTCTTTTTTTTTCATTCCTTTTCTTTCCAATTTTTAAAAAAAAAAAAAAAAATGGAAAAAAAATAAGGGAGAAAAAAAAAAAAGAGTGATTAATAATTAAGAACCGATTATAATAACTAACAATTCCTTTTATTTAAAAAACAGCAAAAAAAAAATAAAAAAATAAAAAATAAGGAAGGGCGCTGCATGTATCGCACCAATGAAGATCGTGGGATGGTTTTCGTTCCCAAAGATACTTATTTTAGAGAAATTCAAAGATCTGAAAATGAAATAAATTATCTATCAGACTTGGGTGATATAAACGAATACTCTGATGCGCAGACAGCCGCTCGTAAGATACTGAACCGCCTTGAACAGACCGATGGAAGCGACGGCACGATAAGAAACGCAGAAAAGAAAGCTAAACAACTATTGGACCAATACCTGACAACACACAATAAAGATTTGACTTTTTCAAGTGTTGAGGAATTGGAATTTGAGAAGACTATTTTAATGAAAAGACTCACAGCTATCGACTACGCGCTTCACATTAAAACTAAACATATGAATAAACCTCCTCCAGATAGAGCTGCTGCTATCTATTGGAATAAATTAAGAAATGTACTTCGATTTACATTCATACTTAAATATGCAATTAGAAGAAGGCGTTGGGGATACTAATTTATTTTTTTGCTTTTTTTCTATAAAGAAAAAAAAAAAAAAAAAAGGAAAGCTGTAATTTAGAAAATTTTTTTTTTAAAAAAAAATTGTTTAAATTTACGTTTACCATCCTTTTTAACTTCACAAAGGGGGAAGGGAAAAAAAAAAAAAAAAAAACATAAAAAAAAATGAAGGCAACACGCATGTGTCACATGACTGTTGAGGAAGCGATTGCAAAGCGTCAAAAATACCTCCATCCGGTGATGGGTGCTCCATATTACCCAAACCCTGTTTTAATGACTCATGGAAAGGGACAGCATGTCTTTGATGAATCTGGTAATAAGCTTCTAGATTTATACGGAGGTGTTTGTACAACGTCAGTTGGACATAATCATCCTAGAGTAGTCAAGGCTGCAGAGGAACAACTGAAAAAGATTTGGCACGTTCCTCAAATATATTTGCAAGAAAAGAATGCTGAGTTAGCCGAATTCATGGTGAAAAAAATGCCTCAAACATCTGAATGGGTTGTGTTTTTTACTAACAGTGGTGGTGAATCAACTGAGTTTGCAATTTTAAATGCCAGAGTTCACAGTAAGCAAAATGATTATATCACTTTACGGACAGCTTATCATGGGCTTTCAGGTGGATCAAGCAGGGCGACTACTGCATGCGCTGGATTTAATTGGAAAGCAGTAACTGATCCTTGTGTCAAACACGCAATGACTCCTGACTTGTTCAAAGGAGTGTTCAGATCAAATGACCCAAAGGCAGTGGACAAATATCTCTCTGACTTAGAATCGACTGGAAACGATCTCTGTAGTTCTGTTGCCGGTTTTGGAGTTGAGCCCTTTCAAGGTGTCGGAGGCGTTATAGAAATGCCGGAAGGATACATCAAAAAGTCATTTGAAATAATAAAATCTCTCGGAGGGGTTTGCATCGCCGATGAAGTCCAAACTGGATGGGGACGAACCGGAGAAACATATTGGGGTTTTCAAAAAGACCAAGACGGAGCTGATCCTGACATCGTCGTCACAGCAAAATCAATTGCTAATGGTTGGCCTTTAGGAGCTGTAATTGTAAAAAAAGAGATAGCAGATTCGTTAACAGGATCGAATTACTTTAATACATATGGTGGGAATCCTGTTGCTTGCGCTGTAGCTTTGGAGACTCTTCGTGTGATCGAATCAGAAAAACTTCAGGAAAACAGTGATCGACAAGGAGATATTATTTTAAACGGTCTTCGTTCACTACAAGACCAGTACCCAAACATCATCAGTGACGTTAGAGGAAGAGGATTAATGATTGGGTTTGAGATTTCAAAAGATGGTGATCCTGACTCTCCTAATCCTGTTCAAGCTACTGCTATCCTAAACGGCTTGCGAAACGAATCTATTCTAGTCGGAAAAGGAGGTTACAAAGCAAATGTCATTCGAGTTAAACCTCCCCTCGTGATAACAGACGAAGATAGTAATCTGTTTCTTGACAAGATGGAAACCATTCTCGCTAAACTCTCCTGAGCACCTTTTCTTTTTTTTGCCTTCGCTGTGTTTATTCTGTCTTCTTCGCTCTCTTAATTCTGAGTCCCTATTAGCTGCAAGGTATTCACGTAAATGAAGAAGCTATTTGCACACAATTATAAAGCTAAGTTAGTACACGTTTTTTCCTTTGTAGTTCTGTAACGCACGAATTAATTCTTGTTTTATCTAGTGGAAAGAAAAAAAAATAAAAAATAAGAAGAAAAGGGGAATTGTTTTTGTTCCCTTTTTTTTTGATTTTCTTCGTTTTCCCCGAATTCAAAATTACTTTATTAAATTTTGAAGTACACATATAGAAAAAAAAAAAAAAAAAACCAAAAAAAGTATTTTTTTTTTTTTTTTTTTTTTTTTTTGTTATAAATCTTTCTGACTAACCGAAAATTAAAGCCGAGAAATGGGTTTTTTTTCTTTTTATATTTTTCTTACACAGACCCGTTTTATACACCTCACACTTTTGAGTGTCTTTTAAGGATGACTATTTGTTGTGAGAAGTGATACCCTTAAAAGGGGTGATGGTTACCGCAAAAAACAAAACTAAAAAACAACAACAACGTTCCCTTTTTTTTTTTTTTGTTCCTTTTTTAATCCCCAGAATTTGGTCTGTTTTTTAAAAGCTATGCTTACAGAACCTTATTTTAACAAAAAAAACAACAAAAAACAACAAAAAAAACAACTGTTTGGTGTTCATTATGGAAGAAGTCAACTATTCATATTTATTTTGATAGTCACCTCGTTCTAACAGGACAAGGATTCTTTGTTGTTGTGATTGATAGTTGATTTTTGAATTTTTCTTTTTATATTAATTATTAAGTTGACTCCCCCCTCCCCTTCCCAATAACAAAATGTCTGAAGACTTTAGTGAAGGGGGTTCGTTGCTTCCTAAGTATGCATTTTTTTAGTGTTTTAGTGGACCGAGATTATTATTCTACAGTGATGTATAATAAATAAATATTGTAACAACAACAGTGCATTTTATACCTCAAAGTCACAAAGGCCTACAAGCCCTGTATTCAATAAAGTACTAAAATTATCACCCTCTCAATTGGGTGGATTGTTGACCAGAGTATTGAGCTGTTTCTTGAGTTATGGAGTCATGTTAATGTTTTCACTGCCTCCATTCGTATTCTCATTCTACGTTCATGCTTTTGCTGGAGCGATAATACTTTTGAGAAGAAAAGGAACTTGGAATAAGTCGGCAAGAAAACGTCTTTTACTACTCGTATTGCATGCTGCTTGGCAGGTCTTGGGATTTGTTCTGTGGGCTACAGCTTTGATTATGCTCCACCCAATGCAAGCAATAATTGCGGAGTACTGCGAGTATCTATTCGTAGCCCTCCTAACAGAACATAAAAATAGAAATTCAGGTGGTGTTGCGACCAGAAGAAGAGGAATGGTTCTGAGATTTATATTGTCAATGTGTATATTAACAGTCGCACATATTTGGTATGAAACACCAACATGGCAACCGACTCAGCAATCTGAATTTCCACAACCAGATACAACTTCAGGTATAATTCTGATGATTATTTACGCAATCAGTGAAGTGTTAAGGAAGTCATTAAAAACCTGGTTATCAAAAGCTGTTGGATCTCATGAGGTGGTCACATCAATCTCTACTTTAATAGCTGCTCCGATGCTTTTTCCGTTCGTTTTATTATATGGTGGGTTAAGTAAACATCAGTACCAAGTCTTGCAATCACCTTCCAGACTAGTTTGCTTATTCATCTGTTCTGTACTTCTCATAACGATTCCAACTGTGCTATTTAATAGCTCATCAACATTGTCATCCGCGACCAGATCAACTACTCCACGTAGGCAATTAGCGATAGCTGCTGGTACTGCTTATGTGTTGCATCTATTTTGTGTTTATAATCCGGGAAATACGCCTCTTAGTTGGACGTATAATGCGTTGCTTTGTCTGAGTTGCATATTAATGATGTCAGCGTTGACTTCTGCTCATAAAATTATAATAAAAAATAATGCTCCTCTTGTTGTTGATCCGTTCGCTGATTATGAATTGCCGGAAAATGAATTTGAGAATAACGATTTCTTATCAGCGACGTTGAGGAATCCGAATTCAAGAAAATTATTTATTTTCTTGTGCATCACTACATTTTACATGGTCATTGAGTTTCTCTATGGTATATATGCTGGCTCTCTAGGACTCGTTTCTGATTCATTTCACATGTTACTAGACTCCGCAAGCGTCGCAATTGCGTTATACGCCAGCAGAATATCTACCTATCCCGCAACGGAAGAGTTTAATTATGGACTTGGTCGGTATGAAGTGCTATCAGGGTTTACAAATGGTGTTTTATTAGTTTGTATCGCAGTTTATATCGTCATTGAAAGCGTTGAGCGTATTATGGACCCTCCAGATATAGATGCGTCATGGTTGTTATCGGTATCAGTTGGAGGTTTGGCTATAAATGTGATTGGTGTTGTGTTTTTTCATGAAGCGCATCATGTTGGTGGTAGTGGAGGATGTTGTCATGGTCATGGTGATGCTTCGAGCAATTCACCAGCCTCACCTACTCAAGAAACCCATGGACATGGTCTTGAAATCTCTCCAAAACATGGACACGCGCACTCACATTCACACAGTCACTCTCATGGAAGCTCTTCTCCACCTCAATCTCCGAAAAAAGAAAAAACTCAATCAATGAACATGAGAGGTGTCTATCTCCACATCCTGGCTGATCTCTTCGGCTCTATTGGCGTTATCATCAGCTCATCGATTGTCAGCTGGACTGGATGGACAGTTGCAGATCCAATATGCTCCTGCTGTATAGCTGTCTTAATTTTTATTTCATCAATCCCACTAATCAGTGATACTGGTAGGGTTCTTCTTCAGTGTTTGACTGAGGATCAGGCAGAACTCTTAGACAGTTGTTTGAGAGAGGTTTCTGCTACTGATGGTGTTGAGAAAATAAAATCACACGGCATATGGCAATATACTCCTGGTGTTCCTGTTGGATCGATATCTGTAAGCACGTCATCGGAGGTTGACGAGGCTCATGTCAGAAGTGCAATTCAACGTGCATTTCAACCACTGCTACAACCGTCTTCTTTAACCGTTGAAATAAGTAGAGCTAACCACTACTATGCTTTCTAGGTGTTTGATTGATGTCGTCTGCTGTCATCCACCCCACCGTGACTACAGTAGTGAAACACGTGTTAGTTTGTACGGGGAAAAAAAAAAAAGTTTTTCCGCCCCGTTTCGTGTGTGTGTTCCCACCATCACCAAGGTGGAGTATCGTCGTGGGATTTAAAAAAGAAAACTGTAGTTAGATTCCAAAATCCTACTAAGGAAGTAGTTTTGATGGTAATATTCCGAAAAAGAGACACTTTGTGCCTCTTGTGGTTTGGACTGAGTTGTATGTTGCGGATAGTCGTCTTTGTTTTTCGTTGCTGAAATTTCTTATCGTTATATTATTTTCTTCCTTCCCCCTAACGACAGTCTTTATATGATAGTCGAATATATTATAACGGACTGCAAGGCATGGGACGCTCAACCTGTAGCCCCTGAATCCACATATTGGAGAGCAGTTAGGTTTCTAACTTTAACTTTTTAAAACTGACCAGGTATTAGCTGAACCTTAATTAATGTTCTTGTCTGTTTCAAGTTACTGAGATATAATTATGATATTAATTTACCCTTTTACAGAGCACCAGCTGCGTGCATGTCAGCGGGTGACAAAAGATGCCCTTGGTTGTTGGCTACAATATGTTCCGTGTTTCTGGGATTGGTGTTGTTGATCATCGGGTTCAACTTACGACATGACTTTGAAGGATTAACATGCCAACTTGACACACAAGTAGCGAGTCATCAGACTTGTTCAGTTACTTGTCCAAATGCAAGGGATGCTGACCAAGCATGTCAGGGAAAAAAGTATTTTTATTTAGCAAAAATACTACGAGATGGACCTGGAGATTGGTGTAACGATCACTGGGTAAAGTATGAAGGTGAATGCCAAGGTGGTGTTGATGATGCTCGCCCTTGGGTACCAGGAACTACATTCACCTGCTTTGTCCGAGCCCAAGACTGTGCTGATCGCTGTGCTGGAGGCCCCTCCGCAGATTGCGCAGATTTCAAACGGAAAGATCCTGGAGAAGCTGGATTTACTGCTATTGGTCTTGTTTGTTGTATAGTCGGAATCACAATAATATTTTTTCCATGTCTGTGGGCATGCATTCGAGGTGTGAAAATTATATGCAACGATACACGACACACTAACAATGTTCTAGTACACCAACCTAATTATATATCAAACGACTTAATGGAAGTATCTCCTGACATGACTATTGGTATGGATCAGAAGACTCCTGACAAGGAACGTGATAACAGTTTATCTGATTTAGCGAGAACATATTCATATAACAGAGGGAGTACCTCTTCTCCTACGACCGTTGATGTGAACGCATCGACTTATAACACAATTGAAATTACTCCAACGAACTCATCAATACTACTACAAGGCCATAGGGTCGCTACTCCTCAACAGATGTCGTCTGGATCGTCGTTTCCACGTCGTAAAATGGGATCATTAAATAGAGTTACTCTGGAGAGTAAGAATAATAAACAACATCTACTACTTGGTGATAAGAAGAGGTCAACTGTTGTAATCACATCTGAAGTAGATATTGCTTCAAGTCACGGATTAAATACTCCTCCACCTCCACCCCCAATTAGACCTATGGAACAACCGTTAAAGTCAGCTCTTGCTGCTTCATCGAGTCCACATAGAACTAGAAGTGCTTCAATGACTGTTCGTAATAAACCAGATGATGGTTCTATTGTTTTAGAGCCTCCTAAGAGAATGAAACCTCGATTGCCTAGTCTTGTTGTTCCAAAGTTTAGTAGTCGAGAGGGTCGTTCTCCATCACCGCTATCACCAAAATCACTTCGCCGTCAGTCGATGCCAAGTACGAAACTAGCACCTCTGACATCATCCCCTTCACGTGAGAGACGATCGACAATGGCACTTCCTCGTGATAGGAGAGATAGCCAAAAGGGTCTCTCACCTTCTCCTCCACAGATTCTCTGTCGTGCTTGCGGTGGTGGTGATAAATTTATATTTACTACTTGTGGTCATCGTTTGTGCGGATCTTGTGCTTCTCGGGTATGATTTTGATTTTTTTTTTTTTTTTTTTTTTTGTTGTTGCATTTTTATTTGCGGCCTACATAATATAAATAAAACAGAACATAATGTGTCCTATCTGCGGTGAAAAGATCAGCGCAATGACTTCTCGCAATGTGTAAGGGAATTCGACAAAAAGATAAATCTCCTGCGTTCATCAGTATCGAAATGGAGTATCGTCGATTACGCTTTCAACTTTAACATCACTTTCCCATAGTTAAGACGGTTGTTGAATTTTGAAGACTTTTTCTTTGCAACGAGGATTAACCTTCGGTTGCTCACTACTGATGGGTAGAGTCAAGTCCTTATAGAGATCTTCTTTTTTTTTTTTTTTTTTTTTTGGGAGGTTATTCGACACATTATATTTTCTTTATTATTTTTCAGCTTATTGTCGAAAAGTACGTCAAAGTATCACCCTCTCACTCTTTTTTTTTCCCCCCGAGGATGTTCTGCTCGCCCTTTTTTAATTTTGGAGCGGCAGGACCGAAGACCATCTTTCTTTCCCGTCTCTTATTTCCAATCCCGTCACCCCCTAGTGACTAGCCATGAAGGGCATTTTGATTTGCATTTATGACAGCTAGGGGAGTGGAGTGCTGGAAGCACTTTGCCACATTACCGGCTGTTGAGCATATATGCGGATTATCACTTCTTTTTTTGTTAGTAGTGAGGTGTGCTACGTTATTCATTTCATAACGTATTTCGCCATACTTTTAATACAGTTTTCGTATCATCAAATACTATTATATACGGCTAAATGACAAAGGCCGCCCCTCCCCTTCCTAGTGGTTCGTTTTTCTATGGTTAATTTTTCAGGTATTATTTAAGTACTCATGAGTTTTATAAAAAACTGTAACGATAACATAGGCAAGTGGCGCTCAACTATGTTCATGTGGCCTTCAGTGGCGTTATTTGTTTATTTGCAAGTCGTTTACTACGCTGCCACTGACAGTCAAGATAGTCGGAGAAACTGTTATTCCTTTTGAGCTTTAAAAATGCGGTATCGAATTACTCCTTTCTTTTTGATTTTTAAATTTATTCTTTTTTGCACCGACGTAGTCGGAGAAGAAACTATTCAGATTAAGAGCCATTATTTTATTATGGTCAAAATGTTATCTATTTCCCCTGTGTCAGTAATACTGTCAGTGATCAGCAAAAAAAAAAAAAAAAAAGGCTTCATCCGAATAGTTCTCTTTCAAAAATCACCTTTTGCGCAAAAAACTAATCATCTACGTCCCTAAATGTGTTCTGCTAGTCGGTTTTATGAATTGTTTTTTCCTGGAAAAAAAAAAAAAAAAAAAAAAAAAAAAAAGCGAGGAGAGAAATTGCAGGAAGGGAGAGACCAAGATAGAGGAAGGGTAGTCAGATATCTCTACCCAAATCCTCCACCTGTTTCGGAAAATTGTGCAGAATTATTTTTGTGGACAAGTGAGTGATTTGCTATTATCATTTTTTTTTTTTTTTTTTTTTTTTTTTTTTTTGTTGTTGTTGTTGTTGTTGTTCGTGTTTTGACAGTTGCTGAAGAAGAATTCTTGAAAAAAAAAAGGAAAAAAAAAAGAAGAGAGAAAACAAATAGAAAAAAGCAAAAAACAAAAAAAAATAATAATAAAATATAATTACTTTCTGAATCCAGAATAGGTGATTGCGTTGCTGTTTCTATGTTTGCCTTCTTTTTTTTTTTTTAAATTTATTTTTTTAGAATCTCTTTTTTAAAAAGCTCGGAATGGAAGAACGTGCGGCTCAGTTTGCACAGCGCTGATAGTGTTTAGTGTCCGCCATGCCCTTTCCTTGCACTTTCTTTTTTTTTTATTATTTTTTTTTAAAGAAAACTTTGTATTTGGTGTACGTGAGCGTCTGATTGAAGTTAAAATCAGCAAATCTATCTTACTTGGTTGGCCTCAGGGTTTTCACACAAACCTGAATGTCACGGCTAGGGGGTGCCAAAAAGAAAAAAAACCAGCCCTGACCACCTTGCACTTTTTTTTATGTTAATTTTAATGTTGCTGAATTCATTTTTTTTCTCTCTCTCTCCGAAAAATGAAGAGCCTAGCTTAAAAATACTATTAAGGCACAGGTAAAAAACATCATCTTAAAATGTATAGCTGATTTTTTTTATTTCCCCTTCTTAAAATCTTGTTCCATTAAGAAATGTTTCCTAATTTCCCGTTTGGTTTTGGTTTTGGTTTTTTTTTTTTTTTTCTTTTTTTTTTTGTTTCTTCTTTTTTTTGATTTGGTTTCAGTCATTCATCAAGTGATAGTCTCTGGCGGAGGCTCTACCTTTTTTTTTTTTTTTTTTTTTTTTTTTTTTTTTGTTATACAAACTGGACGTCAGGTTTATATATGAGGCTCCAAGTATACGATTGCCAGCTACTGAGATTCCTTTTGTTGGGTTAATCACCCACAGATATTGCAGTAACGTGTGTTCCACTAATGACTTACTGTCATCCATTTCTGATGATAGCTCTCTGCGGTTTTCGTTTATTTGAGGCAACCGACACCGTAGGTAACGTTTATAAAAAAGGAATCCTTTCTACCTGTTCTACTCTTTTTTTCTATCTTCTTATGGAATCGTTCTTATGGAATTCTTTAGTGTTGCCTGGGGGTAAAAAAAAAAAAAAAAAAAAAATACCTCTTGCGATATTCACATGCTTCCTAGTTACTCTGAGCGATGTAAATTATCCTGCTGGAGTCTGCTTTTGAATTATAAAAAAAAAAAAAAAAAAAACAAGCACAGTAGCACGTTATCTGAGTGTGCCCAGCTCCTGCGTTGTTTCTATTGAGAATGAGAGCATTGTGAGCCCTCATAGTACGATTTTCTTTTTTTCTTTTCTTGTTTTTTTCAATGATAGGATGCTCTAATGCAACTGGAACACACATTTCTTGCAGCTACTTGGGTTTCAGGTTGGGAAGGATGAAATTTTAAAATATATAACTAGAACTATTATATCGAGAATGAACTTTCTTGATTTTTCACACAGAGGTATGCTTGCATTGTTTTTATATGAGTATTTCTGCTATGTCAGGTTCGTCGTAGGGCCATGCCAAGCAGCATTACCCAGGAGTATGAAATTAGTTAGAAGCCGTTTGGACATCTGATTTGTCGTTGTAGGTTTTTTTTGATTGTTGTTTTCTTTTTTCTATGTTTTGTTATTGCAGACTGCACGCAGCATCTCTGCTCTTGGTAGGTGAGTATTTTTATACTGAGGCATTTTTTCTACCGTGTTTGTTTTCTGTTTCAAAAAAAAAAACTAAAAAAAAAAAAAAAAAAAAACCCCACAAATGACGAGTTCTAATTTCGTCTTTTTAAAAATAATTAATTTAGCTGTTTAACACGAGCTGACCCTCTGTTCTGTTCTTGCGATGTTTCTTTTACATCACTTCGTTCAGGAGTTACTAGTCACAACTGTTTCTATAAAGGGGTGCCTTTTTTAAGTAGGGTAATGCAACCTGAAAGCAAGTCCGGTCATAAATAGGGAAAACTCGTTTTTTTTCTTTTTTTTTCTCTTTCTTTCTGTTCTTCTGGTCGAAAAATGTTAATTCCTCCAAATCCCCTTGGAATTGGCAATTTTTATTTTTTAAATTTTTTTTTTTTTTTTTTTTTTACTTATTTTTTTTTATTTATAGAACCCATGCTATTCCAAAGAGAGAAAATACAAAAAAAAAAAAAAAAAAAAGGAAGTATGAAGATGGCACTTTGTGAAGTGCCGACACGATTGTTTACTTGCAGCATATGGCTACGGATATGGCTACGGATTGGGTCCTCTGTTACTGTGAGTTACCTAGCACTCATAATATACAGTAACGTTTGGATTATATAACTAACTAGCAGCATTCACGATACGAAAAACAATCATCGGTATCACCGACCACATGGCCAAGGGATTGTCAAGCTATGCTCCCACGGTGTTTATAATTGCGGGTATTAACCTGCAAGGAAGAGCGCAGTTTTTTTGTTTTTGTTTTTGATAAATAGAAAACGGCCGAGGAAGCGTTTTTTCCTTTTTTTGGCTGGGTTGACCCGTGTGGATGAGTGTTTTTAAAATATTATTTTGTTGTAGTAATTTTTTAGAGTTTTTTTTTTATTTATTATTATTATTATTTTTTTTTTTAATATCATAACCCCACTACGAAATATTTTTGTCAGGAAAAAAAAAAAAAGAAAAAAAAATCGAGAGAGTTCAATGTGAAGAACGCTGCGCGTCAGTTTCGATTCTTACATCTGGGATAACTACCACTGTTAACACACGAACCATCTCTGTAGTCGAGTCTCGATAACAGGCAGGCATCATGATTTTACTCTCACTTCGATTCACCCTCTTCCTCTCTCTCGGTTTATGTTTCTATTGAATTTCAGTTTTTCATTTTCTTTTTATAAATATCAAGCAGGGGCCACTGAGGTCTCACATATCATACACATTCGCACGCAAACCCAAGGTATCCATTTTTCCAATCAATATGAAAATTTAAAAATGTCAGTTTATTTTGTAAAGTGGTATATCGGTCTTAATCCGTGTTTTCTTTTTGCCGTTTTTTTTTTTTTCAAAAAAAAAAAATTCTTATTCATTTATTACTATTTCGAAGGTAGGACGTGAGCTTCTTTAATGGCCTTGTGACCTACCCGTCGTGGATTAATCCCCCCCAAAAAAAAAAAAAAAAGAAAGAGAGAGGAGAGGGAGTGAATAAAAAAAAAAAAAAAAACGAATTTTCTGAATCGCATACTGCGTAACCAACTTGTTTATTTTTGCGATCTTCAGGACTTCTATTGAAACTGACTTTACAGGAATTTTACAAGAACAACGTCCCTGGAACTAAATAAACAACGAACAGCGATCGAATTTATTTGCTTCCTCAAATGCATAATTTCTTTTTTTTTTTTCCCCTGCTTACAATGAACCCTTATAACACTGCTTGTACGGGTGGTGGGTTTGGGTAGTCATGTTTCACGTCTTTTATCGTCGGTGAGAGTCTCACGGTTGGCTGGTAGCGAAATAACTGTTATCCCGAATTTTAGCTTCCTAGGCTTCGTAAATAAATAAATAAATAAATAACATCTATTCTTACACATTGTCAAAACGTTTTCTTTGATGCTTGCTTTTATTATGATTTTTTTTTTTTTTTTTTTTTAAATCGACAACTATACGGTTGGGGACACACGATACTATGCTACTTATCGAGAGTTAACCTTCTCTGCTTCACAACATAACCAGTTTCAAAAAATAAAATTATCTATGCAAAACTTGACCGATCGATTTTTTTTACTGTTGTATTCCATCTCAAAGAAAAATTATAGGTGTGTTTATTCATATGTTTTTTTTTTTTTTTCCCCCCCCCCCTCTAGTTTCTTAACTGCTAAAACAATCTGTAAAAATAACTATTTTCACGTGTGACTGCGTACACATCGGTAAATGGAATTCATTTTATTCAAATTTTTAGACCTATAAAGTAAAGGGTGTTAATGTTACGCTGCCACAATTCTCTTTGGCTCGTAAAACATGTCTTCGACGAAAAAGAAAAAAACCGTTCAGATTAGCCTTATATTTCGTGGAACGCAGCCTGACTCCTCCGACTTCCTCGCCTCGGACAGAGGCGGCGGGATTCAGGCCTTATATTTTATCCCACGACAACAGAACACCCATCGCCGCGTGCCAACTGTTCAGAAACTGAATCAGCCGACGTTGTGCTCCCTCGAGGCCTCGTACCTCGAGTGCGATGTGCACACCTCACCATCCGCGGAGCCGATTTTGTCACCGTCATCGCCCTTGTTTTCGTCACCTCCTCCTCCTCCGTTATCCTCGGTCGTCCAGCCTCCCTCATCTACAACACCCAGTCCTTCTAGCATCGAGGTCAGCCGTGCCAGTACCAGTGCTGCTGCCGGTCCCGGGGTTAGCCTCGCCATCCTCCTCTCCAACTCCAACTGGGTCCTTATTCCCGCCATCTCCGTCTCGGATCGGGCTTCTTGCTGGGTCGTCCTCACCACCGCCTCTGCTTCACTCACCATCAGCCTGCACTGGGCGCGGGCCGCGTCGACCTCCAGTCCGGCTTGTGCCTCTGCCATCGCCGCCCCTCTCTTCCTGCCATCGCCTGCACTGCAGCACCGGCCAACGCCCGCACCGCCTCCACCTCCCGCCCAGTCTGGGAAGTACGGTGTTGAGGTTAACGCCGGGCATAGTTTTTTCGTTGAACGCAGACAGAATCTTGTCGCAAGGGAAAATAAGTCATGACCACAAGAAATAACGGCTTTCAATCTGAATAGTTTTTTCTCCAAACAAAAAAAAAAAAGAGTTCCTGTAAAGGTGTATTTTTTTTCGTTTTTATGTTATTTTATTCTATCTTTTTTCCCTGTACTGTGAGTTGCCTAGTTTTTCCCAACAAAAGTAACTTCAGTCGCAGTGACCCATTCGTGAACGACTAGCATGTATGAGAGAAAATAAAGAAAAAAAAAAGAGTGAAATTCGATCCGCTTTTTTTGGTTTTCTTTGTGAGAGGACTGTACTGTTGTCGACATAAAACCTACGAACGCAAACATCCCTGTAACGTACTCAGGGTGGAGATAAACGTTGTGCTGCAACGAAAATGATTACCTCCTAGGGATAGACAACAAACCTTGTTGTGCTTGAGACAACGCTGAAAAAATAAGAATGAAAACAAAAACAATAAAAAACAAATGTCACTAATATTTTAATCAGCCAACAAGGAATAGAAGAACCTTAGGGAAAAAAAAAAAAAAAGAAAAGAACTTGCTTTTTCTTTCCTCGCACACCCCTATTTTGGAGGCGTGGTTCAGTTTTCTTTATTTCTGTCAGTTCAGATTTATAGCTTTTTAAGGCTTAATTTCAGTATCGTCACCAAAAACATCATATTTTTATCTCTCTAAAAACAGATATCTGAATCTAACATATTAAAAAAAAAAAATAAAATAAAAAGGAAGAATATTTGCGGCGCACCTCTTCTTAATTACGACTACATTACCTCATGAAAAGAATCTTGCTTTTTTCCTTTTTTTTATGAGTAGGAGCATGAAACTGTTGAGTTTACTTTTTTTTAGTTGTGCACACGATAGTTAAACATCGTTATCGTTTGGTTTGTTTTTAGGGGGAAAAAAAAAAAAAAAAAAAAAAAAAAAAAAAAAAAAAAAAAACGTTTTTATCTGTGTTGATTATTTCTTTTTCCCCCCTTTTTTTACCTCTTTAGTGTCAACTTTAATAATAAAAAAAAAAAATGAGAGCGATAAGAAAAATAGGATTGGCATCATGCAATCGTCAAGTGAGGCTCTACAGTACAACAGACGGGATGGGTGGGATTGAGGAAGACATGGTAAGAGAACAAAAGATTGTAGACCTAAAAGTAGCAAGAAACACATCAGTTCCAAAGTCAATAAGAGACGTGGCTGATTCTCATCTAAAAGACAATGAAGCAGCGACAGACACAACAGCATTAAGAGGTAAAGCAACAGAACAAGGAACAAAACGGTTTTTTGAACAAGCTGGGATGGACATCACGGCCCCGTGGGTTAAGAAATTTCCACGAATGCCGTATCACATCAGTACAGTAACTCAAACAGTAAAGAGAATGAGTTCTCGAATTGAACACCAAGTCGCTTCTTTAAGAGCGAGTTTGACTTCAGCCATTAACGTCTACGACGTTCACAGCACTGACTTGGAAAATCTGGGTTGCTTCGAGGAATTTCTTCATCTGGAAGCACCATCTAGGACCACGAGATCAGGTAATGTCTTAATAGCACGTCTTGGATGGAAAGTATACGGCGACAACGAATCCACTAATTGTATCGCACCTGATTTTTCAAAACTAATTACATCACAAGATTTATCTACATTCGGTCCAGAAATCAGTAAGCCAGCATCAATAAATACTACCCGACTCAACCTGATATCAAGACGTTCTGAAATGGGAGACACCACAGATCCGGAAGCCACTGGGGATATGCTGACTCGTAGATTTAGTGAACAGCTTCCGGGATCAACGCCGATAAATTTTACGAAATTAAGTTCCAGAGCGCTGTTTAAACTAACTGGATTGGTTAGAACGAATGATAAGTTGGGACATTATTATTCTCTGAGTCCTGATATATTGAATTCTGATATTGATAATTTAATCAGCAGAGGTCTAACCCACGTCGATATCATCATACTTGATTCTATTCACGTTGTGAAAACATTACTTACAGACGAATATGATTTCGAGAGTTATCTCACTGATGCTTTTTCAACTCTTGAAGAGCACGTTAAGAAAGGAAATATATCATACTACGGAGTTGATACACATAAATGTTTCGGTGGATCAAAAACAAAAGATTTCGTTGATTTAAGACTGGTTCAAAGAGCTGCTGAGCGAGCTGGAGGCAAAGACAATCATCTCAGACTGGTTTCAATGCCGTTTAATTTAACAGAACGGGGTGCGTTACTAGAACCCATGGCTGATGATTACAAAGAATCAGTATTTTCATTTCTCCGTGACAATGAATTAGGGTGCCTGACAACTCGACCACTGTCGACATACAACAAAGACGGTAACGAAGAGAGATATGTAGATCATCAAAAAACAACTGATTTAGAACTTTTTTCTAAAACTTTTCCAAAACAGTTGACATCTGCCTTGATGCTTGAAGAACGTGGTGAAAAACTACTTCACAATACAGTAATGAGACCAGCTCCCGAGCTATACCAAATCGGACAAGCGATATTGCAGTGTCAAGATTACATTAATAACTTTTATTTATTCGATACTTTTATTGAACAACGATACGATGAAACTTTTAGACTCTGTATGAATCAACTTGAAGATAGTAGTGATGAACTTATTACTTCATGGATTACTACTTATTCTACGGCTTACGAACATATCAAAAGAACTTACCGACGATACTTACAACACGTTCACGCTCAACGCGATGATAAGATTAAAAGTGCTATATCTGTATCGTTAGGTGATGTTGTCCTTGGAGATACCTTGTCACAGATTGCCCTTAATGCTGTCGTGGCAACAGGTGTCATGCAGACTGTAGCAGTTGGTATGCGAACAAATTATTATCAAAGAGATCTAATTTCAACTAATTACCGACTGATCTCAAAGGTACCGATGTCTGTTGTCGGCAGACTTTTTACTGATCCAGAGGTATCGTTCATTACTAGGACTCCAGATAAGAAGTTTTCTGTAAACAAAGACACTGTGTCCACATATAACGAAGATGAATTAAGAAAAAAAGCGGAAACAGGAATGAAAGACGGAGTCTACGGTGAAGTTTACGTGGTATGTATTCTTCTAAATGTCATCAAATGACTTTTAAGTTTGAGAACATTGAAAAAAGAAAATAGCTATTCATTTAGTGAAAACCAGCTAATTTTCACTCGTGGGGTGGAGTTTACCACGAAACGAGGTAAAAAACTCTTCACAAGTGAAAGTCTGTATCTGATTTTTGCATCTAAAATCGTCATTCGAAGGGTAAAGTTACACCCTGGCGGTGTGAAATACTGCACTGTCTGATTTTTACTACATATGAGAATCCCTAAGAATCTCGATAGCGTACAAAATAAAAAAATAAAAATAATAACAACAAAACAGAGTAAATCAGAGGACGATATTCCAGAGTGGGTTCATGAAGCAAAATAAACTTTTTCTTTTTGTTCCGACGTAGAGTTACAGTCATGGCTTAATTCTCTATCAGGATTTCTCTGCTTTCAGCAAATCTTTTTTTTTAATCAACTTGTCTTTTTTTTTTTCTTCTTCAAATATTTTTTTTTCAAACAGCTGTGTTGGGTAATTATTTTTTCTACATCCAGGTATTCATCACCTACATCAAGTGTCTGGAGCGTCCAAAAAAAAAGAAAAAAAAGAGGGGGAAAAAATTGTTGGCAAGTTTGCCCAAATCTTTGTTTGAATTCAAAATATCTAATCAGCTACTAATTAGCACTAATATGTTATTCATACTTCTCACTGTACTGGTGGCTGTTGGATCAGCTACGAATGTTTATAAGGAGTTTGATAGTTTGAATGATACAAAGTTTGACGATTCCCCATCAGATTATGACGATATCGACGATAAACAACAGGGTGGCAAGGACTTGAACAGTACATCTGGTCACTGGAACAACACTTCAGACAACTGGAACACAACTGGTCACTGGAACAACACTTCCGACTACTGGAACACAACTGGTCACTGGAACAACACTTCAGACAACTGGAACACAACTGGTTACTGGAACAACACTTCCGACAACTGGAACAAAACTGGTCACTGGAACAACACTTCAGACAACTGGAACAAAACTGGTCACTGGAACAACACTTCCGACTACTGGAACACAACTGGTCACTGGAACAACACTTCCGACTACTGGAACACAACTGGTCACTGGAACAACACTTCCGACAACTGGAACACAACTGGTCACTGGAACAACACTTCAGACAACTGGAACACAACTGGTCACTGGAACAACACTTCAGACTACTGGAACACAACTGGTCACTGGAACAACACTTCCGACAACTGGAACAAAACTGGTCACTGGAACAACACTTCAGACAACTGGAACACAACTGGTCACTGGAACAACACTTCAGACAACTGGAACACAACTGGTCACTGGAACAACACTTCAGACAACTGGAACACAACTGGTTACTGGAACAACAACTGGAACACAACTGGTTACTGGAACAACACTTCCAACAACTGGAACAAAACTGGTCACTGGAACAACACTTCCGACTACTGGAACAAAACTGGTCACTGGAACAACACTTCCGACTACTGGAACACAACTGGTCACTGGAACAACACTTCAGACAACTGGAACACAACTGGTTACTGGAACAACACTTCAGACAACTGGAACACAACTGGTCACTGGAACAACACTTCCGACTACTGGAACACAACTGGTCACTGGAACAACACTTCCGACTACTGGAACACAACTGGTCACTGGAACAACACTTCAGACTACTGGAACACAACTGGTCACTGGAACAACACTTCCGACAACTGGAACAAAACTGGTCACTGGAACAACACTTCCGACAACTGGAACACAACTGGTCACTGGAACAACACTTCCGACTACTGGAACACAACTGGTCACTGGAACAACACTTCCGACTACTGGAACACAACTGGTCACTGGAACAACACTTCAGACTACTGGAACACAACTGGTCACTGGAACAACACTTCCGACAACTGGAACAAAACTGGTCACTGGAACAACACTTCCGACTACTGGAACAAAACTGGTCACTGGAACAACACTTCCGACTACTGGAACACAACTGGTCACTGGAACAACACTTCAGACTACTGGAACACAACTGGTCACTGGAACAACACTTCCGACAACTGGAACAAAACTGGTCACTGGAACAACACTTCAGACAACTGGAACACAACTGGTCACTGGAACAACACTTCCGACTACTGGAACACAACTGGTCACTGGAACAACACTTCCGACTACTGGAACACAACTGGTCACTGGAACAACACTTCAGACTACTGGAACACAACTGGTCACTGGAACAACACTTCCGACAACTGGAACAAAACTGGTCACTGGAACAACACTTCCGACTACTGGAACAAAACTGGTCACTGGAACAACACTTCCGACTACTGGAACACAACTGGTCACTGGAACAACACTTCAGACTACTGGAACACAACTGGTCACTGGAACAACACTTCCGACAACTGGAACAAAACTGGTCACTGGAACAACACTTCAGACAACTGGAACACAACTGGTCACTGGAACAACACTTCAGACAACTGGAACACAACTGGTTACTGGAACAACACTTCCGACAACTGGAACACAACTGGTCACTGGAACAACACTTCCGACTACTGGAACACAACTGGTCACTGGAACAACACTTCCGACAACTGGAACAAAACTGGTCACTGGAACAACACTTCCGACTACTGGAACAAAACTGGTCACTGGAACAACACTTCCGACTACTGGAACACAACTGGTCACTGGAACAACACTTCAGACTACTGGAACACAACTGGTCACTGGAACAACACTTCCGACAACTGGAACAAAACTGGTCACTGGAACAACACTTCAGACAACTGGAACACAACTGGTCACTGGAACAACACTTCAGACAACTGGAACACAACTGGTTACTGGAACAACACTTCCGACAACTGGAACACAACTGGTCACTGGAACAACACTTCAGACAACTGGAACACAACTGGTTACTGGAACAACACTTCCGACAACTGGAACACAACTGGTTACTGGAACAACACTTCCAACAACTGGAACAAAACTGGTCACTGGAACAACACTTCCGACAACTGGAACAAAACTGGTCACTGGAACAACACTTCCGACTACTGGAACACAACTGGTCACTGGAACAACACTTCAGACTACTGGAACACAACTGGTCACTGGAACAACACTTCAGACTACTGGAACACAACTGGTCACTGGAACAACACTTCCGACAACTGGAACAAAACTGGTCACTGGAACAACACTTCCGACTACTGGAACACAACTGGTCACTGGAACAACACTTCAGACTACTGGAACACAACTGGTCACTGGAACAACACTTCCGACAACTGGAACGAAACTGGTCACTGGGGCAACACTTCAGACAACTGGAACACAACTGGTCACTGGAACAACACTTCAGACAACTGGAACACAACTGGTCACTGGAACAACACTTCAGACAACTGGAACACAACTGGTTACTGGAACAACACTTCCGACAACTGGAACACAACTGGTTACTGGAACAACACTTCCAACAACTGGAACAAAACTGGTCACTGGAACAACACTTCAGACAACTGGAACACAACTGGTCACTGGAACAACACTTCCGACTACTGGAACACAACTGGTCACTGGAACAACACTTCAGACAACTGGAACACAACTGGTTACTGGAACAACACTTCCGACTACTGGAACACAACTGGTCACTGGAACAACACTTCAGACAACTGGAACACAACTGGTCACTGGAACAACACTTCCGACTACTGGAACACAACTGGTCACTGGAACAACACTTCCGACTACTGGAACAAAACTGGTCACTGGAACAACACTTCCGACTACTGGAACACAACTGGTCACTGGAACAACACTTCAGACAACTGGAACACAACTGGTCACTGGAACAACACTTCCGACTACTGGAACACAACTGGTCACTGGAACAACACTTCAGACAACTGGAACAAAACTGGTCACTGGAACAACACTTCCGACTACTGGAACACAACTGGTCACTGGAACAACACTTCCGACTACTGGAACACAACTGGTCACTGGAACAACACTTCAGACAACTGGAACACAACTGGTCACTGGAACAACACTTCCGACAACTGGAACAAAACTGGTCACTGGAACAACACTTCCGACTACTGGAACACAACTGGTTACTGGAACAACACTTCAGACAACTGGAACAAAACTGGTCACTGGAACAACACTTCAGACAACTGGAACACAACTGGTCATTGGAATGGTTCTGTGAACAACGCATCAGGTGGTAATAACACGTCCGTGAACAACACATCAGGTGGTAATAACACGTCCGTGAACAACGCATCAGGTGGTAATAACAGGTCCGTGAACAACGCATCCGGTGGTAATAACACGTCCGTGAACAACACATCAGGTGGTAATAACACGTCCGTGAACAACACATCAGGTGGTAATAACACGTCCGTGAACAACACATCAGGTGGTAATAACACGTCCGTGAACAACGCATCAGGTGGTAATAACACGTCCGTGAACAACGCATCCGGTGGTAATAACACGTCCGTGAACAACACATCAGGTGGTAATAACACGTCCGTGAACAACACATCAGGTGGTAATAACACGTCCGTGAACAACACATCAGGTGGTAATAACACGTCCGTGAACAACGCATCAGGTGGTAATAACACGTCCGTGAACAACGCATCCGGTGGTAATAACACGTCCGTGAACAACACATCAGGTGGTAATAACACGTCCGTGAACAACGCATCAGGTGGTAATAACACGTCCGTGAACAACACATCAGGTGGTAATAACACGTCCGTGAACAACGCATCAGGTGGTAATAACACGTCCGTGAACAACACATCAGGTGGTAATAACAGGTCCGTGAACAACACATCAGGTGGTAATAACACGTCCGTGAACAACACATCAGGTGGTAATAACACGTCCGTGAACAACACATCTGGTGGTAATAACAACCCTTCTGCCGACACCCCGTTTGATGACAACCCGTCTGGTGTCAACCCATCTGGCGACACCCCATTTGATGACAACCCGTCTGTGAATAACGCCCCGAGTGACGGGAACGGTAACAACGACAGCAATGAGACTTCTGCATTGAGTACTTCAAGAAATTGTAACGGATCAGTTTGCAGTGGTAGTCAGAGGTGTGAGTATAACGTCATAGCTAATCAATATGAATGTACGACAATAAGAAATCCTTGCAGCAACTGTACACAGAATGAAAATTGTGAATTGAACGGCGGAGTATTTGAGTGTATCACAAAAGAAGAGAAACAATCCTGTGGAGGAACTACTTGTGATAGTGAGAAGCAGTTTTGCTCAGGAAATTCTCAATGTATAGATCAACTAACTTTGTGTGGTACCCAAATTTGTACAACAACAGAACGATGTGAATATGAGAATGCTACAGGTGTGTTTACATGCGTAGCCTCATGTGGTGAATTGAATACTTTCTGTGAGCCAAATGAAGATTGTGTATTTGGTTCTAATGGTAGGAAGCTCTGTACTGAAAAATCCCAACAGCCAGCAATGGTTGCATGTGGTCTTTCCTTCTGCAACAGCAACGCAGCAGAAGTTTGCGTCAATGGCAAATGCTACAATCAGCAAAACAATGACAACGGCAATATGAGTGAGATTACCAAGCAGAGCATCTTAAGAGGAACATTTGGGTTCGGAAACTGTTCTAACTTTGGAGAAGCAGAACAAACTCACTTAACCAACACTTTAAGAAGTGTTATGAATGATGACAATGCAAGAGTCTCATACGAATGTGGATCGATTCACTTTCTCGTTGTGGGTAACACAGAGAACGGAAACATCGATACTATAAAAAGTAAGTTGAAAAATCAACTAAAAAATGAAACTGTTTTTGGACCACAATGGGCTTTCAGATTGCACCCCATACCAGATACGACGGAAAAATGTAAGGCAAGAAATGGTGTTGGAATTTATAGTGAAAAAAAATGTTTTATAACAGAGTGTGCTGTTGGTTATACTATCAGGTTTGCGACAGGTTCGGCAGTCGTCACGTGTCATTCAGGTGATGAAGAAAGCAGCTCATCGAATACTATTCTAATTGCTGTACTAGCCAGTCAAGTTGTTTTAATATTAGTAATCTTGGCAGCGGTGGTATTTTATTGTAAGAAGAAGAAGAAGATATCTAATGAACCAAATCCCCCTAACCAAGGGGATGATCATGTGAAAGTAGAAATCAGTACAGCACTTCCAATCCAAACCGATGTGAATACAGGTGGTGATCAACTGTAAGAATGTCATAAATCTTATATATCAGTCAATTCTAGACAATGGTTTAATGCGCCGCATCATTCGGTTCATTTCCGTCCGAAATCGGGAGGTTGGCATCACATGCTAGTCACCTGAATTTGAGAAAAATAGATTTTTATGGTTTACTCAACGAGCTGGGGGGAGAGAGCTCTCTGCGGGCAACCGCTTAGAGTGTTTGGAATCCCAGCAATACTTCTCAGTTAGAAGCCGCAAAAAAAAAAACTATTTTATTATTAGTTTGTATCAATACATGCACCATATGTTGGCCGTTTTTTTCCCTTCTTTTCCTGTTTCGTTTTCGTTCTTTTTTTTTTTTCATCTCAAAGACATGTTTTACGAGCGAAAGAGAATTGTTGGCAACGTAACGTTAACACCCTTTACCTTATAGGCCTGTTTCCGTTCTAATCAAACACTATCTAATTTAAGCTAACTATATATAGTTAGCTTAAATTCAGCTTTAAGCTATACAGAAAACTACAAAAGCTGTTTTTTGTTTATGTACGAAACCGTAGGTTTGCGTGTGTTTGCAAAGAACAAAACAAAGAAAGTAACCCTAATCGAACAATGAAAATGAAAAATTTAACAGAACTTTTTTTTTGCAGTTTTTTTCTTTTTGTAATTCTGCACATCGGTAGTTTAAAAATAGACATCTCGAGATGAAATTCTTGAGTAAGTCTGCTCCGCTACCACGAACTGAAATGTGGTTACTTACACTCTCTCTCCGTTTTACTTTACAAACTGAACCCACCCGGATTCGAACCGGGACTCCCGAAACTGTAGCTGTCGGAGTAATGCTTCCTCTGAGACCTTCCTCCGACAGAGCTGATAATGGACCATCTTGTAACCAACTCGGTGGCCGTTGGACCGTTCTGACCTCGACTCCTTCTTCCCTTCGCATCTACAGTGTCGTGAGCTCCCAATTCACAGGAACTTAGCTCAGAAAAAAAAAAAACAGCATGACCGAAGACAATCGTTCTTTCCCCTCTCTTATTTCGCCCCCGAAGAGTTTATTTGCAGTGACTAGCCATGAGCCATGAAGGGCATTTCGATTTACATTTGTGACAGCTAGGGGGAGTGGAGTGTAGCGAGGGAAGGGCACTTTGCCACTTACCAGCTGTTGACTGTAAATGCGGGTTATCGCGTATCCTTTTTTATTTTAGGATTTTTATCAGTAGCAAGATTAGTAAGATGAGCTACGTTTATTTCATAACGTGTTTCGCTTCCATCTTTAAACTACTTTTAATACGGTTCTCTCGTATCAAACACCATCAGATGACATAAAGCCGCCCCTCCCTCCCTGGTCTTCGTTGGCTATAATAATTATTTTAAATACTCGTGAGTTTTATAAGAAATTGTCACGGTAGCATAGACAAGTCAAGTGACATTATTTATTTATTTACAAGTCATTTACTACGCTACTGTTGATGCTGGTCAAGAAGATTGTCAGAGAGATTGTTATTCCTTTGAGCTTGGTAATAGAGTAATGATTCAATTCACTTACAAAAAAAAAAAAAAAAAAAATTCCTTTTTATGTTCTTTCTTCTAAACGCCATCTTTTCTTTGATTAACAATTAGAAATACTTTTTAATCAAGTACTTTTTTTTTGATATTAATTTTTTTTTGTTTTGTTTTTTAAATACCTATGATATATTTTGTGAGCCTTTTCCTGACTTTTTGGTTCCTAGTCTACGTAATTAAAATGAATAATAATATAATCGAAGATTCATTTGATTTTTCTTTGATTAATAACTACAAAATATTCTTCAGTCAAGTACTTGATATTAATTTTGTTTTTAATACGTAAAGTTGTTACTGTTTTTACATTGTCAAAGTTTCACCCCCCTGCTTTGCGCACAAACATTGGACGAATTATTACGCTTAGCTGACTACTAACATAGACCTTCGAGTCGTGCGGCACACAAAAAAAAAAAAAAAAAAAAAAACTGACGACTAATAGGCAACTGGTGCACTGCGGTCATTCAGAGCACTGGTTGTAATTTTTTCGTTCTTGTAAAATAGCAAGCAGTTGTTAATTTAATTTTTCTTCTCTTATTGTCTTACCCTATGGATAGACTTGTTTGACTTATTTTAATTGTCATCTGTTCTGCTTTTTTTTTTTATGTTTTCTATTTTTTGATAAACTCTGCAACTGTTTGTTATAATAGTTGCATATCTTCCTCTCTTTTTTTTTTTTCCCTTTTTTTTTTTTTTTTTTCCTTAATTCTGTCTTGACTCTGGGATCGATGAAGACCGCAGCTAGACGCGATATTCCATGGGAATTGCAGAAGCATGAGACTCATCATATCCTTTAATCTAACTCGGTATACTTGTGTAATAGATAAGCTCGAAAAAAAAAAAAAAAAAAAAAAAACACACAACGAGATTAGTGCTCTGACAAGCAGTAGTAGATTTAATTTTATTTAAAAAAAATCAGTAACTCATAAAAATCAATAAATAATAACATGGATGATGTCATAGAAGGTAATTCATTCAACAGAGTTGGAATGGTCATGTGTTTAATTGCTAATAGTGTCGCAACAATTTTTGCTTTATTAATCATGGATTGGATAAATAGAAGACAAAGAAAGAAAGAAGACGAATTTAGATTTCAAAAACTCTGTGAGAGAATCGAACTGGAGCGAAAAGGTTGGTCAGGAGAACGAGAAGGGATCCTAAGACGGGTTAAAGAACTAGAACAGCGAGTTATGACATATCAAAAACAACTAGCAACTCAATACCGACAACAAATGATTGACCACCAGGGATATATCGATAAGCGAATCGAAGGCTTGCGATGTGAAAACGTAGCTGCTCGTCTCTCTGATTGGAAAGAGCATTACACATCTCCTCAAGTCCCTTCTCAATCTCTTTTTAATCCACCTTCTGGTGTATCACTTCCTGAGCAACGACATGAATCTCCCGAACAATCACTTAGCGCGTATGGTAGCTGATGAAACCCGCATTGTTCCTGTTTAGATTCCCTTTTTTTTTTTTTTAAATTTTCAAATTGTTGTTTAAAAAAAAAGCTGTAATTATGTTTCGTTGAAATTCTAAACAAAGATCCCCTCCCCAAAGTAGATATTATACTAACATTACCTTTAGTCAACAATGTATCGTACCTGTGATACAATACAGATATTTATTTTTTCATAAATGTATTCAAAACATTACAACACCCCCAAATGACAGATATTATAATAACAATGCTGCGGGCAGTGTTGGTATGCCTCGTGGCAACTACGGTTGCTGCGCAGTGGGAGAACAAGAACGTTGAGAGGAAAATTGATGCAACATCACAAATTGTGAGAACCATCACTAGTGGTTTGTATTTCTCTGATTTTTTTTTTCTTCCCCCCCTATTTTCCGAAATATAAATTTAAAAAAACAGCTACTGTCACCAACACTGGATCTTCCGCCAGCAGTGACCTGCAGTGGATCATTCCAGAGAGCAACCTTACGAATATTGCAAAGATGGTGTATGTTTCTTATCTTTTCTTTCAGCAAGCAAATCCACTCAGGCTATGCATAGTAACAACAAACAAACTAACAGTGCTAAGGTTGATAAGGCAGAGGTGTCGATCACCGAATCATCGAGAAAAGAGGGAAATGTATTTTATAAATTGACCCTCAACAAGCCTGTTGGAGCTGGTGAATCAGTCACTATTAAAATGAGATGTTCGTTGGGGGAGGCGTTGAGAGCACTTCCAGCTACTAGTATGTATTTCTTCTAGAATGTGCTTTTTTTTGTAAGTCGCCTTATGAATTAAAAAAAAAAAAAAAAAAAACAGTCCGCCAAGGAGAACAACAGATGGTTGACTTTAATGAGAATGCGTACTTCTTGTCACCTTACAAAACTCTTAAGCAAAGCACTACTTTCAAGATGCCATCGTCAAGAGTTGAGTCGTACTCTGAGACTCCATCTCCTGTTGCTCACAATAAGGATGTTATTGTTTTTGGTGAGTACAGAGATGTCGCCCCAATGGCTACTGCTCCTCTCAGAGTTCACTTCACGAACAACAAACCATACATTGTCGCACCAACACTTAAAAGAGTTTTGGAAGTTTCAATGTGGGGAAACCTTGCTGTTGAAGAATGGTACGCAATTGAACATCGTGGTGCTAAATTGAAGGGATCTTTCAGTAGACTCGACTACACTAAGGGAAGTGCTCCAGCTTCATTCAACTCTCTACACGCAACCCTTCCAGCAAGAGCTGAAGATATCTACTTCCGTGATGATATTGGAAATATCAGTACATCTCGTATTATGCATGTCGACAGAGACACAAAGACAAAGGAAGTCATCTTTCAGCAAAGATTTCCTCTCTTTGGAGGATGGACAACCAGATTCTACTACGGCTACAACCTTGCTTTAGAAAATGTCTTACACAAGACTGCTGATGGAATGAACAGATTGAAAGTACCATACGCATCTCCAATGAAAGACTTGATTGTTGAGGATATGAAGGTTGAGATTGTTCTTCCAGAAGGTGTACCAGCTCCAATTGTAAAGGTTGGAGGAAAGCAAATTGAAGACTACGACATTGAAATCAGAGCTACCTACCTTGATTACACTGGACGTACCGTCATCATCTTAAACGATAAAATGCTTGCTTCCCCAGAAAGGAATGAAGAGCTTGAAGTTATATTTAAGTTCACTACTTTTGATCTTATTTGGGAACCATTTTACTTAATTACAGCATTCATGTGCTTATTCTGCTCTGTTATTTTTCTAGGTAGATTGGTTTCTTAAAAGACTTGATATTGTTGTGTAGTTCCGTGTAACGTGAGATGACGCTTTATTTCGCTAACGAATGGAAAAGAGTAATTTTGTTATGATCTGATTATAGTGTGTAGCCCAGTACTAGTACTTTGGGATGTTGCTCTTCCTTTTGAGAGTGGCATTTCAACCCTTGTTCCCTCACGCTCACAATGGAAAAGAAGAAAAAAAAAAAAAAAAAAAAAAAAAAACTTTTAACCGAGAAGAAATAACTGAATTTAAAAAAAAAAAATAAAAAGAAAATGATGATTTTAAATTTTAAAAAAAAAAAAAAAAAAAAGAGATGCAATAACAGAAAAAAAAGCACACGAAGGTTTTATTTTTCTTCTTAAATAGCCATAGTACGACATGATAAAAGAAAAATGAAGTCTTTCCCCCTTTGTCTTTTTTTTTTTTCCTGTTTACTCCCTTATCCCCAGATGCTTAGCATTAAAGCAGTCAACGAACGAGGGTACTTTGGTCGGCAATGATGCCTTCTGAATGCCTTATGAGGGAAGATTACAGTTGTCGTAAAAGCGGCACCCCTCCAAAAAAAAAAAGTGTTTTCTTGTCGAAAAAAAAAAAAAAATCTCCGTTTGGTTGGTTGTTGCAGCATTTCCTGTGATTTTTTATTGTTTTTTTTTTTTTTTTGTTTTTTTTGTTAGAAGCACACCAAAAAAAAAAAAAAAAAAGAACCATGAACTGACACGATACTCTTAGCTAAATATTACGTGTGGAAGAGGGAGGGTCAATGCCCAACACACTGTTGGAGTCCAATTATTTCCTTCATCAACCTTATCAGGTCTTAATTATCATAGCAAAAAAAATATGGGAAATTCAATGGCAAGGGCGCATGAAATGCAGAGAGTGGCGAATAAAAAATTTACTGACCCAAAAACATGGGAAAAACCAAATATGTATACAACGACAAAGTTATCTATTGCAGAGGGCTCGTCGGGTAATATGGCAGGGGCGATGGCAGTGATGGGAACCATATCACAGGAGACTAGTCATATCGATGCTGATAAATATTTTGAAACCATGAGTAAGATTGAGGAAGATCACCAAAAGAAATCATCTTTGAAACCTGGAGAAGTAACAAACGCTCTGAGATCGGAGCTTTACCAACAACGTCAGTACCTCTCTTATAAGTATGTTTTTTTTTTTTTTTTTCCTGACCTGTTTTAACAGAAAGGCTCCGTTGTAACGAACTGCAAGACGCAACTTGTAGTACGTGGCCCCCCGAACTACCAGATTCCTGGATGTTAAAACTAACATTATTTTAGTTATGTACGAGTGTAATACATTATCTAGCTACCACCCCCCTGAAATAGGCTCTTAATACTAATAAACAACAACAGAGACACTATGCAGCGATTAGGTGTACCAGAAAGTTCTATCTTATCAATCGAAAGATGGGAACAAAAACACAAAGCACCACCTGAGGAAGACTATGTGGTATGTGTTATGATTTCTTTTTGCATTTAACAAGTATTGTAGGAACGAAAAAAAAATAATGTTTTTGGCATCACACCTACCATTAGCTTTATCCATCAAAACAAAAAAAAAGAAACAAAAAAATACTACAGAACGCTATTAACACCATGGCAGACAGAGAATCCAGTGTGGAGAGGTTCAGTGGATTTTCAAAAGATCCAAATTTACATGATTTATTTTCAAATTTAGAAGAAGGAGATAATAGATTCTCAGAGAGAATGTTAAGAGAATTCATAACACTAAAGTCTGAAGGAAAACTTTGTGCCGAGACTGCGGGTAGGGAACTAAATAGAGATTCTGATATAATCCGAAGGGTGACTGATTCTATTCGGATACCACCACCTTCAATTAATTTCGATAGTAACCTTGATACGGAAACTATGCTTCACATGTCTACTAAGGGACATCCAGCTAAGCAAGCAGCAGCTGAGAACATCAGAAATATTTTTCGATTTGTTAGTGTACAAGCACCAGAACTTGGTGAAGGTATCACCGATGATAATCACTTTGGTAGAGGGTACTATCCCGAAAATCTACCTTCTCGTGGATTCCGACCTCCTTCAGAAGCCTCCCGAAGCAATTTTGAAGCCAAACAAAAGGCTAAGGAGAATCCACTAGCTGACGTGTATCCTAATACGTCTATTATCTAATTTAAAAAAAATTTTTTTTTTTTTTGTATTGCTGCTGGCGGTATCTTATGTTTGTCACTCGGGAAGGGGGGAGGGAAGGGTGTTCATACCTCCCTGACAGAAATACATTAAGTTACTGTTTTTTTATAATCAACTGATTGGTTAGAATTTGTGTTTTTTTTCTTTCTGAGAAAAATTGCGGCTCGTTTTTTTTTTTTTTTGTATGAATTAAGTTTATTCTTGGATTTTATTGTACAGTCTTTTTTTTTTAAACCCAATCAGCCGTATTTAAAAACATCAAAAAAAAAAAAAAAAAAAAAAAATGCGACGAATGCCAAAAATGGAATAGCTGGGAATTTGAATAATTAAAAGCTACGAGGTCTTCTTGTGGGAAAAAAAAAGAAATTTTAAAAAAAAAAAAAAATGGATATCTTGCTTCTGCAAAACAGCTCGAATATAAGTCGATGGAGAGCTAGGACTCCGTCACCTGTAGTACTGAAAGAATCCAATGACGTGACAGTTGAAAGTGAATCAAAACTATTAAAAAGACAACACGGAATACCTCTCCCAATGCTGCAGTTGTACAAAGCAGCAACTATAACATTTGACTGGGAATTGCTACACTTAGTTTTTACCAGTGGCGAATGTTATTTGCCAACAAACCAATACATTGCTTGGTCAGACCAACTTGAAGCAAACAACGGAACTCTATTATGCTGGTGTGACGATGCCCCGGCATATGCAGCTGGTATTTTGTTCTTTAAGGATACGGCTACTTTTCTTTTAAACTGCGAGAGGGCAACTTTAGATGAAAAAACAAGAATTACGTGTCCTCCGAACATAGTCGAGAGTGTTGACGATCCTTTTTTATTTTACTTAACAACTTATTGTTTTGCAGAGATTCATAGAGTCCTACAAGTAGTAACTTGTGGTGGTGCAAAAACTGGTTTAAAAGCAAAAGCTCTGCTTCGATTGTATCCAACGGAGTGCAGCAGTGATTTAAACAGCTCTCCGAGATTAACATCAAATAAATTTGTACCAGTACAGCATCGACAGCCTCATAGAGAAGAAGAGCAACTTGGGAAATCTCATCCTCAATTGCTTCAAAGAATGATTTCTTATCAGTGGTTTAGACTTGAATACTATGTTAATGCGATAGTCTCATCGTTGAAATCGTATTCAAAAGCAAGGCAGTTCCCCAGAGCAGTTGGTACGTATTTTAAAAGAGTTCGAGCAATTCAAAGCAGTTGGAAATCGTTCATGACTCGTGTCAGAATCAAACGAGACAATCAACGAACGGTAACAATGCGACGAACAGCAGCACTTCTAAAGGCAGGTCATCAAGTTTCTGCTGAATCACCCAAATCAGAAAACGTTAGTTTACTTCCGCTTCCACCTTCTGGAGCTCTGAATTGTGGTCCTCGCAGGCAGCCTAGCAACAGAGTATCGTTCGCTCGTAGTGACATTCGGCTCCCTTCAATTAGTTCACCGATACTGACTAGTGGAACTCCAAAGTTTGATAGAAGAAGTAACCATTTTACTTCCTCATCTCGACCTCATTTTTAATTTATTAACTCTTTAACCACTCAGTGACTTCTGTCACTGTCGCAACAAATTTTCTTTCTGTATTTTGTTTTGTCATTACACTCCATGCAGCCTATGTGATGTTAAGACCTGTTGTTTGTAATACGATTACCCTAAATCACTTGAACAGGAATATATATAATTACATGAGGGGAGGGATGAGGAAAGGGGGTCAACCAGTACCACTCACTGGCAAATATCGACTCCTCCAAAAGCTGGAAACGGATACAGTAGACGTGGAATTCAAGGGCTTTCTTCACCTGTAGGAAGCGCATGGAGCAGTAAAACTAATGGAGATAGGAGAGGAAGTGGTAGTAGCTCTGGGTACAGAGGTGGTAGTGGATGCAACTCCCCATCAAGTAGTAGTTATAATAGCGGATTTGGTTATAAAGGTGGGAAAGGACAGCCAAGATCACCAGCAAATGCATTTGTCCACGGAGGATGGTTCTACGCTCCTGGGATGAATAGAAAACAGAGAAGATCAATACTGTTTT